>OX467285.1:31671117-32878682 GCA_950108345.1 Malthinus flaveolus
CCTGTATACGATGGGACTAGAAGAAGACCCACTATGCAGAGGATGTGCAGAGGCGGAGGAAACTCCAATTCATCTTCTGCTACACTGTGAGGTTTTCACGAAAAGTCGTCACAGCATTCTCGGAAAGGAGAAGATGCTCTAAGGAAAATTGTCCAAACTACCAATAGAGGAAATTCTGGACTTCATTAAAAGTACAGAGCTCACATAAAGGGAGAAGAGTATATCCGAGGCGCACAATAGACCCAAGAGGTCGCGGTGCAAGGAAACACTAAAGGGCCAGCCTCAGGGAAAATAATAATAATAATCCCCACTAGAATTTTTACAAATGCTGTGCAGTTCCGTTCTCGTGTCGTCAGAAATATACTTAATAAACCGTTGCCAGTCTCGGTGTTTGCAAATATGCAAACTCAATTTTTTTTTAAATCGACATCTAGCTGTACCTATAAATAGTCTGAAAACTGACATTACGGACACAGAATTTGTTTCTTACTTATACGAGAAAGCAATTAATTCTGCTAAGAGTTCTTTTTTTTGTTCGAGACTTTTCTATTCCGTGAAATAAAAGAACGGCTAACTTTATCTTTAAAAAATTTGTTGTACAAAAGCCTTTAGAAAAGCTACAGAAAAATGTAGTAGTAGTCGGTTGTTTGAAGAGTCGAGCAAAGTCCGTCAGTTAAGTAAGCTTAGAAAACTTAAGTTTTTGTTTTTCTTATCGAGCCGAAACGAGCATACTAAGAGTTTTGCCAAATTAAATATTTAAATGCGTTTTCTTTGCCGAATACTCCCCGTTTGACGTTTATTTTACCATACACTTTTCTTTTAACGAAATGGAATTTTTGTACGCCAATTAACTCTCACGTAATAAATTACTGCAAATAAAGTAAAATTTCATGGTTCGGCGAAAAAGGACGATGCGCCCATTTTTTTGCTTTTTTTATAAATATAAATTTTGTTCATTTAGTAATTTGTTCTGGAATGTCCGAGTGGACTAAAGATTGGCAATGTTCCACGTCATATTTTCAAATTTATTTTTTCCTCCTTTTCTATAAAACTCGACTCTAAAATATTTGTTACTTATGACAATGTGACAATTTCCTTTATTTACATACAAATAATTGAAGCTAACTTCTTTTAAGGTATTAAACGGTAAGAAATTTCGAGGTATGATGAAAATCTCACGAAATAAATTTATTTTCCCCAAATATCAAACTTGAAGTAAGTAAATTTAGTTACTATTTTTCACTGACAGGTGCTTTTCTCAGTTTCAACAGGTTACACATTTCGTTGCAGACTTGTAGAATATAATTTAAAACATCCCATTTCCCATCTTTTCAATTGTTCGTTTACAAGTTTGATATTTTAATCTGCGTTTAAGTATTAAAATTAATAATTGCAGCAATTAAGGCCTACTGCGACGTCTTTAACAGTTTAATTACACAACAATTTAAATTCAGTAGATACTTATTAGTAGTAGCAATTAAAATCAAAACGTAGCGCATAAATGGATTTTCAGGTGCCCCTGCTAGTTATAAACTATGCGATATGCCAGGTATCCTGTAAGGCAAAAGCTGTGTTGCTGGGATACGCGGCAGGATCGATATCCTTCTCCAAGAGCGCGAGGCTCTGCAAAAAACGCATTGCCTACGCATTATTACTACTATTGTTTACTACAAGCCACGAACTTCATCTAACGTCACCATGAAAGATTTACATTCATATTTACTCCTACAGTTTATTGATTTGTTTGTTGTTGTTCCCGAGTCAAAGTTCTTTTCATAATAGGACTACGACTATCTACTTCCTTGGCAGTTGGCAGTAACTTTTATTTTCCAATATACGTTTGATTAAAAGTAAGCCATTTGCTTAAATTTCTAACATTTTTCAAACGTACAATTTAAATGACTGCAGTTGTTGCATAAAAGTCGACAGTGACTCGACTTCATAACTTGTTTAAGTTTCATACTTCCAACTGTACGAATCTCGAGAACTTTTACGTAAAATCCTATTTAATTTGTAAGTCGAGTTTCTTAAAAGGAGTAAAATATAATATGCACGATATGCACCAATGCATCGACCCAAGAGCATCTAGAGTGCAAGAACTTAGAAATATCAACGGCTTTACACCAAAAATTTGAACTCAGATAAAAATTTTTTTATTTAAATTCAAGCTGTGTTTCTCGACTTTTTATTTTTCTTCTTAGCTTATTCGTAGCATTAAGGTAGATGTCTTCATATATCTGCAATTGAACGGAGGGATGTGGAAAAACGTTTTAAAGGAGTAATGGGAGTTTCGCGAATCCTGACAAGGTTGCTGAAAACACGAATATATAGGATGGCAAATATTAAATTGGCTCCACTCTTTAGCTCTTGTTGTACAACATAAAACCGATAAAGGGTTGCAAACATTGATCTCAAAAGCCTAAATTCGACCCTTAATTTATATCGCATTTTAGAGGTTTATAGTTGAAGAGGGAGCTTTTAACTCCAACTAGAGGTTGAAATATTGTTCGCTCAAAATCCGAATTTTTATATTTTTTGTACAGGGTTGGCAACATGTGATAGTTTTTATGCCACATCTTCGTTCTCTTTTTGTGAGAGGAACTCAATAACAAAAAACGGAATTCGCGATCTTCTTTTGTTTTGGAGCTATAAGCGAAAGTTAATCTCGATATCTCGGTTGCTGTAAGGTTACAGAAAAAATATTAACACACACTTCAAGAACCTTTTTAAGGACAATAAAGTGGCCCGAAGAGATTTTAATATCTTCGTTTTTTTGGGGGTTTATAAATAACACAAAGTTTGTGTTGCTACACCCCCAAAAACTGTCTTTAAGTCTGTTCAAACATTGTTTGATGAAACAATTATTGTTAGGTGTGGGATTTTTTGTTATCCATTGTATCAGTTACGGGTGTTTTAGACTCAACAAATGAATCGAACAAGAAATTTTTCAGTGGGAAAAGCAGTAAGAACTACGAATTTGCTGGAGGAGGGGTGCTCAATGTTGTATGTTGTTATGTTGATGTTGATTCCCGCCTAAGTCGCATAATTAGACGTATTAACGAGACTGGATCCTAATAAGAAGAGCATGACAAGGGCGAAAACGATGTAAGAAACGGAAGAGTCGCTAGTAATGAGCTTGCAACTGATCGAAATCTTGGTTAGGTTAGGTTAGGTTAGGTTAGGTTAGGTTAGGTTAGGCTAGGTTAGGCTGAACACACGCTGTTCAGTTGTGTACGATGGGAACAAAGGAGAGTCGTGGCAGCCCTCAAAGCGGGAGAACCTCTGAACAAAGAGAACATCATAGAAGTGATACTCAGAGGGCAAGAGACGTGGAAAATAATTCTCGAACTGGCGTCAAGCATTATGAAAGAAAAAGAAGAGTTGGAACGGCAGCAGCAGCGCGAAGCGGCGCTTAAAAGTCCCGAGCACTAAGTTCTCCGAGCTCGGAACTAAAGGACAAAGCTGAACGACGCTAACGCTAAACCTTCGGAAGAAAAGCAAAAGAAACAAAGAAGAGAAACAGAAACACGACAGGAGCACTGTAGAAAGAAGTGCAACAGACTAAGTCCGAAACGGCACCGAGGAAAAGCCAGCAGCTTTTGACGAGTAGGAATGGACGTAATGCCAACGCGGATACCCAACCTACAAGTAGGACAGATCGCCCACAGAAAGTGGGCGATCGGGTGTGGTTTTAGTGAGTCGAACGAATTTTAAGTTCAACCTCACACTACCTCTACAGAAAGTAGAGGTGTCTTTCTGAAGATTTCCACATCCATAAAGCATAAAAAAAAGGTTAGGTTAGAAAGGTTTTGGTCTCAGATGAAACGAGAGTGAGTTTCAAAAATCTCGATGAACGTGAGCGTGTGTAGAGAAGGATAAGAGAGAGATTTGCAAGTTGCTACATCTCTTAAGGAGTCTCTTTTGGAGGTGGCTCCGTTATGTTTTGGGGTGCGCAGGGTTGGTTCCAATACGTGGGAGGTATATGAATGCGGAGTATTTCCTCGAAGACATCGTAGTTGAGCATGTACGCCATTTGTTCTTAATGTGTGAGCCAATTTTATATTCATGATATTCGGTTGATGGAGCGGCCACCTAATAGTCCCGATTTAAAGCCTATCGAACATCTATGGAACACTCTTAAAAAGAAGGTCCAAAGTCATACACCCTCACCTGTGAACCACAATCAACTGGTAGTTGCAGGAATTGCAGAATAGAAGAATATATCCCATGAATGCGGTAATTAGGAGTAGAGGAGGGATATACGATATCAATATTACAGTGAATCCGTTACTTCCATTGTTTTCTATTTTTGTTTGTTTTTACTTTTCCGGAACTGAAAAATGATGACAAATTAGGTAATTTTTCGCGGATTTCTTTCACAAGTCCCCTAACCTAATTTATAAGCTTTTATTATCAATAATTATTACCAAAATTTAAACTTAAAAATGCCATTTTTGTAAGTTTAGTAAATTGGTGCGTTAATTTTGCCCAGGAGTGTATTAAAAGACCAATAACAAACCAACTAATTGAAATGATGACAACGGATTCAAAATCAGGATAACAAGTCATAAGCTGGTTCTGAAGATAAGCGAGAGCCCAATGTTGCACAACGAATTTCAATCGCCCAGTATTTACAGTTACACAGAGACGGGCAGATATCAATGATATTGAGAGGCAAAAATTAATTTCTTCTAACATTGAAACCTCATCCACTCTCGTTGGCAGCTTAGGTTAGACTTTCTAACTACTGGTCATAAGCATGAAGGGATCGAAAATGATGATAACTTAAGCATCACCACCAATATTTATGGGTCTACCTTTTGTTATGGAGATGACAAAATCTCTCATAATAACAATAAAATATCTTACTAGGATGGGGAATCAGATTCGTAAATATTATCGTAGGATCTTTATATTTATCCCCGACGATCCTTCTTTATTATAAAGATCACTTTACACTACAAGCAAAATTTCGTCGACTTTGTTTTGTTTTAATGCATTTTACTTTCTTGTGTTAAAGCCAAAAAAATAAGCTCGAGCAAGAACAATAATTTATTTAACTCCTAAGGCAAGAAAAATTTCCTAAATGGTTAAGATACGAAAAGTTAACAAAATTGGCAAATATTTTACAAAACTTTTCCACACTAATAAAACAATACACATAATTCAAAATTAAGACAAGTTTAAAGTTAAAAAAGTAAATTACGAACTTCCATTTCTAACCATAATTCACAAGTTGCCTCAAACATTACCAAAACCTAGGTAAGCTGTTGCAACAAAAAATTTTTTACGTTTCGTTTCGAGTTGGCTCTTGAAATAATAACAATTGGTTCTTTTGCAAAAGATTCACTTGAAATTCTGTCATAAAGTTTCAAGCTCGCGAAAGTTACATTAAGAATAATAAAACAGTCGAAGTAAATCTCCGGAACAAGCATGATATGTTTCGGAAGAAAACCCAGAACCTCTGAAATCATTTAGGAACAATTTTTTGCATTGTACTCATGGGTCGATTGGCTACGTAAGCCTCACAGAACTGCGACGAGCGTTGATCTTTTGTTCATAGCCCTACTCGTACTCATAGCCTAGAGTGTCCCTGAGAGGCTTTCTTTTCATTTCTCCAGGCGTTAGTTGTGCCTGCCCTAAGTGTTTTAACCTAAGTCGAGCTAGTGCATCGCAGTTGCAGAGAATGTGCTCGGCGGATTCGACTTCCGTTTCACATAACTTGCATATGTCACTATCTTCCAGTCCCAGTTTTTTGAGGTGGTGCCTTACTGGGCAGTGTCCAGTAAACAGACCTGTGATAAGTCTGATTTCGTTCTTTGATAGAAGTAGAAGCTTTTTAGCATTCGTAGACGAGTACTCAATGAATTTCTTCGCCTGTCTATGTCCTGGTATGATATGCCAGTGAGATTTTTTGTTCTCAGTTTCCCATTTTTGGATCTTTACTATTCTGTGTGTTCTGGATAGCCCACAGAAGGGTTCTGGTCCAATCGGGATAGCTTTTGAGCCTGCTATAGCTAGTTCATTAGCTATTTCATTTCCTATAACTCCCTCATACCCCGGCACCCAGTGAAGGGCAACTTTGTTGCCCTTAGTCAGTTTTTTGAGGGACTGTCTGCATTCCCAAGTGGATAGAGATTCATAGCTGTTGGCTTTGAGTGTCTTCAGCACAACTTGACTGTTAGACATTATATTATATACTTTTTTACCCTTTATACGCCTTCGTAGGCATTCCTGGGCGCATAGGTCTATTGCAAGTGTTTCAGCTTGCATAATTGTGGGGAGGGTTCCTAAGGCTATCAATGCCCTATATTTTGGGCCATATATTCCTATACTTAAAAAAAATTAAGTAGAAAGGAGAGAGGGCATGTAAAAAGTCGATCAAAAATTAAGAATCTAGAGCAGAATAATTTTTTTTTGGTTAAAGTTCAAAAGTAGTTATTGATACTTTTCCTTCTCTTAGCGTGCGGGCATGCTCGCAAGCGATTTATCGCGAGCAAAAAGTGGCGCACGACAGAGCGACAAAAAGGGAATTCAAACACGTGATTAACAACAAATTGAAGCGGCCATAGTTACACTAAGCGATTATGTTTTTTACGTTTTGTGTAATTTGTTTTAGGCGTTTTAGTTTATATTTTGTCGCTCTGTCGTCCACGACTTTTTGCTAGCGACAAATCGCTAGCCAGCCTTCTCGAGCAGTAAGTGTCGCGCTGTTACTTGAACCCCATTTTATACTTAAACCAGTCTTAAATATTAATTTATGTATTTAATTAGTAAATTTATTCGCGAGTCTGATAATAATATATATTTTCGTCAATTACCATTAAAAATCAAATTACATAACTGTATGCAAATTGTTGTACAGTAATTGTCTTTATTGCATTTAATTATCAGCGGTTTCAAGCTCTGTGACAGTGTTCTAAATCTTGTCAACCAACCTCTTGGGTAATCTAATTAATTGGAAGAAAGCGTTCGTTGTTGGTTTCTACTATAATTTCAGATTTATTCCTATAGGTACCGAATTAAAAGAGAAAACGATGTAAGTATTAAAATTTTACGAACGATACTAAACTTTACAATAGTAATAAAGTGTAAATAGTATGCTCAATATAAGAAAACCTTTTCCGACAAATAAATGGCGACACTTGTTTGTCGATGGCCTACTCCAGTGGCGTACCTATAAATTGAAAATGTAGGGTGAAAATTCTTGATTGTTGAAGGTAAAACGGCTTAAAATGAATTTCGACTCATAGGGCCCTCAAAAAAGATATTTCACAAAAACAAAGTAGAAAAATTAAGAATTAAATTGCTATACTATTTCAAATAAACAAAAATTATTGTTGGAAAATTACGGGGCTCCTAAATTTTTTCAACTCGTTCTAATTTTTGCCTTAACCTTCCCCTTTATTTTTGTTTAACATATTGAATTGCCAAGTTGCCACCCCCCTCTGATAGGCCCTGAACATAACCCATATCGATGTTTTGGTAGCTCTCAAGATTATATTTAATGTATTTACTTGAATAATAGATCACGCGCTTATACCTAGTATCTATTGTTTACATTTGATTTGGTTAAAATTATTTTGTCACACTGGAGAAATTCAAGTAGGTAGGGAAAATTTATTCTTGACGGATTTCCACCGGTTCGGCGGACGAATGTTAGTTGTAAGATATCGATTTTAAGTAAAAGTTGAAAACACCAAAATTGTTTCTATTTTATACCTAGTAACTGTACTTTAAAACATACGGTTTGAAATTAAAAAGCTCGTTTAGGCGTAAAAAGAAAAACTTATTGTAAAAAATAAGATTTGATGAGCTTAGAAAAATGAGGATCCTAAAGTTGGAGTATCTTATCCTTCTTATAACATTTTACCGAACCATTCGTTCTATCGATTTGTAATCAGCTAATATCGTATAATTTTATTATTGGAGGCGCTTCGAGACACTTCTAGAACCATTTTCCTTTTATAAAATTGTCTATGTTATTATACAATAAATGTTTTGCAGTGAAGCAAAACCATTTCTTGCGCTACTGTCTTTGTATGCTTATTTACGAATGTGTTTATGTTGTTTACAAGACATTCGCGTGTATACAAAGTGTCCCAAAAGAAAATGTCGCGACTTAGAAGTTTGATTTATTACTAAATGCGTACACTTGAACTTTTCCATTAACGTTTCGTAAGATGAATCAAACTTTTCAAAAACTCGTTCAGTAATATCGCAGAATAGCTATTTATCAGCTAAAAATACATTTTTGCGAGGTAAAGTTCTCCCTCGAGCCTCAAGTATATAAATTCTACTATGAAATATAAAAACCTGACTTGAACAAATTTTCAACCAAAACTCATGGCCTGCAGATGTGATCGATGTTTGTGATTTTGGAATATCAATGAAGTGTCCTTACATAAATTATTTAAGAGTAAAACGTAATTTTCCTTGAGGCTCGTTCAGACTTGGGTATAGTACGGACAATGCAGTTCGAAACAAATTGAAATAGAATAATGGGACTTATAATTTGCTCTGTAAAAGGGATCTGAACCCCAAATCCTACATACTACAGGTGTACGGAAGGTACTGCGGTACTACTGGGACAGTCTACCCTAGATTCTGTTTATCCGGAATCAGTTTGTACACAAAGAATCCGTCCAAGCGTCCAAGCAGAATTGAAGCCTTATTCGAAGATACACGACTGCGAGCGGACTTAGAATACGACCGTATACAAGAAGCCTCTCTAAGGAACCCCCTGAAGATAAACATTTATTTGATTTGAGTAATCGGCTTGCCATGGCGGAACTTGCCTCACGAAGCCAGTAGATGTTTTTACAAGCCATAACTAACTCAACCGACTTGTTTCTCTACCGAATTTATGTAAATGCCCCTCAAGTATGAATGGGCCTTTAAGGCTAGACGTGTGATTTATAATTTTAATTAAGACGATCCTAAACGAGCAATTTAGAGCGAACTAAATAACACTACAAAAACGAAAGGGTAGGCCGTGAATTTCTTAAGGACGACCTCTATTAAAAACGAGCTTTCAAAATCATATAATTATATATGTTATACTATTTTGTCTCTGGTGGTTTGATAAATAATATTAAAAATAAAAAGTCAAGATTAGCAATTTCAAAAAGTAACGAAAACAAATTCAAGAAATAAAATACGCGTAGCTTCACCTTGACATCCAAGTGTCACTTATTTATCATATAATTTGAAATACTTTCCATCTCTTCATCCCTTTTACATCTTGAGAAGTTCGTAACAAAAAAGTGTCATTTTTATACTTCTTAACTTGTTGATCTTTATTATTTTTCACACGTATACTAATGGTATCCCATCAGCTGTTATACTTATCTTATTAACAACTTAAACCCCTTTTATATCTCATATTGCATTAATTTATCTTCACCTTCTTTAATGCATTATATGTTTTTCTGCTAAAAATAGCATTCTCAAAGAACATTTGGTAAATGGCACTTTTTCAAGCTTTTCAATAAGGTAGGACAACAAGGCAAGAGTTGGTTATTTATTTGAAATTTTTTGTTTGAAATGTTGAGGTAGCTAGAGCCTGAAGTCCAAGGAAGAAAAAGTTATCTATGAGTCATGATTATTTTCCTCCCATGTTGTAGAAATCCACTAAAGGAATTAATACTAGACATATAGTCACTGAGTCTTGTCTGGACCTATCCTCCGATACGCCCATAATAATAACCCTGTGTACGCAAATAATGAACAAAAAAAAAACAACCTTCCCTATACTCAAGAAAGACAGATTGGCACAAATACAAACAGGAACTGGATGAACTAATTAAACTAAATATTCCATTACAAACGGAAGTTCAACTAGAAGACGCGATAAACTTATTAAACCAAGCCATCCAGAATTCAGCCTGGAAGGCAACGTCCGATCACGCTGAACCACGATTACGGGACGGGAATCGTGCCCGTTAATAGTCAAAGAAATTATAGCAAAAAAGCGAAGACTACGCAAGGAGTGGACAAGATCGAGAACTACAGAAACAAAAACTAAATTAAATAAAACTACTAAGGAATTGAAGTCTCTATTGCTTAATTTGAAAAACTAGGGAATACAGGACTATCTAAGTACTTTGACAGCTACAGAAGCCACCGATTACTCTATTTGGAAGGCGACAAAAAAACTAAAACAACCGCAGCAACCAATACCACCTATTAAGGACGGCCAAGAGAAATGGTGCAGAAGTGATAAGGAAAAGGCGGACGCATTTGCAAATTACTTTGCTGAGGTCTTTAAATCACATCCTGATAAAAACAACGAAATACTAACTTACTTAGAAGCACCTTTTTAACTGGACTTTCCATGCCAAAATTTTAAACCTAAAGAAGTTAAAAGAATAATCCTAAAAGAGATTAACCCAAAAAAATCTCCAGGCTATGACCTGATCTCTGGTAAGGTGCTGCAGGAAATGTCCGATAAATGCTACAAATTGATTACGATGCTTTTCAACGCAATTTTGAGGCTAAGATATTATCTCAAACAATGGAAGGTTGCTCAAATCATCATGATCTCAAAGCCTGCAAAAAAAAATAACTGAAATAACATTCTACAGACCAATTAGTCTTCTGCCCATATTGTCTAAGGTGTTGGAGAAACTGCTACTCAAACGGCTTTCGCCCATCATAGAAGAAAGAAAACTAATTCCAAATCAACAGTTTGATCTTAGAGAAAAGCACGGTACCATAGAACAGGTTCATCGAATTGTAAGAAAGATTAACAACTATCTGGAAATCAAAAGGTATTGCACAGCCGCTTTTCTCGATATAAGTCAAGCTTTCGACAAGGTTTGGCATAAGGACTTGAGCTACAAATTAAAAAAATCCCTTCCGCATCATTTTTGTGAGATCCTGAAATCCTATCTTAGTGACAGACATTTTCTCGTTAAGCACCAAGGCGAGTACACTAATTTAAAACCCATTAACGCCGGAGTACCGCAAGGAAGTGTCCTGGGTCCAATGTACCTTCTATACACAGCAGATCTCCTAAAAACCAGACCAAGTATGGTTGCAACCTTCGCAGACGACACGGCAATACTTGCATCTCATTCTGACCCACAACTGGCCTCCAGATGCTTGCAAAATAGCCTCGATAAAGTCCAGAAATGGTTAAGGGATAGGAAGATAAGAGCCAACGAGAGCAAATCTGCACATATTACATTTACAACAAAAAAAGGATCCTGTCCAGCAGTCACACTCAATGGAAATCGGTTACCGCAGAAAGACGAGGTGAAATACCTGGGAATTCATTTGGACAAGCGACTCACCTGGCGACATCATATTTTCACTAAAAGGAAGCATCTGGGTTTGGTATTTTGAAAAATGTACTGGATGATGGGACGAAAATCCCAGCTGACGTTGGAAAATAAAATACTCATCTATAAAACTATAATTAAGCCAGTTTGAACATATGGCATTCAGATGTGGGGGACCGCATGTACTTCCAACCTAGATATCTTGCAAAGGTTCCAAAACAAGGTAAGTATTAAGAACAATAATTGTCGCCGCTCCATGGTACGTTCCGAACGCCGTTATCCAAAAGAACTTAAAGATTCCTTCTATTCAAGAAGAAATAAAAAGGTACAGTCGACAGATTCAAACATGAGCTCTGGAGGGGCGTGGCTAGTGGCGCGTTAATTTTCAAGGTACAGTCAAAGGAAAAAGTATTTTCGCGGCAAATTTAAAAATGTGTCAGTTTTTGTGACAGATTAGTGTCTGGTCCACCAGAGTAATTAATTTTTTCTTTCATTTTATGGACTAAAATATTAACCGTCGAAACTATTTTGTCAACTGTGTAGACTTCATGAACTGTCCTTTTCAAAATTTCCAGGTCACAATCATCAAAAACTATTTTTGTTGCACCTCCACTTCTTTTTTTCTTTGAGGGAGATTTTAAAAATCCATCTTCGGCTGTTGCAGTTTCCTTCCGAAGCCATTTTATAAAAGAGATTGATTTTCCAGTAGCGGCAGCAGCTAGTTCAGTTGCCTTTTCTAAGGGAAAGGTCCATTCACCAGCAGCTTTCTGTTTATCGAAGAACTCCATAACAGTTTAAATTACGTTTCTGGCTTCGGAATGAACACTCTTCTTCGATTTACTAGTCATATCGTTGATATCGATTTAATTTAAAAAATAAATAATAAATTCTAACCGTCAAAACAGGAAAAAAACTGACAAGCCGAGATTTTTGTTATTGACTGTACCCTTCAAATTTTTCTTGTTCTGATTGGCTGAATGTTTTGCCGCTCCAAATTTTTAAAAATTGTTAATATTAGTTCACATATTTTCCGGGGTTCATGTTTACTTCTGAACGCTGTATTTCTATAAATACTGTGACAGGTTGAAATACTATCCAAACAAAGTTGTACGTTCATTGGTAGAAGACACCTGTACAACGAGAAGACTAAAGCGGTTTAAACCTGAAGATCTTTGTGATCGGTTTGATTGATCAGTAAAGTGCGGAGTTGTGAAGTGTGCGTAAAAAGCTAATATGTTTCTAACTGCTAAAATCGGCTAAAAATATTAATGTGTTTGATCATAGGCTCGATCACAGCATGCCAGTAATTAAGTTGTGCACCTGTACCTTTGTTGCTTTTGTACATTGTCGGAGCATTCACTTGTTGTTTTCTATTTGACAGATAGTGAATAATAAAGGAGATGAAAAAAAAAATTGTAGAAATGGTTTCCAGAAATTTTTAATGCCTCTTGTTTTTCCAGAGATATGGTAATGATTTGCAGGTTTTCAAATTGACACTTAGTGAATGGTTGTTTTTAAAACTTTTCAATGAGGTATCTCAAGGTAGAAGTTAGTTATTTATTTGAAATTTTTGTTGGGGTAGCTTAAATCTAAGGAGTTGGATAGAATTGTGATTAAAGATTGAGAATGAGTAAATTTGGGTCAACTGGTGTGTATTATATCGATAATGAGTTGAGATTTTAATAGAAACATCAAAAAGAGGATGGACGGGGTGAATTATTTTATGGATGTGATGCACTCCCATATCAAACACCAGTCTATTCTGTAATTATCTGATATTACAACATTTGAATATTTGTGATTCGGCATATTTTATGGCCTGTTTGATTCAAGCACGGTATTTACACAGAGAATTTATGTAGCACGAATTTCAGCGCTCGTTTTATCTATGATGTGAGACTTGAGCTCGAACTGTAATAGTGTAACTCTAAAGGCTGCAAACCTTTTTGTAAATGGACGAAAATGGTAAAGGTTTACTTGGGATAATAATGAAAGATTCTTTATATTTTTGACAGTTTACTTATATGGGTATTAGAAATATTATGCAAATAGAAAAGTACTAAAAAGACAAGTCGTCTATTTTTTATTGTTTTTTACGGCGTCGACAAACTTTGATCTCTCTTTATACCATCAAGCAACTAAATGAATCTTTAAAAGGGTATAGTAAATTTTCTTTAACTGTCACTAACAAATGTTAAACTGAGAGTTAAAACTAAAACTTTCTACATTTACAACTTCTAATGGTAAGGTAAAACTTGAAAACATTTAACCGGTAAAAGTAGAACTAATTGAAAAAAGTCTTTATTTGACATTAATTGTCCTATATTGAATGGGTTGAATTTTCTGCTTAACTTCTGTGCGATGTAACAAAAATTACAAGCTTTATTATTTACAAATAAATTCAAACGCCATGTAATTGATCATGAAAATTCTATTTAGAGCAAACAACGACGTGCTTCGAAAATAAATTATTTTACGTTTACGTACCTACCTATATGTATTATGGATATAGCATTTATTTTAATTAAATCACCTCTTTGTATGCTTCGTCGTTATGATTAACATAATTAACGTAATTCACTAAAGAAAATGGGTGCAGAAGTGGGTAGTTTTCAGTCGTAAACTTTAAAACTACCGATTAATGAAGTTGCAAATTGCAACACGATATGCCTACTCGATGTATTTTCTACACATCGTACCTACTAATCGAAACAGTACTTTTGTTTTGCTAAATTTGCAATAGGTACAATTAAATCTGAACGAGTAAACGTAATTGTAGTTTTAGTTTAATCAGCGTAAATTGGAAAATAGAACTTTTAGGAGCGTGACCAAATTTATGATTTGTATACTGATACTGGTTGTTAATCCAAATCGGGGTAGTACATTCGAAATTTTTTTATCTTTTAAGGTAACAATCCACAGCTTAGATACAAAATTTAATTTGCTAAAATATTTTTACGTAATAGCTAACATTATTCTGAAAGAATATAAGAAATATCGACTTCCTGAGTGGAAGAAAAGTAAAAATATGCAGGGATGCTCTCTTGAGAAACCAACGTTGATGTAATTTCCTGTAAACCGGAAGTAACGCAAACATTTCGCTATAGCGTATAAATGTCAAATTGTTTGTTATTAATTCCACAAATTTTTAGATTACTGTATCAAAAGAACAAAAAGGTATGGGAGCAGCGTGATTTGTTAACACCACACGAGACATAGGATGTCTTCTATGTGCAAAAAAATACTGTTGATTATGATGGATGGTGAGTTGATTCATACTTTTCAGTTTGGAGAGATAGTTCAGTCAACTAAGGATTTCACTTTCAAAAAAATCAAATAGTTTTGAAATTTCACATACTAATCACATGTCTAGTGATGACTATAAATACCAAAAGTCCTGAGCTTCACGACAACGGTCAAAGACATGTAACTTTTTTAGGTTTTTCGTTAATATTTCGAAAACGATTAGGCAGGGCCAAAACGTGATTCTGTATAAAATTAAAGTTAATAAAATTTTCAACAAAATTGAATATTTGAAGTTTTTCGTATTCTCAAAGTTTAGCAAGTTATAAGGCGTTGAAATTTGGTGTTTTTTTCAAAACGAAGTTAGCGCTGCATAGGAAAAATTTGCAAGAATTTCCCTCAAAATTATTCAAATGATTCCAAACTTTACACTCTTATTTATAGGTGTCTATTGATTAAGAAAAACAAATTTTTTATAGGCTTGAGGCCATGTCTAGCGATAATGATCGAAAGGGTGATACCCCCTATTTTTTGTTAAAAAAAAAAGTAATAATCACAATTATTATGTACTGTAGGTTTCACGTTATTCCGGAATAACTTCTAGACTTTACTTGCGGTAAGCCGGTTTGAAAGAGCCATTAATTAAACTTGCAAAGCCATCTTAAACACTTGTTCAAAATTTTACCTGGAAGAACTAAAGAAAAGAGGTAAAATTTTGACCAAATTTGTCTAAGATGGTTTTGTAAGTTTAATCGAAGATCATTTTAAACCCGGCTTACCGTAAGTAAAGCCAAGAAGTCGTTCCGGAATAACGTGAAACCTACAGTACAATAACTAAATGAGAGAAAATCGTACCAAATAGAATGCTGACTTTTAGTATACTCATCACTAATCACTAGACATCCCCAAATGAGTATGTGAAATTTCAAAAATATTGGAATTATTTGAAGGTGAAGCCAATTTTTGGTTTTCATTGAAGCCACTACGTGAGCTATTATAATAATCGTCACGTCGTCACTATAAACAGTGTGGTGAGTGGTTCGAGCAATAGGAGAAAAATTTTCAAAAGTCAATGGAAACTTTTTTTAGAGGCGTTTTGATCTATCACTACATACTACACGTAGCTTGTACCTATCTTGATTTCTTCCAATATAAATCTCAAACTAAATGAATTGTTAGAATAGTCGTGTGTTATATTATTAATGTTAGTGGCTGTTTACTTTCTTATACGTGGTTTAATGTGGACGGTAATGCAGGTTAAACTGGCCTGGGAAGCAATTCGAAATGACCGAGGAGCCAATCCGTTTGTCCAAATTTCTATCTACTCTAATTTGGAGACAATTTGACTATTCGACTCCAAAAAACCGTAAGTGATGATCTGATGATATCTTGGAAAACTGAGTCGTATATTATTGGAGGAAGAGTAATTTACTAATTTGCAAGTAATTCCAGAAACTTAACTGAATTGGAGCTAAATTTTCTAAACAATGATTACACCCATCCTGCTACTGTTATTGTCTACCCGTCTTAAATGACTGATCGTGTACTTACTGGTCCATTTTTTATAATCAGATATAGTACCCAAGAAGCATGGCCCTTGATACATTGTACTTGCAGTAGTATAATAAAAAACTCTAAAATGTTCTTGGTAAGGATCCAAAAACTCCAACTATAATCACATTTAATATAGGTACCACACGACTTATAAATTAATTATCAATCGAAAATAACTAATGGAATAATTATGCTTTTCAACTTAATTTAACTAAATACACCTTCATTTTACACATGCAATACAGCAATAGTTTCCCATTTTTAAAGAATATTCTGCATTATGCAAATTATAAGGGTGTAGCGTGCACTTTAATGTTAATTATTAGACACGAAAATCATTTGCATTTATGTTAAAAGGTTAAAGATAAAAGATAATATAATTGATGACACAGTAAACTTGATTTCCGACACCTTTTACTACTAAAAATATTTTATTTAAAAAACAGTTTTTTATCTCCTTCGATTAATTATAATAATTTATTTTCTTTAGGCCGATGAGGTTTTTTTATATGGCCGGAGTGATTATTTTTTGTTTTGTTGCTCTAATCCGTGTACTTTGGACTAAATTACCGTTAATAAAGAGAAAAGCTCAAACGTCCAATTCCGACGTAATAAAATAGAGGTCCTGAAGTATCTGTTCATCAACTCGACGAACATTTGATTACATTATAATTGCGAGAGGCTCTTCTTGTAATTAAATCGAAACAATATGAAATCAAACAAACAAAATTAGAAAAAATTTGCGCTACGGCCGTTTTAAATTTAATTGGAAATAGTAAAATTGTAAAATTGAACCCATGTCGTGCTAATCAGACAAAATTGGCAAACTACATCTACTAACGAATCCTACTACAATCTAGTTAACACGTAATCAATTAAATCCAGTGAGAGATCGTTTGATTCAACAGTTAGCCAATTCCTTCTCCTCTCTTCTCTTCTATGCATACGTAAAATTTCATTACGAATATTACGCCAACATATTACTTTATTTTAATTGATATAATTAAAATTTTCTACATGTATTGTTAAATTTAATTAAAAACTAATGGTTTATATAATGGATATTTCATCGCGTAATAGGGTTATTTTTAATTTTGGCTTAAAGATAAGCTCGTTTTTATGGAGGAACAAGGAATTAGAGTGTTCTAAATATAATTTTTTTGTAATTTGCTCGATATTGTACAATTTTTTTGCTTCTCTTCTGTTAATTTTCTCTTTTGGGATTATACTAGAAGTAGAGAATATTGTATAACTAGGATGAAAAGATGGTGGTAATAACTAGACTGGACTCGTCCAGCAAACCAGGCCTAGAATTTATTTTTTTTATTGATTGCAGCCATTTTTATATTTTTCGCTATAGTAATCACGTAATCAGTTAAAGCGACAACTAGTAGCTGTAATTTCTGTCATATTTCAGAAACGTTATGGAGGGGGTAAATTTTGTTTTTTGATTTTGTTTAGGCATAAGTCAGAAAACATTTTTGTCCAGTTAACCAAGCCTCTATCTCTTATAATAAGCGAGAGCCCTGTACTTAACCCGTTTAAAAATACATCCTGTATTATACCGTCAAACATTTCTACTATCAGCGCAATGTGCAAGTGCAAAGAGAACCAAGCGAAGCGTTATATGAAATATGCTAGAAATTGATATTGCGAAGTCATACAAAACGGTGGCTTAGACGTATAATTAAAAATTTTTGTGTCACCGATTTGTTTTTAATTAAAATGCAAATAAAAATTAAAAATAAATTGATAAAAGTAACAAGCATTAATTTGAATACAACTACGATAACGCCGTGATGTTGCATGTTATATAGTCTAATAATACATGTATGTATTATATAAACGTATAAAGTTATTCATAAGTATGTAAATCGTGCAAGTAATCCACATTAAAAATCTTCTACTTGAGTAAAAAAGATGAAAAGGAGTAACTACTTTCTTTGTGCGCTAACAAAATCAAAGTCTACTTATTACTTGAATGAAAGCTTTGGGCCGCAATAAAGAAATAACGTTTCGAGATGAATTATTTGCACAAATTGAAAATTCTTTTTGCTTACCCATATTAAATTTCGCATCTTTGAAAAATTATAATAATTTCGAATTGTTACCAAAGCGAATTTGGATGTAATAATGATTCCATTTCCGCATCTATTTTTCGTCATAAAATTGAGGAAAAATATAATTGCGTTGCAGTTTTGAGAAGTTTATTTACTTGGGCAAGGAAAACATGAAAATAAATTGTGGCTTGTATATACCTAATCTCTATGCATTGAAAAAAATTTAAAACAGAAACATGATTTTAGGTTTGCCGTTGTAAGACGGTGGCTGTTAATAAAAGGCAATATCAAAATGAAACTCGTTTTCCTCCTTACAAAATCACATTTTCTTTTTTGAGAAAAAACTTCTTTGAGTCGTTCTATAACTTTTCGATTAATACGCACATAATATAATTAATAATTAGGTTTTAAAGTTGAAGAAATTGGAGATTGAACTTTTGTCAACCTTTTAAGAAACCATGAGTCTTAGGTTCTGTGAAAGCATTACGAAGAGACGAGGAGAAGTAAGTGGGGTAAATTGATTTTGGACAAATAATTTTTAAAATGACAGTCTAAACGTAAACCTTTCAGGTAATTCGTAAAATGTTCTACAATTCTACTTGTGTTTGTTATTTGATACGCAAAGGGTTTTTTGCGTCGATTGTTCTGATTTTTAGTAATTTTAGATAGTCTATGGGCTACCTATTTGTAGATCCGTTTTGTAACGAACATAAAATGGGAATTTATAGCTTGATATTCTTGAAATCACACTTAATTCGCGTATACCTATAACAAAATTACTGAAACACGAACAAAATTTGTTTGAAATTGATCGACATCTCCCTTTTTATTTTATACCGCAGAACTAATAATAATAATAATAATATTTATTGAACATAATATACTACCCAAATATTAAATACAAAAAATTTATAATACGTTAAGGTGCTCAACTAGAGTGGATATCTCACAAGAAGCTTTTCAACCGATCTTTTCTGAGTGATCCCAAAGACGATGACGTACACACTATAGAAGATTTAAATTTCTCAGTTTTGAACTAAGGGACGCAGAAATTTTCACACTATCTGAGACTTAGCCCATGCACAAAAGAACGTCTCTGCAAACAATTGAGTAAGTAAGATGGTTCTATAATGTTATAATTATGTACAACTATAAAACGATATTCCAGCTTCGGAATGTCCGCAGCTGCGTATCATTCGTAAATAAATATGCTCCCAAGGCCTAATGCTACCAAATGAAAAGCGAAAACAACGATTTTGCAGAACTTGCAATTTGTTTCTATATTCGGGCAAAAAATAAAGGTAGTAAACGCTGCTGCTGTAATCGATAAGGCTTAGAACAAGCGCGTTACACAGTTTCCATTTTAAGCCGTCAAGCAACAAATTCGTGAACTGATATGGTAGTTACAGTTTATAATAAGCCAGAGCGCATTTTTTCACCGCACGTCATTGAAAGTTAAAATGAGAATCAAAATACACTCCTAGGGTTTTAACGCACTCTAAGGGCAACAAAACAACTCCCTCCGAACAATCATAGAATTAAAACACGTAAAGTTGTAGTCTCGAGACGGAAGAACACGCACTTCGAAGGGTCGAGCAGTCGAGCTTTAATCCGTTCGCGTTAGACCAAGTTTCATATCTTTTAAGTCCTCAACAAAGAAGAACAGGGGCGCTAGACTTGAGTGTCATTAGCGTAGAGATGGTCCAGATACCAGATGAGTCGAGATGTTCGATGAAAAGATCACAAACACAAGGGGGCATAGGATACTACCCTATACTGTACTCCTGTACGAATCTCGTAGAGATAGCTACGAAACCACGTAAAAATATCCATAATAGCGAAACTAGGAGAGAAGCAGCTGGTTGATGCTATCAAAAGCTCTTGAATAGTCAAGGAGGATCATCAGGGATATTTATCATTTATTTGTAGGTTGACCCAGTTCGGGACATACGCATCGAAATCAACTGAGCCAAGTATGATGGCCTCGAGCTGATGACGCGAGGCCCTTTCAAAGTGTAGAAACGGCGACTCATGGAGAAATGGCGAAGGACTGGCAGACCGACCCATGTGGGCCTTGCAAGACTTCCAAAATGTAGCAATGTATATGTGTTGATGAATATTAAAAAAAACGATAAAAAATTCACTAATTTTCACCAGAGAAAATTCTTTACTGAAGTTTTGCTTCAGAGACGAAATTTTAATAACGTTGATAACTCATTAGTGACGGCATCGCGTTAATTCAGCTTCTAGTTCTAGTTAATACATTTCCATTTTCGAATGGAAATCCTTCTAAAAATTATAGTTGTAAATGTAAAAGCGCTGCATTTGTTGTACACGTAAACAATAATATGTATCCAAAATGCAACTCTGTTCTCTATTCTGTTATAAATTAATATAAAAAAACAATAAAAACACCCTTAATTTTTCGCTCTTTCTAAATTTATTCCAAACGTAGAAAAATCAATAAAATATTCAAATGCAATGTAAAATATAGGTTTCCTTATAAACACACACACACGCAGCTTTTGGTAGAATATTTTAGGAAATAAATTTTGGGTCCAACGCCATTAGCACTAGTTATAATAAATTTTTAATTGTGGTACTTTACGTACAACTATTTTAATCGCACGTGTAGTTAAATAAAATAATAGTCGCCGCAAATTCGCATTTTGTGGCTTTTCTAAATGCTACCTTCGGAAAATAATTTACTACGCGCCAAGTTAAATGATACGAAAAGAGTGGAACATCTCTATAATTAATATAAAGCTATTTTTGTCATTTTACAAAACTTGTTAGTTTTGAATAAGGAAAAATGGGTAAAAGAATTAATAATGGTGTGTTATTTTCTTGTTCGGTCTTAGAAAGTCCTCGAACTATAACGTTCATAAGTTGATTTCAGTGACATTACTGTTAGTACTAAAGAAGAGGAGACAAATTTTTTCATAAATATTTTAAGACTTTCCGCGGGGAAAGACGTGATCTTTTTGGGCTGCCTGTCTGACTTGAAACTGTCAAAGGTTTAGTAAAAGCGAACATTGCAAACGAGGAAATGAGTAATAAAACCGACCGCTGCCTGTGTTAAAAGAGGCTCGGGAAGGGTGGATTTTGGCTCTTTTTCGGTTTTTCGCCTACAACTACGCACTTTATGATAAAAGTTTTTTTATGCAAAAATTAAGTACAGTAAATTTTCTACAAATGATACCTCTTAAGTTTTTTTCCTCAGGTAACCGATTTAGGCGCTAGCGCGCGGTAAATTTAAAAAAACTTCAAAAATTAGCAAAAAATTTTTTTCGTCAAACAAACAGTTGAGGTGATGCCTAAATGGTGCACCTGAAGAAAAAAACTCAAGAGATATAATTTGTGGAACATTTAATTTACTTTATTTTTGTACAAAAGACTTTTTTCATAAAGTGCGTAGTTTTCGTGTTTTACGCAAAAAGCCGATGAAAGAGCCCACTGTAATCAAAAAAAAGAATTAGATACTTACTAAAAATTTGACTGCCACTTATAACGTTTCATTACTCAGGAAATAAATGAAAGTAAAAAAATTTGGTAGGGCCACCACGAATAAGGTGGTATACAATATACAGACAGCTGCAAATTCCTATCTTCGCATGGGGATCTTGTAAACTGTAAGAAATTCAAAGTTTGGGTCCAAGTTGGCTAGTAAAGTGCAAATTGATCTTGAGAAGTCTCAGATCTCGTGATGCCTTATTAGAAGTTATTTACTATTACTAGATCTGCGATTTTACAAGATCATAAAATTGTACGAAACTCTGCACTAAATTAAACATCTACGTATCTCTGGCGGCTTACGAGATCCCCATGCATAAAAAGAAATTTGTAACATCCTGTATAGAAGAATCGTTTTTTATACTAAAAACTTCTCTAAAGAGATTTGTAATAAATGATGAAAGTAATATTATCTTTAGATAATCTACGCTTAATACTCTTAGAAATTATAGGTGTCATTCAGAAGTAATTTGGATACTTTCACTTAAAAATACATCACTTCTGAGTTTACCGATCATAAATCAATTAATATTCAAGTAAAACACTTCACAGTTTTGCATCTTGAAAACATTAAATTTGGATAATTTTTGTTGAATATAATATGAAAACTCTATTTTTTACAATGTGCTTAATTATCATTTTGCTCAATTTTGTCATTAGTGACTTTTTTAACGTTGTCACTTTATTCGGACCTTTTAAAAATGATGGGTCTAGGAGAGACGGGGTCGATATGTTTTTTCTTTGCCAAAACTGGCGCAGATGCGACCATTAATATTTTTAAAAGAAACTGTAAGGGATTAGGAAACATTAAAGCTTAAAATTAATGTTAGTATCATCGGTAATAGCCATATCAATCTACGCAAGTATCGAGTTTTGTTTAAAAAAATTTTGGCAATAATAAGAATAATAAACAAATAGTAATTAATTCTTTTAATAAATGAATCAATGGAATCATCGCTTTTAGCAATACTTGAACTTTGAGTTTATAAAAATAGTCGAAATCGCATTAACTCTTATAAACCTCGATAAATCTTAGTTTAAGATCGCTTTTTCATCCATAGGCATTAAGACACGCATCGAACACCAATCTTTTTGGTTCAATATTTGCCACACTTGTCCGCACTTCAGTGCTAACATCGCACCGCGCGAATTCGTCATTTTTGATATACTATCGCGGTTTAATAAGGCCAAAACCACTTTTAGAAGAATAAACATGGCTTCGCATTATTGATGCGAAAGTCAGAAGCGCTAAAAAAAGTCATTACTTAAAAAAAATCTTTAAAAGATGAGACTTACAGTAAAGAATATCCAGGAAAGAATAGAAAACAATATTATGAAGAGATTCAACTTTCACCCTAAAACTATTCGACGACAAAAAGCAAGAATGCAGGTAAAAAGAGGTGCGGATTGGAGTAAATATGGGAATTGCCTAATTTGGATTTGAGAGCGCAAAAAGAGATTGTTTACTAAAGCAACCCCTAAAACGAACTTTCTTGAAGTAGGTAGGTATCGGAAAATTTTATTTAAATTGAAAAACGTAGAAATACATTTTCTCCTCATTAAAATGCTCTTTCGAAAGACGAAAGACGAAAGAAATGCATTTAACGAAAAATTTGTGGATAATTTTAAAAATGTATTTAAGCTTTCCATTTCTTGACCCATGTGGGCTTGAAATTGAAAACAGAACAATTGTAACAATATGAAATATGAGGTTGGAAGTATAGTGCTGAGTGCCGGCCACCTTACCTTCATAAAAAAATTAAATCGCAAGTTATTTGCAAAAACATGACTAATATTCTATTTTTGTAAGTTTTGCGACAATAGTTGTGAAAATGGGAAAAACTTTCTCCAGTAAATAGATCGTTTACAACAGACGAAAATAAATTCGTCAATGTTTCTCGTTATTTCGTAAAGAATAAATATTTGAGAAAAGCTTTTGCCTTTCTTGAAATATCTCCGTTTTGATAGTTTTAGGCTTATTCGACTTGGTATTCAATATTACTCCTTTCAAAAAGTAACTAATAAATAATGTATTTTAGTTTAAACAAATGCGCCCATTGTCATTGAGAATTCTCTTTTCCCGTACAGTTACACTGTTCTCGAAATATATTTAAATTCTTATTAAAACGTCACACTTGGAGAAAATCGATTCGACTTAACTTTGAATACATTTTTTATGTAAAAGAATGGTAACTCTTTAAATATTAAATCAAGAAAAAAATTTATTTGCCCGTCACGTCTTTCGTTGATTGATTTTAATTAGTGCGCATTTTTCTTTACGTGTTTCAATAACTTTTCCCCCAAAAAACGTTTTTTACCTGAAAATAATTTACAAAAGCACAAATGAAAAAGATAATTATTTGAAAATTCGTAAGGTCAAATTTATTTGAAGCCCCGAAATTTGTCGAAAGAGATCTTTAGTGAGCAATTAAAAAATATAATTGCAATATTTGTTGCTTGAAAGAAGCTTTATACCTCAACTAAAGTTAAATTACTTTTTTGTAAGTTTTAATTCAATTTACGTAAATCTTTTTAGTTAAGCAAAAGTTGAGGGTTTAATTCAATTTTTCGGAGAAAAAAATTTTGGAAATAAAAAAAATTTGTTAGAATCCACAAGTCTTTTTACCTTTCTCACTATCCAATATGAAGCACATAAGCGTCGATTACAAGAGCAACAAGAGACACAGATTATACCGCCTAATAGAGCCAGTGAGGTTAGACATAACGAGCAACGCTTTGCACTATCACTATTATTGGTAGAGTTTTTCCGACGCCTGTCGTCGTAACGCCGTGCATCTTGCCCTGATTTAGGCCGGCCACTGCAGCAGTTTTCGCCGGGACGCTATGACGACAGCGCTCTTTGCGGAAATTTTCGCAAACGTTCGTTGATAACGATATATACGGAGCCACTGTACGAATAAATAATTCGATATTTAAGATAACAATTGGTATAAAAAATATTTAAACAATCGCTCGAGAAATTGACATCGATCTTAACGCATCGAAAATAACAAAAACCGACCGAGACTAATCCTTTTATAGCGTTCCATTTTCATTAGCGACCCAAAATGCCTTTAACATAAAACATTAGTTTAATCATTTTAAAAGAATTTTTATTTTAAATTTATGATCGAATCCAATAACGGTTTAAATTAAATTGTACGTCAGGCTATAAAATAATGTAAGATTGACTGTGAGAGCATATAGGGATGATGTTCTACGGTTGTATGCTGATTTATTATTGAAGTTATCTTTCTTGTGTTCGTGATTGAAATAAAACGGCATATCCCACCACACATGTCAATATGTTTCTCGAAAGTACTAAATTTTTCGCTCTTTTGACTTCCCAATTCGGGCACTATTCAAAAATTTTATAGTAGCAATTTGCACTTCGTTCTTTTCAACGCTTAAAAAATAAAGAACTCGCCATCTCGCCAACTTTAAGGATTATAAAGTATGTAAGGTATGATCATGATTTCTTAACTATTCCATTAGCATTATAATTGAGTTCTAAATCTGGCAGGTATTCAAAAATGTTTAGTAGTCATAAAACAGTTTAACAAGTCGCAAATATACCCATTACCCATTTATGGTCTAAGTGATTGACGGCGTGCTGACTGGACAGCGTTATCTGCAATTACTACAGAAAGAAGTGGAACCTGCAATTGTGGATTTATTCCTAGAGGTTCAAGCCCTTGTAAAGGCCAGAAATTATTTTACCGAAGGATATTTTCTTTTTTTTTTTTTTTAGAAACTAAATTAGAATAGCCATTTGCACTAATTTTGTCAGTTCGATTGCTGACAGCTATTTCGATACACTGTATCATCTTCGGAGCGAGTTTTTAACTGTCTGCGTAAGGGTTGCGTCCGGTATTTATATGTTCGAAGTAACGGTATTTTTCCTTATCTCGTGTTCCGTTAAGACTTTTATTATCGGAGAGTTGTTGAGATCAATCTGGTCGTTTAATAATGTGTAGTTACTATTGTTGTGTTTCATGATTTCTATGGTTTCTAGGTAGTTTAGTTTAGTACCTTTAGTGGATATATGTAGAATCTCTTAACATAGTCAATCTATTATTCACAGACTTGGACAAACGATACCTCACTTGCATGAACCCCAAAGCCCCACCACTGCATGGACTAGTAAAACTCCACAAAGCAGAACAACCGATCAGACCAGTATGCTCTTACATCAACGCACCATGCAACAAAATAGCTAAAAAACTTACGACCATCCTTAAAAAGCACACAAATTTTACTCCTAAATATGCAGTCAAAAACTCCCAAGAATTAATAAACAAAATAAAAAATCTTAAACTCAACAACAATAGCCGCCTCATCTCCTTCGACGTAAAAAACCTGTTCCCAAGCGTTCCCATCGACGAACTACCGAATCTGATCGAAACGCTACTAAACCACAATAAAGCCCTACCTGGAGTTATGGAAGAAATCCTAGAACTTACAACTACATGTCTTAAGCAAAACTACTTCACCTTCGATACCAAATTCTACTTGCAGAAAGAAGGACTACCCATAGGCTCTCCTCTATCTCCTCTCCTGGCTGAAATCTTTATGAATCACTTAGAAAAACAAATACACAACTCCAAACATACTTCAAACTTTAGCTACTGGTACAGATACGTCGACGACATAATAGTCTGCTGGAACGGCACAAACAGACAATTAGACACTTTCCTTCAATACCTCAACACACTCCACAAAAACATCACTTTCACTATGGAAAAAGAGGACAACAAAACCCTAAACTTTCTAGACCTCTCCATATCCAGAGAGCTCAATAAACACTATTTTGCCATTTTCCACAAACCGACTCAAACAGGCACGACTATACACAACACCTAATAATTCAATTCTAATAATTCAAACCCTAAATCACGAATTTTTTGCATGGCAACATGAGATTTGTGTGCAGGGGCGTTGTCCTGCAAAAACAAAACACCTTTGAATAGCTTTCCGCGTCTTTTCTCTTTAATTTTTTCCCGTAGAGTGGTCAGTAATGTCGAATAGTAATCTCCAGTTATTGTTCTACCCTTATCCAAAAAACCAATCATGATTACTCCATGGCAATCCCAAAAAACTGAAGCAAGATCTTTTCTAGCAGATTTTTGGACACGAAACTTCTTAGGTCTTGGAGAACCAGAATGTCGCAAATCCATCGATTGTTGCTTTGTTTCTGGATCGTAGAAATGTACCCAAGTCTCATCCATAGTAACAATTCGGTTTAAAAGGTCTACATCGTTTTCAAATCGAGCACAGATCGAACGCGATGTTTCTACCCTTGCCTGCTTTTGGTCAACATTGAAACATTTGGGGATCCATTTTGCTGAAATTTTTCTCATGTCCAAATTGACGTGAACTATATGATGAACGCGTTCGTATGAAATATTCAGTGCTTCAGATATCCGTTTTAGCCCAATTCGACGGTCTGATAAAATCATGTCATGAACTGCATCGATATTTTTGAGGACTGACACAGAAACTGGCCTTCCCGATCGGTCATCATCTTCAATTGAAAATTTACCTCTTTTGAAGCTTGCAGTCGCAAACGAAGGACATTAATCACCAAGGGTATTAACCATATCTTCGTAAATCTGCTTACCTCTTAACCCTTTTAAATACAGGTACTTGATGATGGCTCGATATACTCCAATTTTTCGATTTTCACAATTTCGGTGGACATCTTTTTTCTTTTAATTTATTGCTTAACTCTGGTTTACTTTTTAGACGTCAAACTTTACACTAACACTTCTAATATAAGTTATTGTTCATTGCTATGGTAACGCAATATTTTGTTTATGCATGGAACTGGTCTAGGCTAACTAGATATCAATACATCCTCGTATTTAAGAGTGCCTATATCTCTCACAGTGTGTAAGATTTAAAATTTTAGCTTAAAATGTGTAAAACTTCTTTTTCTCACAACCTATGGAAGGACTTACTTTCAGTTCTCGCTCCTGGAGCCTGTCCTTGTAAAATATTTGCATTACTTCTGGTTAAACTAAAAATAATGCTTGGGTCGGTTTTAACATTTCTGTTTAAAGTTTTCTCAAGATGGTTATCCATCCATAGCAAGATGCTAACCACCAGTCATAGCTTTGATTATACCTAATTAGTTTCCAAAGAAACAACACATATTTTGAAGACCTTAAAAACAGTAAGTCAAAACTATGGTAAAAACCAATTGAAGAAGAACACTGAAAAAGGGGAATTCTTAGTGATTGTTGTAGCCTACTCTGATTGAGAGGTCTGCAGGTCGAAAGATAAAAGGCTTCTAAGAGTTTGTGGACTTGACATGCAGCAGCAGCATAAAGTTCTTCAAAAATGTTGAGTATTAATTAAATTCGGCCAATGGCAGATTAGCTAAATTTTTCATACGGTTTAATAACTTCATAAATTTTACAACAAGTAGTTTACACTGCATCCATCATACTGTTTCCAATAGATATTGCTTAAATCTGCAATTTAATCATTGTATTGTGGATACTTTACAAAAAAATTTTGATAATAAATAATCCAGCAATACATATTTCATTTATTAGTTCTTATACGTGAATAATATTGTGCGATGGCAATGACAGGTAATCGATCCTTCAATTTCATGAAAATTGCATTTTAAACAAAAACTTTAATCAAGAACTCGATTTCCCTAACCTAACCACTACATTAAATTCATAATTACAAATTAGAGATTAATAAAAAAGATACGCCAAATCACGCAAACATTTAAAAAATAATCGTACTTCAACTTTACGTACGCGCACTTTGCCCAAAATTAAGTTAATTACCCGTAAACCAAATTTCCTTAATATCTTGTTTAGTCCCTCACATAAAGGACATAACAAGCTGGGCAATATATTTGCTTTAAATTAGAGTAAGTACGTAAGTAGTAAGTAAGTACATGGGTTGCACTGAAAATTTTTCACGAAAAGTCGGAACCTATACATAAATAGTAGATACGTATCAAGAACATATCAGATTGTACCACGCCAAACGTGTTTTTTAAGTAAGGGTGCGTTTTATAATTATTAGGAAAAAACAATCAAAGATAAAAGTGAATTATTGCCACTAATATAAATTTGCACACACTTTCCCACATTTTCCCCTTAAGGTAGTACTACCGATACCACAAGTGTCAAATGTGTGCTTACTGTAATTTGACTTCCGTCGTATTTATATTTGGCAACGCCGCGTAAAAGCAAAAGAGACAAAAAATACCTTTCAGGTTATCGGTTTGACATGTAATGTTTGTTTACTAATGAAATGTCTGAATCAAACTTATTAAATGGTACAAAACGAATATTTCATTGGAAAAATAAAAGAGTCACTGAAAAAAGGTATAAAAAAATGTGAAACAAGTAGCATTAGCCGTATTCTGTACATATTTAAATTTCGCGCGCGTCTAACCTTCTTGGCGGCGTTGCCACATGTAAGTTTTTTCTTAATTATTTATTAATTACTCTTGTCACGAGCTCTGAAGTTAAGGTTTTATTAATACAGAAAATTCAATTCATTTTTTTCTTTCTATTGATACCAATTTCATAAAAATCTGAACGTCCAATTTTGTGAAATAAAATAAAATCTGTGATTTCCCATAAGGATCAATGTTAAAGGCAAAAATTTTTAAATATTTTTATCTTTTTTTCAGTTCTCTGTAGGCCTCCATTTAACTGGTTAATTATGATATTATAATGTACCAATATGCCAAGTTTCATTAAATTCTGAACGTCAATTCTAAAAGCGGTAGTACTACCTTAAGGAACGGCAGCTCTTTAAACATAAAGTTTTTTTGAAGCGGCTGAAGGAGGGTAAATCAACAGATTTTGATATACCGAAGTACCACCATCAAATCTGACCACAGGGTATTACACGTTCTGTTGAACGTTTTGAGAAATACTGAGCATTAAGATTACGCTACACGCTACACGAATTACAATGGCATCGATATTACGGCCATTAAATTAAAATTTTAAGGGGAACTCGCATTGGTATGAACGCCAATACCTTGTATCCAAATATCCAAATTTATTTTTTGGTCTTTGAGGCATTTTAATGATTTTGTTAGTGATTCAGAAAATTCGGCCACAGAATTGAACGAGTTTAGGATTACAAGTGTTTGCTACAATCAAAAATTTTCACAAAAAATAAAGAGACGCAGACGCGGAAACCATCGAATTATCGCAACAGACATTCAAATAATCCTTACATAAACAATGGCCCCAGCCTATAAAAAGGAGTTCGAACATTAATAAGCTGTCTCACATTCATTAATCCCCGCTCTAAAACGAACGCATCTCCAATAATTAATATTTGAACGACAGTTTTTGTGAATTTTAGTTTTAAGATGAGTTCACATCAGAAAGAAGTCACAAGATGCTAAATTTGGAAATTTGACCGACTAATTAATAGTACCGCCTCTAACAATCCATCAATGGTTTGAAAATGAGTGGAAACTTGTTATATTTCCAAGTGTCGCTATTGCATTTATTTGGTTATGAAAATGGAAAAATAAACATTTTTTCAGACCTCCTTATTCTTCAGGGGAGGTAACGGTAATGACAAAGATTAGGTGTGTTTTAGAAACAGCAGACCTTGTCTAACGCACTTCGCGGTTACTCAAAGAGAGACAAGGAAATTTTTACGTTGTTTCCAATATCAATTAATCAACTAGTAGCCAGTAATCAATTAAACCAAAAACTGAAAGGCGCACATAACTTTAGCGATAGAAAAAATAAATAATTAATTTCTAATCTTCTGAATTATTAATTTCATATAGGTATCTCAATACCAAGTACGAGCTCGGGAGCTCGGCGATCAAAGCTGAAATCGTGAACCTAGTGCAACAACACTTAACGTACTCGAGCATCGAAAGGCATTTATTAAATCGTCATTAATAAATAGTTTTAATCGCAAATCGAATAATAAGCTCTTTAAAAGTTTACGTTCGGGAATGAAAGTCACTTAAATTTTGTTCCCATTGCAGAATTCCCATCACATCGAGAAGTATAAAAACAGGAAATGGTTAAATATTGATTAATCAGTTTGATTTATAACTTATACGTATCCAAAAGTATTCACACACAAAAAAAATCATTTGCTACTTTTTATATTGGCAAGAATCCATGTGTAAGTTTCCAGTTCTGACAGAATCTTTAGCAACATTTTCCATACGCAAAATAGGAGTGAACCCTTTTTTTTTATTCGAAAACAATTGACGTATAATAAATCATAACATTTTTTTCCAAAACGTCAAAGTTGAGAAGCATTAATTCGGTTTCTAAAATATATGATCAGAAATCGCAAAAGTTATATATGGAAAATAATTAAGCTCTAAAGCGATAGAGAAGAAATACACATGAACACGCAATATGCAAATGTTATCAGACTTTAAATACAAAAATAGAATGGAATCATTTTATGGTTTAATGATTCCCTATAACGAAAACATGTTAAACTAACATCTACATTTTTATGTCGAATATGACTAGGAAGTTGGGAAATTACTTCGCTAATTACTCGACAATTAAAAAGCAAAATAGATGGGTATAGAGTAATTTAGATACGATTAATTGTTTCGAGTCGGTTTAAAAGATTTGTGGTTCCGCGGTTCCTAATTCAAATAAATATTAATGATAACGAATAAATTGAATAATTTAGCTACGGGGTGGTTCTACATTAGCGGCTTAAAGCATCGAATTACATTAGACTCGCTTAAGAATGAAAAAGTTTCTATAAACGTGCGTTCAAAAACGAGTATCTCCGGAGTTACAACTCATTTAATTGTGTTAATTGAAAAGTGAGGATCCATGGAAGAGAAAAACTTTGTTTTTATATGAGGAAACTCCCTTTCGAGCACAAAAATGTTTATTTCAACTCCTTGTCTTCTCACAACCTCACAAGGAAAGAATAAAATTTTTCTTAAAGTAAATGAAGTAAAGATATCCGTTCTTTTCTTTTCTTTTCGTGGCATTTAAAATTCGACAGTTAGGGTGCATTAGCTCAAAAACGGTTAATGAAGCAAAATTATTATTATTATTTTCAAATTCTAGACAAAGAATTAAGGTAGCGTCATTTAAAGTTTTTTTCAATATCTTTCTTAATGAAATAGTTATAGCAGTTTAAAAAATTTCCCATTTCCCAAACAGCTGAACATCGCAACAAGAATTTAAAGGCGCCAATGAATTTACTCTTTCAAAACTGCACTACTTTCCCCATTTAACCAATTTGCGAACTCAGAATAAATAACAAGTGAGATCCCCGATCTACATAGAGAAAATGAGAAATAATTCAGCTTGTATGTTATGGGGGTTAGGGGTTGCTGACGCTCCGTAGCTTCATTTTTAAAACTTAGCGGTGAAATGAGGAAAAGAGGAAATGATCTACCGAATTAGATAGAAATTTCAGAACGAGTCACACTAATTATTTGCACATGAATACTAGAAGAGGCAGGGTTGACCCAGCGGGGACGAGGTCGGGCTAAGCCCGAGTCCATCAAGTTTAAAAAGTCCCAAATTTTAAAGACACTTTAGTTAAAATAAAAATAAGGCGAATACGGTTTTTTTAAAACTGATAAAAACAAAACATACCTCAGATCAACAATGACTCAAAATGTATTATTTTCTCATTTCTAATTTAGCGACCCTACTAATAGAAAACGAAATCGCTAATAAATTAATGGTTAAGCCGTTTGACCTTAAACATTCAACAATTTTTGTCTGCGGCGCTATGAATGTTACTAAAAATCCCCCTCCCCTATTTGATACCCATTACGTATAGGTATCCCTTACTGGGCGCAACAAAAAAACTTGCCCGAGGACACCTAACATACTTGGAAAGAGCAATTTAATATCTCGCTCATGATGAGCGGCTCGTTTGGGGTGATGGATATTGACTTATTCTATCATCCCTGAAATTTTCTGGCATTTATTTAGAATCACCCTGTATAATTTCTATATTTATAAATAAAGCCGTAACTAAACAAAATCGTAAATAATGATGGTACGTTATAGCTACGCCGTTACAGATGATCGATCGAAACTAAAATTAACCTTAAACAGGTGAAACGAAAGAGTGAACCGCAGGTGCTTATCTCAATGGTATGATAGATTGTTAAATATATCGAACGCTGCAAATTAAATTTTGTGACAATAATCAAATTTGTATGATACTAAAGTTAGATATTAAAAATAAAATAGAAATTCGTCAAAATTATTGATACGTTGCATAATGATGTGTTTCCATTTCTGCGCCAAATGTTAAATATTGGCATCTTGGTGAATGACTCTAGATTCGTTACTTAACAAGAAGTAAAAAAAATTGTACTTATTATTTATACAGGGTAATTTCCAAAAAAAAGTAAAATCATTTAACGAGATATTTTTTGTCTTATTTTAGGTACTTAGTTGTTTTTCATTTAAGAAAAATTAAAGAATTAACTGAACTGAACGACGCGTTATTTTCCATACATGTCAACGCCATTGGCATTTGCAGCCATTTACCCGTTTTAGACGTAAAACTACCTCGCATAAAACTAGATTAAAATTTGGCACCTCTTACTTAATACGGTTAATAAAAACAAAATTACAAACATTAAAGTACGTTTCTAAACGAGGGGAAAATCTTTATATTCTCCTTGTTCTGGTATAAAGTGTAATCTTTCTTTTACATAATTATTATTACTACTACTTCGCAGCTTAATTTATGCCTTGAATAATACATTTTTATGAATGTTTCTCTAAATTTTTACATTCTAATTTCTTTTCTCTTTAATTATTTTTAACGAAAATTTTCAATGTTAAACTCTTAAGAGATTATTATTAAATAAAATTTCGTTTCGTGTTCAGTTGACTTGATGACTGAATTGTTAATCGAGAGTATTTGATAAAATGTATAAATATAATTACACGTGTATAATAAATATTAATACTAAAATGAATTCAAACTTTTTTTCTGCTTTGTACGGAAGATTTGACACAAGCACCCCATCATTAATTTCCTAACAAAGCATCGAGAAAACATACCTCGATTGTCTTTACCCAGTATAGAGAAATGCTAATGAAGTTGATACATTCATATTATTATAAATAACACCCTGTATATTTTGAAAAGCATCAGAAACCACCTATTTATTGATGTCATAGTCAACTATGACTTTCATGTACCTATATAGAAAAAATAATATGTCATAATAATGTCGTTTAACATTAGTTCTGTAATTAAATAGCCAATTATAATATGTTACCTAATTAATTAACTAATTAATTAACCCTAAAAATTTAAAAATATTTGTAAAATTAGTTCTGTCCTTTTCACGTCGTTTTTCTGCAGCCTTGAAGTTTTATTGTGTGGTAAAAAAGGAATAATCCTTAAAGTTTTGTATTAAATAAAAAATTCTTACCTTTTGAACTTAAAACTCCTTACAGAATGTCCCAAATGACAAAAGATAATTCCAAACACAAGAGCATCGCACACATACTAACCAAACCGAGTTCAACGATATACTAAAATATTAAAAATTCGATCATTGTTAGCAGTATTTAAAAATCCTATCTCATTTCTTCGACCATCGCAGATCGCACGTGTACAAATTCTAATCGAATAAAGCAGATGGTACGATAAACAAATTTTAGAGAAACAAAATTCAAGTAACGTACATATGAAGTTTTATTTATATCAAATAAATATTCTCGAGTACGTTAAATTTTCAAAATAAAATTCAAATTTGTAATTGAAGGTCTAAAATTATTAAAATTTTTTAAATTCAAAAAAAACAAAAATTAATCTTTGACATACTCTCAAATGTTAAATTATTAACACCGGTAACTGAAATTAGTTCTTATTAACTAGTGCCCTAGCTACAGCACCTTCAGTAGTGTAGTAGTGACTGAAACCAAACTTAGCGCGCGTTAGTGCGTTGTTACACGGTCCGTTTTTGCGGGTCCCGCAATCCCGCATCCTTCAGTCCTGCACTGCGGCAGCATGCTGCCGCACATCGCGCCAAAACGGACACGTGTAACACCTGCCATTTAAGCTCTTGCGTTGTTGCCATCCTGCAAAGCGGGACCCGCATTGCGGGACCTGCAAAAACGGACCGTGTAACAACGCACTTAAAGTTAAAATAACTTCCAAATTCAATAAAACATTTTTTATCGTTTATTACTCGAAAACTACGTACTTTTAGAGAAAATAGTTTTATACAAAAATAAATAAAATTCCATTCCCAACAAATAATGTCTCTTAGATATTTTTCGTCAACCAAACATATTAGGTGCTAGGGCGCGATGAAATACATAAAGATGGATTTTGGAAGTAAAACTTCTTCATTCTTCTCCAGCCGTCCCTGAGTAAATGCAGTTACTTAGGAATGGCAGACGGCCAGTTTTACTACACTTTTGCTATGTTCTTGCAGCCTGCATCGACCAAACTCAAAAATTTTGTATTATATTGCATAAGTACATATATCGACATTTTGCCTCCGATATATCTTAACCTTCAACTCGTTCTACCACCTCAACTGTTTGTTTGATGAAAATACTTTAAGAGACATAATTTGTAAAAAATTGAATATACCTTATTTTTGTATCAGAACACTTTTCTTTAAAAGCGCGTAGTTTTTGAGTTACGAGCAATAGAAGATGTTTGGTCTATTATGAAAGTATTTTCAACTTTACCGCGCGCTAGCGCCTAAATCGTTCACCTTAGTAAATAAACTTTAAAGACATTATTTGCAGAAAATTTTATTTACTGGATTTTTGTGTAAAAGAACTTTTCTCATAAAGTGCGCAGTTTTCAAGTTATAAGCGAATAACCGATAAAAGAGCCCAAATCCACTCTTCTCGAGCCTCACCCAAGTTATAATGCTGCCAGTTTTTACAGGCAGACGATTGGTTTTATTACTAGTGTTCGCCGCCTTCAGGGTTCTATCGGCTGTTTATTTAAAATCCGCTATCCCATTCTCCGCTATTTAAACTTTGTTTTCTCGAAAAATTTGCAAAACATTCTCTTTAGTCTTTAGATTAATTTTAACGTACCTACATCAAGAGAAACGATTCGGTATCATGCACCATACATACACATAATAAACTCAAAGTGTAGTTACTGTAAGGTAATAAAATTCAATAAGAATCTCTAGTTAACGTTTTTTTAAATCACCCTTGGTATTTTGTTATAAATTCCACTACTTTCAGATTTCAAATTACCCGACTTTCTTATATAAGTTCAACTCGAGCATTCAATACGGAATTCATAAAAAAATCGAGACTTCTTTTTGTAAAAGAATTTTCAGTTGGGTGGTTAAAGACGATCGAAACTTTTATTACCTAAGAATACGAGCGGTAACGCCGGTAATACTGCTCTTAATATTTTGAAGTTTTAGATTATGCAAATATATGTAAAAAATGAACGAATGTTGGTAAATAAATTTCTACCTTGTTAAAACGTTAAGGAAAATTTTAGTCAATTTATTACTTGATTAACGACCTGGGTTTGCAATATTTCAATACAAAACGTAAAGATAAGACGTAAGGATTAGCATATTCAATACTGCAGTACTACTTTTCTCCAGGCGCCCTTCGCAAGTAAACGTTTTAAGTAAATTATTGCAATAAAATGGAGTCGGTACTTTTTAAACTTCTTTTATTTTTACTTTTTCTTAATTTTCCTAAGTGTCCATTTTTTGGAAAATTTGGATTTGAATCCAGAATCAAAGAATTGGTCTATGTTATGATACAAGTGTGGGGAAACTCCGTGTAAGGAATGGTTTTCGTCCGGGTAACTCTAAAATTTAAAAAAATGTTAACGTAAAATATATTAAAACGTGAAATGTAACCTACCTGTTGTCTAAAAAGTATATCGGCCCTCTCGAGAGCTTTAGCTAAGAGCATGGATTGTTGATAGTGTACGTTATCGTCCGCATTTCCGTGAATTAAAAATAAAGTTTTATTTCTTAACGCTTCTACGTGTCTCGTCGTGTCCGTATTGTCGTATCCTATTAGGTTATCTTCAGGTGTCGGCAAACCCATGTAACGCTCGGTGTAAATTGAATCTATTACAAAAACTTAATTAACTTATAACTTCTACTTTCAGTTGACAACTCTACCGTAGTATATAAAACTAGTTACTGGAGCAATGGCTAGACCAAGCTTAAATACATTCGTAGTATCTTTAATTAAAGTCCATATTGTAGAAAAACCACCGTAACTCCAACCCCAAATTCCTGTTTTAGTGGCGTCGATAAAAGAATACGTCTTTAAAAGATGCCTACAAAATAAACCATTTTTCACTGCAGCTTGAAGAGGAAAAATCGGTTTTACTTACTTTGTCACAGTTATTTGATCTTCTACTTCGAGAGTTCCTAAATTACGATAAATTGAAAACATCAAATTATCGCTGTCTCTTCCAGAGCCTCTTCCATCAATGTAGGCGTAAATATACTTGCGATTTGTAACAAAATAATTTTCAATTCCCGAAGAAAACGAATCTGAAATTCTATTAGAACTTGGACCAGCGTATCTAAAACAAACAAAATAATAATTCGATCCAGTAATTTCGTAATCAACTTACACGTTAACAATTAGAGGATATTTAACTGATGAAGTTTCGTTGAATTCTGGTGGTAATAATAAACGTACTCTTGCATTGAAGCCCCCTTCAAGTGGCACTAGTATGGATTTTATAATTGGTTTGAGTTTCCTAGACAGTTTTTCTCTAACGATCGAATTGTTTTCCCATTCGAAATAGCCAAGAGTCTAAAATTAAAGTTTGAGCATTTCGTCTTAGCGCTCGTAATACAATGGGGTCAATAGAGACCCCAAATGCATTTTAAAGCTGTATATGTTTGAAACTATCGCCGGTGGCCCCACATATTAAATTTTCTATACAGGAGGTGTCTCAAAAAATTACCGACAAATTTCTATTACAGTGAATTCCCAGGACCACATCAGAACAGTTGCCCCTCTTGAAATTATATCCACAAGATCACCCCTAAAAGTTATAGGTTCTCAAATTTGAAATTAAAATGTACAAGAAATCACTATTAATTGTTTTACATTTTCACTTCAACTTTGATAGCCCATATCTTTTTAGGGGTGCATTTGGGGACATAATTTCAAGAAGAGCAAATGTTCTAATTAGGTCCTGAGAACTCACTTAATAATTTTTCGGAACACCCTGTATAATAAACATGATTTACCTGAGGTCGACAATGACTCCACTGGTATTACGTGTAGAAATCAAGTTACGGTAGGTATTAATCTACACCGTATGGATACAAAGTTCCCGAACTAAGACTCTAATGTGTGGCCATAACTACAGGACACATCGGGTGTTTTTAGGCCTAAAATAACTGATAGCCACACCGTAACTTAGCCTTACATAAATTAATGTTGTTAATCGCTTTCTTGCTACAAAACATTTCTCTCTTCGAAAGAACCCTACATCGTTAACGAGATGAAAAAACTTTATGTTCTTTACAAGGTAAAACGATTTTTTATAACATTGTAGCGTGTATAAAAGAATAATGTGCGGGGCCAGCTTAGATGAAACAAACCTGGGTGTTTTGTATGCGGATTGTGTTAGGTCCTGGTCCATTACAAATCTTAGTATAATAGGAAAACTTTTTACTAAAGTGGCCATTTCCAACCTTACACAATCCTTCTGGTGTTGCAAAATCACATGTTAAGCAAACTTCTTCTTTTGTTTTTACATCAAGAACGTACACGTGTTGATTAGACGAATTGTTTGGAACTGTAGCACTAAAATATCTGCAAATTGAAATTTTTAAAGTTATTATGTACGATATAAATTAGTTTTGAATGTTACATTAAATCACGAGCGGTGTCCCACCCATAAATGCTTAAAATTACTCTTCGGCCAAACGTTAGCCTGTCTATCGATTGTCCAGAATATAATCGTAAGTGTCTATAAGACTCGTTAGATTCGCTTTCGGGCGCAATTAATAAAAATTTAGTTCCATCTTCGTTATAAATAGGAGATCTAATATTTACCCAGCCGTGTGGTTCCGCGAATGTGTACCTCTAAAACGAAAAATTTAATTGTATTAAAATGTGGGATAGTAATTTCTCGACACTATCCAAATATTTACGTTTAATTAAGGTTGACTTACTTCATTTGCGTCACACAGTAATGTCTCGACATTACAACGAGTAATTGCTGCTTTGTTCTGTACACGATTTAATGAAACTGCAACTACGTCTACATCTGTAGCCCAGGTGACATCTTGAAGAACATGATCGGACGAAACTTCCTCTATTGGAATAATACTTTGGATAGTTGTTACGTTATTTGGATTTGCTAAATTGACGTATTTTAGAGATACCAGTGGATTGGCCGCGCCGACCTAACAGAAAATAAGTTCATTAAGTGCTAAAACAGTAAATTGTGTCTTTGTCCAACCATTATTTTTCTGAACAAGTTTACTCTAATGCTCTAATGAGTAATGTGACTGGACGTTTTTTTTAATTTATTTGTTTTCAAGAAAAAGAGTACTAAAGTTAACAGCTTTAAACCCAGTAAACTCAAAATTTTCGTAAAGTTTAAATCTGCGTTCCCATCAACTCCCTAAAGCATTATTAAGAATTGACTCTCTTTGAGTAATTTAACCCTAACATACTAATGCCACGAGAAAAGTACATTTCTAAAGATGGAAGAGCTCTAAAATCGTCCATATTTTCCTTAATTTAGTTTTCTATAAAATTTTAATTAAAAATTCGAGAAAATAAGAATTTATAAATTATACAAAGTTTTGGGATAATTTGTAACTCGGCGTTACTATAAATTTAGTCGGTAAGTTTGGAATTAAACAATGTTCGTTGCTGTTTCACTTAAAATTCACTCCTTGAAGCTCGGGGTTACTTGTGAAGAAATTTTGTACGAATAATTAGTAGCTAAAATTACTAAAACACAAGAACTTATTTTTTATGTATAGGGTGGTCCGTTTAGGTAATTTTTTGAAGTATATCGGAAATCATAAGATCTAGACCAGTGACAGTGACAAATGGGCTTCACCTCAAAAAACTCGAATAGTTTTGAAATTTCACATACTTATTTGTAGGTATCTCCAGTCATGAATATCCTAAAAGTCCCAATAAATCAGAGGTGAGCTTTCGAGGCAGTGACCGAAAGCATGTCACATTTTTCGGCTTTTCGTTAATATCTCGAAAACTATGGGTGGGAACTGAAAAGTGGTTATATACCAAATTAAAACTGACACAATTTTCTACAAAATTGACTACATGCATGTTTTTTGTAATCCCAAGGTTTACCGAGTTATAAGGCGTTGAAAACAGTAAATGGTCGTGGGCGCACAAGCAGACTATTATTTGAAGAAGTTGTTGCCTGAAGGGTAGGTCGGTATGTGGATGTATCGTAAAAATTGTTCTAGATATTTTGTCGCACTATTTCTGCAGCTTTTACGATTCTTTAGTCACTTTCATCTGATTAAATTGGATTAAAATCCAACGTCATTGAAGCAGACATTGATGATTTGGCACAAAAACACCAATTTTCAACGCCCTGTAACTCCATACACCTTGGAAAAACAAAAAACATGAATACCTTCAATTTTGTAGAAAATTTTATCAGCTTTAATTTTGTATACAACATGTTTAGCAACAACCGATAGTTTTTGAGATATTAGCAAAATACCGAAAAAGTGACATGATGTCTTTCGCGATAGTGATGACTAATCTACAGCTACTGTATCTGTCAATTAAACAAAAAAATCAATATGTTAAGCTGTAAGTACCCACAAAAGTTTTTCCATTGTTCTCTGTCTCATTGTGAAAAACTCAAATCAAATTAAGTGTTTTCTTTAGTTCTTAGTTACCTTAGGATATTTGAGAGTGACAAGTTGGGGATATTGACTTTCAATTTGCCCAGGCTCTCCGTACATAAAATAATGAAATTCGTTGACTTTTTGATCATCAAAAGAAGCAAAAACCAGTCTCTGTCCATTAGGAGAAAACCAAACTGCAGATCCGGACCCCAGTACTTCCTCTAAAAATATATAGATGTAATAAAAGCGTAATAAACAAATAATAATAATTTCACCTTCGTAAACCCAATCAGGAACTCCGTTGTATAATATCCCATGTATTCCATCAGTCGTTATTTGATGGGGATTTGATGCGTCCTTCGGTTTGGAAATATAATAAACATTATTTTCCAATACATAAACCAAACCTGTGCCTATCGGCGCCCACTTTGCTATTTGTAGGTGATTTTTGTTTGCTACGTCGTAATAGACACTAAAAATAAAAACACGAATAACTACAATTGTTTGTAAAAAATATTTAATTTAAATACAAAAGTTTGCGTATTTGGCTTTACGACCCCTACGTTTTACTTTCGACGACAAGCTTATTTGAAAATAATGCTTCAGTTAATTTAACACAGTAAATTTGGTGGAAAATTTAGAGAAGTCTTTTCTAGCCTTTTTTTAAGATGTGCGTTATTGCGTACTTACGCCGCTAAACTATTGATTTAAACATAAAACTACTGTTTATGAAAGCTTGCCGTGGTAATAAACAGCTTTGAAAGTGTTAAAACTTTTGTATTTGCCCTGGAAAACCATACAAAATAAATTTTATTTACGTGGGAACGAAATTTAAATGTACGTGTATTACATGCCTTACATCTTTTTAAATGACGTCGACACAAATGTTTGTTAGCCAATAAATTTTATGTACCTAGATATTCACTACAAAAATTTTTATTGTAAAACTTATATTTACTTTTTTAACTCAGAGAGACCAACGACGCCTATAGAAGTCGTCCCCGGAGAATAGCTTAAGCTCGAACCTAAACCCAAACCCATAAACATGAATTCCAATGGTAAACAATGAAAAACAAGAAAAGGAAAATTTCAATGCTTATAGTAAAATGTTTTTTTTTCTTAATATTACAGTTGAATAACTTTAATAGGTACGTCAACGACACAAACGCTGTTAGTATTGCTTTTTAGAGAAGTGGGAAGGCCTTTTATGGATACGTAATATCGAGGATAATTTTAATTATATTATGAAACAAAGCAGAATTTTAATTATATAATAATTAATATCGACAATCGAAGTTTAAACCACATTTCCTGACAATCGGCGGTTGACCAGTAAAACGCGTTATTTAAAAAAGTGTCAGTCTCGCAACTCGCAATGGAAGTACCCAATTACCAAATTCTAATGACGACAATTTAGTTATGAGATATTAGTTTTACTCTGAATAAGCTATAAGCCCCTCAGTAAGTCATTGGAATTTTTACAATAAATGGGTTTTAGTGAGGGTTTTTCTCCTTTTGTAATCGTCGGCGCGGAATCAATTGAAGAGCCAGAAATCCTTGTACGTTTCATTTTGCAAAAATAATGAGTTATTGTCTTAAATGTTAAATGAAACGTAAATGTTTTTGTTGCGCAATTTTATCCTGTGCATTCATAATTGCTTTTTGCAAAAATTCTAGGTCTGTCAACTGAATGTTGGCACTCAAAATTTTCAGTTCTTCCGGACTTTCAACAAAACGACCGGTATATTCTAACAAAAGGCTACAATTACTGTTGCTAGTTTCCCAATAGTCTTTCGGAATAAAAACATTAGAAGAAACCATGGTGTGAGTACGAACCTACTGAACCCAGTAGGTACTTTAGCACAGAAGCCCTTGGGAACATTTGCTCTCCTGCTTCGCAGTCGTGCAAATTTTCGTTGCAAAAAGCGCTCATGCATTCCAGGAGCCAGTATTATCTGCAACTCACTATGCACTACTACTGAAAATTTGGAATTTTAAGTGGGATTCTCAAAATAATAAAATTATTTAGTATAGTAATTCATTCGAAAATTCGTTTAAGAAAAATCGTGTGGACGTTTAATACTTTTTATACTCAGAAAGTACAAAGTAGCACATAGAGGCAAAAAATTAGATAATTCTGCAATATAAGCTTCTTTCCCGTCTTCAAAATAATCTTTATTTCCAATTCGTGCACTTTCCAGACAATAAACTGCAGTGCTAAACTGCTAAATTATAGGTAATTTTCATTGCACTCGTGGTGCATATTACTCTCACTTCGAAAAAATGTATTAAAATGCCTTAAATATATATTTCGGCAATATTGTCACAGTTTTCTTATTGTCGATTAAAGTTTTTAAAAGACAAAAACTGCTTGTACTTAGAATGTAAGATGCAAACTCTTATAAACATCACTGGCCCGCTATACAGATCCGGTTCCGGCTTCTCTTCGGTCCCAAAAATACAACCGAATGCCTAAAACCATTTTCTCTGGCGAATTTCAATTCATTCCCTTCGTCATATGATTATTCGCGTCGTACGGGAATAAAATTGAACATCCTGACAGCTGATAAACGACCCTCCCCTTTTGCCAAACATGGACAAACAAGAACTTAGGACTGACACATGAGACATGGAAAGTCTTTAAACGTTGACTGAGCAACTGATTTGATGCCCTTAGTCGAGCAATTATGTACTTCGACCGCTTCACTGAAGTTTCACGTATTGAGTGAATTTCGATTAAAAGGATAAAAAAAAGGTCGATAGTGATCCCTACAACAAATCCCTGCCAACAATCTAATCTCTTTTGTAATTGAATATTTTTTAGCGTATGCGACGAGGCCCCCACAAAACGACCGCGTTACAAATTTCCGAGTGCATAAGCGAGAAATAAACCATTCGCAAAACACTAAAACCAACACATCTTTTGAGCCGCTTAAGGACAAATAAGCCAGCCAATCCAGATCTAAGACTGCTTATATGGCCTAACCAAGTCAGACCGTCATCTATAGTGACGCGCAACAATTTTACACATTTTCCAGTGAGGTGCCTTCTGTTACTTGAAATAATCAGATTCTGCGTTTTGTTGCTGTTTAATTTTAGGAGATTACTAGAAAACCAAACAATAGCCTCTCTCGAAGTCTGTTCAGGTAATTCACCCAGCCTCCCAAACCTATGATGGGAATTTATAAACGTAGTATCGTCCGCAAAGAGAACCATATCTTTGTAGGGCCCGACATGTGGCAAACCAGGTCGTTCACATAAACAACAAATAACAAAGGCCCCAGTATCGAGCCCTGAGGTTCACCATATTTGACAGGCACAAGAGGCGAGCTACCATTACCGAAGTAAAAACTCTGCCATGCCGAGTCAGGTATGATTCAAATAGTCTAAGAGCCACTCCCCTGACTCCACAGCATGACAATTTTTTCACCAACAGCTCATGCGAGACACAATCAACAGCCCTACTCAGGTCGCACAAAGATAGAACTGAATGCTTGACCTGCTCCAAGCCCTGCACGACTTTCCTGCGACTTACCGAAAGTTGGCCAATTTTTGAACGCGTGTGGTTGCCAAACCACTGAACCGATTTTAATGTTATATTCGACCTCCCCCCAATCCTCTCTCCTCAACCACTTCCCCCCAAAACGTTAGAATGAATAATTGTTGACATATGAGACAGGTTGTTGGCAATATAAACGAGAAAATTCGCTCAACATCTCTAAACCCCCTCCCCATAACCATTTTAAATTGAATAAATGTTGAAATGTGAGAGAAACTGTTATGGGTTGATATGGGGAGAGGGGCTGTAACAAAAACTTCGAGCTGCGAACACTCATGACTCATTTTTCGACATTTATAGGTTATCATAAAACTGCTCTAACTTTGGATCTGGTTGAGCTAAAATATCAGTAATACACTCAGTTTGAAAGCAATTTAAAATCCTACAACTTTTGTTCAAAAGAATTTTCCCTCAAATAAACGGTAAAAAAGACTCCAAGCGAAGTTTACCAAAAAAATTCATTTTTTCTAAAAATAGCGATTTTCGCCAGCTTATATCTCAGAAATCGTAACAGATAGGAACAAAATGAATAGAATAAATATTGTAGAGAATTTTGTCCTCTTCAAAGTTGGATTTGACAGTTTTGTCGTGGGATCCACCGTTAAGAAGTTAAATCGGAAAAACCAATTTTTCGTACCTTTAATCCAAGATGGCGGATCGCGCGGGCCCCCCTCAAAGTCGAAAACTTAAATTTTTTATCAGGGCCCCTAACCTAATAACATATTCAAAAATCAGAACTACACCACCTTTTGTAGGGCAATGGCCTGTTTTTCTTCCCATTGACTGGACTAATAGAGATTGGTCGATAATTTTCAACCAATCTTGGATATCCTTTCTTAAACAAAGAAATCACCTTTGCAAATTGCAAACTTATAACAGTCAGGAAACACTCCCTCACAGAAACACCGATTTACCAGACTAGGCAACTGATTGCACAGCAAATCCTTGGTATGGTAGGCCGACCTCTTCGTAGATTCAATTTTTTCTTTATATGACTTCTTTAAATCAAAAATTAGGTCTTTCTCTTTGTTGCAAACAAGCCTAACCAATTCACCTGTACCCTGCTACCCCTACCCGTGAACTTTCTTACATCCAGAGATTAGTAAACATCCACTAAAAATTGAGCCAGATTAGTTACATTATAATGCTCACCCCCCGAGCGCTCCCCACGTCTTCTTACTAAGAGAATCTCTGAACCTCCTCATACCGGAATCAGTAACCACTCGGCGCCTCGGCGGAATAAAAACGTGGTATCTTACTCATACTATCACAGACTAGGAACTGTCCAAGATGGTCGAACAAACAAACATTAAAAATTCCCGACTCGTAGCCACCCTCAGGGAGATTTGTGAAGATACTATTTATACAAGTTGCGATCTGCAAAGTCACCCTTGTGACATATAACAAACTGTAAATATATTATTGCAATCATAAATCATATATATTTTCCTACGTATAATTTTTTGGCGGCCTAACATGCTCTCAAATAGGGTTTAAAAAAAGTAAAAACAAATTTTACTAAAAAATTTAATTCATTATCTTTTCCGACTCTCTAGTGTGATGAATTGTACACCATTTGTGTTCAAGTATAATTTTTGACCTAACTTAACAAATATTTAGCTGGCTTTGACCGTATTATTACGAAGGGTTGAAAATGAAAATTGAGTTAAATTATCACCACCTCATAAAAACTCTCTACATACAAGAATGTCCACTTTACATTTTCAACTAGTGTAGTAAATTTAAATTTTGTGAATTCTACATTCCGAGACAACTTTTTGGCGTAGAAATTAGAAAAAATTGTCTACACGCCCGGAAGTCTAATTGAAAAATTTTAATTAAGATTTTAGAAATAAATTTTACGTCATTTTTACTTAAAAAATTATTTGATATCTGTAGCGAGCTGTCGTTGTCGCGATTTTTTTATAAGGTTTGTAAGGCCTCTGCTAATCAACGATGCTCTGTTTCTAATTTTAAACCCGAGATTCTAGTTTATAGAATACTCGAAGAGGTATCTAATGTATCGATGTTGAGCTTAAGAAAGTTTCAATAAGACTCTAATAACGTGTTGAGTTCACGAATACTTCAGTAAGACTGATTTTTATTTACAAGAAATATTTACAAGAAATATTTACAAGAAAAAACCATAAGACATGGCAATAAAATTAAATAGTATCGTGCAAGTGGCACTAGGCCCAAAGAACAATAAAGCAAAGGGACCGACAGTAGGTACCGATAACGGTCAAAATAAATTTTAGGACTCCTACAAGGTAGAGACCGTACAATATCAGTAAATTTAAGTTACCTGGTGTATTTATACCTAATTATTCTTCATTTTGTTCTGTCTTTCACATTTTCTACTAATTCTACGTATATCAAAGCCATGCATCTTCATTATCTTATCAGACATATTTGAAGCATAGGTTAAAGAAGCGCACGTCCGCCAGACGCCAAAAGTATTCGGGTAAATGCTCAACATTTAGCAATCCACGTATCGACTTATAAACTTATTTACACAACCACTCCAACCTTTCAGGTTTGAAATTGCAGAGTTTTCATTGATGTTACATCAATTTGGCAGTTTCTAGCTACTGCTGTCCCGTGCACCCGTGAATAGTTTTAGAAAAGTTATAGAACTTTACAAAAAGGGTCTTTTAGCTGTCGATAAACAGTTATTCGTCGGTAAATAATTTTTAAAATCAGGTGAATCGTTTTCTCCAAGTTCTCTCGAAATCTTTGGCTGCAAGTCTTTGAGGTCTTATTTTCTTTTGTTTTGAAAAAAGGTAGGTATAGTGCCTGTGCAGCACACGACGAATTCTTCGTTTTTTTCGGAGAATACAAAATTCGCTCCCCCAAAGACGGGGACGATCTGAATACGAAACGCGCTCTCCAGGGTGGTACTCGGTATTAGCAGAGTGTTAAAACCTCTAGCTTGTGAGTAGCGTCCGTATAAACGGACCTGTAGATTATAGTGTTATACATACTATATTTACTTATCTTTTTTAAAGATAATTACTTCTGGAAATAATGATATGGACTGATACCAATTTCATCTTATCTGTAAATCTTATACATATCTATTGTTGTTGTTTAACAACTTTATTCATATCTTGATTACTTCTACAATATTTTATTTGTGCAAGTTGTAATATTCTAATAACAAAATTGTGAAAGAGTTTGGGTATTTCTTTTAAAATTAAAAAATCTACCAACTGTCAGATCTTTTTTCCAAGAGAGTTACACAAACTTTTATTAAATTTAAAACCTTCAAAACGTTCTTCCAAAAACTTTGAAAAGTACAAAATTAAATAATAAAATAGAATTTGGCTACCGTACGAAGTTTTGGTTAAACTACTTTTATTTGAAATACGTATATAAAATTTGTATTTAAATAATGTGCCGAAGTAAAATATAAAAGTAGTTAACCATGTACTCAATTTTCAAATAACAGATGTAAAAGAGAATTGTAGTTCGGGAATTTATAGTCATTGATTTCGAAGTCTTTGAACCCAGCAGAAAGTATATTGTATTTATAAAACATTCTGAAATAGTGTCAAAAAGTAAGGAAATTGTAACTTAATGTAATGTTCTACTTTTAGTGTCGTATCGTATCGTAACGATGCTATTTGTAAGGTAAAATATGGTAATATTTGAGTATTGAAACATATATACTTAGGGGTACTAGTACTACCTAGTAAGTAACAACACTTTAACATCCCCTATAAAGGTTTCCTTTATTGGTATTTTATGTCAAATTCGATATCGGGTGACGCCAAAAAAACCATTGTTAAACATTTTTCTTATGACATCATAAAAACATATACGGAGGCTTATAGAAGTGCATTAGCCCTAGAGTATAGAGCTTAGAATATGCATAATATACTATTCGAAATACTTCATTTAAATCTACTTACAATTGGAATTTTTGGCGCACAGTCAAAATGCAAATTTACAAAAATTCCTTTAATGAATTCTATCGTGATTTACAACTTTTTAAATGGGATTGTTTTACCCTAACTTCATTTAGAAACTTGTTTCATTTCGTCCCCGAAATGGGCTACCAGAGCGGCACTTTTTCAAACTAAACAGTTTTTGTACAAAGTTGGTTTGGTTAATGTTTAGCAAAAAATGTGTATTTTTGACTTTATGATGAAAATAAAGAACAAAGCATGGCAAACTTTGAACTCTTCTCATCCCCCAACGATGAAAATCCCAACTGGTTTATTATTGAAAAGAAAAAACTAATTACTTATTAATTTACTAATTAATTACTAACAATCAACTTACACAGACCCGTATTAAGAGCGCAATGCATGCACGAGAGACACCGTCTCTGAGAATCTTGCTAAAAGATGAGATCGGAAGACAATTTGACGGACAGCGAAGTTTTTAACTCGTTAAAAACTCGCTCAGTGATACAGTGTATCGAAACAGCTGTCAGCAATTGAACTGACAAAATTAGTGCAAATGGCTATTCTAATTTAGTTTATACAAAAATTAATCTCGATTTGCACAAAGTAAAAGCCAAATCTATTCAATAATAGTAGACTGTGGTAGGCAAATGAAAATAAAGAGCTCACTGCGATGAGAGCTGCACCTTTCTCTATATCAATAAACGATGTTCCATAAAAAATTGATTTGCTGAAAATTCTAAAGGAAAAGGGACATGCGTTGTTTGGCTTTTTGAATTGAAAGTATCCCAAGAATAAGTGTGGAGAAAGCCAATCAGAGCTAGCAGCTTATAGTTAATCGCCTCAAGAGTAACTTAATATAGAGACCTGATGAAAAAAACCTAGAAAAATCTGCAATTAGCTCAGAAAAAACAAAAAAATATAAATACAGAAGCCGACTCTTTCTGTAGCTGGCAAAATACTGTCTACAGCTGTCCCGAACTAATCTACAAACAATTGCAGACACTCGCAAGACACTGTCGACTACACAAACATCTCCACACACTGGACTTGGACCCATTTGTCGTGGATGCGAACTAGAAGACCAAAGCTCGAACATGTGCTTTGTCACTAGCTCGACATGACCAGAATAAGCACCACCCTCCAGCCGAAATCGTACAAGTAGGATGGCTCGAGATCTGATGAGGAAGTACAATGGGCCCGATTAAGTTGCCTACATGCAGGGAGCTTGCTCCCCCTCCCTAAATGATCCAGATCACCAGAAAAACAGAATAGGTCAATCACAGCTAGCAGCTTATAGGTACTTAATCGCCTTGAGGTTAACTTAAAATAGGGATCTGGTGAAAAAAGTCTACAAAGGTTTGGAGAAATAGTCATAGAACTCAACGGTCACAATCACATGAGTGGCTTAGAGCCATATTAATTATAATCTCAGAAAACCTAAAAAAATATAAAGACACAAGCTGATGTAAACGCGTAAATACAACTAACTATACATTTTCTCGAGCGGGACTTTTGGAGAAGTAAATCATGCACTTCGTATTCAAAAACGCTGCTCGTTAAAATAAGTCTTGGACACGTTGGATAAGTGCTAGTGAAAAGCTTCTGATACCTAACTCATTTTATGGCCCCATAAAATAATACCCACAAGTAACTGTCTTTCATATTTTAAAAAGCACTTCGAAGTTATCGTTAAAATACGAAATGAGAGAAAATTTATACCAAAAACTTCATATTAGTTAAATTTCATTGTAGCAATGTCTCTCCACGTTTTCTTGAAATCTTTTTATCAAAATTTACGGTTTTGATAGCAAAAATTCCGAGTATCTACTAAATTCAATTAAAACAATTTGATTTTTAATTTTTAAGAGCCAAACACTTGTCTCAAGAAGGAAGTCCTCCACTTGTTAGAGCTTATTGTTGCCGTTATTGACCTTAAAGTGAACTACATCACAGGGCAAGATTATAATCGAGCAAGTTATCAAAATCTACGTATACCTTTATACCGGGTGTGTCGAAAGTTCAATAAATTGTAGTTAGTATCTCAATAACTATTGTTAGGAGAAAAACAAACCATTTGATATTGAAATTGGAGTTACTCGAGTACTACTTTTTGCCGTCCTTGCTACCTCAGAATCGCTCACTGAACAGATTTTTGAATGGTGGTTAAACAATTATCAAAGGTTAACTGTAAATATCGCAAGAATTAGTTACTCTTCCTGGGCTTGCTTCGTGAATAAATTTAGAGTTTTTCTCCTTCGCCATTTTGAAATGACTGATTCAATCAAGTCCAATTGTGCACAAACATTTTTCTCGTTTTCTCGTCGTTTCTAGTTGGCACATATTTTCAGACTGAGACTTTTAGGCCACCCGGTATATTAATATTATTACAAATTAATTAAAATATGTATATGTAGGTATTTTCAATTTACGTTTTTGCCTACCTTTCTCTACCCTATACTGTAATTATTCTACGAGTACGTTTGAAAGTCCAAAACGGAGAGTTAATTATTAAGAAAATAGTTAATTATTAATTATTAGTTATACTGTATTATATGTATAGTATCACGCTTATTGCATTATAACTTATACCTAACCTTGGTTATATTATTGTAGGTGTGTATATTACGAAACAAGGTTGTCTAACTTACTTGTTTTCAATGTCGTAAATGGTAAATTGTGCTGTGGTCGAATGTCGAAAAACCTATGATAAAAACTTCATAGAATAAAGTTATTGCAAAAACTTATTAAATTATTAACTTACAGCTTTTTGATTATACCGAATAAGGACGTATTTAAGATCAGACGTAACAGTGTAACTGTTACCGGGAAAATCGTCCTAAAATGACTTGGATTAATTTTAAAAAAACATTCAAACTGTGGAACTTACGAAAACTCCAGCGTCTAAATACATCTCGGCTCTTAAATTTTCCACGTCGACTTTATAAACGTCCCGATTTTGATTTTTTGCCAAAAATTCCTTATCTAAAATAGTTTAACTTTAATTTCGACAGTTTAAAATTAATTTTTGTTTTACTTACCGGAAACCCAAGTGCCATTCCAACCCTTATTTACAAAATATCCGTATAAAAATTCGTCCAATTGGAAAGGCTCTTTAGTGGTAACGTTTAAGGTTTCGTTACTTTTTACGACAACCAATAGCCAAGCTATAAAAAACACCTAAAAAATCAAATTAAATTAGTTACTTATAATAATTTATTTAAATTGCCTTTTCAGTAAACTGAGAAACTTACTTGAGCCTTCAACATTATTTGTAATTAATAATTCACTAGTAATAATTTATTTATAATTCATTTTAATTGTTATTTCCTAAACACTTAATTTTCTTTTTGATAACAATTAAATAATTTAAGTAAAGTATGCATTTTGCGCTACTTGTACGCAAAGAGACTGAGAACTAAAGGTTACGCATATTATTAACACTCGGAGAACGTGTTGTAAACAAATTTAAGAAGGGAAATTTATACGTGTTGTGTCAATAAAATTAAACAACTTAACGAAAATGTTTAATTACTTGCAAAAAAATGTACTTACTAATTTTAAACACATCTCTCCGGTCGGGGTTATCGCCAATTTTTTAATCGATTAACAAATTGATTTGCAGCTCGCGGTTAACTTTTTATTTATCTTACAGTTTACATCTTATCATAAATCATAATATTCGTAAATATATCGAAACAATGAGTACTTTAAGTTTCGCGATAGTCTACTAATTGCGTAACTGAACAAATTAATATTGCAATTGCAATAATAATTGTGCGAATGGAATTAACGTTTGAGTAAATTAATGAAGAAGGGACTGCTAAACATTAATAAAAATAGGACATTTTAATTTAATAAATTGGTTTGCTTAAGAGAGGTACTATTGTACCGGGTATAAAACAACTCGGAACCACCCCTATACTATAACATATAACTTTTTTATCTTTGGAGATATTGAATCTCAAACTTTTATAGAGTAAATAATAATAATAATAAACAATTTTGATGTTATTGGTTAAGCGAAATATTTGCATCACTTCCAATTTTATCGGAAGTTAACATTTACTAATCCACTTTAGTTTTTTAATAGAGCACTCTGTATATTTTTACTTATCTAGGACTCAGAAAGTCATTTTAGATAATATACAGTGTAAATGAACTATCGTAATAATGCAGATTGTTATTATTAAAAGAGGAAAAAAATATTATACAGGGTGTATTTTGAAACGTGTTAATTACAAGGATCTCACTTATCAGAAGAAATAGAGACTTGGTTAAATGGACATAAATGATCCCTAACATAACATATACCTAAATAAAATCAAAAAACAAAATTTACCCCCTTCAAAACGTTTCTGAAATATAACGAAAAATAACAAAATTGACGTTTTTAATTTTCAGCTCTAAAATCGTTATTTGGATAGATATTTAAAAACTGAAAGGGCTTTTTAAAGGAAACTTTTTCTTTTCTTTCAGACGAAGCCAAAAAAAGGTCGTTACCATTCTTAGTTTATAGTATATCGATACCAACTTTTGCTTTTCATATGGGGGTCATTTAAAGATTTTACGCTATTGGATAGAGAAAAAAGTTTTAATTTCAAAAGTGTATAACATGTCAATCAAAGAACCATAAATAATAAACTAAAATAATAAAATATTTAATTTGAACCTGAATTTTAATTTCAAAATAACAATATCCGTGAAATGAAAAAGAAAAATCAATTTTCCCATTTGAACAAGTGAAACTTTAATTTTCACATGTGCAGTGACGGATTTCCCTATACGCCAACTACGCCCAAGCGTAGAGCGGCAAATTTTTAAGGGCGGCAAAAATTAACAAAAAGCACAAATTAATTACTTTTATAGGCAAACGAAACTGTTAAATCGTATCTACATATCTACAAGCAAGAAAAGCATTTTTCAAGTTGTAAATTCAAGCGTCTTTTGTCTGTATAAACTTAGTAGCCATTAAAAATACCTACATCTATATACAGGTAAAAGGATCCCCGTAATTATTTCACAATATTGTTTCTTTATTTAAAAATGCATAGTAATTAAATTTTTAATTTTCATCCTTTGTTTTTGTGAAACATCTTCTTTGGAGACACTATCAATCGCAACAAAAATTGAGGAACCTCGTTTTTAAGCCGTTTGACCTTGAACAATCAAAAAAATTTGCCGGCGGCGCTATTTCATTTTATTTCTAGCGCAAGAAGTACAAAATTCTCCAACTCTATTTTCACTCCTTCCCCCTCCCCTTTCTCTCCCCGAAATGTTTTTCTGGCTACAGCCTTGAAAGCAGGGGCGGCAAAAATGTTAAATCCGTCGCTGCACATGTGTTATTTTATTTAAGGAAATTTTGAAAAGTCTCTTTCAGATAGGCTTCTTATTATATTTATCATAAATTTAATATATCAAAAAAGATTAGAGTTGGTGGAGAAACATGCAGATATAAAATATAAACTTTTATACGACATTGCCTGCATAAAAATATAGCAGCGATGAGAAATTCATGAAACAGTGATGCACACAAATATTCAACCAAAACGTGCAAATCCAGCTGACAAAGAAGGTGATAAATGATAAAAAAATGTTATAGGAAATTGAAGACACTGAAATTTTTTTAATCTTTAATTAAACCGTCGTCCGTCGTGATGTACTTTCTAGAAATATAAGGGTTCCCTAGTTCCTACAAATAAAAAGTGAATTCAGAAAAAACTAGAGCAAATTATTTTTAACGTCGATAATAATATGTCCTAGCCATTTAGCGTGATGTCGATCAGGTCGACATTTTTCCTTGCGGTGGATTCGAAGGTCCAAAAATTGCGATAAAATTCGCTAAGGTTGTAAAAATAATACTTCATTTTTGTGCAATTCTAATTAGAATATCAGTCTTCTCATGAAAAAATTTAGCAATCCCGGGAAATGGGTTTCCGGCTTAGCGAGAACCGAGAAAATTCCAAAAGTGTCTCTTTTTGAAAATTGGTGAATTTCCTTCGACATCTTTAAAGTAAGCAAGATAATGGGTTGCAGCTTACGCCAGTCAATTCCTAATAGTCCCCTAGTCCTTTTTTCCATTTTGCCATAAACTATTTTCAAAATTTTTAATATTTTTAACTAACACCTGAATCAGTACCTATATTAGTAGAAGAAACTCTATACAACATTACCTATTAAACCAACCTGTATTTGCATTATTTCAACAAATAACAAAGCTAATCATTAATCAATCACGGTGGCTTTTAGAGAAAATGTGAGGCTCGGGACAAATAATATTTTAGAGTCCTTTCAAAATTTTTGTTTTGGGGATTACGCCATACATACATAGCGTAGATAATTAATTTTTGACTGTTCAAAGTCAAGCGGCTTAAAATGAAGTTCAGGAATTTGACTAGCGATTGATAGTGTCTCCAAAAAGGATGTTTTAAAAAACAAAGTAGAAAAATTAGGAATTAACATAAACAAAAAATATTGTTGGAGAATTATTACGGGAACCCTGAGTTTGACCATTGATTCTTTTCATTCGTCCTAATTTCTGTCTTTGCCTTCTCCTTTATTTTTGTTTAACATATTGAATTCCCAAGTTGAGGCCCCTAATATTACAAGTTACGAACCCCTTTACCAGGCACGTAACTAGCTTTTTAAAATTAGGTGGGCCCAAAGCGGCCACAAAAATTTTGGGGTGGGTCAAGTATATACAAAGTTAATTCAATGCAAAAAAATTTTTTAGAATTATTATATAAACATGCCTCGGCCCACCCTGGCCCCACCGTAGTTACGTGCCTGCCCTTAACTGATAGACCCTGATCATCATACAATATTTTCATACTATATAGTTTGAGACACGCCTTATAGAGATTTCGGTTAGAAATGGTGTAGTGACTTTACCACCAGCAGAGAGATACTACAATAATAAATAATCTTCTTCTATTCCATTCTTCTATTGATTCTATTGAACCTCTCTAGGGGTGGCCGGGTGGCATGGCATAAGTTACCAGCACCGTTTCAAAGCTAAACCAGTATGCACCGTACATTTTTAAAAGTTCGAAGTTGGCAACATTGTAAACCTTGTTTTACTGTTGGTAAGTTGGGTTTCTTTCTGTATCATAACATTGAACATAACCTAAACATTGTAAAAAATATAATTTCGAAAATATAGTTTTGGGAAAGCGAAAAATTTGTATTCGAAATAATACGTCCCTTTAAATGCGACATAGTATTATTAATCATGCACAAAAAACATAAATATCTTGAAGATTATATTTTCAAACTCGGCAAGGAATTAAGTAAGCAAATTAGAAAGAATATTATGCACTAAACCTAATACGTAATTTATTCCAGATATAAAACCAGAAGAAGGATTTGTAGCAAACAGTAAACAATTCGTTGCTTTAATAAAGCATTGCAATTTTATATACGATAGAAATACTCCAGATTTTAAGAACAACGTCAAAAAGGATGCTGCATGGAGGGCTATAGCAAAATTGTATAAAAGACCAGGTACAGATAAATGTCTTATGTGTCGTTTCATTAAAGATTCATTTTAGTTGCACGAGTGCAGCTTCGATGGCGTACTCTACGTGAAATGTATAGCAGATATAAAAGAGAATTACTACTTTGTCCAAATTCTAATAGAAAAGTATTTCCTTATTATGAAGATATGTTCTTTCTTGATCCACATATAACTCTGAGGAAGTGAGTCTTAAATATGATTTTTTATTTGTTTCGCAACAATAATTTCTAGGTCATTAACATTAACACCCGAGACTTTTAAAAGACTTAAAGAAATACAAGAAGATGGTAATGCTAATACTTAATAAATACTAATATAATATATTAAATTAGGGTTCTAGGTGACATGAAATTAATAGGGGAAATTAAAAGCCGCTCTGCCATTTATTTGCCCAATGCCAAAACGGAAGATCAGCAAGAAGCTTGGAATGACGTTGCAAAAATTATGGGTCGTAGTGGTAAGTAAATAATTTTAAAATGTTATAATTAGTCTTAACTTCAATTAAGAATCCGAAATTTCTATTTTCTTATGTTACATATTAGCGGAACTGTCTTCGATGGCATTGTTAATAGTCACTATGCATAAGACGTAGGTTATTTCATATATTTTGTCAAAGCTTTGAGCATGAGCAATTGTTTGTTTAGCAGCAATAATTTTTTTTAAACTTGATGTTCAGACCACCGACGAAACTTATGCGAGTGTGATTATTACCGGTTTTAAGAACAGATTGCTATTCCAAGACAATTCTTTTTCGTGAATTTATCTGGATATTTTGACTACTTATATTTATTGAATTTACTTAGTTCATGAATGTGAAATGAAATGGGCTGACTTGACAAGGAAGTTCAAAAAAGAACAAGAAAAAATGCTAGAAAATGCCACACACAGTAATTCTGAACTATACAAGGTTCTTTTATTTTTACAGCCGTATTTAAAAGTGCAACTGTAAGTAACAAAATTGATTAAATAATTTCAACTTAACATATGTATTTGTAGGTCTTCTCCGTCGAGTAAAAACCATCTACGAGAACTTAATTGCGATCTTAAAGACGAAGTATTGTCCATCAGTTCTCTGGACCTTGATAAATCAGAAGTGGCTGATATTCCAGATCCATCAATAACCGAAGAATCTAATTCTCAAGAATACATCATAATAGAACATCAGAGTAGCAATGAAGCTGAGTTTAATACAAATATAAACAATCTGGAATTTATGAATTTGTCTAAATCAAGCTTTTCCACTCAACATTGTCAAGTTTCCAGTGATAGCCAACAACAACAGACAAATTCTACTATGCAAAATAACGATGGCTGTGAAGAAGACGATCTTTTTTGTAAAACAATCAATGCCGAACTGAGACAAATCAAAAGTCGAAAAAGAAAAAAGAAGATCAAAGCAGAAATTTATAAAATATTGTATGACAATGAATACGAAAATGAATAGTAGTAAAGTATATTAAATGCAGGAACCACCTTTGGTACAAAGCATGCAAATCTACCAAATCATGTAATAATTTATGAGTTTTATGTTTATGTACGAGTTTATGTGTAGTGTAACTGCAGCTACGGTCATTGTGGACCAGACTTATACCTTTAGATGGGTTCTTATTAGAACTTGTGGGGCAGGAGATGCTAATCAGGTTCGAACAAGCAACTCAAAATGCTGAAGGGGCGTGAACGATAGCTAATATCCAGCAACTACATACAAATTCCACATTTAAAAAAAGATACTGAATGTGACAAAGATGATGTGTTTAGTAGAACCAAAGTAGAACTATTAGTGCCAAATTAGGCATAATTTAAAGCTCTCACAAAAAATGAAAATTTAAGCAGAAATTTATAAAATATTGTATGATTTGAAGACAGTGATTAAATTATTATAAATTTTATATTATAATTTTTTGCATTTCAATATTTAAATGCCTCTACAGTTCTCGACTGTAAATACATACTAAATGAGAAATTAGTTATCCAAAAACAATATATTTTGATAAAACTGTAATTTCTTTACATATTTATTATTTATACGAGACACTGTTTGCTACATCAATTTAAATAACATTTACGTGGTACAGCATTTCTCTAAAATTCTCAAATATTAAAAAAATTGAACCTGAAAATATGTTAACAGTATCAGACAATAGGTTCGTTTTAACGAGTATATTATCCAATTACTACAACGTAAGCGCATTCATAAAATGTCATTCCAACAGACAAGAATTACTAGTATGGAATTCTAGATTACTAGTAGTCTGCTGTTCCAACAAGTTTAAAACCGTTGAGAACTAGTAATATTACCGGTCACACAGTCCTTGCTCGGGCCAAGAACTAAGAGTTACCGTAATTTTGCTAGTCTTGTTCACGCAAGCACAGTTCTTAGTTCAATTTAGCTCAATTACTGGTAGTGAACGGTAACAGAACTCCTGCTGGAACGAACCTAATACCTTTTGCCTGATATAAGCTACAGTGCATCTGTACAAAAAAACATGTAAGGAAAACTTGTTCTAAGTTAGGCTTTTTCATTTGTTCTGCTATGTTTAAGTTTAAAGCATATTAGACTGATGCAGTAGCAACGAAATTATTTTCGTCAGGGCCCCTCTATCTCTTTTTGTACGTGTTAGGGTATTCACAAATCTGGCAACCCTAACTAATGAAGAATTTTCAAGAAATCTAAAGCAATGTTTAGTCAAGTTTCGGTCAAGAAACTTGTATGTATTTGTACTATGGGAAACGCACATGAATGAATGAATTATAAAAAGTTCATATTTAAGTAGCAAAATACTTCTGCACTGTAGCATTTCTCAATTCAACTTTCTAATTCAAAAATTTACATAGAACCATCTGCTTTTATTAAATTATGAGTCTTACTATGTCGATTGAGATCATTTACTCGAGAATACCTTTTGTCACAGATATTACACCCGAAAGGCTTATCGCCAGTATGAGTTAAAGCATGTTCCTTAAGATCGGCATTAGTAACAAAAGATTTGTTACACGATAAACAAATAAAATTTTTTTCTCCATTATGCCGCTTCATATGTACAACCAAGCAACTCGATTGAGCAAACCCTTTAGCACAGATCTGACAAACATACGGTCTTTCACCAGTATGAGATCGTCTGTGAACTATTAAAGTACTAGAACCATTAAAGCCTGCAAATTATTTAATTAGCGATCGTTTATAAAAACTACCAAGATTACCTTTCTGACAAATATCGCACACGTGCGATTTCTCTCCAGTATGCGTTCGCATGTGTTTGGTAAGTTCGTTAGATTGGCAAAACGATTTTTGACAAACGCAGCAAACATACGGTTTTTCACCAGTATGAGTTCGTATGTGGGCAATTAGATTTGAACTAGTTGAAAACGCTTTTGTACATAAAGTGCACTGATGTGGTCTTTCACCTAAAAGAAAACAATCAAAATTGCTATAGAACTACTATCGTTGAAAAAAACCTGTATGGGTTCGCATATGTTTTTCCAAGTCTTGTGCTTGTCTACAACCCTTATCACAAACGGCACATCGAAAAGGTCTTTCATCCGTATGCATTCGTAAGTGTATTTTATAGTTTCCGCTATGAGAGAAGGCCTTATTGCACACTTTACATTTATACGGCATATCTGTCGAATGGGTTTTCATGTGCCTACTTAATTTAGTGGAAGTTTGGAATATTTTACTACAAGTAGGACATTGTTTGATGGCATCATTTAATTTATTTTCCCGCTTTACTTTTCCATTCAGTTTCAACTTTTGTTCTTTTTCGCAAGGAACCGATATTGATTGAGTAAGCAGAAGTGAATCTTGTAGTTGTTGAGGTTGTGATATTTGCTGCATTTGTGACTGTACTTGTACAGGTGGTAGGACTACTTGGTTCGATAGTAGATTCGAAGACTGCATTTGCTGTATCGGCATTGCGTAAGTACCATTATACACTTGAACTTGACTAACAGTAGGTAACGTATAACTGGCAAGTGATAGTGGATTTTGAGGTTGCACATTGTAGTTTATTTGTGAGAGAGGCTGAGGAAGAGAATTTACAGTATCAAATCTTTGGTCCTGTATGTCTAGTATAGGTGCACATTCGATGTATACACAATTATTTTGAGTTTGTTGTGGAGCGTGTGTAATTTGATGTAGAGGATGATGATGCTGCTGTTGTTGTTGCTGCTGTTGTTGTTGTTGTTGCTGCTGTTGTTGCTGCTGCTGTTGTTGTTGTTGTTGCTGCTGCTGTTGTAAATGGGATTCTTGTTGATTTACGGATTGTTGAAGTTTATCTTTCGGTAAATCGCATAAATACTGTCTCAATTTTGCATCCGATTTCTCGCACTGTTTCTTAAATTGAAATGAAATATGTAATTTTGCCAGGCACTTATTACAAATTTGACCTGGCAAACCATCGTTTTGCCACACCTTAAATAAAATCATATTACGCACATTTTCATATAATAATTTACAATTTTTGTTTTACTTGCACCGAGGAACAGGCCATCATTTTCTTCGATACATTGACTTTAAATATGGACATCATAATTCCTTCGTTTAAACAAACTCTACATATTTTTACAAAATCAAACTCCATATTAACTTTCATTAATAAAATTTAAAAGTCAATCAAGTTTAACTTGATTAATTTGTTTAAAAAATTAACCTAGAATCGCTTCCATCATTGTAAACAAACCAAATTAGTTAGATAAAATTCGAATAGATGTCGTTACAGTGCTGAATTTGGGAAAATTCGGGAAAATCGAAAAAACGATTATACTTATTCAAATAATAGGTACAAATAGGTACAAAATAGTTCTTAAGTAATAAAAAAGCTCAAGATTAAAATAAAAGTTAACACGAGAAAAACTTTCGCATTTCTGTTTGCGTTTGGTAGTAGGTACTACACAATTTTCTTAAATTTTTAAAAACGATTGAACAGGTTTCTTGAACTTATTCTGTTATAAACAACTTGTCGATTTGTTCTAATGCAAAATATTTTTAATTGTCTATCGTTCCGTGAATAATAATTTCTGTCTAAAAAGTAGAAAGTGATCTTATTCTCTAAGCAGATATATTTAAAATTTAGGCATAATAAGAGCTCCTTGCAGAATTCCAGACTCACGTTGTATAAAACTCTCTTCAACTTTGAATTTTAGTATTATATTTGATTGAAATAAAATATCTGAGATGAATTTAAAATTTACAAACTTCTATAAAAGTTTGGGTAACTTTATTTTACGATTTTCAACACTTCGCGCATTTAAAAAGTAAAGTTGAACTCCACTACCTAACCCTATACCCTAAACCCTATTCCATTAATGGATCACTAAAGTGGAAAGTTTGTAGGCTATATCGTAATACCCACCTAACTAAAATATAACTGACAATTAGTTATATCCCTATTATTTGTTCGGTTCACCCTAATCGAATTAGTATAATTTAATTAATTCTCGTTACAATTCAACACGAGCAAATTCAAACCGAAAAATTTACTAGTCAAGGTAAGTAACTTCGTACTGGCAAAAATACTTTAATTTCAAGTTTTTTAATATTAAACGAAACGTTAGGCAGTAACTTATTTAAATAATTAAAACCACGACCGAAGTATGGAAGACAAAGATAATGCAACCGCAACAAAAATCAAACAGTACATCAGGACGCAGGTGTTAGTCGGTCTCCAAAGCGGTTCCTCGCAATTTAATCTTTTTTTTTGGGGTCAGGAAAGTTCTTGTTTGATTAAGGTTGTCGTTTTGTTAAGCTCAAAGTTACGATTAAGATACCCCCGGGGGTACAATCCTTCCCTCACTCCGAACTGTACCAAAACCCAAAACCTTATCTGTTCTCGTGTCGTGTGTCGTACGAATCTGTATACCTTTAGCTTGTATATTTGTATATGTACCATGTATACGACCATGTTACCAAAAAAGCTTTTTTTAGCGAGACATTATAAATTGTAAATTTGTAATTACATCATTCAACTTCCCAATGGTCTAAATATGTCTGAAATAGGTGATCATTAGTCATAATTTAGTAAAAACTTCAAGACATTTTCTAAAAGTTTTGAATAGCTCAACAACAATAATTAATAAAAACTAAAATATCAATCGTAGAGTTTTGAACGCCTAAATGAAAAATAATGAATAAGCTTTCGCTTTAAATTGGCACAAATTTTCCCTTTTCCCTATTTGATTTCTGCTTAAGTGGCAATTTATTTCCTAAAACGACGAAATTGTTGCATGTTGCATTACTTTATTCTACATTTTACTACATCGAATGGTGGTGCGATTATCCCAATTGGATTTTGTTAGTTTTCTGTAACTCTAACTCATACCTAATCGTTTATAATTTCTAATGCTTGTGGAGACGACCTTATTTTGTTGGCTATTAAACGAGATAGCATCACCTATCACCAGAATTTCAGCATTTATGCATTTGATTCTTTCAAAAAATAGTTTCACTTCAAACCAATGTATCGGCTTTCAACAAACCCATTGCTCCATCAATAAAAACATTGTAGTATAAATTAATGTGATCTCTGCTTTTCTTTCCAAAGGAGATTTTTTTTATCTTCACAGATAGAATTCTTTTGATCGTACCTACCAACGAAGAATAAGAAGAATGCATTTTGTATAATTATGATAACCGCTGGGCATCAATACATCTTTCAAAGGATAAAGTTACAAGTGGTAAACTGGGAACTGGTTACAAATGCCACTCTTTAAGATTCCACCTGCTTGCTGAATAGGAGGTACATCACCTCAAGAAGCATGGTCAGCATTTAACCATCAGTTGAATGTCGGTATGTCGGGTTAACACTGTGAACGAGAAGTTGAGAACTGACGCGGTATGTATTACGATTATGCATTCCGAGGCAAGGTCGAATTATAATTTATTGCAAAATTATTCAGCTCAAAAGTTGGTACCCACTTGAATTCCTTAATATTCCAGGTAAATCGTTTGATTACAAGTTCGTATATTAATCCAATTATGAAATTATATAAAGGCGATTTATTGTTAAAGTAAGTGCGATATGAAAGTGAGATATTCTTTAAAAAGGATAAGAATAAAATATTTTAATAAATTCATACAGCATACAAAATATATATCACTTTAGTTTATCGCCCTTAAATGAAACTAAACAAGAAAACGTGATTCAAAGCGAATATTTCAAACAAAGCAATTTTACCCGGTAGAGTAATGTCTAATACCTTGCTTGATCACGTTTGTTTTAAATTACAATTACAAATAGGTACGTATGTAGTGCATTAGATTTCATGGTATAGCTGTACAGCTGATAGCGGCTTCTCGATTTAATAATGAAAGTAAAATAGATTTTTTTAAATTAGCAAGTGTAGCGTCGAGACCGAGACAATGCGCCAAAAACTTTTTCCAATGAAGGATGAAGGGAAATATCAAAATTGTGCCTCTATGAAGAATGTAATAAAACTTTGTTTTTTTCCTGGTCCGCCTTAACATGCATGTCTAGTGAAAAAATGGTTTATGCATAAAATATCGTATATAAATTGGTTATAGCATAGGGTAGATAGTGAAAAATTTTAAAATTCGAAATAGTTCTAGTCCACGAGATAGGCCAGTCAGTAGAGGGTTTCTATGATGCAATAAATGGGGTAGAACTTTTATTTTTTTTAATTGTTTATATGGGTGTAAACATGTAAAAAACAAAAATGCTAACACCGGCGACCTCGGGAGACTTTTTGGCAGCCAAAAAACCCCAAAATTTTAGTACTTGCTTTGTTTTTTCGCCTATAACTCCTAAATGGAACATCTTCACGAAAAAGTATTTCTATAACAAATTAAAGAGCATTAAACTCTGCGTCGAATGAGTACCAACACTTAATAATTTGGTCAAGCGGTATGGTCGCCAACCGCGGTCAAAAAACGACGATTTTTCCCAACTTTTTCAAAAACTGACATATAGCATTATATTTGAGTCTGCTGTTTAGAAATTAGTACTTTAACAGAAAAACTTATTAAATAAAAGTTGTAGAGCATCTAATTCTGCGTTCATGTGTATTAAAATTTTTTAATTCGGTCAAGCATACCTCTCCCAAATTGGCAATATTCTGATGTCCGGCAGTTGTTATAGTAAGAAAATAGTCCAGTCGAATAAGGATTTTTGGTCAGAATAATTCCTACGAAGCTGGATATTGGTCTACACGTACATTAAGATGTTCCAAATAAGTATATCACAAAATCAGAAAAATTTTGGTAGAGCAATTTGAGATATTCAAGGTCAAAGGCTACAAAAATTGTTTTTGGCAAATGACTCGCCTTCTATAGATCGTACGTTGATGAAGGTTATTATAAAAATTATAGAAAACATTATTAGCTACAAGATTGGTTATCCACATTTTTTTCATAAGCTTAACCCTTTTCGAGATATAGCGCGGAGAAGGGTCGAATTCTGGTTATGGATAAACTCCGGAGTAATACGCGTAAGTCTTATAAAGGAGTCAGCCACTAAACTTACCGACTGATAAATAATGTGGCACTGTATGAAGTTGAATAAAGGATGTAATTAAAGATTTATGAAAGTAAAAATGATGTTAGGTCTCGTCTTGACATATTTCAAAGAAATTTAAAAAACAGATAGTTCGAAATTGTGACACTTAGAAAGCGCGCTATTCAACTTCAAGAGCTTCTTATTCCCAACTTAGAGCCAAGATAAAAATTTCCCATATCACATCTGATAGAATAAGGACGTAGTTAAAGGTTTTTTAGAAACAAAGTGGTACCAGGTCCCTCCTTTGCATGTTTGTTCCTTTGTTCGTGATTAGGCACTTAAAAATTATTGAAATGGGTATAGATCGTCTTCATCATCTAGATAAATTCCAACAACACGCATGTTTTGCCCTATTTTCATTCGGTAGTTGTAGGTACATCAGCTAAGTACAGAAGCTCTACTAGCATGACAGTGTGGAGGACGATTTTTTCTGCGCCACTGCATTTCTTCTAATATTGTAAATCACACAACCTACAACTCGTTCGTACGAAGCCCAATAAGGATATTTTTTGACCACTCTCGACTTTTACGTATCAATAACACTAAAATTAGAAAACCTTTTTCGCCCATAGCCCATAGCCATACACTGCAAAAACTAGTAAATTTTGAACTGGTTGGTACTGATGTCTTACCATCTACTACTGTCTGAAAAGTCACGATCTTATGAAAAAATACTTTACTTTGCTCTCAAACTGTTAAACCTTATTTAAGATAATAAGAAATGTTCTGGATCGTTTGGCTAAAAAGTCTCTTTATACCCAAAGAGCTGTGAGGATGAGACTATTTGGTGCAGTCACTACGGTGAGACGGTGACGTTCTTCATTCAAATGCATGCTGTAAATAACGTATTAAATGTTTCAGCAATTTTTTATGTTTAAAGGGATTCTCTTTTCCCACGAGGATTCTTGAGTGAAGGCTCCCTGCACTTAGGCCATCAGGCAACTTTTTGTACATTCCGACTATTTTCTGGGTCCGTTCGCAGGAAGGCCACCAGCCTGCGCTTCTCGGGCCCTGTGCAAACCATTTTTCACATTTTTTTAACTCCGTAGGGCTGGTATTCGATATTTAATATCGAAATATCGATTAGCCCAGGCAAATAAGGTTTTTACCTAGAAAGCTGAATTTTTGCATATAATATGCAGCTTTGACCTCAGTAACACTGTCTTCATCATTGGTTTTTAGACCTTCTGAGCCATGGAAGTGGACTAACTAACTGGAGCTCGTGCAAATTGTATCCGCTCCGATCAAACTCAGATTGAGATCAAATTAAAGAGGAAAAATCAAGAAATAATGTTCCCAAATCAAATTCTAAATAATTACATTTGTATTTCAAATAACAACATATTCATCTTTTCTGGTAGTGAGTGTGAGTCGGTAAAATCCCATCGTCCATTTAAAACCCAGTTGGAGCAAGGATAAAGCAAAAAACAAATTATATAAGAATACCTTTTGTACTAAATTAATTTGGAGAATCTACTTACTTCTTTATATCGATGCAATTAATCGTAATTTGTATACGGGAGTGGCAGTGGCGTGCATGATATCTACTTAAAAGCACGTGTGGGAGCTCGAAAACACGTGGGTTTTGTTACTCTCGTTCCTTACACAAGAGATTCGCGTTGATCTTAAGCGACCTACCTATATCAGGTAAAATCTACCTACCTTACTTAGCTTCGATACATTGTAATAAACTAATAGGTAGTTTTACTATTTTTATTGACTTCTTCAACATTAATAAAAAAATTATTTTTAGTATGGTCATTTTGTCGTTTACATAACATAACATAAAAGTTGTGTAAATAAAATTCAGATGAATTTAATTAGTTAAAACTTTAATTAAGCAAAGTATTGTAAGTTGATTGGCATTTTTAAATTAAAAAACATTCGAATCAAATTTTTATAGTCCAATTAATTTTGCACGGAAAATTTCTGTACCGTTTATGATATCGCTCTAAAAACTTTAATAGCTCTCGGATAAAAATTTTAATATGCCGATAGTACGGTTTAACTTGCAAAAAAAATTTGGTACAACTAATACAGAGTGATTCCCAAATGGATAGGTAGAGAAACTCCGATGAACAATGAACATGCCCTATAAAAGTCTAAACTTCTTTGGGCTTTACCAAGGTGTCAAACTTAAGTGAAGTACCCAATAAGGAAGTTTGGAAAAGTGTAGAAAACTCGTAGAAGTATTTTTGGGCTGATTACGTCACTCCAAGTAAAGTAGAACCGAGCCATGCGTCCTTGGATACGCTGGACTTTGGAAATGGATTAGTTTAGGGAATACGTTCGTTCATAAGACCTTTTCAAAATAAAAGTAAAAAGCCGAAAAAAATGTGCTTTTCAATGTTTTGTACTACTGATGAGGAAGCGAACTCTATAATATTTCCATTGCAAGCAAACCGTGAGTCGTTCTCAAAGTTTAATAGTGCTAAATCCAAACCGAAGGGCGCTAAAGCAGGTGGCCCAAAGCAATGAATTCACAGTTTCAACATGGCCAAAAAAATTGAAAATTTGCTGCACTTAGTTTATTTTTGTATGAAAGTGTTTTTCTCAAAAAGTGCGTAGTTATCGAGTTATAAGCGAAAAACTGAAATAAGAGAATTTTTTTCTAGTTTTTCGCAATTTTCTCAGACCGCATCACTTTAACAAAGTGGCAAAGTTGAAATTCGGATTCAGCATCCCAAAATCCATAAATAACAGTACAGAAAATAACTTCTCTATTTTTTGCACGCCAAACTACAATTTGACTGGACTGGGCGGTATTGGAATAGCACAAGACGTCGCTTGTCGATAAATTTAATTGTTAGTTGCGGGTAAGCTTGATCTGAATGCAAGTGAAATAAGAAAATATATCGCTGCAGCTGAAGTTAATCAATTCGTTTATTGCAATTGAACTACTGATAATAAAATGATTGACACAATTACTGAATTGATTTATAAATAATACAAATACATTTATTAAAGGTCTGTTTTAGACGTGTATTTATGTAATTTAATTCGTTTTAACGTTGAGATATTTTTTACGACGACATATTTCAATAAAATGTTCAAAAACAGAAATTTTGGTTAAGTTAAATAACGCCCCGAGGTGTAGTGTGTAGGCGGCTTTCATCTAGGTATAGATTTTGAAACTGTATCAAAGGAAATTATAATTATTTCTATTCAACGCACGAAAATAGTTCACATTCGCATTTATTATATTGTTACTACAAAATTTCACGGTTGGCTTATATTTCCCAATTACAACTTCTTGCATTATTGGTCGGTGTTCATCCTCAAAACAAAAAGAATCTCTCATATAGTACAACACTGTATTTAAGAAGAGGCTAGAGACAACATAGGTAGGCGTCTATAACGCCACGCCACGAAAAGTCAGAAAATCCACAACGTCAATCCTCGGGTATCGTTAGAGTAATTGGTAGTTTCAAAGTCTTAACGCACGGGGATTTGTGGAGTCCCGATTAACGAGAACAGAAGTCTTAGAAGTCTTAGAAATATCGCTAGGAATGTTGGCTACGTCCAGAAGGGTCATGGTCAAACTATACATTCAATAAATTTATACGTTCCTAGTGCTACGCTTTAGAAAAATTCACCAGATAGTTAATTCAACATGTAAAAATTAAATCAAATCTTAACAAAAGCTTCCTCTGAAGGTGGTGACTCCTGAAGAAACAAAAAGTAATGCGAAACGGTTTCAAGTAGGTTGTAGGTACACATTCATGTGAAATTGTATAGATAATATATGGACAGACACACTGTTCTTCAAAACGTCTCTGTCTCTCAAAAGTAAGTCAGACTCAAGAATTTTTGTACGAATTTCTTACAAATAAAATTGCACATTCGTTAGTGCCACATAGTAATTGTAGGGGGTTAATTCTTGTCAATAGAACGAAAGTCGATTGGTAAGTTACAGCCAAAAGTTCTAGCTGTCGCCAATAAATGTTAAGGGTGGCTTCTTCTAGTTTTTTGCAAATAACTCGCTTTCTATAGATCGTACGTTGATGAAGGTTATTATGAAAGTTATAGAAAACATTATTAGCTACAAGATTAGTTATGTGAATTTTTTCCGTAAGTTTAACCGTTTTCGAGATATAGCGCGGGGAATTACCGTGAATTCGTTTACAGAATGATGACGATGTACAAACTGCGAGTAAAAAGCGTACGTTTCATGAAAAGAATCAGCCACCAAAGTTATCTACTCATAGATAATCCGGCACTGCACGAGGTAGAATAAAAATGGAATTAAAGATTTCTGAAAATAAAAAGTCACGTTAGGTTTCGTTTTCACCTATTGAGAAGAAATTTTTAAAAAATTTGTTCGAAATTACATTATTAGTGAACGCACTATTTTTTGACTTTTGACATTTCAATTAAAGTAATGTATTTAAAGTCTGTACCAATTTTCAGTACTATGCAAGTTTTTCCAAAGTTGAATGTCTATTTCGACTACACTAATAGTATTTTCTAATGAAGAAAGTTTTAACCAAATTCTTTCAAATACTTCATCTTAATCAATATTCTTCTTTGACACTAGAAACTGCTAGTTAATCATTCACTACGAATATTCTTTTGATCTCTGTCTCTAAAGTTAAAGTAGTTCTTGGAGTCGAAATTATATTCGTTTTCGTTATAAAATATTTTCGGTGGACTGTGAAATTGAAAAGTACGAAATAAATCCCAAGTCTCTTTCATTAAGTTTCGCATTTTTTACTATCCTTCCACTTCCACCGACTTCAATTGAATTTCAAACAAATTGTTAAGAGCGCCAGGTGTTTAACTAAATATTCAAATTAAATTCCTGTTACGTAAAATACTAGTTCATTATAATATTACATGCATTGCAATTACCATCGAGAGATTAAATTAAGCTCGAGGCTCACTGTGCCTCGTTACGTTATCATTTATTTTCGCATTTTTCATTTTTACCCGAGATAACGCCCACAGGAGATTGACAACTACAATTCTTTAATTTAAAATACGTCAAGTTGGTTCAATTTAGAATTTGCCGTTTTTTCAATGTTGACTGGCGATTTAGTCTTTGTCTCCGAATTTCGAACCGAAGTAGAGTTGTTTATTTCTTTCCGCACGAAAAACAGAAAAATCGCTTTTCTATAAATGTCTAAATCGTAGGATCGTAGGTAACCTAGAGAATCGTTTATTATTATAAGAAAAGTGTCGGTAAATAATTTCTTATTATTACTAGACGTAGATTGGTCGTCGATGATTAATCACTGGTCTATTTTTATTTAATAGTTTTAATTAAAAACCACTTCAAATTCATTCAATGTTTCAATGTTTCGCAATGAAGTGTATTAGAAGTAGCGATTATTTCATTATTTGTAATTTGAAGAATTCATCATATTATTTACTTTGTTCTTCGTTTTAGTAGAACGTTCCGTTTTCTCTAATTTTAAAAATATAATGTGAAAATTGTGTGAATTTACTACCATGCACGAACCGGAATTTTTATCTAGTAAGTAAAACCAAACGAAAGAAAAATAAAGTGTGGAGTGTGGATCTACCCGAGAGCTTAAAAAAGTACATTAATCGAAATGCTATTTTTATGAGTTTCTTGAACTATAACACCTTTACTTGTTCAAATAACTTGTTAAACGTTTCTTCGGTACAAAAGTACAATTTACAAAATTTTCTTGATTGTAATAGAAAAGGAAAACATACAAGGAGTGTTGGATAAGCCAAACTAAATATTTTCTTAACTTCAAGTGCCATCATTGTTCTTTAAACAATATTTCTATGTCATCAGGAAGCTTTTTGATGTTTTTGTTGTACTAATTGCGTCTTCCTGCTCTACTCTCTACTTCTGGGCTCGCCTTAATACGTTCCTTAACTTAACTGTCATTTCCTGCGGTTTTAGTGAAAACCTACTGATAGATAAACCGTGAAGAGGACTCTCTGGGCCTTGATTTGCACTTTTTATTCATCTGATCTGTAAATCAATACTGATTTATTTTTTCAAGAGAGTGATTGCGGGCTTTTGATATGTTGTTTCAAAAGCTATTTAGGTTTAGCTTGAAAGTTTGTTTGTTTTTATTAAATCTTAATGATAGCAAGTTAAATATAACGGTCAAATTTTTCGAGTTTTCCTTCCGCCTGGCACATCTCGCAATTATTTTTTTAAACTAGCACTGATTTATAAATAACCAACAATCCAATCAATTTTATTGCTTTTGTTATTACAAGCAATTAACGTTAATATATCACAGTTTTGCAAATAAATTAACATTAAGCGGCCTTGCTGACGTATTAGTGCGGTCTAAGATTGTTACTATTGCCATTCGTTCGCGCTACATTTGTGTTTAGTTTGTTTAAATAATCCGGTAGTGAACGGTGCACTTGTTAAGTTTGTTGTGGATAATTTGACGTGGCTTAAGTATTGTTCGCGAAATCGCCAAAATAGTAACAAAATAATTTTTTTTCTCTAACTAACGACCTCCGATCTTCAAAGTTCCTATACCTCATTTTCGTAAATATTACACTTTTGGACGAGAAATCTCGAATTCCTATTATTGTTAAAGTAAACTTCTCTAAATAACCGGTGATGATGTAATAAGATCTGTTAGAAATGCAAATTTGTCGTGATGACATATAACCACGACCATTGCCATATTATGAGAAAATCAATTTATCTCATGATTTATTGTAACACACCTACTTAATTGTTAAAAATAAAGTTTATTACTAATTATTACTATAAGAAAAGTACTTATTTATCTTGTAATTTTCTCGACTTTTAAAGAGTTAATGTTGGTACTCTAATAATTAGATCTTCTCATTCAGATTCTCTTTTAATTTTTGTAAATATTTATCGATTTATTATCAAATATGTATAGTATTAATATGATGAATTATATTTTCCATACCATGTTCAGTATTAAAATGAAATTGTTATTCAAGCGTAAGATTTAACGATCTGCAAACTGCAAAGCAACAAATCTTTCGGGAATATTTTTTCAGAAATAAAATTAGAAAAGTTATGAATATTTTCTCAAAAAATTTTTGGTAATAGTGAAATTTGGAAGGTATGTAGCCTCTCATATGGTTCGTTTGCTATTTATTTTCAATTGTAAAGGTCACATTACCAATAAAATATTTTGTTTTCTTAAATTAATATAAACAAAACATAATCAGTTGGCAGAACTACTTAATGACATGTCATAATATACCTAAACATACTGATTCAGAAAAACAATGTATCTGATGAAGACCCACATTACGACATTCCAAATATGGTAAAAATTAGCAACAAGAAGCAATGCAAATCGTCTTTCCAAGAAGCTTCCAGTTTTTGGGGGCCTATCAAAATAGTAGACTCAATTTTTTGCTATGGAAACACTAACGATCATATTACTTCATTCCAATGATGGTCGAAAGACAATTCGAAAACTTGTAAAGAATTTAATTATTTTTCAAATTCAAAATGTTGGCATGATGGTACAGGCAATACGAGTATAGTTTCTAAGTACAAAACCGATATAATTACCTATAACAAACAATTTAGTTGATGAATGAACTATAAAGATAAGAAAGAATAATAAGCAAAGTTTTTATAGTTTTATTTTATTGTTGACTTTAAAAAGTAATATGATTGAAAAGAAAATAATATTATACATATAAAATGCAAAAACGTAAAAAACGCAATTTGAAAAAGTCTGTCTGTGTGTGTGTCTGATGTGTGCTGCGCCGTAAAAAGCTACTAAAAAGAAAAACTTTTACGTCGAAACGAGGTTTCATATGAAATCGATACAGGGTGGCCGAAAGTCTTTCAGAGCACAAAATTTGAAAAATCTAAATAAGCTCTCTCTTTTTCCAACGGCCATCGTAAATGCAGGAGCGGACTGTTAATTTTGAAGGCCCTGGGCTAATACTGTTTGGAGGCCTACCCAAGAGTACATAGACTTTTTGCTGCCCAAGGTTATTAATAATAAATTGTTAAACATAAATAAATGGATAATTTTTGATTGTTCAAGGTCAAACAGCTTAAAATGAGATTTAATAATTTTAGTAGCAATTGATAGTGTCTCCAAAAAAGAGGTTTCACAAAAACAAAGTAGGAAAATTAGAAATTAAATTACTAGATTATTCCAGATGTTTCAAAAACTTGAAGAAATGTACGAGAATGGCATTTCGTAGATGGTTTTTACTTATTGAAAGGCTTTTTACATTTACATTTATAATAACTGATCATCCCAGAGCTGAAAGACAACCCCTATTAGGTTCCCTCTCAGAACTTTGTTGTGGGTTGAAATTTTAAAATTTCTAAACAAATCAAGGTCTTAAATTTGAGAACCTTGGTTTGTTTAGACGGTTTTTTTAACAAAAAAGTCTCCCCCCCCCCTTTAATTTTGGTCAGAAAACTACTCTCCCCCAATGTCAAACGGTGAGAGCTTCGATAAGCTAACACTCTAACACACTTTAGACTTTAGAGGAACCCCCCCCATTCCGACGTTATCATATTATTTACAAAAAATTTGTTAAAATCGATTTTTTCTTCAATTTTAAATTTTAATTGTTTTTATTATTTGTACCGCCGCGAAAAGGCCCTGTGAGTGGACGGGGCCCAAAGCTGCAGCCCATAAAGCTACATGCTTAAATCTGCCCCTGCGTATATCTATGTCTTAAATCCGTGCTGCAGTAGTAAGGCTCAAGTTCACGACACCCTGTAAAAGAAAGCTTATTTGTAACTTTCTTAATGGTCACTTATCAAAAGCTCCAGAGACCCCTAAATAAATTGAAAAAGTTACTTCATTGTAAATATAAAGCATAAAAGTTGCACTTTCTAATTTAATTTCTTTATTTCTCTCCTAGCAATCTAAACAAATTCACTGAGATTGTTCCCCGAGGAAATATCTTTAAAATGCAATTCTCTACTTTTTCCGTTTCAAACTGTGATTTTTGTAAAGCACACCTAAACGTCCTAAACAAAAATAATTAAATAAATAAACAAATAAGTTGACTAACAATAATTGAATCATTTTTTTCTGACCATGAAAATTTTAAAAAAAGTACCAGAAATGTGCAAATTTGCGTCAGTGTACTAATGTCATAATGCACTCCGAGCTATTTCCTAACAACTTTTACTTTTTGCAAATGAAATTTATTAAATAAATAATTATAACTAGTTGTTGTAAATTAATAATAATATAATATGTGCAAATCATTTTTGGAAGAGTAGGTGTGCACTGAAGTATTATTTTTAAAAGTCTCGAAAGGTTCAAATCAATAATTTATATCGGCGAAGTCAAATGTTATCGAACTACAACCATCGCAAATATTTTGCTAACTGATACGAGAGTTAATGTTTTTTAGTTTTCTTAATTAGCATTTAAATTATTAGTCATCAGTAATGATAGGTGTTGTTAAAATCTAAAATGTTGGTTCAAATGCTGGGATCAGAACACTTTTTCAAATGTTCTACTCGTACGTATTCAACTTTTTTTTTAACTCTCGCGTATTTTAACTCAAAATGTCGGCTTTAGGAACATTTTAGACGTCGTTTTGTAGAGATCAAAACCTAAAAACTGTAGTACAAATAGTTTCGAATTTGTGTTTATGTGTTTAGTGTTTATACATCTAGATCACGTAAAACATAGCAAATAGTTTAATTTCCTCAAAACGGAGTGTTATTCTCAAAAATTAGCAATTTCCAGCCTCTTAAATCACTTGTACCGACCTAATATACGTAATTTTGTTAGCAATGATTTCACAAACAATAGTGAAGAATCTCAGAAAAAAATAAATAAACACAAACGTAAAGCGTGACACATTACTGTTTGCAGAAATAAAATTGATAGTGGCTCATTTTCGTCGAATTAAAAAAAAAGTTGATAACGGTTAGAAAAAGAAGAAACATCAAATCTAAATTTTCGCCTGTAATCATGTTTGTAATAGAATATTCTTGGAGAATTATCTTATTTTTGGCCATTGTATCTACAGTGAACTAACTCAGTCCGGGGACACACTGTTTGTAATGGTCGACTCCTTTTTGGCGTAATAAAAACTCTTACGTTGTACGTCAATTGTAACGTAACGCCTTATTTGTTGATAAAATATGTATTTGACTACTAAATAAAATTGATTATTACACTTTGAAAATGTTTAGGGCGCCAGTGTATTTTGTAGTTGAATACACAAACTAGCTCACGTCGGTATCGCCGTCAACTCTCTCTCTCTGGCCGTTGAAGAAGCAGAAAAAACACAGTTCAAATTATAAGTCGGATATAATGATCAAATAACATGGACTAACTCGTCCACAACACATACATAAAATAAATAAATCAAAAACCGCCAAAAAGACACGAAATACCAAAATACATTAAATACACGAACATACAAAAAAATCCGTTACGGGAAGCCGCGAATCCGTTGCACATTTAATCTACGACCTTCTTAGTCTAGCAACGTATTCCCGTCTCCCGCAAAAACACAAAAATGAGCAATTCCCAGATTCCCAACTCAGGTAAATACTGGCGGGTTTCTGGAAATTATCAGTACAAAGACTTAACAGATCTTACTCTTAACTATCCTTCCTACGGCGCCCTTACGGCCGTATCTACTCTAAGTAACAACCTCCTCCGGATGGTCTACACTCCTAGAGCTCTACACCTTCTCCGTTGACCATCCACGCAGCAGTCTGACCTCCCGAAAACGACAGCCTGTACTCCGTTGAACTGAGGGGTTCACACTCTTTATTTGACCAATGCGAGATGATTAATACGAGTTACTTTTATCCCGTTTCTATTACTATATGGTCTTATTTAATTGGTTGCCTGAAGGCGCGTCTTCACCGACCGACTGTTTTTTATCTATATCGGATATTTCGCGTGTTCAAAATCAGTGATACTAATAACTGTACTGTCTCAACTGGACCGTTAACGCTAAGTGTCTTTATTTTGGGTTGACACTTCTATCAAGCACACCCGCGAACAATCCAACTACTAATTGTGGCTTCCCGAGCCAGCCCTTTAACTTTGTTTTAATTCGATGCGTCCGAATTTATTATAATTTCGACCGGTTCGTGCTTTGCCCGAAAACGACTTACTCACTTTACTTATTCTTGACTTTTACTTGAGACCTTTTTCCAGGACTTTACTTTTACTGGTCTCTCTTACACCGTACTTAATTTAGATTCTCCTTTTTGAGAATCCCTTGAATCACTAATCTACTCTTGGAAAATCTTTCCGCACTACTCGTTTAAACTTTACTTCTTTAATCTTTTTTTGCGACCAACTTCCGTTGAATGGTCTGGGATTACTTAACTTTTCTTTACTCTTTGAGAGGCTTATGGAAACTTAACTTCTCCCTTTGGGAGTCTCACGAAGACTTCTTATTAACTTTACTCTTTGAGTTTCACTACGACTTTTTTCTTTGAGAGTTTTGCTAAACTTTACTCTTCGAGAGTCTTATGAAAACTTAACTTAACTTTCTTATTAACTTTACTCTTTGATAGTCTTATGGAAACTTAACTTAACTTTCTTATTAACTTTACTCTTTGATAGTCTTATGGAAACTTAACTTAACTTTCTTATTAACTTTACTCTTTGATAGTCTTATGGAAACTTAACTTAACTTTCTTATTAACTTTACTCTTTGATAGTCTTATGGAAACTTAACTTAACTTTCTTATTAACTTTACTCTTTGATAGTCTTATGGAAACTTAACTATTTTTTACTTGACTCGGCCGAGATTACTTAACTCTCCTCCCCTCGGCGTGCGCAATTGGCCTTTGCCCAATCAATCTCAGTTAATTAACCAATCAACGCCCGTCCTGTTTGTCAACACCCGGCGACACGGAGGATTTATGCGTTTGTTTTTCGGAGATGTTTTAATTTCATGTGCGTCTGCACTTTTGGTAATTATCGTTTCTCCGAAACTCTAACGGATATGCTGACATAAACCGCTGAGAGATCGTTTTTTATTATTATTTCCAGGACCTTTGGCTTGTTTATTTAAAATATATTATTTCGAGAACTCTCTTATTCCGTCTTACTGGCGCCGGTGTTCTATTACTACGTTTCCTTATTCAAACTAAATAACTAAAATTTGGGGTCGTTACAGTTACTCCCCCCAATTTTCGGTTAGATTGGTACAATGTACCCGAAAATTGCCAAAGTCGTTCACAAATTTTGCCTTTAATAATACCCCGGTTTACTTTTTTAAACATGGCTTGTTTCAATCGCCCGGTTGCTTGATTACGTACTTCCTATTACGAAACTTAATAACCTATTCTTACAAGCTAACTTACTATAGCTAACCTAACTCTACCTAACTATGTACCTACGGACTGTAGATGAGGCACACTAAGGATGGAACTCATAGGGTTCCTCCTGCAAGGGAAAAAGATTCTACATCGGCGTTTTGCTTGGCAGCAAAACCACCACCCAACTAACACGGATTCAACGACCACTGTCGTCTCATGGGAACTCGGCACCAACCTGGGTCGCTATGTACCCAGGTGGCAAGGCACGCCTATCGCCCCCGAACTTTGACGGTTACACAACTCATAACACCTTGAACGCCAGAGTTAAACACTCATCATGACATAGAATTTATATACAGTGAATCCATAGTCACCCTGCGGTTAAGAGGACACTAAAAGATTGCCATTTGACGCAACCACTCCAAACATCTACTCGCCCTTGAAGGCGAGAAGGGAGAGAAAAATGAAGTTCAAGTTCATCGTTACACTAAAGAAATTACACAAATGATTTGATTCTTAGGCAGCTGTTGGGCCTCGGTGCGCCGGCCAAGGTGACCAGCCGAACACGAAGAACCCAAGAACAGCCCAAGATCGTTATTACAATTCAACAAAGAACACCTCCTACTCTGGGGCTCCTACCCCATGCTCTTCGCAAGACTCTTACTTGCAGCAGGCTGCGCTATGGACCTATTCTGGCTAGCCGGAATCCATACAGCTATGGGTGACTTTCCTGTGACCGACGTCACACGGAATACAAGAATAAACAATAAAATAAAACAAAAGTACCCGCTCGGGTTACTGGTTTAAGAACCGAATTTAAAAGGTGGTACTGGATAATAAAGGATATTTTTCCTTTAATCCTCATGATATAAAATTATATAAAATTGACACAACCTTACTGCTAACTTACTAACCTAGTTAAATCCTACTAACTACTCAGAAATTGATAACTAAAACGGGCATTCTTACCCGGGACTTATTGTCCACAATACGAAATTAAACAGCGCATGAACGGGTTCTTACCGTAAGTAGGCGTGACTGAAAAAGTAGTCTCTCATGCCGCTTTTCCACAGCTAAATAACCATCCTAATCTAGCTAATTCTAATTTACCTAGCGTTACAGGAAAACCAACTATTTTTCCTAAAACCAACGAATTAATCATTTAACTCTAACAAACTAACTGTAAACAAACAAATAAAAAAATCATCTTTTCCGTAACCAAACAACCAGTATCGCGTAATGCTTCAATTAGCTTTTCGTTTGATATGGTTTCAAATTAACCACGTTTTGTGTCGTCTTATACACTCCGGTATCCGGATTGTTTAACACGTAGGCGTTTTCGCCCACCGATTTTACGACCTGATAAGGCCCTTCATACAACATAAAAAATTTCTTAATTCATAATGAACTTATCCGAAAAGAAATCTCCTTTACCGTCTTTGTCGTCTTTTAACTCCGTACGAATGTAATTTAAATGTTTATCCTTAATTTGTTCCTTTTCTAAGTGAACTAACAATTGACTCAATTTTGTTTTATTTACATTCTTCCTAACTGCGCCTATGACGATGGGTTTATTACGCTTCTCCCCGTCGTAACCGTAACGCGATAGAAAATCTGCTACGACGTTCAATGCACCCTTTCGATATTTAATGTTCAATCTAAACTCCTGCAAATATAAACACCAACGCATTAACCTTGCGTTCAATGCTTTGCAACTAAATAAAAATTCCAAGGCTTTATGATCGGTAATTATGGTAGTTTCATATCCTAAAATATAAGTCCTAAATTTCTTACAAGCGAAAACAACACCTAATAATTCTACCTCCGTAATCATATAATGCCTTTCCGCATCTACTAGTGACCTACTTGCGAACATAATACTTTGTATCTCGTTTTCTTCGTTTAATTGAAACAGGTGTATACCTAACGCACGGGTTGACGCGTCGGTTTCAATGAAAAATGGTTTACTAAAATTCGGGTGTTTTAGTTTTACTACCCCGATGAAGGCTTGCTTAATCTGCATAAATACCTTCTGTTCCAGCGTTCCCCAACGCCACTTAATTTTATTTTCTAGTAAGTGTGCTAACTGACTTACTAACTGCGCGTGTTCTTTGACAAACCTACGGTAAAAATTACAAAACCCTAGAAATGATTGTAACTCTTTTTTATTTCTCGGCTCCGGAAAATCCTGGATCACTTTTATTTTCTCCGAATCCATTGAAATGCCTTCCGGGCTAATTAAGTAGCCTAAAAATTTGAGTTCATCTCTTAAAAACTCCGATTTCTTTAAATTTACGGTCATTCCCGCTTTTTCTAATCGGTCTAACACCATATCTAGCTGAAACACGTGGTCCGCGATCGTAGGGGATGTTAAAAGAATATCGTCGACATATATAGTCGCAAACGATAAAACTTCAGGTCCTAACACCTGATCTAAACATTTACTAAACACGGCAATCGAAACGTTTAATCCGAAAGGTAAAACTTTAAAATGAAAACTCCTACCATTTACTAGAAACGCGGTATATTTACGCGATTCGTGGTGTAAGGGAATTTGCCAATATCCACTTGTTAAATCAATCGAACTCAAAAATTTTGTTCCGTGAAATTTTTGTAATAAATCGTCCAGCTTCGGGGGTGATTCCCGATCTGGTATTAAAATTTTATTTAACGCCCGTGCGTCCAAACAAATACGAACCGAATTATCCTTTTTCGGTACTATTACAATAGGGTTTGAAAATGGTGAGTCCGAACTCTCTATTACTCCGCACGACAACATTCGCCGAAGTTCTTTGATTACCGCTTCTCTCTTCGCGTAGGGTATCGGGTATGATTTTTGTACAAACGGTTTGTCGCTTGCTATTTTTAATTTACACTCAAACATGTTACATCTACCTGGTAAATCCGAAAATACATTTTGATGTTTTATTTTGACATCTTCAACCTGTCTCTGGTTCGAAATTTCTACTACGTTAACCTGATATGACCTTGTATCTTTATTTAAATTATGTCGGCGTATATGGTCACTCTTACTAAATTGAGGTACTACCGCTAAACATTCGTCACAGCGAAAATTACTTGCAATCCCTATCTCTCTACTTATACTTTCTTCCGCGAGCTCAACTTTAATTATTTGGTTATTATTAACCCTTAAATTATTTACTTTAATATTTTTGGCGTCATCTTTTGTGACCCTATTTATTTTTTCTTGAAGAATTTTTTCTTCTTCCTTCTTCTCATCTTTACTTATCTCCTCATCTACTTTACTTACTTCATCATTTACTTCAATTAGATTTATCTCATATAACTCCTTAATGGATAAATAACCTTCATCTGGGTCTACTTTCGACCCACTCCAACTAGCTCGCTCTTTAAAAAATTTTGGGTTTTGCAAAACTATCTCTACACATGACGTTAACTTTAAATTATTTGACTGAGTACACCTCGATACTTCGTCTACAAATGTGACCTCGTAACTTTGTTCGTCACTGACATATTTTAACTTTCCTTCTTTTAAATCTAAGTTAACTTGCTTTTTTCCTAACCAATCCATACCTATAATGACAGGTAGATGCATTTTATGCACCACTAAAAATATTATTGACTGCAAATTCGTGCCTACTCGCACATCTAACAAAACTTGTCGGTTTACCTTGGTGATTTTACCGTTTACACCCTGTATTTGTACGTTTGTCACGGGTAATTCTAACACACGGTTCTTCTCTTTCACCTTATCTAACGCTTCGTCGTTTATGACACTAATCGAACTACCGGTATCGATTAACGCTTTTAACTCCACTCCCCCTACACTTATTAAAATCTTGGGTACATACTCACTTAGTTCGTTTTCGGGTAATTTTATTTCGCCACGATTGCTGAAATTATTCATTACTAACGCCCGATAAACGTATTGGATATGATTTAATTGCTCCTGCGTTCGGTTCCGAGTCCGAGGGAGAAGAGCTACCCCCCCAGAACTACTTAGTTTTCCGTATTATTGTTAGTGATCGGTGCCGCACGTGCTGGCACTTCGGTCACTTCGTTCGATCTCTCATGGAAATTATTCCTAAAACCGCCGCGTCCGCGATAATTATTTCCTCTGAAATTATTATTTCCTCTACTAAAACCGCTATCTCTTACAAAACTAGGGCCAGACACATTTCGATTATTAAAATTTTCCGCCAAATTTAAATTTCTAGCGGGTTCTTCGCGACGGATTTCTTCGCGCTCATTTCGATTATATGGATTCACCCCTGCCGGTTGATTATGGTAACCACGGTTGGGAAAATTATTTCTCTGGTTGACCTCTCGGTTTACGACCTTTAACCTTTTAAGGCAAGCAATTAACTCAATTCGATTACTAATTTGAGCATTACCTACGTGCCGCGCTATTTCTTCTGGAAACTGAGTACTAATAATCTTAACGAACCTATCTTCTGCTATTTGGTGTTTTAAATATCGTAATTTCTTCCACCATTCCATAACATATTCTTCGCAACTGTCTTTCCTACTATCATATCTGCTAATACGAAAATTATTATCTATTTCTATCTGCTCCTTATCTGACCAAAATTCTTCTAAAAATGCCTTTTTCACATCGTTCAAAGTTACAAAATCATCCGTCACGTATTCAAACCACTTAAACGCTCGACCTTTCAAACATTTACCTACTTTTTCTATCTTTGCCGCCTCTAATGTAATTCCTGCCGATTTTAAATATTCGGCTAATTCTTCCCAGAACCGTACTGGGTGGATTTTACCTGGGTAATCTATAAACGTCGGACTTTCTAGGGTTGGTTTATTACAACTATGTTCTATACCTACATTACCCCTCTCACGTTTAAGTCCATCTACCTGTTCATTCAAACATTCAAAGTTTCTCTGAATCTCGCCTAAAGAGCTTCCTATTTTACTTTTAACTTTTCCTACCACCTTCTCTAACTCTTCACACTTTTCCGCGTTTCCATCGACCTTCTCCTCTATTCTGTCGATGTCATTACTAAAACTTGACTCTACGGTACAAATTTTCCTATTTACTTTACCTATTTCGTGCTCCATGTCAACCCTAATCTTTACTTCTGACTGACTAATTAACTCGGCTCCTCTTTCTTTGCAACTTTCTATCTCATCTTTTACTTCCTCGCGTAATTTGCCTAACTGTACTTCGGTTATCTGACTCATTTTTTTTTCTAACTGCTCACCTAGGTGGAGCATTTTCTCCTCTAACTGCCTTTTATTTTCATGCATTTCCTCTCTTAACACCTTTTGACCTAAATTCGTATCCCTCAAACCTAAATTCGTATCTCTCAAACCTAAATTTGTCTCATTTTGTCCTTTTTCTAGCCTTACATTTCCTTCGATAATTTTCGCGTTTAAATCCGCAAACGCTTTGGTCATATAAACCAATAATACGTCATATCCGCCTGGGTTCGCGTTTTCTTTTATTTCACCAGTTTGTGGAACTGGTGTTGAACTAATTAATGTTTGTTCAAATTCCGCGCTTTCTCCCGTTTCCACGCCGCTATCCTTAACTACGTTATTTCCTTCATCTACCTCTTTATCTGCCATTTTTGCAATATTTAAAATTTTACCGGTACGTAACTCCATAAACCGCGTTAATTTCGCGCCTATTTTGTACCGACGGATTCGTGAATAGTAATTATTTTCCGCGTTTATTTACCGCTACCTTCCGAATAAAAAAATCAAAACTTTACGTTACTTATATCCGACGCTTCTCGACAAAATAGATTTTTTAAACTTTACTTGAAATGGGTTATTTTCAAAATTTACTTTTACTCGCATTTACCAAAAAAAGATTTCTTAATTTGACTTGCTTACACTTCTTCCTAAAAACTGTCGTTCCCTTTGTCAAACTGCTCGTTTACAAAATCTTTAACCTTTTTTTACACAAATCAAATTTTACCGCTAAGAAAAAAAATTAACTTTCCGACCCATAATCCGAACCTGTGCCTTTCTTTCAGAGCCCCACGTTGATGCGACAATTGTAATGGTCGACTCCTTTTTGGCGTAATAAAAACTCTTACGTTGTACGTCAATTGTAACGTAACGCCTTATTTGTTGATAAAATATGTATTTGACTACTAAATAAAATTGATTATTACACTTTGAAAATGTTTAGGGCGCCAGTGTATTTTGTAGTTGAATACACAAACTAGCTCACGTCGGTATCGCCGTCAACTCTCTCTCTCTGGCCGTTGAAGAAGCAGAAAAAACACAGTTCAAATTATAAGTCGGATATAATGATCAAATAACATGGACTAACTCGTCCACAACACATACATAAAATAAATAAATCAAAAACCGCCAAAAAGACACGAAATACCAAAATACATTAAATACACGAACATACAAAAAAATCCGTTACGGGAAGCCGCGAATCCGTTGCACATTTAATCTACGACCTTCTTAGTCTAGCAACGTATTCCCGTCTCCCGCAAAAACACAAAAATGAGCAATTCCCAGATTCCCAACTCAGGTAAATACTGGCGGGTTTCTGGAAATTATCAGTACAAAGACTTAACAGATCTTACTCTTAACTATCCTTCCTACGGCGCCCTTACGGCCGTATCTACTCTAAGTAACAACCTCCTCCGGATGGTCTACACTCCTAGAGCTCTACACCTTCTCCGTTGACCATCCACGCAGCAGTCTGACCTCCCGAAAACGACAGCCTGTACTCCGTTGAACTGAGGGGTTCACACTCTTTATTTGACCAATGCGAGATGATTAATACGAGTTACTTTTATCCCGTTTCTATTACTATATGGTCTTATTTAATTGGTTGCCTGAAGGCGCGTCTTCACCGACCGACTGTTTTTTATCTATATCGGATATTTCGCGTGTTCAAAATCAGTGATACTAATAACTGTACTGTCTCAACTGGACCGTTAACGCTAAGTGTCTTTATTTTGGGTTGACACTTCTATCAAGCACACCCGCGAACAATCCAACTACTAATTGTGGCTTCCCGAGCCAGCCCTTTAACTTTGTTTTAATTCGATGCGTCCGAATTTATTATAATTTCGACCGGTTCGTGCTTTGCCCGAAAACGACTTACTCACTTTACTTATTCTTGACTTTTACTTGAGACCTTTTTCCAGGACTTTACTTTTACTGGTCTCTCTTACACCGTACTTAATTTAGATTCTCCTTTTTGAGAATCCCTTGAATCACTAATCTACTCTTGGAAAATCTTTCCGCACTACTCGTTTAAACTTTACTTCTTTAATCTTTTTTTGCGACCAACTTCCGTTGAATGGTCTGGGATTACTTAACTTTTCTTTACTCTTTGAGAGGCTTATGGAAACTTAACTTCTCCCTTTGGGAGTCTCACGAAGACTTCTTATTAACTTTACTCTTTGAGTTTCACTACGACTTTTTTCTTTGAGAGTTTTGCTAAACTTTACTCTTCGAGAGTCTTATGAAAACTTAACTTAACTTTCTTATTAACTTTACTCTTTGATAGTCTTATGGAAACTTAACTTAACTTTCTTATTAACTTTACTCTTTGATAGTCTTATGGAAACTTAACTTAACTTTCTTATTAACTTTACTCTTTGATAGTCTTATGGAAACTTAACTTAACTTTCTTATTAACTTTACTCTTTGATAGTCTTATGGAAACTTAACTTAACTTTCTTATTAACTTTACTCTTTGATAGTCTTATGGAAACTTAACTATTTTTTACTTGACTCGGCCGAGATTACTTAACTCTCCTCCCCTCGGCGTGCGCAATTGGCCTTTGCCCAATCAATCTCAGTTAATTAACCAATCAACGCCCGTCCTGTTTGTCAACACCCGGCGACACGGAGGATTTATGCGTTTGTTTTTCGGAGATGTTTTAATTTCATGTGCGTCTGCACTTTTGGTAATTATCGTTTCTCCGAAACTCTAACGGATATGCTGACATAAACCGCTGAGAGATCGTTTTTTATTATTATTTCCAGGACCTTTGGCTTGTTTATTTAAAATATATTATTTCGAGAACTCTCTTATTCCGTCTTACTGGCGCCGGTGTTCTATTACTACGTTTCCTTATTCAAACTAAATAACTAAAATTTGGGGTCGTTACATGTTTGGTTATGCTCGCTACTGGAACCAATCCAAAAATTTTGAAAATTGATTGTTCGTTAGAACTTGCAGCATAACATACTAAAAGTTCTGGGTGCAAGGGCGAGCGGGAGGGGGGGACTGTTTATGTGATTTTTCTCGTCTTTTATAAATAATTAGCAGCCCGGGAAGAAACGTCACCTTTAACAGCTCCCTCCTCCTTCCGCTCGCCCCCACCCTCCAGGACTTTTAGTATGTTTTACTGCAGGCCCTAACGAACAATCATACCAATTTTCATAAATCTTGGATTTTATTCCATCAGTTGCTGCTCAGCTTGCTGATCATAGCAAAACAGACACCCTGTACCTGTACAACTAAATGTTAACTTTTCTCAACCTTTTGAAAACCCCATGGGCATAAATGAAAAAAAAATTTCTAATCACACCAGACCTTGCAGTATTATCGTATATTTATTTATAAAATCAAGAAGTCCCCACTACACAACTACCTAGCTTGTTAAACTATTGTCTTGTGTGTGTTGCAATGCAGACTGTGTGTTTAAACTAACCTATTCGAATTATCTTTTCACTTGATCTAAATGCATCAATAAGTACTTTGTTCATAATTTAATTACGTTGTGACTTACGTGTTTGTTATACTCAAACTTAAATTCATTTGTAGGTGGTCAACCTGCTCAAGGTTTGCAAGTATTGTAAATAATACAGTCCTATAATATTCTACACGAAATTCGATTCAAATGCAGGAGATGAAAATGTTAATCTTTGTAAATTGTGTAACTAACTGTGTGAGCTAATAACAAATAATATAAAGTGACTACAACAGATAAGACGTGTTACACATCGTAAAAATATTTCTAATACTGTGAAAAGTGTCGAGGTTCTGTTCCAAAAAAATAATTATGCAGTGATCGAATTCGAGTGCCAGTTCAGTTCCTATTTGGATATACCGCTACCTACTTAGTTTTCTACTGCACCGAAATGGGTAAATCGTCCAGCAAAATTAAGCAAAACAAAAGTGGAAGTACGTATAAATATTAATTTTCAATCAGATTCCCTTATCCGGGCTATTATAATACATAGAGCATAGAGACTTGGCTTCAATTTGCCAAAATTGGGTAATTTGACGCTCGATAAAATGGAATCCTTAAACTTACCACTTAGCAACATTGTTTTTGGTCTGCTTTTAAAATGTTTGCACAAACTGAGAAGTTTTTTTAAGTCTATCTTCTATTAATCTACCACAAATTACATATTTGTTTAACGTTTCGTCTCTGAACGACCATCATCAACTTCAAAATAATTTTAAATACGAGCATGTGTGTTTCTTATTTTATATTAATTTATACGTATCTTATTAGTACTGCGAATGTGTCACACTTAAGTGTTTTTGGGCGTCTGGTTACCCGAAAATTATTTCATTACTGTACTATAGACTAATTATTATCACTTATCAGGATCGATTTTCGACGAAAATCTCTATTAGACGAAACAAAACTTTTGCAAGTTTTAAGATGGCATGTCATGAGCCTCAAACACGCAACTTTGCCAAATTTAAACCTACCCTCTATCTATGTGTTACATAAAAACCTGAGAGTCGAAAAGTGAGCTGCTCTACAGAGAGCCATTAAAATAAAGTTGGGTCGAAAAGACCGAGTATTAATTGCACTTAACAACAGAATAATAATAATAAAACAAAAGACTAAGTCTCATGTCTCAAAGCCTTCTCGAACCACTCTTATTTAAATTAGGCATTTACTAACTTTATAAAACCATTCTTAGGTTAATTCAAACAAACTTAATTTTATTCTTTGGGAGTTTTTGAATTTGCATAAATTCATAAAATTTCGTAAAATTTTTAATAGCCTTTCAACATCCTTTTTTGGCAACTTACCTTAAACTTAAACTTAATATAAAATACAATTTCTAATAAAAATGAAACTAAAATCGTGTTTAGAGTCGTGCTTAAGTAATAAACTAGCATTGTTTTCGTTTTCTTCGCAATTTTTCGCTTTGAAATTTACATATAAATGCAATAATGGGAATGCTAATATTTTTATTATATTAATAATAAAACATATAATAGTCGTCAAATGTTTTTTTATATACAAAACATGTGTATATTTATTTATAGTTCAAGAGTAATGAATTACATACAAGAAGCGGAACTAAAATATTATGACGTCATGAGGACATGCAATTAAATGCATTTGCCTTCTAATTAATCTAATCAATAAAAATGATCTTATCGTTTATTTTGTTGAACTTCATTAATATTATTATCTGTTAATTATGTGCTAATCGGTCATTTATTATACTTTTCGTGTGCAAGTAACGCGAAATTGTGCAATGTTGGTTGATGGATTTAGGGGAGAAATGTAACAATCGTCTTGCGTGACTTTTTCTTTTTTGTTTTATTATAATATTTGAGAAGTTTATCTTATTGATACGATGATGGAGATTCCCACATTCATGATCACTAACCAGAGTCAACAAGTCTAGCGAGGCTGGTGAGGTTCTGAGAGATTATTCACGCGATTTTTTGGACATTTATGATTACCTACGCTAACCGTTAGTCGTCTGAAGAGCAATTTTCGCGAAACATTTGACATCGAATGCCCTTTTTATATTAAAAAAGGATTTATTTTTTCTTCGACAAGACTTTTTTTCCCGAAAGGTTAATAGGAGCAGATTTGTCTGAAATCATCATATGAAGCTGACAATTTTCAATTCTTAGCCTAAACGAAATGTTTTAATTGATTTTATGCTCCAATGTGTGTAGGCAACTTTAAGATCCGATCTTGAGAACACTCCCAACTCTCAGAGTCCAAGACCACTATACAAAAAATTTAACAACGTAGCAGTTGGTATTAGTTAATAAAAATTGCGTTAAAATTAATGAAATACCGATTCGTGCGTGCACGACCTCTATACAAGCTAGTATGGGCCATGATGCTACTATAACTTTAGTTTTACTATGTTCTGGAGCATTATTCGTAGGCAAATTATGGGCTGAATAGAGATTATTTTTAAATCGACAATAAAATTTTAGAAAATTTTAACCTAAATAGTCTTGGCGGGTTACAGAAAGCTTTAAAAAATGTGACGGTCATTAAAACCCCAAAATCCCCCAAAAAAGTTCTACCTTGCGGTAAATTGATCTGTACTCTCCTCATCTGGGCTGGTTTGGTACCTCCAGGGTCCAGCCCATAAAACGGCAGATGCTTAGCTCCGTCCCGTGCACGATTGGGTGCGGGGAAGGGGAAAAAAATAAAACTGAGAGGAAGAGTGGCGACACGTATGCGGTATATGGTCAATTTAACTATACCCGCTATACCGGTACAGTGAAGCGCTCGCCGGAGCCATAAGGGATCTTGTATCAAATTGGCTGCTGCAGTCTCTTCACCAGAGGAGCTGTGGACTAGTCTATCTGCAGTTGTACTTTAAATAGTAACGGGAAGACGCGAGTTCTGGTAGGAAGTTCTCGTACTTCCGCAATAGTAAGGCATGCTCTAAATGTTTAGGCACGTGGGCACCACCAGTGCGTGTCTAGGCTCTCCGCAATCTACCTAATCCCTGTTGCAGACACAGCCCCGCTGTTGGGAGTGCGAGGTGATGCACGAGTGCGCCATCATGGTAGCTTGGCCCCGCTGTTGGCGTGCGATAGAGGGACACCGCGCGCTGCCCCTCATGGTAACTGGTCTGAGATAGATCCGGAGGCGATTAAGTGGCTGCTGGTGGAAGGGGAGTAGCTGTGACCTGTGACCAGTCTGGGTAAAACTGGTACTGCGGGCAGACGTCTAGAGACTTCTGATTGAGGTTGGTTTCGCAGGGGCCAATGGTTTCCTGGAGAATAAGAGCAACCAATCAACCTGCCCTCTATAACCCCTGATATAGCTGCGAGCTGGGTGCGGGGGGGAGGGCAGGAGGATCGTAAATCCAAATATTTTCCATCTCAATGTACATGTACTCTCCTCATAATAAATGATAAAAAGTTGCACGACCGCTAAGAATCAGGGTTTCTTTGAGTGGAAAGGGAATAAAACATATTTTTTTGCAAATAACTCGCCTCCTGTAGATCCTACGTTAATGAAGGTTATTACTAAAGTTATAGAGAACATTATTAGCTACAAGATTGGTTACATTTATTTTTGCTATAAATTAAACCCTTTTCTGCATTCTGCATTAACTGCGGTCAGACGCGTAAGTTTCCTAAAACGAGTCAGCCATCAAAGCTACCTACTGATGGATAATCTGGCACTACATGAGTTAAGATAAAGATGTAATTAAAGATTTCTGAAAACAAAGTAATGCCAGGTCTCGCCTTTGTCGTTCACGAAGAAGTTATAAAGTACTTTTCTTCGAAATTGTAACATTAAGGAGTAAGTAGCGCGTTATTCAATTTCAAGAGGTTCTTATTCACGACTTAGAGGCACGATAAAGATTTCCTTCATCACATCACATAGAATAAGGACGTAGTTAACTATTTTTTTAAACAAACACTTATTGTACCTCCAAGTATAAGTAGCTCTGAATAAGAAGCTTCTGAAGTTCCGTGGCGCTTTCACTAATTTTACTATTTTTAACAGGAGGGTTTTTAACCTCTTTACAAAAGGCGAAAACAAAACCTGCCCCGACTTTTGTTTTTAGAAATCGTTAAATACATCTTTATTCTATTTGATGTGATATTGTAAATCTTTATCGTAACTCCAAGTTGTAAATAAGAGCTTCTGAAGTCCAATTGCGCTCTCACTAACTGATACAATTTTGAAAAAAATTGGAACATCTTTATTCTACTTCATATAATGCCGGATGACCATGAGTGGATCACTTTGGTGGCTGTCTCCTTTTATGAAACTTACGCGTCATGCTCTGCAGTTTTAGTTTAATAAAATTACAAAAAACAAGTCCTTCGGCAAATCGTTGTATACCCTCCTCGCTCCTTGTAATAAAGTGATAAAAAGCTGCAGGACCTAGAGCGTTAAGTCGTTTTTTTCAATATCTCGAGAGCCGTGAGGTCTAGCGCAAACGCTACCACGCACAAACTTAATCTATATTAAATTTAAAACAAGAAAGGTCTTACGCGTTTTTGTTCTCTAGACAAGGGTTATGGAGATATAGTACGTACTTCTGGCTTTTTTTTATCAAACTTTATCAAACAACATAATAGCATTTTACCCCTTCCATTACTCTCTTACCCTTATCTAGAGCACAAAATTGCTTAGGACCATTTAATGTAGATTAATTTTGTACTGAAGAATTTCCGCAGGGTAGAACTTGCTTTTGGAGTTTGAGGTTTGGACAATTTTCGACTAATTTTACATAGGTACTACTATAAACGAGTTATGTAATTATGTATTTATAGGTAGGTGTGGTATGATTTAATTGCACACTTTACATCTTAATGGTATTCATTATGAAGACTAGGTATAATTATTTCTATATAATTGATGAAATAGGTATGTTTGATGGCAGTACTTATTAATAGAGTAGAATTAAATTCTACTCCTACTACAAATGTACAATTTATAATTTATATCATTATATGTATAATAGATAATAGCACTGTGGTCCCGTCTGCGTTGGATTTCACATAATAGAGTATTAAAAGGAAGTTTTGTATTGTTTGCTTTTCTATGTAATTGCACTTTAAAATCTTACACTTCTTGAACATTACATTTTTTTGATGAGAGTTTATAATGAACTGGAAACACAAAATAAAATGAAGAAGAGATGAGAAATGTTGACGAGTATAATCGCAGACAGAAACTCACATCATGTTAATTTTATGTTTACGCGAAATTATCTCAGTATAAATTATACATTTCTAAACAAATAATACGTACAAATGGAAATGTTTGGAATGCACAGAATGCACAGTTAAAGTGTCCTTGTGATTTGCAAAATATTATTCCCTAAAATCGCTAATTGAATTTTTGATTTTTTAATTTTACATAAATTTAATGGTTGTCAACCCCGAAGGCCTGAAAGACCTTTAATGACTGCAAAATTATCCAAACTTTCAAAAACAAAAACTGCCTTTGAATAGTGAGCTCCAGCTAAATTTTGAATGGTGTTTTCGCTAAATTTTGATCTATGATTTGTGATGTTTGGCAGCAAATTGCGTCTGGTGGCCTTAGATGGAAGTCACGGCCACATAGCTCTCATCTTTTTTTTGTTCCTCAATTAAATATTGTCAGAAACGTCATTTAGAGAAAAATGGTCGCTTAATCCAGTGATGAACTTTTTCTCGGGGGACCGATACTAGCAGAAAATCAAAACGTGCGAATTAAATGGCCCTAAATGGCTCTTGAGCTGTCCTTCAACTCTTGAATGACCTCGAACTTGATCTAATTTTTTTTTAGTAATTAAAATGTTTTGCCATTTGAGCGACTAGATTCCTGTCGCTTTCTTAGTTTTTAATTACTTTTAAAATCGTAAAGACGTAACTACATTGACAAATTCCTCAGTTATGACGATTATTCTTCAGAACGTTAAACATGCAAATTATACCTAGCAGACTCGGTTTCCCCTGCTCTCTAAGGTGTTAAACGGAAGTGTACAGACAAGAATCGCGAACTATATAATTACGAGTAATTAGTTTTGACTTTGGTACATAAGGTTGCAGAACGTTTGGCGTTTTTGAACTAAGACAATTATATTTTGGTTCGCTTCTAACGTTCCAATAGAGTAAATCAAGTAAATATTTGGTAATTATTTAAAAAATATTTAAATTAACGACTTGTAAATATAAGTTTCGTGTGTGATGTTCACATATGGTCTTTTTACGTGATATATCTCTTATCTATAGTATTACGTAGGTATATTATAGTTAAATACATTTTATTACTCAGTTATAAAAACATTCAACGCAAATACAATGTCAGGTAAGGCTCGAAAGTTATTTTTTAATGCGTGTTTATCCAGTTGTTTGGGGACTTGAGATCGAAAAATTTGTACCAAATTCATTCGAGGAAAATTCAATTGAATCATTGTTATTATTTCTCATGTAATAAGGTACTACAAATAAATAGTTTCGATATTTTCATCCTTCTCACGCAATAAAGGTATTTCACGTGTTGGAGCTATTTATGAGCTTCTCGAGTACTCTCGAACTTGATGGTATCATAATGTACTTAAAATTCGAATGTTTGAAACTAATTTTTACTCTTTGTACCTAAATGTTCTTAAATGCAACTGCAACCACAATTTATGTCGTTATCGATTTTATCTAATCTTTGTTTCGTTTACAGACTTAACGTGGCCCAGACTTGGTTCGTTTGCATCTCTAAAATCGAAATTTCGCCAGAGTCAATCGAGCGTAAACGACGTTGGGAAACGAAAAACTCGGAAACACTTGGATGTGGCGGAATGGCTCAAAGTTCTTGATTTGGAACAGTATCAAGGAATTTTTTCAATTTATCATGGGGTGGAAGAGTTACTCGAATTTAACGAATCCGACATTAAAAATTTAGGAGTTAAGATTGCTTCTCACAGGGCTAGAATCATGTCGAGTCTCATAGCATTAAGGGCTAAATATTACAATAATAATGGTTAGTAATTTTAATTTATTTAATTCGATTCGACCGATTAATTCGACCAGGAGCTAGAAAGCATTATACAACTTGACATTATTCCAGACATTCGCTTATAACTTGAAAATTACGCACTTTTTGAGAAAAGTGTTTCTATATAAAACTAAACTACATCAAATTTTCTACAAATAGTATCTGTTAGGTTTTTCCTTTAGACAAACGGTTTAAGCGCTAGAGCGCGTTTAATTTGCCTAAAATTTCAAAATCGGTCAGAAAAGTAAATTTGTTTTAGTCTACCCTTATAACTTGAAAACTAAACACGTTATGAGTAAAGTGTTACTATTCAAAAATAAAGTACATTCAATTTCCTACAAATTATGTTGATTATGAATTATGACAGACGAACGGTTTAGGTTGGAGCTAGTTGGAGGAGCCAATTCCTAAAACTCACAATTCGCTAGGCTTCAAACGAAGAAATAATCGATTATAAATTATATCGATGAAACGTTTTTAATTATAAAATAAAATATTAAAACAGAAACACTTATTAGTTTCGGAAAATTTATTATAGCGAAGGTGCTAACGATCGCTACGACCTATTCGGTCATTATAAAAAAAGCTTTAACTAAATTACATCCACACATTCTTGGGTGTTAAAGAAATAAAAAGTATCAGGTTACATCCCTAGCAATCGCGTTGAAATTTCGGAACGAATTTCGTAATTTAGTTTAAGCTTTGATAATAACCGAATCGATCGAAACAGTCGATAGCAACTTTACTAATAAATTTTACTAAATTCTCGTGTTTTTATTTACAATTTTCACTTATTGAGTTTGTGATTTTTAGCTATTCTTTCAACAAAATATTACTTGAGTGTACTGACACAGGATGACTGAAATTCGTGTTGAATCATGGGGATCTCGTTTATTTTAGTTTTAATTCTGCAAATTTGCTAAATTTCGACAAATTAATAATATAAAACGAAATTAGAAACATCATAAAGCCCTTTACGTCGAGTTGACTCACCCAATTTCTCAACCAAATTAGAAAAATATCACTCTAACCTTATTACCCGAAGCCCGAAGAAGCAATTTGTCCCTCTATATTTCGAAAAAGTTTTTATCCTTTTTTATGTTTCAGTGCATCCTGCAAGAAATAATTACGCACGTCACAGCGTCGCCGCAGATAATAGGATTAAAATCCAAGCTCCTGACACTTTGTAAGTATAAAAAAATTACTCCCGCTAAAGTTTAAAACCAATTTAGCAGTACTTAAGATATATCTCAAACTTCTTTTATCTTAAAAAGAATTTCTAATTGAAAAAAGAAAAAAAAGCTCTTTTATTCCTCATCCCAATCCCCCGTTATCTATATCTAAACCAACTTTCCCAACAAAGCTTAACACATAATCTTTAACGAGTTCTTACTTTGAAAAATCGTTTATGCTGGTACAAAATTAAAATTTTCTAGATTTTTGCATACACTTTTTATTCGAAAACTACAAAGGCTCGAAGCGAGATAGTAGTTGTAGTTAACAAAAGGTGGATTAAACGAACTTGGAGGGGACTCCCATTGGAGCTTAACCACTTTCATGAACAATAGTGTCACTTTATCTTCATCAACCATACTTCGGTCTTGATTTTAATTATTTAAAGAAGTTAATGCGTGACTTTTCATTCGGTATTAAATAACTTTACATTGTTATTCTTCATCGGGATAAAATTACTCCAACTTGACACGTGAATTTTTCATTATTCAGCTCGTGTTAAATTCAAATGAGAATTAATTTAATTGAGGTGGGTTGATTAGGACAAACAAAATAAATACGGTTAGAAGGAATTTTCAGTTATGTTTCTAGTTATTACACGAACTCTCCACTAGTGCTTCATTAGTGGTTATAAGGTTAGGTAGTCTGGCTTCAACTTTTCTTTTAAATACGTATAATCGTACAGTGGTGGAAATCGTGGGACTAAGGACGTGCCCACTAGGAAGTTTGTAAATTTAAGTCCACTCCAGAAATTTTATTTCATTTAAATATACTCAAATAGAGTTAAAATAGAGATTTATCTGCTTTATAGTATAACTGAACGAGAACATGTTGGAAAATGTTTCGGATACTGTTTTGTCGATTAAAAGTGTGATTGTGATGTTTTCGAATGGCACCATACAGAGTTACAGAGTGACAATAATCTACCATATGGGTAACTTTGTTAATATAAAATCTTGAGAGTTGAGAGTTAAATTAGCAAACATTGGCAGAATTATACGATAAATTTAATTCCATTCCTATCTTTCATCAGTGCAGCCAACTTTTGAAGTTATTTAAGAAAAACTAGAAATGAGCAAAATTTTCAAATGAAAATATCTCTGTTACCGTGGTAGAGAGAACAAAAGTATAAGAGAGGTAACTTAGAGATATTTTTATGTAGTTCAAGGTAGTAAGTTAGTAGTCCAGTAATTTTCTAAAAAGGGGGTTACCTTGCAACAAATGGGGTTCTTGGTCAAAAATCTAAAAAACCGCGAAATGTTTTGCCTTTTTTCAGTGTCTGTCAATTTTGACCTTCTAAGGACCAATTTTTTGGCATCGGTAGTTAATACTTTTTTAAATTAGACTAAATGTTCTACAATTTAAGACTAGAAAGGTCTCTGTAGATCTAATAATGTCCGAAATGTAACTGTACAAAAGTTTGCAAATTTATCATATTTTCCCATTTTTAGCGATACAACCATGGCATGAGATATCTGAAGAGAGTGGCTCGATATCTTCAGGTAGTGGATGAATACTGGTCAAACTACAATTGAAGTAGAATTCTTTTTTCAATTCTTATTTGATAATGACGATTATCATACGTTGAACGCGTTGGGACTTAGGACTGTTGGGAGTGGGAAGTATAATGATAGTGATGAGTGATGATGATTCGGTATAGTCCAGTATTTTTTTCACCTGATTTGAAACCTTGTATCAAATGGAGTTGAGTTATGATTTTTTGGTAAGTCGTATACAGGGCCTGTTAGTGGAGGGGAAGATGTTGCCCCGGGCCTCGCAATATTAGGGGCCTCAACTTGGCAATATGTAAGAGAAAAACAATGGGTCAATGGGGAAGGTAAAAACAGAAATTACGACGAGTAGAAAAAATTCAAAGGTCAAATCAGGGGCCCCGCCTCGTTCTCCAACAATATTTTTTGTTTATCTGAAATAATATAGCAATTTAATTCTTAATTTTTCTACTTTGTTTTCGTGAAACGTCTTTTTTGATGAAGACTATCAATCGCTACTAAAATTCCTGAAGCCGTTTCACCTTCAACAATTAATAACTTTCGCCTGCGGCGCTATTTCATTTTATTTAACATTCACTTACTTTCAAGTATCTACGCCATTACATATTGCATGGCCTCATCCCGAAAACTTATCTATTATACGATTATACCGGAACTTTTGTTCACGCACGGTTTGCTCTCTCCTAAAAAATTGTTCACGAGTACCCATGACGAGGGCCACTACAAAATTTTCAGCCTCGGACTCCCTAAAAAGTAAATCCTGGCCTGTTTGTTCACAATTTAATTTTACATTTTGAAGGACTTCTAAAATATTAGTTGTTCCAGACCTCGCGTTTTCTCTGAAAGGCTTAAAAGGTCTAATGATAAATCCAAATTTTTGACCTCAGTGGACCTCCGGATCACTCAGCCAGTAATTACATCAACTTCGATTTTTCAAATGGTCCACCTTTATAATTTTATTTAATTTGATTCAAGAAGTCATTTTGAATTTAGTAACGTTTTTGGTGTACAGAAAGAGCTTATAGATGAAAAACGCTTAAAACCGAGGTCCATAACGAAACATATAATGCTTCCCATCCAAGCAACGGCTGAACGGATATGAACGGCTGCGTTCATATCTTTAAAACTGTTTTTTCACGAGTCATGTTCATATTGCGTTGTTTTTAAATTAAACGCTAAAGCTTGTCCATCTAATCGAAACAGTTGCTACACTGTTTTCTACTCGGAACTTGTAACAAAAGTTACATGTATAGTAAGGTGGATCTTAATGGACTTGAAGTCATTAAGTGGCACTTTAAGCTTGACCATAACATACTGTAATAGCCTATAGAAGTTTTAAACGCTCAAATAATTTATTCATTTTATAGGAGGCGAACAGTAAGCAGCTCTTTTTGTTTCAAATTTATTCAGCGCTTATATACGCACCCCCATCAGGTAAAAATAAATTAGTAACGAAGCAATTACTAACCAAATGACTTTAATTTTAATTTATATCGTCCATTTTGTCAAAAATTATAAATATGCAAAATTTTTAAATTAAAAAAAAACAGTAAATAAGGCTTAGAAAGGTTTCTTTGAAAGCTAATTAACGTCAAAACCTATTATAATCGCGAATAATTTGTCAGCTTCCATTCATCTCGGGTTATTGTTCTGACAACTCGGGAATTAAATTAATCAGCGTTAAAGCTAAATCTTAATAAATTTAATAAATTTGCAAATTTTGCTCGTTTTGCTATTTTTGAACGACCCAAACTAAAAGTTAAATGCGAAACGTTCGTGATCTATCATCTCGTATCTCCGTTCATATTTTTGCACCCCAAACGCACGATGTCTCTAACGACTAATTCTTTATTGTACTACTGGAAAAGAATATCTCAGGAAAAAGTGAGATAAACAACATATACCCTCATCTATTGGAATCATTGTTATCGACCCTAAATGTGCGTACGAAACGTACGATGGAGGAGATAACGAGGTTTACGTACCTACAATAAGTCAGTCAAAATTATTTCGATATTCGCGAAGGATGTTCAAATTTGAGATGTTTAATGTTGCCCAAATGTCTTCAATGGAAAGGAAGGTTTTTAAACAATTTTCGCAAATATTTGCGGGCCTTTATTTTTAATAAAATTCGCGGCTGCGCTTTATATAAATCAATACTTCGGATTCCAGAGTTCCTTGTCGCTGTGGGGGTGTGTTTGTGTTTCGGCGTACACCTAAAAATCCCATGTATCAGTATGGATTGTCCAGGGTTCAACTACGATGTTTAGTTGTTTTTTTTTACAATTGATAGTATTGTCGTGAGTAATTTGTCGTCGTCCGTACAGTTTTCGATCGAATTAACTTTTTTGAATGTTGTGGTAAATGAGTGAAGTTAGATATGAATAAACTTCTTTTTATATAAATATAAACGCCGGGTTTGTACGTACTATACTATACGTCTAACTATACTACTATATACTATAAATGTAAATAACTTAAATGGAATTGTAATCGAATTAGTGAATTAAAACACCACCGTACGAATTAAAATCGAAACCTCTTGGCCTTTAATTAGTAAACCTCGTACTGCCAAATTTTTACAGTTTTCTAGTGCTTCCTGCTTTTGGAAGTGTTAACATTTAGTAAGCAACGCTATGGGTGTAGTAACAGTTTAAATTTTAATGGGCTTTGTACTTAATTAAAACACATACCACTTATGTGAACGAGAGAAGCAAGTTGGAACTAACATTTGCTAATTGAACTACATAAGAATAAGTTGAAGAATGCTACAATTACTAACGTTCGTTTGACGATTATTATAGAAGTCGAATTCGTTATGTCAAGAGCTCGTTTTAATTTAAAAACTATTTTTGGTGAGTGTCTTTATGATTATTTTTTTTAAATTAAACTAATTGTAATATTGTAATTAGTACAAAAACGTAATGTTAACTAAGTGCTCGAACTTTCAAGATTATAAAGTGCTTTATAATTTATATGGTTACAATTGACCCATCTTCTATAAACATAAATGGTTTAACATAAACATTTTCAATTTAGAGTGTCGTATAAATTTTGTTCGTATGAGATACTCATTTCTGGATGAAATGTTTCGTGTAATACACGCATTTTTAACTAAAACACGTATTTTGGCGTCACATTTGAATAACAAATGTTAGGGGTAAAAAATTGGTGAATGACTAAAAAATATAAAAACTTGAACCAAGCACGCACAAACATAAAATTAATAAATTAGTTCGGCAATTTAATACTTCACGCCGCAATAAAAGCGAGCAATTTTTAATAATATGTAAGCGATGGCGTTTCTCTTCTCATTTTACATTAATCTGCCAACTTTCAGATAGTCGTTTTACCCTAAACTTATAAAAAATTTTATAATTATTTCTTCCCCGTAACAACTATACTACTTTGTTAAGATAAACGAACCCCTTCCTGTTAGATATTGTTTGATTCTTTCAATTAATGCTTGTCTGAAACGCCTCTTGGGTTTATTAAATAAAATGTCGAGGCGCTCTTGGTGTATTGAAGAACACTCGAATATTACTAATAAGAACTTGAGACTTATTTAGCTAATAACACTTTATTCCGAGCAATCAAGACTTCAATGGGCTTGAAAAAGTGCCTGGGAAGCGTTTATAAAGGGCCTAAGTACACCGTTGATGTTTTCTCTTTTTGCTGTTTTGTTAGTTAGGTCTTTTAGTCGTACCGAAAACCATTATTTAGGCTTCTCAAAGAACCTTCAGTCGCTTGCTAATGTGGTGTGCTGTTATAGTTGTATAGAATAACATTACGCTTTGGTTATTTTAAGGAAACTCGGCTTTTCTAATACAATTTGGGAAAATTTGACTCGACGTTGAACAAAAAGAAAATTTCGGTAGGTAAATAGAAGTTACATCAGTACAATAAATTATTAATACTGTTGTGGAATAAAAGTTTTCCAAATTTTATGTAAGAAGTAAGAACCGAGTTACGGAAATAATAAACTTAAGGTGATATTTATGAAATTTCAAATTTCGTTATTATCGAGTTCTACATTGTACTGTTAATCACTTTTGCCTCTGTGAAAACCTGAAAACTGCCACACATATGAATAATGGACGCCTCGAAGGCTAGAAGAGTGAATTCGAAGCAATGAGCGCATTCAGGAAACAGTAGCGCTGCAGCGCTTTATTAAAGCGCTTCATGTAACAACAAATGGGCGTCAAGTGCTTCCATGAAGTGATACTGTTCCTTGAATGCACCCAATGAGGCAGAGAGACTGAGAGACAGTCTGATAACTTTTTAACCGTGAAAATGAGCTCGGGAGGGGGGGGGGTATTATCTTTCGTATAGGGAGAATAAGTATGAACCCACAATTATTTTAAAACATAAGTACTACTTACAAGAGTTTTAAGAATCAGATCTAACCCCGAAAGGTCGTTGCAGCAAACATAACAATTCCGGCACAGTTCTGCGTCTATTACTCCAAGCTTTACGGTTGCAAAAAATAAATAAAACTATGCCGAAATAGCATGGGGTGCTTTGTGGTTAATCAAAAACAAAAGAAAATGCTCGAAAATCCACTTCAGGGAGTTAATATGCATGTACTCTAATAGTGAGAGTGACTCTCCAGTCATAATTCGCTTTAATTACAAATTTTTAAATATTTAGGGTTAATTAGTTAGATAGATCTAATACGTTGTAAATGAACCCCAACACACACACATAAGTGAAAAAACTTTAAATGAGAAAATTTGTTTTCCACCAAGTGCCTCGGGAATCGAACCCAAGAAAGTATGTTGACCTCCGTAGTGTATTGGGTATAGGCGTGCTACCGGAAATAGCAAAGTCTTGGGTTCGATTCCCGAGGCACTTGGTGGAAAACAAATTTTCTCATTTAAAGTTTTTTCACTTATGTGTGTGTGTAGGGGTTCATTTACAACGTATTAGATCTATTCGCTTTAATATTTTAGATTTTGCTCCAAAAAGCTTGAAGAAAGTGTTAGTTGACTAGAACTCTTTCAAACTAAAAAAAAATGTTGAGGCGGCCTGCTAGTCTACGCTCTATCAATGCTAAGTGTAAAGAATGTAAAGATCATGTCGGATCATGTGTTGTTACGAATTAGAACGATTGACAGGACTGTTTCTATTTTGGACGAGATCTAACTCAATAGTCTTAAGAGTAGTAGTTATACAAATCGTCTTTGAAAATACCTACCCTTCTACATTTTGTGGTTTACAGAAGATTATTGAAATATTGAACGTGTTGCGGTGAAATTATTTAACCGATACTATACTACAGGGTGTTTCAATATTCGTGCATACGAACAGTGGAAGTTCCTCAACAATGTTTTGTTTTCACAAGTACTTTTTCAGGTATCTTGATTTTGAGTTATAGGAACTTAAGTAGGTAAATAGGTAAAAGTATTAATCTACAAGAAAATTAACCGTTCCTTTGAGATTTTTGTTTTAACGAGTACTTTCCTAGGTACTATCTTGATTTTAAACTTACCAGGAAAAATTCTCGTCAGAACAAAAAATCGTTTAGGAACTTTTGATTTAGTTTTTCTTGTAGATTAACGCGCCACTGTCCGTATCCGCGAATTTGACCATGATTAAGCACTTTTACCTACTTACTTAACTTAAGTTTCTATAATTTAAAATCAAGATACCTGGATAAGTACTCGTCAAAACAAAATATCGCTGAGGGACGTTTTACGCACTTAGTTTTTCTTGTAGCTTAACGTGGTGTACTGTCCGTATTCGCGAATATAGAAAAACCCCGTATAAGAAAAAAGGAACCCTGAATTGGTTTCTAATTAGTGGCCTAAAATTTCTAGTTTATCCACGCATAGACTCCAGCACAGTATAGGTAACAAACAGCGCATCATTGAAAAGTATAATATAAAATCTCTGCACTACAAAATACTAGGAATATCGTGAGAACCTCTCGTTTCTTTTGGCGTCCCGTACAAATAAATGCCAATTATTACATAGAATTCTACATACATATTTATAGGTAAATACGACTATTACATAAAGCAGGAAATATCTATTTAATGCGTTCATTATGAGACTTAATTATACAATATTTTTAGTTCTACTTATAGTTGTGCATGATGACCGCCTACGATTTTAATGTGAAAAATATTATAAATCGATACCTAATTAATACAAACAATTTATAAATAAATTGTAGTGATCTAATAAAAACAAAGCTGCCAATCTTTCGAAATTTCTGTTGAACTCGCATAAAAGAAAACTCCGGAAAAAGAATCGGGCAGAAAATTGATTTCCTTCTTATTTATATTAGCACGTTTTTAGACAACTTTCTTATTGTAGTAATTCTTATTTTCCCAAAATTAATCTTTAATTTTATTACCAGTTTATCGACTTCCTTTTAGCTATATGCCGTATACAACAATTTCGTAATCAACGTGTGACTTGAAAAATTTCGCTTTTAATTAACGCGTTGACGCCGAGACTGAAAATTGAAAGTTTTTCTTCTCCTCGTTTTATTCATTTTTCACTCATTTGGTGCTTTTTATTCGTTAAAAGCAAAAGCTTCTTGATAACTTTAGTGAAAGTCTGAAAGTAAATCCATAGTTTTACATGTTTCGTGGACTTTTTCTATACCGAGTCGCTGAGTCCACCAAAAAGAACTAAAGGATTTGAGTGTCATCACAGGGCTTTCCTTTTCACTTAACCTCAAAAATAGTAAAGTTAACTTTTTCGGAGAATTTGGAAAATTACATACATACATCAGGCAGGCAGGTATCAGTCCCAAAATGGGCTAGTTTAGGTCGAATTAAAATGTTTTAAAATAAATATATGGTTTCGTCTCAACTCTCAATATTCTTCTTTAATTCCATCCGCATACACTCCTTGTCGATTAAGGTTCTTTTGAGTCAGTAGTTCGCAAATTTTCAGCCCACCCTCAATTTGCTCAAGGCAAAATTTTAAAATGACCGAGCTTGACCTCGGATTTACACCTTTAAATCCAATTTAGTACCCATCGGGGTTTTTGCAAAATTATCTCTATAGCAGTTTGAGCCTTAAGTTATTGAAAACGAAAAACTTACTTTCATATACGATACGTTGTAAGCGTGCTCAGTGCCTAAGTTTTCGCGATTTAATCTTACACAGTATATCGATCGTGATTTTTGTAAATATTTTATTAGAACCTATTAAACTCGAATTCGATACATGAGTGAAATCTCTACAGAATAGTAATGATCATTGGAAGTAACACTTCGAAATTTGATACGAATTTCATTTAAATATGAGTTTGAAAATAAGTTAGGCTGAAACTTTCCCAAACTATTCCACTAGGAATAAAATTGCATGTATACGTGCTTTCTGTGCAAAGTTATATTCTTTCCTTCAGAAGTCGTAGTCGTATAGACTCTGCTTGTTTATTTATATTCTAGTAATGTTTAAGGTATCTTTTCTGTTATTTCTTTGTTTTTCTGCGTTTGTTTACAAATATTTAATTTCTCCAAATAATAGTTACAACGGAGACAATTTCGTTGACATCGTTTTTCTTCATTTGTCATGTTTTTACTTCCCAATCTGTTCCAGAAGGGTATTAATTCCATCATGTCCTCCCTTCATCTATCTTCACATGCATGTCAAAATGTCTGGTTCCAGCATTAATATCTATATAGTCAATGCTCGCCTCTCGACCCTCTAACGCTCACTGGGAGGACCAGTGCCGCCCGCCCTTTAGTAATAATATCATAGCTAAAAGAATTTTTCTTATTATTTTAATTATTTGCGTGTTCATCTTATTTATTTTTGAGCATTTTTAAATGATCTTTTTCCCCGATTTTTCCCCTAAATCACCCTCATAGTCGTATAGTAGATACGGTAATGCATTAATATTTTCCTAAAATCCCCAACTGTTGAAACTTAAAATGAATTGAGCTTTGCAACTTTCTTTGAAGGTTGAGGTATACGCTTTTCTCCACCCATTTTCCCAGATTGAACTTTATCGAATTAAATAGATGTAATTTATTCACTTCTAGTTCAAATAATTTAATGAATTTTCCAAATGTAATTAAGGAAATTCCTTCCTTAAGGTGCAAGGGCGAGCTTGTCATCAGATATACGTATATCAATGCGACATTTTTCAATTCTTAAGTCGTGACTTTCTATTTTCTTTTTTCCTAAAAACGATTTTACAATCGTAGATGTATATTACGAAGCGGTAATACAATAAAGAACAATCAATGTAAGAAATATCTAGTTAAAAGCAATGGTTTATTAGTTTAATTATTTTATTGTTAGCAGAATACATTCATAATGTACAATTAGGTCAACTATTTCTCGAGCAATCACGTTGTTTTCGTAAAAAAACTTATTGATTAACATCTGACCTTATACCTTAAAACGTATCCACTTTTTTTAAATTTTATCTAATAATCGTTAATTTTACAACAACGGAAACTAATTAATAAGGCTGTTTGTTTTGTGGATTGCGGATTAAATAAATCTATTGAACGATTGAACCGTTGGTGGTATTGGGAAAATTGGCTACGCTACAACGGTCGTTGTAACATATCAAACCTAAATCCTTATAGAGTAGAACTTTTAATAAAAAGAGAAAACCATTTATCAAATTTTTGTACAGTGGTTAATAATTTATTGTATAGTACAAGGAAGCTCCAAAAATGCTTCACCATTAATTATACCCATTCAAGTTGTCTATATAAATTTATCCAACCAAACAACAAACAACGTCGCCTAAAGACTAAACTTTGCTAAAATTAAATTGAAGTTCCTACATCAGGGTGAATACTTTATCATTTTCTCTTTATCTCGATGATGGTATGCTCGCACGGTTATCGTAAGAAGAAAGTTGGGTCGAGCATTCAAGTTTTGAATTTTTTGATTAGGCAGTCCATGCCCTATTGTTTGAATATTAATATTTATAGCCAAGATCTCTGTTAGATAAAAATAATTACGTTGAACACGTATTACGGCTGGTGTAACCATTTTCAAATCATCATTATCTTCTGGGATACCAATATCCGATCGTCGCCAAAATGTCGTCTTGTACGTGGTGGCTCAAAAATCCAAGAAACTTTACCTTTTTTCAGTTTTTGTCAATTTTGACCCAGAAGCAATAATTTTTCGGCAAAGGAGTTTTATACCTTTTAAAAGTAGACTAAATTTTATACAGTTTGAGACGTAAATGGTCTCTGTAGACCTAATGGTGTCCGAAATACAAGTGTACAAAAGTTTGCAAATTTATCATATTTTGCCATTTTTAGCGATAGGTACAGCCATGACGAACGGCCCGTACCCGAGAGGATCTTGGAGAGATTCTTGACGTTTTGTTTGCTGCTGTAGCAAACATCTTCAAATGTGTTTCGTTCTGTGTGGTAAAGGTCGAAGGATCGTACCGAAGGTTCAGGATGTTTGCCACAGCAGCCAACTAAACTTCAAGAATCTCTGAAAGAACCTCTCGGCCCTCGGTCCATTATTCTCAAATAAATAGTGGATATTTATGCAAAATTTTGTACACTTGTATCTCGGATACATTAGGTCTACATAGTCTCAAATTGTAGAAAACGTAGTCTACTTTTAAATAGTATAAAACTACATTTGCCGAAAAATGAGTCCTTCTGAGTCAAAATTTACAAAAAACTTAAAAAAGGTTAAGAATTTTGCGTACAAGGCGACATTTTGGTGCTCCACGAGGTAAGGAATCGTTTGAAAAAGGTTCCAGCTGTTAATCTCGAAGTGAAAACAAATCACAATTTAATACCCCGTGCACTCCACTAAAAGGGAAAGCTGGGCTCATAAGGAAAAAGCACTTTGGAAAAAAAGCGAAATGAGTTAGATCAAATTGAAAAATATAAGAAATAATCTTAGATAACACTAGAGCAATGAAAACATTAGTTTTAGAAAGCATCTGAGAACGTTACATAAATTTTCTACGACATTAAGTTTATAGGCGACTTTGAGAACACATTAAAACGAAGCCCTTCGACAATTTTCTTTTAATAGGTATATTAATTTCAAATTAAATTTAGAGTTAAGTGCGTATTGATTAACCATCGAGGCTTTAATTAAAATAAATAATTTACGATGCTCGATACCGTTCGATTTAATTATAAGTGCATTTTCCTTTTCATTTCAGATCCGATTTAAAGGTCGTATCTGATGCCATTCAAAGCAAGAGTCTGAACAATTTAATAATGGTGAGTACAAGTTTCAATTAGCAGCAATGCAATTTAAATTAAGACCTATATTAGCGCGTTCAGTCTGTCATTTATAATGAATTTTAACAGAAAGGTTGGTACCTACTATTGTAAAATTCTAATCTGGGTTAATTAAACGTAAAATTAAATTTTTTTTAGGACATCAACAATAATATTAAGATGCTATCTTTTTACTTTATGTATAAAAAATGCGTTAAAGTATTATTTTATCTTTACCTTTCTGTTACACTTTTATGAATCGTATTAACACTTTCTTCTTTGTTAGATCTCAAATACACTATTTTATAGAAAAGCGAGCCCAAAATTGAAGCCGTTATAGGCGAAATCCAATAAATCTGAAAACAATCGCTTCGATTTATGTTGGTGTACTTAAAGCACAAAAAAAGTTCCTACCCAGTGATTTTCCCAGTAATTATTCCATAACGCAGCAGCAAAGCTTTTTGTTGGATTTAAACTCGCACCAGTATAAGGACCCTTCAAATTTCAACATTAATTACACTAAACTTGGTTTGTTGATAATCTTACTCACTCCGACTATTGTTAGTGCACACATTAAAAACCCAAATTTCAATGGCATCGAATCTAAGTTGCTTTTATTTTTGTTATCCCAACTTGAACAGTTGGCTAACGTAAGGATGAAGGACAAGAGTAGCTCTACCATAAGTGCCTAAAATTATAATACGAATATATTTTTTGCACCAGCGTGATGCTAACTCGGCCACAGACATCACAAACATGCCACATTAGTATTTCAGCGACAATTAATATACTGAACTATTCGAAATAAATAGATTATGTCGACAAGTTTTCCCACTGGTCGCATCGAAAAATCACGATAACGACGTAAGAAATGTATTCAATGTCTTCAGCTGTCATTTTCATATCATTTATCTACGTATCGTGAAGATTGATTTCCGCGAAAAACTTTCTAAAACTCTCATTTTTTAAAGAATCTTTCCGACTATGCACCTAGCTGACTTTTTCGTAATTTTTTTACTTACATTGGTGGATAGAATCGAGGATCAGAATATAGTAGGTACTATTTTAATATTCCTATTAATTTTATATCGCGTCTGTTGATATAATACGTAACGTCAATATTTGTATTTCTGTTGTTTGTCAAGATTAACATGATTTTATAGCAGTGATATACTACTGTTTTATATTATTTTTCTACGCTTCCACAATTTTTTGCAAAATATTAATTCTGTAGAACCTCTTAGTTTTTAGAAACAAAATGCTTCCATAATATGGCCAGTTTTTCACTTAAGTTACTATAAAATTTATATGGGTAGAATGGTAGAGATACCTCTGCTCTATAAACATCAAACGGCTTACTTATAAAATTCGTACTAAAATCGAAGTTAATGTTTGCAGTAAGCTATAAAAACATGTAGGCCTATCGGCCATAACTAAAAAAAAACGTTTTAACAAAATATCCTAGATCTAGATGACTACTTAAATCACTCACTTTTTAATAAGCCCTACATTTAAATTAAATCTAAGAGAAAACTATACCTGCCATGTAAATATTTGTGGATGTGGTGCTGATATACACGTTCCATTATGCTGCATTTGCATAAATGACTCAGGTGTAACTAACTAAAAATATAAGTTTAAAAATATTTATCGCCCCTTTAAAATCACAAAGTAAACTTTCTATAAGTAATCCGTATCCACAAACAGCGCCAAAAAGTTGAGCAACAAAGTAAATTGGCAAAAAAGTCAAAGGAATTTTTCCTACTATAACAGCTCCTATGCTTGTTAAAACGTTAACGTGTGCTCCAGATATGTGACCAAACAACTAAAAGTTTTTCAAAATCCCATTTGAATTTCCACAACTTTTACTATAGGTACTTACAAAAATCGCTATCATAACAGCCAAACCAGAACTAAGAGCCATTTGTTGAGAAAGAACGTAGTCGTCTCTTATTCCCGTTACACATCCCATGCATGCAATAAAAACCATTATTGTAGTGGCTAAAAATTCCCCAATACCTATTGCGAGTTTATCAAACAGTGACGTCTTATTCATATTAATTTCGTTGCCTGAAAAGTTCCTCCAAAATTGTCGATTTCAAATATAAGAAAGTTCTTACTCGTTTTAATAGTCTCCAAGTTCATTAAAGTAGAGTTTTCTGAAGGAACGTCAACTTTTATCATCAAATTGAATTATATTCAATGTTTATGAATAACTAAAGTGGAGAACAAATCAAGCGACTTCTTAATTACGTTAAGTCGTTAAGCACAACGCTATTGAACGAAAAGTATTTACTGCGGGGTATTAATTTAAATGTCAAGATAGCTTTTTAGTAGATATTTACTTATAATTATAGCATAATAAAATGATGCTATATTTATTTAGATTTGGAATGGACTTTTGTGTCATTGTTATAATAATCACTAATGACATTATACTCGTAATTCAGTAAAAAAAAAGTAAATACCAAAGAATATAATATAGTACCTAATATGTATAATACACTCGGCGTCACCTCTCAGAAGGCAATAGCGCCACGGAGAGAAAATCTGCCTAGCCCTATGCGTTCTTATTTTAATATTATAATAACACGTTCTCCCATTATTTAACTTCTTTATACCTATATTTAGTTGTATATTGTCTGCCAATAAAGGATTTGCCAATAAATGAAAAGTTGAAAGTTGGCAAACTTCATAAATTAAATGAAAATCGATATAAACTTTATCATAGACGTAGAACACCATTAGTACGTTAAATAATAAATGTAAAACTAAATATCACTTACGGAAATGTCACTAAAACTTTACTACAGAAATGGGTTGCAAGCTGCAACCTCAAGAGAGGTAAATTTGCCCTGGATGATTAGATTAGAATTTATAATAGACCTGAAACTCCGACTATATTTGTTATGTTATATTGATTAACAAGGGTACAACAGTATAGTAAAATTAACGATATTCCGAAATGACTTCTTGACTTGCCGGATTGAAAAGTTCCAGTTAAACTCACAAGTTCACCTTATACATTTTTGTTTAGAATTTTAACTTGAAGAATTATAGAAAAGAGGTAAAAGTTTTAACAAATGTATAAGGGGGCTTTGTAAGTTTAATTTATGGCTCTTTTCAAAGCAGCTGCCGTAAACAAAGTCTAGAAGTCGTTTCGGAATATCGTTAACCTTAGTATTAGTTCAAAATATTTTTTGACACTAATGGCAAATCTACGTGAAACAAACTGTGGAAAAAGACGTGGGTAATAGACCTACGAAAAAAATATTTTAACGTACCTATAATAGTTCCTTTTTAATAAATTTAGCTAGTTGACTAAGGGGTTATAGAAGTTGTGCAGAAAGGGGAGTAATGGGTTTCTTATCGGCCTTTATTTAGTTAGCTAATTAGCTAATAATAATTAGTAGGTAATTACCTAGCCTAATAATAATTAATATTTATTATTACTCTACATATTATTAATTAATAGTATTTTTGATAAATTTACCTACCTTTTTTTCAGAAGTAGTCGCTAAGTTGCCATTTTATTGTCAATTCACTTATACAATCACATTTTACTATTAATATTATAAACACAACTACCAACTACAATCGATGGGCTTCAAAATTGTACTAATTTTTAAAGCAATAATAGTCGATAAAATCGCAACTGGAGGTCGAAACAAATAAAAATTTGTCGCTTTGTCGCTTTTATCAACAGATGTAACAACATGCAGGTTTCCTTTGTCTCCGAATACCTACGATAAAGTTTATAATTTGATTTTTAATTATTTAATTTAATATTTACTTATTTTGTATTTTTATTGAATTTAATGAATCACCGTCTTTTTAATCTTTTTTTATGGCAGATGGCAGCCAACAACTTAGTAATTATAACTAATATTATACTATAATATTGTTCAAGTTTAAATTATGATAAAGGAAGTTCGAAAACTGTCGAGCACAGGGTGCTTTTGTTTGTAGTTTTAGTATTTTCCTAATTGCAAATTCCATTAGTTTTTAACTTCCATTAACAAAAGACGTATCTGAAGACAACGTACGCTATATTACATGAAAAACAAACTTCCAAATTAATTCCAAATTTCGAATTAAGATTATTTTTTTCTAGGAGCCGTGTATGGACCCTACGATGGACGCCGTAGCGCTCAAAAAGGCCTTAGAATGGGAATTATCGTTAGATTCGAGAGATCTTCGGTCACACGCTTGGTATCACGGTGCCATTCCTAGAGCACGAGCCGAAGACATCGTTCGCGAAGAAGGCTGCTTTCTAATACGCGATTGTACTTCTCAACCTGGAAACTACGTGCTAACGTGCAGAACAAAGCTACAACCCTTACATTTCGTAATTAACAAAATAATTCTTCAACCGGACACAGTATACGAACGAGTTCAGTACCAATTTGAAGACGACGCCTTCGATACCGTACCGGACTTAATAACATTTTACGTCGGTTCTGGAAAACCAGTTACGGTTGCATCTGCGGCAAGAATACAATTTCCTAAAAATCGCCTATATCCTTTATCTTTTTACGCGTCGAAATACCCCACTCCACTATGTCAAAGTCGAATGGTATCTCCGGCCACAACCCCAATTGCTAATATGCATATGCGATGTAGTCCGATAAATCCAGGACTATACAGACCATCTCCTTCTCCAACAAGAATATCCCGAGATGCTCCTCCACGATTACCCTCAAAAAAACAAAGATCTCAATCCCTCACACCTTCGGAAGTAAATCGCGTTAGCCAAGAAAAATGTAACAGCGCAGACGGCGTAATCCAACCACCCTTAATGACACGTTCCGTCGGTTCCGATGTTATAATTTCAGATTTAAAATATTCGACGCATTCGTTACCTAGAAGTCCTTGCACCAGACTTTCCTTATCGCCAAGTACAATAGTTTTAGGAAGAAATACCAAAAATATTACCAGGGTTACGAGCGATCCGTCACTATCACCGTGCGCCGAACGGCGTCTACTTGCATCAGAAGAAGACCTCAGTTTGCCCGATTCGCCACCACCAAAACCATCACGAATTCCTTCAATAATTCGAACAGAATCGAAAGACTCGGATATTGCCGATAACAAATACGCTTTCGATAACGTATTTTTACCTCACGGAAATTTACAACGAGTGACCTCTTATCACGCGTCTGGATCCGACTCGGGTAATGGATCTGGAGACTCTGCATTAAGCTCGGCCGCCGGCGATTCGATAGACTGTAATCACAGAACTTCAGGAGTTATAATTAAAAATCCTAGATACAACATGACCAATTCAGAATCTACGACGACTCTCAAAAATTACGATTTCGATTACAAAGAAGCTGAAGAAAAACTTTTAGAATTAGAACCGCCACAATTAAATTTAGTTAGTCGATTCGACTTAGAAAACTTTCATACCATATTACTACCGGTTAATGAAAATAAACCTCTCGATAATCAAGCTTTGAAAGGAATCAAACTTATTTTAAAAGAATCTGGATCTCGAATATTAGCTAATCACTTAACCAAAACCGATTTGGATATAATTTTTGGATCTGATTTAGATAAGTCGTCTAAAAAGTTGGGTACGGGCATAGAATTGTGTTTACTTCCACACGGTCATCAACTACGATTAGACTTAATTGAAAGGTACGTAATTTTATGTTCCCTTTTTATATTAATATTTATTATTACGAATTTGTAAATAAATTCATCGATTTTCCGTCACGCCAAACACTCATTTGAATTTGTTAGGAAGTCCATTAACAGGGGCGGATTTAAAATTTTTGTAGGAAAACGTCATTTAGGTCATGTTTGGGCATGACTACCCGGCATATATTTAGAGGAGGGGGTATCGTATTTTTGGTAGAATTTGATCAAACTGTAAAAAAGAATTTGACGAACTGTTCTCTCTAAGAAGTAGCCCTCAGACATGTTGACGTTGATTACCTTTTATTATTCGGTTACCATTTTACGTCACTCACAGCACCTTCTGTCTACGGATAGTCGCTTAAATGGTCGATCGAAAACAATCTCTCTCAAACATGATATGATGTGATTGAATCATTTTATTCTATGCTTAGTCTTCTCATCATTAGTTTCTATCTTTCCCAACTCTGTCAGTATCCTGTTAACTCTGACATTCTTAAAATTTTTTCACCAAGCCTCATCCGGCTTTCTTTTCACAACCTTTTTTATGACTTGCCAAGTTTTAATTCTGATCTGTAAACCTTGAATCCGTTTTTGGTTCGTAGTAAGTACATATTATAAAGAGATGCAGCAAGAAATTCGAATACACAGTTCAGAACAAATTACCTCACACACAAAATTTACATTAAAAGACGACAAACGATTTGTATGAGATTCGATAGAGTTATAAATTCAGTTTTGTGCTTCGCACGCAATACCTACCCCACATACAGTGAAATGATATTGGTATTTTATTCGATCTAACACAAGTGGTGTTTAATTAGAATTCAGTTGTAGATTAGGTACTACCTACATTAAATTTAATTAAATTTAAAATGAAAAACGCATTTAACTTTTATCGGATTTAATATTTTTTTAATGAATACCTATTCTAAACTGGCGTTCGGGGTTAATAAATTGTAAAGCTTTGAATTTAATTAATCCTACTGAACTGAACGTGGTCACATGAAATATTGCACGATATTACAACCAAAAAACGTGCATGTACTTTTTAAACAAATTTTATCTTGCAAAAACCACTGTTGGATTGTTGGTAATTACACATTGTGTAATGGGTAGCGTAACGAAGTAGCTAATTGGGCTCATGAGACAAGTGACATCCAGCATGAACTTTTTTCGTAAAAAAAAGGACTTATTTTCAAACCTAAACACACAACGTATACTACCAATTACTTACGGCTTTAGGTGAAATCCAACCCAAATTTAGCATACACACATTTATATTACTTCTTCGTTTAGCAAGGATTAAATTTGCGTCTAACCAATGAATATTCACTTGAGCCCTGACCTTTAGCAAAAATATATCAGGATTCAAATAATCTTGAAAACAGTTTTAAAGCTAACGATTTATTTTCCCATTTAGGTTTAAATGGGAAACAGTTTATTTTGGAGAAATGTATTGATTATCGCGGTTAGGGTGCAAAAATTTGCTAACTGCGTGAGCACCTAAAAATTATTTCTTTTGTCTGTACAGAAAAATATACAGTGTGTGGATAAAGTAAGGAAGAAATTCAATATCTCAGAAAATAGAAAGTTTTCGAATAATTCCTCGAGCTCTCGATTTAAATTTTAACGCATTCTACGCTATTGTAAAACGTCTTCGAAGATATTGAATTTGTTCGTTACTTTAAGCACATACTGTATATTTTTATGAAGATAGAAAAAATTATCTTCAGTTCAGTCTTTTGCTCAAAGCTTTAAAAGAGCTAAACGTCATCTAGTGCTTTTTAATTCAAAATGTCTTTCCGAGACTTATTTGAACTGAAAAGGCAGTTCGATTTATCACATCACAACATCTCGTATCTTTAATCTTTAAAAAACCTTCTAATGTAACTTCAATATCTGACAACCTTTTCATTTTACTGAATACCTAGAGCCTAGTCTACAAAATTGTTGGTACGGTTTAATAAAAATAAGTATTCTACTCGAATAGTGAAGAGTAGTGCACTTAATTTTGTTAAAATTTTAATTATTTAATTAACTAGTTTTTTTTAATTTTGTTGCAGAACCGAATGCCTTAAACTGATGGTAGCCATAACGATTTTAACAAGTTCGGATGAATTGGAAAGAACTGAGACGTTAAATAAATGGATAGAAGTTGCAATCGATACAAAAACAGCTTTAGGAAATTTATACGGATTTTGTGGAATAATGTTGGGTCTTTGTTTACCACAGGTAATTTCTACTTGTACAGGATATTCCAGGAGCAATACGAAATACTTCACAATACCACTCCAAATATTTAGAAGGAGATTATCCTAAATCAGAGTTAAAAAATTTCCAATATTTTGTATAGCTCCGAGACATTCTGTATACAATCATTTTTTCGTAATAAACAAATCAATAAATTGTAGATACAAAGATTAGATACAACATGGCATATGTTAAGACAAAAATACACAGATTCTGCGTTCAATTTTGAAGCAAAACTCCGCCCAACGTTAAAAAATATGAACAATTGCTCAAACCCTCAAGCACCCAACACAACAATTCCACACTTGCTTCCATTCGTTCTTCTATTAGAAAGAAATTTGGACGACTTTTTGACACCAAGTGATCATCAAGCATCGACTTTTTCGTGTTTGAATATTTGGGAAATTAACACACAAGATTTTGGCCTAACTACTTTGCTGTTACACTTAGATTCGTCGAGAAAATTTTTAGATTCCACCGCTACATTTCAAAGAAACGCCGAAATTGTACTGGGGGAAGCAAGAACAGAAGACTTAACTTTGGATATGTTCAAAACTGAATTTCAGATAAAATTTTTATGGGGTAGTCGAGGTGCTTTTGCCACACCGGTCGATAGATATAATAAATTTGAACAACTACTCGATGTCGTATCAGATAAATATTGCAAAAGTGTATTGGAACAAACGGAATTTTAATTACGAAACTGAAAATGTTGCTCGTTTTAAATTGTGATTATGTTAAATTTTCAAATCGACCTACCTAATACAAAAGCGCACGTAATTTATACGAAAATTTGACTTTATTTACATATCAAATGTGATTTTAATTTTCAACCCTAACTATTCCAATGCTTATTAAATCATCTTTAACAAAATTATGATACCTTTCGATAAATAATACAAATTTAACAAAAATTATACATTAATTTTTCTCCGTCGCTTTTTTTATACCGATTCCTTATTACAAACGTAGGTATACAGTGGAGTAATTAAAAAATCTCGACGCCAAAAAGATTTACTTAAACTGAACTAGATTATGAAACTTTTAACGTAAATGGTGCTTATAAAATACAAACTTTTAGTTTTTATTTGATTTTAGTTTATTTAATTTTAAGTACATTAAAGGACAATACAAGTTGAAGACTGCCAATAAAAATAGTTTACGTATTTTATTTGTTTCGACTTTTGAATGATAATTTAACACATAGTAAGTTATCTGCAGGAATATTTTGCAATACGATGTAAAAAATTTCAGAAGAATAGAAGGAAAATTATAAAAGTAGAGAGTAATTATTAACGGGTCTACGTATTGTATTATAATTAGTTAAATAGATTATATCGAGAGAATGTAGCTCTATATCTATGTAGTTCACAGTGTGACAAATATGATTCCTATGTATTGAAATAATAAACGAGGTAAGCCTTTATCATTTATTTCCACTTTTTAATATTTCCTCTTTAACGTGTTTGGCAATTCTAATCTTTTTCCGTTTGACTTTTTCTATATTCCCACTTTCCATTAATTTCACTTTATTGCTACAAATATTTTGAATTTTTTTCTTTTTCTTCTTACACGATAGTGGGTTTGGTCCTTTTCTACGCTTCCTCTTAGGTTTGATGGGTTCTTCTATTTTACTTTCTTCTTTGAGTTTAGCGAGTTCAATTGCGGTTTCCTTCTCGACAATAGCTAAACGACTTTGATTCTGCACGCACGTAATGGACGTTTGGGAAGGATTTTCAAACACCGGAGTCTTATTATGTAGGTAAATTAACGGAACTCCAGGTATCTGTCGTAATTTAGCTTGTAAATCACGATCTTGAGTGGCTATCATATAATGATTTTGATTGTGCTTTCCGACCATCGACAACAAACAGTCTGCTGCTGGTATAGGTTTTCCCTCGTGCCCGCATTTGTGAATTGAAAACTGCTTCAGTACTAGTAATGCACCTAGTAATTGTTTAGCAATGTGTCCTAGCTTTTCAGTTTCAATATATGCACATTGGGTTGTTAAAATTTTTAGTTCGGCTTGTAAGTACTTAGGAAGATTATCGGACAAATTAATTTTGTTCTGAAAGATATAGTCTGTGTAAGAATAATTAATTAAGATAGGTATTGAATCTCAAACTTACCTTTAGAGCAGTATTACATATTGTTCCGTCAATTAAAACTTGATATGGTTGTCTAAAATTAAAATTATTAACATAAAAATTTACATTTTTATACACTTTTTTATGTCTTCTAATTTTCATTATTAAAAATATTTGATAAGAACCGGGTGTTAAATTAAAATAAAATATTATACTTTATTCTTAGAAAATGTTAGGTTAGGACACGTGCGCACGAGTAGTCACTGCATAAATAAACAAATAAAGAAAGTATAACGTATAACATGTGTTAGTTATACACTATAAAACGCCGGTGGCGCCTGTCTTTCGGAAAACTTGAACTAACAATTAAACACGTTGTTATTTTGGGGATTTTGACCATGTGATACGCACATCGTAAGCTCACGTACGCGATCGAGTTTAATCGTTGATTTTAGTTCGAGTTTCCCGAAAGACGGGAGCCACTTACGCGTCGTTTTGCCAGGTTCGCCTATGCATTTTTTAAGTGTTGGTAACTTAATTGGTAACTGGTAAGACTGGTAACTAGGTAACTAAGAAAGAGCTAAAAACGAAAGTTGGTATTTGTCACGGTATTTGTTCATTTGTGTCACAGATAAGCGTCAAAAATTAATAGATTTTTAAATTTCATTATTGCAGTGCGTGAGCTCTTGAATTCCTAGTTTTTTTAAATTTTACTTTTTTAGATATTTAGACTCGTAATTATTATTTCTGTAAAATTAAAGTGTTATTAAAATGTCGCTAACGTTTGCTCAACGAGGAAGCGGCACTAAAGGCCCTCCAAATCCTGCTCAAATTCAAAAGATTTTGGACGAAAATGGTCACTTAATTCAAACTATTCAGGACTATCAAAATAAGGGAAAGGTCCAAGAATGTGCACATTATCAACAAATGCTACATCGAAATTTAGTGTATTTAGCGAGTATTGCGGATGCTTCCCAAAATGTACACTCTTTACTTCCAGTAAGTTACACTTAATTGAGTTTGTTTATGATCTAAATTGTAAATACTTCAGCCACCACCGTCGACCGGACCACCCCCCGGACAGCCACCTAATCCCGAACAACAGCATATGAACAACTATAACCATCAACAACAGCCTGGTTATCGACAACCGGCAGGTCCTCAACGGCCTGCCGTTGCACCGCAACCGTACCCCCAGCGTGGATATCAACAAGGTCATTATCCAGGACAATATCCCCCTCAGGGTGGTGTTTACCCTCAACAAGGTCAATATGCTGCAAATCAACCACCCGGATACCCGGCAAACGCACAAACTCCTTACGGTCAACCTCCAGCTACTACAAGCCACAACAATTACCCACAAGGAGGCTATGGAACTCCTCCGCCTGGTGCCCCACAAGGAAATCCTTATCCTCCTCCTACAAATCCTCCACATAACCAGCCAACTACTTACGTAAATCCACCAAATGCGAATCCGTATCCTAACGCCAATGCTCCACAAACTTATCCGCCTCAACAAGGTTATGCTCCTCAACAAGGATACCCTCCACCTCCAAACAATCAACCGCAAGGTACGCCCGGTCCTGCTTACTCAAACCAAGCTAGTCCTAGCCCCGCAAATTATGGTCCAGGTAATACTCAGTCTCCTCCTTTTTCAGCCTCGCCGAATGTCGCTAGCCCTACAGTAACTTCGTCAACTCCAGCTACGAGTCAACCTTATCAACCTCCTTACCCTCCAAACTCACAACCATCAAATCCTAATCCTGTTGGTTACACGGCTCCAAATCAAGCATATCCTCCCGCTCCTCCTGCCGCTAATTACGGTTATCCGCCTCAACCGGGTTATCCTCCACAACCGCAGTATGCGGCTCAACCTCAAGGTTACCAATACGCTCGTCCACCACCGGGGCAAGTTCCTCCTCCACAAGGCCAATATGGATACAGTTATCCTCCACAACCAGCTCCTCAGTAAATTTACTACATACATCGAATGATAGGAAGTTTTACTTTTTAGTTTTATTTATTAATTTTGCAACCGATATTATTTTTAATTTTACAAAAACGAAATTTCCAGTGCTCACTTATTTAATTTTATTCATACAAGTAATTTTGATAAATAAATATGTATTGTTAAATTTATTGTGCGATAAGTGTGTTGTTTTGTAAAGTTTTTTACGATATTAAATCCCATGAAAGTAACTTATTTTCTTTGCTCAATTTAATGTTAAATAAGAGAAAAATAATCATTCTACTTGGTTTGGGACGATTCTTTTATAGCACCGACTAATTGAACCGCCATTGTGACAAAAAAACTAGAAAATGCAAGTGGTCGTAATTTATTATTGAATTTTTATATCAAGGCTGTGCAAATTAAAAAGTAAACTTACAAATCAATTGTTTTTTAAGGCAGTCATAAGTAGTAAAGACACTAAAAATGAAAAGCTATAAAACAGCTATCGCTGGCTTTCATGATCCATCCAAAAAAAATCTAATAGCACCATCCATCGAATCAAAATTACAGGTCCAATAATTTTCTATTACAAATATTAAATGCAATATTTTCTTTACAGGCTAGAAGTGGTACTTCTAGCGATTCAGAATACACGCATATATTAGGCAAATTGAAAGAGGACTTTGAGAACAAATGGTCCCAGCCTAATTTATCGAAAGGAAGTATTGACGAATTTGAAAGGCTTCGTACATTAGGTATCGGTTCATTTGGAAGAGTGGTAAGTTACACTTAACATAAAAAGTGCCACAATCGATACGGCTTAAAATAACAAAATGTAGATTTCGGCGACTTGAACTAGGCTAAATTTCATTCCTTCGAGGAGTAATTTCATCGCGGTATAAAATTTTGATTGAAACCATTTAACTCTTGTTTTTTTTACTGGAAGGTTCTTATAAAGCAAAAAATCAGTGGAAGATATTATGCGATGAAGATTTTAGATAAAAATCAAATAATTAAACAGAAACAAGTAGAGCATACTTTATATGAGAAGAAAATATTAATGTCGATAAATTTTCCATTTGTCGTTTATATGGAATATTCGTTTAAGGATAACGGTTACATTTATTTTGTCTTACCATTTATTAATGGTGGTGAAATGTTTACACATTTACGTAGGTTAGATATTCACTTCACTCTCATTAATTGGGTTTATTAAACGAGAACTTCACTCGCAGCAAACACAAGTTCGATGAAAATTTGTCACGATTTTATGCTGCTCAAGTCCTGTTAGGATTGGAGTATTTGCATTATTTAGATTTGGTATACCGTGATTTAAAACCTGAAAATATTTTGATCGATCATCAAGGATACTTAAAAATTACCGATTTTGGATTTTGTAAAGTATTACAAATACTTAAGGAGTTACCCGCCACTACTAAAATTTTTTTTTTTTAAGTTAGTTAAAGGTCGAACTTGGACACTTTGTGGTACTCCCGAGTATCTTGCTCCAGAAATTATTTTGAGTAAAGGTTACGGAAAATCGGCCGATTGGTGGTCATTCGGAGTTTTAATTTATGAAATGAACGCTGGTTATCCTCCATTTTATGCTGCAGATCCTATGGCAATTTATGAAAAAATTGTTTCAGGAAAATATAAATATGCGCCGCACTTCAGCATGGAACTGAAAGATATCTTGCGCAATATTCTACAAGTCGACTTATCAAAAAGGTGCAAAAATGTGTAAAAAAAGCACATTTCAGAGCTTATAACGATAACATTGTAACTTTTAGATATGGTAATTTGAAAGGTGGAACAATCGATATTCGAATGCATAGATGGTTTAAAGGTGTCGATTTCATAAATGTTTATTATAGAAAAATTGAACCATCGTTTACACCGAAATGTAAGCACATCGGAGATGCAAGCAATTTTGATATTTACGATGAAGAACCATTAAAATCGCCTTCCAAAGAACTTTTTCCGACAGAATTCCAAGATTTTTAGTTCAGCATTTTATTGTACATTAATGAAAAAAAGTAACTGAATTTAAATTTAGTATTTTCACGTTCGTTTTTCGTTAACAATTAAAGTAACTTTAATGTAAACTTGTAATATTATACAATTAATATAAACAAATCAGTTCTTTGATCTTTCTTTTCTTTTTACAAATACTATATTTGAAACTGTGCAACTCGATTATGATCTCTATCCCAATGCTTGAAAAACTCCTCGTCATTTAAAATTAAAGGCGCCTTATTTATAGAGCTGCCATTAGTTGATGAAGTGAGTGCATTGCGTTTATCATAACAGTTAACGGCACTCTCGTAAGTACCTTCTTCTAAACTTTTAACCATGTAAGGACCTTCTAGGTGATAGCCTAATTTACGATAATAATTTCGAGTCCCGACACCCGAAATTACTGCCATCTTCTTTGATTTATGTTCATTAATTGCAATTCTTTCTGCCATTTCCATTAATAAAACTCCGTATCCTCTATGTTGAAACTTCAATAAATCTCGATCGTGAACGGGTACAACACTACCGTAAACATGAAGTTCTCTAACCAAAGAACATTTATTTTTTAATTCTGCTCGAAAAGTATTGTCCGAAGAACACTGCCTGAGTCTAAAGTAACAATATCATTAATTAAAACAGTCTGGAGAAAGAATAAACAAATCACCTTAATAATCCTATAAGAATATCTTGTTTTGGATCTTCGTAACTCAAAAAACTCTCCCAACTATTATTAGCGGCATAATCTCTTCTGATAAATTCGACATCATTAGGTCTCACTTTTTCGTGTATTTCCGTTATACCGACTTCACGAGTACGAACATCTCTACATTTGAGTCCTAAATCTTTCATTCTTGCTAATGCTAATTCTCTCAAATTTCCATGCTCCACCCCAGAACTACAAAAGAATCTTAAGCTCATCGGCCAAATAAGTGTAAAATTATCTACCTGACGAGAGGCATAGGAATATCTCTTTGCACACGATATACTCGAACCCATGGCGGAATTAAAGCCAAAATATTTGCGATTAGATCGACAAGTACGGAAGGAGGGTAACTTTTATACCTTCCAGTTTTCCACAATTCGTACAGGCCGGTACCTCGTATAACTAGCGTAGGATAAATTTTCAACCCGTCCGGTCGAAAACCCGGATTTTCGAATAGTTCGATAAACTGTTCCACATCTCTTTCCAAATCAACATTAGGTAAATTGGGCATCATATGAACTACCACTTTAAAACCTGCGTCTTTAGAGTAATTAAAAGTCTCACATACGGCTTTAACTGTATGTCCTCGATTCGTATCTCTAGCCACATCTTCATACACCGATTGTATACCTATTTCTAATCTAGTACATCCGTACTTCAACATATCGGATAAATGTCTTTCCAAACAATAGTCGGGCCTGGTTTCGATAGTAATTCCGATACACTTCACATTTGATCTTTCGGAGTATTTGACGGCCTCCTCCACTGAACTACTTTTATGACCAGAAAGTGCATCGTGTAAATTTCTTATAAAATAGTCTCGATAATCTTCAGACAAAGACATAAAAGTACCTCCCATCACGATAAATTCTACCTTATCGACGCTATGTCCAAGCTGTTTTAACTAAAATAATCTGAGGTAAGAAACACCAAGATTCATTATTAAGAAACATGCCTGTTCCACTCGATGTCTAGTTTGTAAGTAAGGGTCGTACCTTGCTCTAATAGCTCTCATAGATGTAGGTTCATAACCTGTGTAACTCTGTGTGGAATATTCAAAATCAGAATCGGGCCCTCCTGGGCAATAAACACATATATTTCCTGTCATATTAATGTGAGGGCATCTATGTGGCTTACACATTACTGCTACTACTGCAATCTATAAAATAATTAATTACCTCATTTTGGAGTGCAACAAAAAATTACTGACTCCGCTAGCTGTGCGTATTGGTTTAGCTAAAAGTTTTGGTACCAAAATCTTTTTATAGTTAGCCGGGACAGCAGCTATAATATCCACCAAGCGAGGAGATGTTCCGAGACCATATTTTGAAGCTATTCTAGTCTTTAATGAATTTAAATTCACGTTTCGTTTGTCTTCGTTTGCTTTAATAAGCAACTGTACAATTTCGGTGACTGTTATTACTCTTTTTTCTTCAATCGTCAGATGATCGAATTCTACAAAATAACTAAATTAATTAAATAATACCATTGGTAATAATTAACTGACCTTTGTTTTTATTTTTCCCCATTTTACCAAAATACTATTTTGTAAATATCTCGGAGAAATATTGAATGACTCGAACCTCGGACGTATTTTTAAATTGAAAACTTTTTCCTTCACCAATGAAACGTGTGCCTTAACCTCGAATAAATGACGTAAATGACAATTAGACAATTAAACCAACATTAAAGATGGGTGTAAAGTTCCTACATACATGTACAATAGTAAATTACTTAAAAACCATTAATACTTTTATTAAAAATTATCTATACTTTTCTAAATCAAAATTACTGAATAATAAAAGAACCCAAAATTGATAATAATTTATAAATAAAAATTGATAACTTCTTACGCCCATCTCTACAAACGTGACCTTTAGACTAGTTCTAAAATAACTCGTATAGCGCTAGGATACACCAAAATATTTATTCATTTTTGGCTCAGTGAACAAATGGCGTCTAACTGGTGGTGTACGTAATTTGGCTGCGTAGCTAATGAATGAAAAGTGATCGTGCTTCTAAAAAAAGTGAAAATTGACTTGAATTTTGTAGCTACCTAGTGTCATGTTTAAAATCAATTACAAAGCCTACTTTTGCAAGTTATTAAATGTGGAAAAGGTAAAATACAAATACTAAATTACAAACACAAAACCATGAACGACGAAATAGAAATAAAACCTCAAGAAGAAAGACCTATATGGCCTCCTGCAGAAAATGCTAATGTTAACTCTTCTCCTATACCACATATCAATATGGCCATTCCCACGACACCGCAAGGGGTCGTTCCGATAAACAGTACCGCTTGCCAAGAATATGATTTACCGCCAGAACTTAGCCAGCAGGGTTGGCGTAAGTTTTGGTCTAAGCGAGAAAACAGACCTTATTTTTGGAATAAAGTGTCTGGAGAGAGCTTATGGGAAATGCCATTGATTAAGCCTCAATTCGATCCTCTCACGGATCCTTTGGGAATATGTCATCAGCCACCCATCACACCTGTTGGAGGAATACCATTAGTTCAAACACCAGTAGCAGTGGCTAAAAGAAGGTCGTCCGAAGAAGTTAGTGGCCCTCAACTCAAGAAGTTCGTTTTAGCGGGACCTTGGGATTTAGATGTACCTACAAATGTCATAATATTAGAGCGATCTCCGTGCAACTATATGCATTCACATCCCGAAATAGAAGCATATAGGTGTAGCTTACTATCTAAATTACGACAGTGTTATCAAGAACTTTGTCACTCTCGAGAATCTATCGATGCGCCCAAAGATTCTTTTAATCGGTGGCTTATGGAACGAAAAGTTATCGACACAGGTATTTACAGTTATTTAAGTCGAGTTTAATAGTAAGCAGTGAGTATTGAAATAAGATATATAGAAATTTAATATGTAGTAAGATAGATTAGATATATCTATAGATATTTTAAGTTTGAGTTTATTTACAATACGAACAAATGCAAATATTATAAGTTAAAGTGCAATACTCAATACTTATCCTTCACTTAGAAATATGAAAGCCTCTGGTAATACATAAAATTGTAGGTATAGACCCACTTCTACCCAGCAATTGTTATCCCGAAATCTCATTATCCATGTACAAGGAAATAATGAATGACATCCCAATAAAACTAATTCGTCCAAAATTTACTGGTGATGCTCGAAAACAGTTATCTAGATATGCAGAAGCTGCAAAGAAAATTATGGAATCTCGTAATGCAGAAGCGGAAAGCAGAAAAGTTGTAAAATGGAATGTAGATGAAACTTTCCAGTGGTTAAGACGTACCGTTGGAGCCACCTACGACGATTTTCAAGACAGACTCGCACATTTAAAGTCACAATGTCAGCCACATTTAACAGACACGGTTTGTCTAGTTCTAACATTTTTATATTCCTAAAAAAGTTACATTTTATTGTATTTAGGTAAAACCATCTGTGGAAGGAATCTGTTTGAAAATTTACAATCTCTCCTCAGAGTATGGTAAAAAAGTGAGAGAGAAAACAATAAAATTGTTGAAAGAACAAAACATCGAAATGCCCGCACCTATTAACATACCTAGTTCTCGAAAAGTCTGGTGTTATCCAGTTCAGTTTGCCTTTCCATGTCCTCGTCTGCCCATCGTCGATTACACACCGGACAGAGATCAAGCTTTGTTAAGGTTTCAGGGCGATACTCTGGCTATTAACAGTACACATTTACAAAAATTAGTAGGTTTTGCTACCGGTTCGTGACTTTTTATTATGTAATTTGTTACAGGAACATTTATACAGGCACAGTTGTTTCGACGATCGAAAGTTTGAATTGTTTATAGCAAGAGTTTGGGTCATGTTGAAACGTTACGCTACGTTTCTTGGTGTTAACCCATCTTTAAACACGTCAAATGCAGATTGTCAAGATACTCAAGCTTCTCTTCCTGTAACGGTTTTCGAATGTTTGCAAAGGATGTTTGGTGTTAGTTTCGAGTGTTTCGCTTCGCCGCTTAATTGTTATTTTAAGCAATATTGTTCGGCATTTGCAGATTGTGATTCGTATTTTGGGAGTCGAGGGTAAAATTTTGCGTCCTAATGGCAAAAGTCAACATTTCTGTAATATATCGTTGTAGGCCATTTTTGCAAATGAAAGCAGTATCTGGTTCTTTTGAAGCCCATCCGCCATATTCGGAAGAGTTGATGGAATCTGCTGTCGATCATATGGAAAAGCTGTTGAGCGACAGCTCCGAACCCCTTAGTTTTATAGTTTTCATGCCCGATTATAGAGAACCGACATTAAATGCTCTTCTTCAATTAGAATCGAGTCAGTTTAAACGTAAGCAAGTTACAGTTCCAGCTTACGAACACGAATATAGGCACGGATTTCAACACGTTTTGAATCGGTTAGTTAAGTTTGTTTGTAATTCAATGAATGTTTAATGTTTGTGTTGTAGCTCCGAGTTAAATATTAGATCTTCTCACGGAACAGTTATAGTTTGGTTACAAAATTCATCTGGGTATCAAAAGTGGGGGCCGACAGAAGAGCGTGTGGAAGCATTATTGGAAGCTTTTAGACCCGGTAGAGAAAGGGAAAGAGATCGTCAGGAATTGTTAAGTCCCACTCGTCAAGGAAGTACATCGGATACTAAAGAAGTATTGGTACATTAAGATTAAAGTTCGAAATTTATTTTTTAATATGCACAGGGTAAGTCGAAAAGAAACACGTAATTTTAATTTGTTATTAGAATTCATCGTTTGAAGTTGTTAAATGCTATGTATTTAAATTGGAGATTTGGTTTTGTGCTTCTTTAGAATAATATCTAATTTGAGCTCGCTCTGTGTATGTATCTTTGCAAAAGGTGCTTGTTTGAGAAAATTATATTAAAACTAAATTTTTTTTATTTATAACTTCTTTTCGCATAATATTATACAGGGTGATTCGAAGTACACCGAAAATTGGCAATTATTTTGTCAAAATAAAGAAGAAACTTCGTATTATTCATGGTCTGAAAATTTCTGACATCTTAGGTAATAGCCTACAAATATGGGGCTGAAAGTCATTAATGTTATTCTTAAGACTTTAACAAAACAAGATACTGTTCTGGACTTTGACTTAGACTTACTTTAGAGTGTTTTCAGAATTTAAAAAATACTTTGAAGATGATAAACCAGAGCACTAATTTACCTGATATAAAGGTTCTGAATAACCGAGAATATAGAGTGAATAAATTATCATACTTGTATTTATAGGTCACTTTGTTAATTTAATAGCTGTCCAAAATGGTGGATATTTTGAGCATTTCTTACGATTTTGTTGATCATTTATGACGTTTGTTATCGTTTAAATACTGGTAATTTCAGGTGCTCAAAGTGTGTGCTGTAATACAAAATGTTGTTGAAAAACCGCAATATCTCAAAAACAGTGCATATTTTTGAATTTGCAATAAGAGTGCCTTTTTTATAAAGCATAGAGGATTTCAAATCCGCTATTGGATGTATCACAGATGAAAAGAAAACGAAGTTATTACTTCTAGTCATCTAGTCACATTTTGAAAATTCTGAAAGCACACTGAAAAGTGTTTCAGACAATGAATAGTTTCCTTAAGAACCATAAGAATCTTATTTCATTAAATTCTTACATATAAAATTAATGAGTGTGTTTAGCGGACAAAACTGCTTAAAGTAATCAGTGCTGAGTATGCTGACATTCAGCTGCTTACAATCTGTTAAACTGTATGGTGAGAGTCAGCACAACGGCACTCTGGCAACTATAATTCATCGTATGCCGATTCTCAGAATACGGTTTAGCGGATTGTAAGCAGTTAAATGTAAGCATAGTTGACTGATTACTTTAAGCAGCTTTGTCCGCTAAACGCACCCAATGATTCTTTTTGTCTCGTCTTTGTTTATAATCGGGCATTTTGAGACTATGAGTCATATCAAGTTTCTTCCTTATTTTGACGATAGGAATCGCCCTGTATAATTATTAAGTATATTATGTATGTATATTATTTTAAAATGTAGTATGTATTTTGTTTTAAATGTGTTTATGTTAAACTTTCAAAATTTTATTATTTAGGAACTCTTGAATTTATTCTTAGTGTTTAAAACACATCACTAATTCAAAATGTACCTGAACTTTAATTTTAAAAATTTGGGGTTAGTGTATAAATTTTATTAGTTAAGGAAATAGTACTTTTTAAGAGAACTAAATCCTTAAATCTCAAATTTTATTATAAACTTGTATATAAAAATTTATAGAGATGTTTATTTACCATTAAGTCGTATTGTAATTAAAAATTTGTCTTGCTTTAATATTTTCAAATTTGTACTAATGTAGTAATACGGTTACACAATTAATTTTTTTTTATAGAATATTTTGTAATTTAAATGTATTTATATTATAAAAAAGGAAATTCATTAGAAGACGATAACTATATAGAACCAAAATTTGTATTTTAAAGTTGTTCGTAAAAATTAAAGAAATTAACCATTGTTACGAAAATCTTTTAATTTTGAAATACAAACTGAAGGAGTTTAGTACAAGGTATAGAGATACTACAAGATAGACTTACGCCACTCATAGAGAGGCTCAATAGAAGAATAGAATCTTAGGAAATTATCCATTATTGTATTATTGTACCTCTCTAATGGTGGTAGTGACCAGCACCAGAATGGAGCGGTATAGAAGCTCGATGCCACTGTAGGTTGCACGTTATTCCTAAATGACTTTTTGGCTTTACTTACGGTAGCCGTTTGAAAAGGACGGTTTTGCTAGTTTAATCTATGGCCCTACTGTAAGTAAAGCCAAGAAGTCATTCCGGAATAACGTAAAACCAAAAACCTACAGTACAAGAGAAACACTAATATTATTTACTCATCCTGTTGCTCTTTAATTCTCCTCCTAAACGAGAAACTGTTTCTATTGCTCTATAGATGTCGCTACAGATTTGAACTTGTATTTCAAATTTATTTAATGGTTTTGTAAAGTTTATACAATAAGCAAATCGTTTAATACGTTTTTAATTGCTTTAAAAATCAAGTTAAGCAGCAGTAGCATTTATTAACTTAACCTACTAATCTGTATCGCAGCAATAATTGCAGGATGCTGCTCTTATTATTGGGAAACTTGCTGAATTTTCTACCAGCTTGTTGCAAGTTGCAAAGGGTTTTATATTTCACGATAATTTTTGTATTAAAGGTTTCAAAATTACGATTCTTTTCTCTTCGGTACTTCTGTAATAATGTATGGGTAAACTGTTTAAAAATACAAATTTCTCAAAATTCAAAATGAACCTCGATCTCTGATCGTCTTTTTTTGATTAATATAACAGGTAAGTTATCACTTAAGTTTTAAACCTATTTGAGCTATCAACTTCGTATAAGAAGTAGAATTCGTACAAGCTCAAATAAACAGGTGCTGGGCTGTGGGGTACAAAATCTTGTTGGGGTCAAGTTTAAGACATCTGCCATTGTTACCATACAAGGTAGCTATATTTCTTCCGTTCGATTCTTACTTTAATTTGAATTAAAGAAGGAAAATTTTCTGTTACTGACGTTACTGTTAGTTATTTAGAACGCAACACAAATTATGTAAATAAAGTCAGCAAGAAATACTCGTCCGCTACTTCTATTCCACTTAAAAAGTATTTTTTATTGAGGTGCAAATTGATTAGGTATTTGTAAAAGGGGTTCTTCAAAGAAAGCAGCGTTTGATGCACTATACGCACCTGATTATAAAAGTCGAACTTAACTGAAATTCTTTAAATTTTACGTTTGTTACGATCGAAAATAGACGAAATATTCAATGTTTTTCAATTTAGTAACTAGATAACCCATCCGTAAAATAAATTTTGAGCGTATATTTTAACATTAGTACTACTAATTTATGTACTTACTTACAAGTTGGAATTCATTACAATTAGTGAAAAATCATCGATAGTTAGGTAGGTACTTGCGTACACGTGCAACGCACAGAAGGTTCTCGACCCATCGACCTACAAAAGGTGTGTAAGAGTGCATACATTACGCATTTTTGAGTGCACTTAATTTATTCATGCATGTTCTCCTTCAACTCGCAACGAATATCTCATTATGTATTATCTGATTTCCTTGAAAGTTAAATTACAACATGGCATTTTAAAAAATCATTAGTAGGTACCCGGTATACCCTGTACCCATAAATAAATTCATCCAAACAATGGATTTCGTTACCAAATATCAGTTTCTTCTCTACACTCTCAAATTTGTTTAAATTTGAGGACACCGCAGAATAGCAGCCATTTTCAATCAATTCTTCAAATAAATCACTACTTTTTCGAGTTGGTTCGAAAGATTGTGTTTGATGTCCAGCGAAACTCGTTTGGTTCTATTGAATTAAAATGACTTTTTTGAGAGAAGAAAAAAGGCGGCCTCTAAAACCAACAAATAAATAATTCACATTAAATCGTATTTCATATCCCTCATAAAAAGTTGCGTTGTTAGATTTTTTAGAATTTGCGCAAACTTTTTTAGCTTATAGTTATTTCTCTTGTAGGTGAAATTTGCTAAAAATTTAATTGCACGCGTTCTAGTTCCGGATTAAGATGGTTTTCCACTAGGGGCAGGGGCCTGTGCTGATATGTGTCGTTCAGTGAATTTGAAAGAACTACAATGTTAGTTATGATTCTTTGTCCCTTCAGGAACGATTGAAATACATCCAAAGAGGAATGGTTAAAATAAAAATCAAATCAAATGCTTTTCTAATAGGCAACTCTCGGCTCTTTTTCAAACGTGTCCGTGTGTGAATGGAGGCACGAAGCACTTCTGAATCAACTTTATCACGTCGGTGCACTACTAATTATGTCCTTATGTCTTGCAGTTGCAGACGTAGTTTGGTAGTTTATCTGAAAGAAAAGCTTGGACTGAGATCGGGAATTCAACTCGAGTCTCTAAACTATCTCGATTCTTTTGTTAATACAGTACATAATACTTCCACTTTCACTAGTACTACCTCCATACGCTGAAGAAACTGTTATAAAATAAATCATATTTTTTCTTAAGATATTTGAAAAGAGGTATTTTTGAGTACTGGGTACTAACCGCAATAATAATTTAAATTTTTTAAAATAAAACTCCAATCAAAACAAGAGGGTCGCTAATTTTACAAGGGGAGAGTTAGAAAGCATTACTGTGGTAAATAATAGTCGTGTATAATCAATTTCTTATGCTCAAATTAATGATAACGCAAAAATTAATACACACCCCTTCCCCCACTCAGATGAGTACCAATATCTTGCAACCATTCGGGTGTATGCTCAGGAATCGAGGAACCCGTTTAGAAAATTTTAAGTGATTTGCTCAAAACATGGAACCATAAAGTAAGTGGAAGGGTAGAAGTGTAACAAGGTAAAAACATGAAGCGCCTGGTAGTAACAAACTATCAGTTGCATAAAGAAATTCCGAGAAGTGCGTAGTGCTTCTTAAGGGTTCTTGCCAAATGTCAGCGATCTTAGATGCGCAGAAGAGAAAGTGAGAAATCGGTAAAAAATGACACCCAATCCGTGTTTTCGGGTTGGGGTGTAACCATTATTACGACGTTGTACAAAATTTGGATTTCTGCACAGGTTGGTAACATTTGGTAGGAAGTCTTATGTGGTAGTATGGGTATTGTCCCATTGGTCGTTATGAAGTTTCTGCAAAAAACCTAAATTCGGCCGTTATTATTATACAAAACAAAGTGGTTACTCCAGCTATTGAGAGAAAACGTAGAACATTTTGTTTTACGGAAAATTCTGAATGATATCTTATGTGATGCGTCCCACGAAATGCTGTGTAGAATTATAGAAATTTATTAAATTAAGAGAAATAAGACAACTTTAATATTTTGAATATTATACAACAAATACTGCTTGATTACAAAGTAAATTTTTTAAAACACGTCCGACTTATTTGGAAGCTTCAACATGAATCCCCTCTTCCAACTTTGGAACCTCTTCGCCAACGACCGATACGTGACTTTTCTTAGATCATCAGGGCTTGAAATAAGTGCTTTTCTGAAGTCATCCTGGATGAAATCATCAACAATGACGCGTGCTGAAATCAGGGTCATTGACACATTGACATTGACGATTTGACGACTACAGATTCGGCCTTTCCTGACCCAAAGATTGTCCTCAATCGGATCTGTAACACATAAAACTTTGTAAAAATTATATTGACAAAACTTTTTCTTTCCATCCCATGAGTCATTTAGTACTCATGTTTTACTCTATGTATGCCTCGAGTGTTTTCATGCTTCGAATACAACCACGAAGGTACCCTGGATGTATTTTACATGTCACCAACACTTTACACACTTTCAAGAGTCTGCCCATTAAGTTTCTCTGTGGTTTAGCATGCCTTCGACCACCTTACTTAATGTACTTACTCATCTTTCAGAGTACTTACTCCTCTTTCAGAGTGCTTACTCCTTTTTTTCAGAGTGTTCCACGGCTTTATGTGATACACGGCCACTACCGTCCTTGTACTTACTCCTATTTCAGAGTGATCCACGGCTTTATGTGATACACCACTACCGTTCTATTCCTTTTATTACTCCTAAGATCCTCCACTTCATAGCATTCACTTGGTAATACTGTAATAATTCAATACAGCCCCGGAATTTAGGATGCAATTTTACTGATTTCCGGTTTTCCTTTAAATCTAGCCGATCCATATATTTTTGAATGTTACTCAAAATAACGCTATCCGGAAGTGACTGAGGCTTTGTTCCAAAGAGTAATTCCGAAGGAATCAATCATTCCAATCGCTCAATTTACTGAGGTATTCATTTCCCTTTGTACTTTCTTGACTTTAACTCCCAAGTACTATCATCCATTTCTCTGCTTAAAACAGCCCAAGCATTTATTATTGTGCGATTGAATCTCTCACACTGGCCATTGGCACGTGGGGTGGCAACGGCATTTAATACATGCTCAACTCAACACCAAACGTGCGGCAAAATTCCGAAAATGTTTTGGATACAAATGCTGCCTCTCCATCAGTGATAAAACGATCCAAGACCCCAAAAATATCCGACTTAGAGCTTTGATAACATACCCAATGTTTTTTTATAACTGGTTCAATAATACTATCTTTCGTAATTACATCGACCATGACTAGCAATTGAGTACTTTGTTTATTACTTTTAACAAGTGGTCTCACATGATCTATATGCAACGTGTGAAACGGTAATGCTATTTTTTCAATACGATGTAATTGTCAGGACTTCTTCCCCGAAGGGTATTTTAAATAAAAACAATTGAGACAAGACTTCACGTATTTCGCAACAAATCGCCTCATTCCAGAGAAATAATAATTTTCCTGAATTTTCTATAAAGTCTTTTCTAACCCAAAATGACCGATATCATCGTGACATAACTTACAAACTTGCCATCGATTCATTTTTGGGACTAACCACTTGATAAGGCCATCATCAAATTTTCTATATACCTACTATACCATTTTTCAATTTATACTGTTCAAAATTCTGTTTGTTAGCTGAACTTTTATCAGTTTGGGAAAAAATGTTTCTAATTGTGCAAATTGTTTCATCTTGAAGTTGCGCCGCTAACAACCACTCAGACTCAGTTATCTTTATAACTCCTAACACATTTTTTTTTTTGAGGGTTTGGCTAAGACAATCTACATGATTCATCTTTAAACCTGGCCGATACTGAATATCAAACTTCTAATCTTGTAACTCTAACCACCAACGTGCTACTCGCGGAATTAAATCCTTCTTTTCGGCAGTGTATCTTATTGCAATGCAATCTGTTACTAATGTAAACTGTATGCCCACTAAATACACACGAAAATGACGAAATGATTCGATAACTGCTAACGTTTCTAAATGATAAGAATGATAATTTTGTTCAGTAGAAGTAGTTATACGACTAAAATATGCTATTACATGACGTTTATTAGTTTCGTGGTCTAACTGAAATAAAATACCAGCTATCCCTAATTTACTAGCATCTGTATGCACTTCAGTTTTCAAATGTGGATTGAAAATCTTTAAAATTGGCCTAGAAATTAGTAAATTTTTAATATGATTAAAAGCTTCCATTTGTTCGCTTCCAAACTCCCAAACTATTCCCTTTGGCAACAAACGTGTCAAAGGCTCAACAAGAACAGCAAAATCTTTTATAAACTGACGAAAATATCCCGCCAATCCAAGAAATTGACGCACGTTTTTTTCATTTTTAGTTATAGGAAAATTCTGTACTGCTGTTATCTTACGTGAACCTGGCCTAACTCCATTTTCTGAAATCCTCTCCCTAAATAATCAACTTTTGTTAGAAAAAAGGAGCATTTTAATAATTTCAACGTTAAATTATGCTCTCGTAAGCGCTCTAACACTTTTCGCAATCTTTCTAATCCTGTTTCAAAATTTTTGGCAGGAATTATCAGATCATCTATGTAAACCTGAACAATAGTATTTATATAATCGCGCAATACTAAATTCATTAAACGTTGAAATTCACTAGGAGCATTTGTTAATCCAAACGGCATCCTCAAAAATTCAAAATGACCATCAGGAGTAACAAATCCTGTTTTAGGTATAGATGACTCATCCAAAGGTATCTGATAAAATCCCTGTAATAAATCCAAAGTAATAAAATATTTATGACCTCCTAAACGATCAATTTGGTCCTCTATTAATGGAAGAGGAAACTTATCTTTTTTTGCGTAATTTTATTTAAGCTCGAAAATCAACACACATGCGCTGTCCCCCATTTTTTTTGGCACTAAAAGAATTGGACTCGCATAAGGGGAGCGAGAGGGACGTATTATTTTATTTTTCAATAAATCATCCGTAACTTCTTTTACATTTTCTCTTTCTATTAAAGACAACCGATATGGGCGATAAACAATGGGCTTTTCAATAATACACTGAATTGTCATACTAGTGGTGATTGTTTTAAAACAAAAACAATTTCAATATTCGACAAGTAACCCCGTAACATTGCTCTTTTCATCTGAAGTGATGCCACCACAATTAAAATCCGTCATATTATTGGAATCACGTTTTCTATTTTTAAACTCGTCGGATTCGATATGGTTAACACAATATTATATTCCATTACTTGGCGAATTTTCATTATTGTCTAGAAGATTACTAATAATTAATCGCTGAGAATTATTTATAATTAATACAAATGGCTAATCTATAAAATTTTGGCCAATCAGTAAATCAAAAAATAAATATCAATCGTCAAAAATTAAAATTTCGGTTAATAAACTAACTTCTTCTATTTGAGTAGTGGAACAACTTTTATACTTTGCTAGAACTAATGACCCATTAAATCCACATAATTGTATTGGTTCTTTTACTGCAGTAATATCAAGTTTAAGTTTATTTTCAACCGACAACTTCATTAATGTTGAGGCACTGCTCATGTGCCCATATCTAGTATGCAGTTCACAATCTAACCATTAATTTTTGTTTTGTGGACAATCATAACGTATGTGTCCCTTATTATTACAACGAAAGCAAACAATTTCTTTTAGGACTTCATTTATTGGTACCTGAATTTTATTCTGCACAACATTATTTTGATGAGTAACTTTTTCAGAGGACGTACAGGGGAAATTTGTGACGTACTTTGCTAAGTCAACAAAAGAAGAACAACGCGCTGCTTTCACGTTCAATTTTATCAGGGGATTTTGAATGCCTTCTATTATGCAATCTACTAATTGTTCCTATGAAAAATTTAATGCCAAGGTATTTAATTTTGTCAATTTATAATAACAATAATCATTAAAATTTTGTCCCTCTTTAGCCTGATATGTAGCTGCTTCATAAAATGATTTTCCAAAAGTAATTTTATGAGGGAACATCTCTCGCAACATCGTTTCCCATTGCGACCAAGTATACGACGTTGCTTTCAAGCCATCATACCAAATTTTAGCTGTGCCCCGCAATTTCCCTAATGCTAAATACATTTTAGTAAATTTATCCCAATGAAACATTTTAGCATAACCGTTCACCTTACTCAACCAGTCATCAACATTTTGCTCTAAATTGTCCGGATTAAATTCTGGTATCAAACGGTCATTTTTAAAACTTGCCCAACTTGCATTTTCAGGTAAGCTTGAAATTCTAAAAATTCGAGTACTTACAATTTGGGTTCTTAAAGCACTTATCTCAACTCTAGCCTCCTCTAAAAGACTTTGAAGGTCTGTCGCAATCACTGATGGATGTTCTACGCTAAAGATCTCGCCTTCACCTGGCGTCAGCCGTGTAACTCTCATCGGGGGTTCATCTTCACTCTCCCCATTTTTCAATTTTTCTCCATTTCCGCCTGCCGACCACGTTGTGAGCGTCTCCGCCTCATTGCCACCAGCACCCCTCACATATTTATATTAGTATTTAATTTATTGATTTAATTATTTTTATTTTTATTTCACGTTTTTGAGGGATATCCCACTTCTGATTTGTAGAATTATAGAAATTTATTAAATTAAGAGAAATAAGACAACTTTAATATTTTGAATATTATACAACAAATACTGCTTGATTACAAAGTAAATTTTTTAAAACACGTCCGACTTATTTGGAAGCTTCAACATGAATCCCCTCTTCCAACTTTGGAACCTCTTCGCCAACGACCGATACGTGACTTTTCTTAGATCATCAGGGCTTGAAATAAGTGCTTTTCTGAAGTCATCCTGGATGAAATCATCAACAATGACGCGTGCTGAAATCAGGGTCATTGACACATTGACATTGACGATTTGACGACTACAGCTGTCACTTTAAAAAAATATTCTTATAGTGGCATACAGTACATGAGGACATGATGGGGTGAGAATGTGAGCATAAATATACGATATAGGTACGTACTTTGAGAGCGTCTGAGAGTTGAAGGGCACCATAAAATTTTAAAAACGTAAGGGAGCAGAGTTATAATTGTAATTTACGAGGGAACGTCAAGCACTCCAGGAATTTGCGACTGTAACATAATCCGATATACCTACTACCTACTATCAGACAAAAGTAGAGCAACACTTTTGAAAAAAGTAAATGTTACAGTATTTTGAACCCTACAGTATAATATTCCAATTCACTATAGTACTCGAATATCAAAATTCCATAGTAGGCTCTGTCATCGGCGATAATTAATTTTTTCTAACCATATTATAAAACAGTTGAAATGCATCTAAATTCTCAAACACGCTAAAATAGTGCGACAAAAGTAAAGCAACTTTTTATTTTTTGGTCCAAAGAACTTTTAAAATAAAAGTAATTTATTTTATTACTTTTGTCAACTTTTGTGAGTCAATTCTAAACATGTTTAACCATGCCAAGAGGTATCCCAGTCTACAAAGAATTAAAGCAAATGGTGATAAACGCTTTTTTGCAAAATAGAAAGCAAGCTGATATTTCGCGACAATTTATTTTGCCAAAATACACTGTTTCAAGAATAATTTTGTCTTATAATGAAAGAGAAAATAATGGACAACCTACCGAAATCGGGAAGACCCATAAAAACCACATTTTGGATGGATAGACGTATCAAACGATGTTCTCAAAGCGATCCTTGGAAATCTGTCTCTAGAATTATTGCGGAAACTCCAGAAATAGAAGTTAGTCAGAGAACAATTCAGAGGCGTTTAGTTGAAGCAAAACTTTTTAGCAGACGTCCGGCTAAGAAACGACTTATTTCGAGAAAAAACAGACTCGCCAGGATCGAATTCGCACGACGAATTTGAACTGGACAGTTCAAGACTGGAGAAAAGTTTTATGTAGCGATGAAAGTCGCTATAAAATATTTAATTCAGATGGAATGAAGCGCGTGAGACGACCAATTAATACAAGGTTTAATCCAAAATACATGACACCTACCATTAAGCACGGTAAAGGTAGCGTTTTCGTATGGGGTTGTGTTTCTTCTTATGGACTAGGACCATTACACTTCATTGATGGAATCATGGATCGTTTTATCTACAGAGATATACTCCAAAATATAATGCAGCCATACGCAGAGTGGGAAATGCTCTTGCGTTTCATATTTCAGCAAGATAACGACCCAAAACACAGTTACCAGCTGGTTAGAGAGTGGTTTCAAGCAAACAATGTTAGAGTTTTAAAGTGGCCGGCACAATCCCCTGACTTAAACCCAATTGAAAACTTCTGGAAGAAATGAACGGTGTATCCGCACTAAAACCTTCCCCAATAAACAATCACTTACTGATAAAATCAATGAAATGTGGGCTAACCTTCCTAATGAGGTTCTTCAAAAGTTAATATCTTCCATGCCGCGACGTCGCCAAAAAGTTTTACAAAATAATGGATATTCTATTAATTACTGATGTTAATATTGTGATATAATATTTATAAAATACTATACTATACTATATAAAATACTTTGTAACATTTTGTTGCTTTACTTTTGTCCGATAGTGTATATAATCATTTTTTTATTTAATGGATTCGGCTTTTACTATGTCCAAATCGAGATTGATTTTTGTATGAACTAAATTGGAATAGCCATTTGCACTAATTTTGTCAGTTTGGTTGCTGACAGCTGTTTCGGTTAAAATGTAGCTCCGAAGATGATAGAGTGTATCGAAACAGCTGTCAGCAACCAAACTGACAAAATTAGCGCAAATGGGTATTTCAATTTAGTTCATACAAAAACATGTAATCTTTCAGAGTCTCGAATTTGAGTAGTACCTGATGTGCAGATTATAGATGCAGAAGTGCTGAATACTTCCACTCAAATAGACTATTAGATTAAATTTAACTAATAAGCTTAATACAATCTGATTTTGAGCATAGTCAAGTATCTAGACTCTAGGTCTGGACTATTACAAAATACAAATAGATAAGATGTCGAAATTTTGCAAACTGAAACTGAAAACACTAAACTAAAAGATTGTTGGGAAAACTGAAAATAGAAGAGAGAAAAGAGAAAATAATACTGAGAGCTGAGAGTATTATAGATGAGCCCTTGATTAAGTAATAGCTCGGGACTACGGAACTACGCCAGAAATGAATCGGACGCTGGTGCGTTGAATAACTTTTTTGGTATTTTAATTACTGATATGATAAGTGAAGAGTAACAAAAAAGAAAGAAGCAGCACATTTTATTTACCTTTACGAAATTTGATCACATGAAAAATTGTACTTATAAATTATTTCATTACCAACGAGGGTCAATGAATTTTGATGATGAGATGTTGTAGGTTCAATCCTCTACAGTTTGTACTTACACTGTACGCGATACGGGCATATTTTGGGAATATTAAACTGTCGATAAATACTTTGGAAACAAACACTCGTAAGATAGCGTTTGTTAAAAATGCATTGACCCCTGGGTATATTGTATATTGCATGGCGATGGTAACAAAAATAAAATAAATATGTAGTAGTAGTCACAAGTTAGCTTAAGTTACGGACCACCGTCAGGATCCAAAAATCGAGTTCAAGGAACTTCGTATAATGTACTATTATTTTCCGTTGTTGACGTTATTTTTATTATTGTGAAATTTTAACTATCGATTTGTACTTATTATTTGTCAGTTGTCACCTTAAACAAATTAAATGACAATACTACCTTACAGATAGCTCTTTAGATTTTTTAAGTATAAAGGTTCTTCAACTGCAAGGATTATCTATCGTCCACTTGTCCACTATCAATTATAACAAATAGTGGGCGTTAGTTTAAATAAAGTCATAATTTGACTAATTTTTCAAGTCGAAAATACGTATTTGATGAAATTAAAACAAACTAATAACAATAAACATGGTAAAACTGATGGAAACTTGAAATGGTGCCTACATAATTTTTAAAGTATGCACTTGAAAGGCTCTTTGAATTATTTCTTTATTGTAATAATGGGCTAATTTGTATGCTACTCGGTCTCCCTGCATATTCGAAGATTTGCCCTTTTTCATATTAAGTGTTTTCGCAACCGCCGCAGGAATGTCTGAAGTCTGAAGTAGTAGTTTTAAAAGATTTCAATTTTGGTAAATAAAAATACCATTTTCTAATCAATGACTCAATTAAATGTAAAATGGTCATTTATGTACAAGCGTTGGTTTTAAGTTTTCGTTTTTACAAAGACGTTGCTAGAGGTTCAGTGACAGTGATGCGGGGGCTGTTTTCTTCATGTATTAAAGAAGAACGTGGATGGGCACTTTCATGGCAACTAATATGGAGAAAGTATAAAAGAACAGTAAAGAATGTAGTACGAAAGTAATACCTTTCTCACTTAATGCAGTGTTTGAGAAAACAATATTTCATGCATAAATATAGTATTCCAGTTTTTCTTCCACATCATGCCCGATTTCCAATTTCTCCAAATCAAGCTTAGTGAAACGAATAGAGAATACCCTGTATATTTTTATTTGTTTCGCTTCAAAAAGTCATTTGGGATCTATTTCATTATATGGAAAAAATATTGCTTTACAAGACCAAAATATTCTCCCTTTAAAAAGCAGGTGGAGCAGGGATTTCCTGATTGGCTACCGCGGCTAGTGGGCCGCTCGTGGTGCAGTCAAAATCAAATCCGCTGCAAGAGCGACTGTTTCCAGCTACACAGTCGACTCTACACTCTAATTTACTAAAATATGACAATTGTTTTAATAATTGCACATCACATACTTCTTAAAATGTTCGCTATAACGAGCTATCTCTCGAGATTCGAGATACCACAGTGTAGAACACACAGTCAGAACTCCATATTAGTTAAAAACTTTACGATGAAGTTTAGAAATACGTATTAGGAAGGAATATAGCTAAAATTTGAAACTGAAAGCGTCTATACTATTAGATATAAATTTGTAAAACAGACGAAATTCGATTTTGCATAAAAGCATTTCAATCCCTTATCGGCCAGAAATTGCCCAAAACCTGTGTACAAAAGAAAACGAATTCTTGGATGAGAGATGAGAGAGCTTTAGATGAAGTTCCGAAATGTAAGAAAGACAAATTCAGAATTAGCCCTTTTTGCAATGTGATGGTAAGAGACTCGACAGATTTTCTAACAAGGTCCATTCTGAGCTCAAATAATCTTTGGCAAGTTTTCTTTCGACAGCTACAACTGTATCAAGAAAACTCTCTGAAAGACTTGATAAAAATGAACTTTATTGCAACTGCAAAATCAGAGAAGACGTAAGAAAGCTTTGCGTGAAATACAATGAAGTATTTCTATAAAATAAATTATATGTAAGTACTGCATTTGTGCATTTGATGTCCAATCAGAAGACTAAGTTTATAACGAGATATTTTTCCGACAGTTTGACACCAAATATTCCTCAATCCATTGAAGAAGATATTTTTACTAGATTGGATTTGCTTGCCATTGGTCGTAAGAAGTGTCCAAATTTCAATATTTGAAACCCATAATCCTAAATAATTTACAATTTTACTAGCGAATCGAGTTAGTGCGTGCGGGGTGTATATTAAGCCCTATAAACGGAGCCTTTGGCCATTGGTATAAGAGTAGCTGTGAGTGCGTAACCTGTGGTAATAATAGACTGTCGAAAGTGTCATGCTGAACAAATCACCCAAAAATCACCTTTGTTCTTTGTTGCGTTATAATACCTACCAAGCCTTACGATTAACTACCGCTATATTTAATCCCTAATACTAATACAGCTTCATCACACTCTATTAAAAAGGGGTTATTACGCTATTACAATTTTCTTTTTGTCTTTGATAAATTCAGTTCCAAATTTCATTTGATATCTCATCTGTCATGATACGATATGTCGTTATAGACGAAATGATCCATTATTTAAAATTTTTCCTATTAAATAGTTTGTAAGTAAAAACGTTCAAGTTTCAAACAAAATCTCTATAGAATTCATCAGAGAAGCTTAAATTGAAAGTATAAAAAATTGATTAAATGATTAACCTTCATCAAACTTTCTTTCTTCTAATGCATGATCTATATCTGAACCGTAGTATTTGAAATTAATTAAAACAAAACACAATTTTCGTAACAAAACTTGGATTGTTCTCTCATGGTCTCATCGTATTTCAATTTACGTATTGTTTGTTATATGTAATGGCTGAATAATTAAATTAGCCATTTGGATTTTCTTACTACTGTCAGCTACGTTCAAGTTCAAGAAGCTGACTATAATAATATCATGTATTACATTTTATTAGGTCCATTAACATTCATAATATGAGGTTTACAATTACTTGTGATATGCTTTAAGTTCATGTTCATATGTTATAGAAGACAAAAAATACTAACACTTAACAATTTCTTCCTGCTTCTCATTTCTCATTAATGAAACTGTAAATAAATAATGAATAACTCTAGTTAGTAGGTAGGTACCAAATATCTTTCAGCGCGATTCAGAAGAAATTGGGAGACGATACTCAAAATGAGAAAAAATTTTAATTCTAATTTTAGTTTTTCCAGTGAATTTTAGACCACTTAAAGTCAATGACGAGTAAACTGAAAAAATCGTCCGGACTACGTAAATAGGGTACCACCATAAAAACTTCCATCGCCGCCATAACCAGACCCTGTCGGGGGTGGACCATCTTTTCCTGTAGGCCCATGGGACCGATGATGAAACCAGTGAAAAATTTTATATTTTTCAACGGCGAAGGTTCCGCAAAGGGAACTTTATCCCAAAATCCTACTCACGCCGAAGAATCCTGCAAGTTAAGACTGCGTGGAAGAGAACGAATCTGATGCTCAACACATTTTAAGCAGATGCCCAGTTTTTGCGGCGCTTCGACAGTCTACTCTATGTAATGCTTATCTGAAACCAGTGAACAAAGGATCCAACCGAGCAGCTTTGTACTGTGTGTAACCTTCTTCGAAGCAACTTCACAGTCGACTTCAGTACTGCGGGCCAACCGGAGTGTACAAAGAGCCCACTGGTCTAAAGGCAAGGGTTATTTAAGGAACCATCGGAAGAAAGAACAAAAATTGTTTATTCAAAAAACATTGTAGATAATTAAAAAATTTTTATGTTTACCAACAGCAATGCAACGAACTGTGTCCCCATTAATTTTCATAAAATTTACCCTCAACCCCTGAGCCCTTTTTATTTCTTACTCATTTATCTCTCTTTTTTCATATATTTACATTAAACCATTAAACTACGATTATGATACTACGTGATAACCGATAAGATTTAAGATAACGAATCACGAGCTTCAAGCTATGATTCTATGACTGCGCTCGGAACGTCCGCCACTTTCTTAAGGCTAAACCGGACAGCTCGGTAATCTATTTCTAGCACGGTAGATGGCGCGGAAAGTAATTAGCTATTTGTATAAAAACCATTTGATTAATTTTAGGTTTTATTGCTCGAATGTACCTACAAACATAATAGAATTCACGCTGACGGAGTACTTTTGTAATTTTCCTTTTTTCTTAAAAAATATATCAATTATCTCTTTTATAGGAAAAAAAAATCAAAAAACTGGGGGCCAGCAAATAAAAAGCATTCGTTACTGAAGCTATCCAAATTTTCACTTTAATTTAATTTTTAATTTTTGTCCATCAAAACAGCAAAATAAACTTTTCTTTGACCATTTTACGCGCCGACAAGATTGAACCGACAGAATTATGCAAATTTGCGATAACGTGCTAACTTGTTTATGCTTCAAGGGTGTCTTTTAATTCAACTGTGTAGAGATAAGTGCATTTTAAAATTTGTATTCTTTCCTCTTCATTTCGTCTAATATTGTGCTATGGATTATAAATAGACATACAACAAAAAGTAAACGCCAGCTTCGGCTAGGAAATAAATAATTTGGTTTTAAAAACTCGATTGTTCGATTGTTGTGATATCAGTAATTGTACCCTCAGTATTATCAACTTTTTAAGTCGCCTTTAAAAATTAAAACTCCATTTAATTCAAAATCTAGCCATGCTATTGGTGGATATTTGACATAAATGGAGTTTAAATTTTTAAAGGCAGTTTTAAAAGTTGATAAATAATACTAGCGGTAAGAGCAGAAACTTAAATTATCCGATTTTCAATGTTAATTCTCTGTGTACCCAAATCCAATATACAGGGTGTCCCTAAAAGGTCTGTACAACGCTGTACCACATATACCTGAGATTAAAATATGCCGATTAAATTTTTTGTTAAATAAAAAAACACTTTTTAAAAACTTGTCCTCTTTTAGAAATGCACTTTTGTAATTTTCTTTCTTTCTTAAAAAATATATCAATTATCTCTTTTATAGGAAAAAAAATTAAAAAACTGGGGTCCAGCAATGAAAGGGCCTTCGTTACAGAAGCTAACCCAATTTTCAATTTAATTTAATTTTTAATTTTTATCCATCAGAACAGCAAAATGAATTTTGCTTTGACTATTTCATGCGCCGCCCAGATGGTAGTAGACAGATTTTACAAATTTGCGATAACGCGAACTTGTTTATTCGTCGTTACGATAAGTTTTTCGCGTAAGGGTGTTATTTCATTCAAGTGGTAACTACTGTGTAGTTACTCATTTGCAACGTATTAGCTATGGTTGTTATTACTATTTCTAAGAGCACTTATTTAAATTATCCGATTTTCAATGTACCCAAAACGGTGGGACACCCATATGAACTAGTGTTTGTACTAGTGTACCTATGGTCCAGTCAGCAAAAACTAAAAATGGGCTTCACTGTCAAAATATCCAATACATGTATAGTTTTGAAACTTTGCATACTCATTTGTCTAGTGATGAATGGTAAATATCCTAAAAGTCCTGATGAATCGAAAGTGAGCTTTAACGGCAGTGGCCTAAGACATGCCACTTTAGGAATACAAAAAAGATGCATATATTCAATTTTGTAGAAAATTTTATTGGCTTTATTTTAATAACGTTTTAGCTGCAACCCATAGTTTTCGAGATATTTACGAAAAACTGAGAAAAATTATGTCTTCGTCCACTGCCGCTAAAGCTCACCTCTGATTCATCAAGATTTTTTGGATATTCATCACTAGACGTTTACAAATACATATGTGAAGTTTCAAAACTATTGAATTTTTTTGAAGGTAAAACCCTTAATTGACTGGACTACAACTAACGTTCATAATACTGATACATACTAAAATTCGTTTTTGGCATAGCATTTGTTGTGGTTTTAGTTGCATATACAATCAGTACGATTTTTTAAAGGTCAAAATTTCAAACATTTATAATTTCTTTTGTAATTAAAATTTCTAATTGCAACTTGGTATAAAACAAAAAACCGGGAGGTTCTTAGCGAGAGACCCAAAAGAACCTAGTTATTAATTATATTATAGTACTTAGGAATACTTTTAAACAATTTTATAATTCAAAGATTTGTAGAAACATTTATTATTGAAGATGCTATGTGATAAAACTAAACTATCCCTGTAGGTATGCTTGTATTATTTTGTAATGTTATGTTTATATTTGCCAATTCAAATCTTTATTAAAAGGACGCACGACGTACGTGACGTAGTGAACCGAATCGTCACGAGCGGCGTAAAATTAGTCAAAGTGAAGTTTATTCTTCTGTTTAGATTAACAAAGAGTGAAAAAAAAAATTTTTTTTTAACTGCATTGTACTCAGAAAACATGCTTCTTTATATGCTGGCTAACACTTTTTTTCAAAAAAATTTCCAAAAAGAATTATTTTCAAAATTTTTGAAAAAAAAAGCTAAATTTAAAAAAATAGTCCGTCAGCGTGAATTCTAATAGTGTTATAAGTCATTTGGCCATTTCAGAACAAAGAAAATTTTTTCAATGTGCTTAGAAATAGCTAATTACTTTTCCGATATATTTGTCTCTCTTTCACACTTGGTCGATTTGGTTGTCCGGATTCGCCTTAAAAACCACAAACCACTTTTTATCTCCGAACGATGGCTTGCATAACGCGTTCAATGGTTTGGGACAACATAAAGCGTTAAGAGCAATTTTCGACGGCTTGGAATTTAGCTTATGACTTGAAACTAGGGTAAGCAATGCAGCTATGGCCGGGTTCGGCACGTGGACGATGGATACACGTGCAGGTTCGTTGACCCGCCTTCAGAGAGGGTTCTTCCAAATCAATACTCCCAAATATAAGGAAGTAAGATATTGTGATAGTAGTAGGAGGGTTTATTTACAAAGGGGCGAAAGAGAAATTGGTATAAGTTGAGTAATTTACTTTTTTTTCTATGATTTCACATGCAAAGTTGTTTAGATTTAGATATTTTATATCGTCTTACAAATATTTGTTTGGGTAATATCTAGGTGTTTAAAATTAAAAGATATCAAGTACAGTTTGGAGCGCGCACATCAAACTTTTACGTCAGATAAGTGAAATAATAAATAAAGAGGCTGGAGCTCGTGTAATTTTCTTCCATTTATTAAGCCGGTTTACCTATCACGAAAACAATTAAGGTCAAGGGCATTAAGAAAGAAATTAACACAAAAGAATGAATGGTAGATCTACTAGAAATGCGGTCAATTTCACAAAGGTTATTAAACATAACTAACCTTGAAACTAATGTCCCCACAACCGTAAGTTTAAATTAAGAATAAAGACCTACACGTTCATCCGAAAGTACTACCTACGCACACCATCGGGGGATTCTTTTTTTATAAGAAAATGCTTTTAAGCTGGGTAAGACGCTAAGCCGCTTTGTGCTTCATTTCTATTATTTTTACACCCGAAATGTCGAAGAACATGTAAAAATCGGAAAAGAAATCTTACAAGAATAAGATTAAAAAACGGGTTTGAAGTTTCAAATTTATGAGTTATTCAAATGCGAGACAAAAGAAATCAATTCCGTAATCTGTAATTTTAATTTAATCCCTTGAAAATGGCAAATCGTCCAACGTTCAACTCCTCTGCACTTCAGGTGAAAGAGCTTCCGGAGTTCCAAAATTTTTAATATAAAATTGTGTTTCTAAAAATTTCTCATGTTCTGAAAAAACGTTCATATCGCTATATTCAAAAGTAAATCGTTGGCTCGGTTGTTTACAAACAGCAGTTGCTTGAATTGTTACAGAAAAAAGAAATTGATGTGGATGATGATAACTAAAGCGATTTTTCCAAGTGGAAAATTCAAACTAAATTACTAAATACATATTCGCTTGAATACGTAGTTTGAATTTTAATTTTCATATCTTCATTTGGAAGGTGGATCCCTGGGTGGGTCGTACAAAAAAACTTCTGTAGTAAAATTAATTATTGGCGACCATGTTCTGTTCTTAAATTAATTAAAAAAGTATTTAATTTCCGAAAGAACACTTTTCATCAAGTGCCTTAACGAGCCTTTTTTTTAACAAAGCCCAAGTTGTACAACCTTTATCACTTACAGTGTTTTCAAACAAAAAACAAGCAATTAATCTGAAATATTTCAAAACAACCATTTTGGTTGGATTGGGCACTTTCATTTTCAGAGGGTTGGTCCAGGCAGGTATAACGAGAAGCATTCATAATAGAAAGCAATGTAGGGCGGTTCCATTTCCACGTGTAGGGTTTAGTGAACTTTCTCCCCTCTACTACAAAAAAAAAGAATTTTAACTGAATCGAACCGTACACAACAAATTTTGGCCCGGGTTAATACTACGCGCACTGCGCACCATTAACGAATTTTACTTTCGAAGGGACTGGGAAAATGGAAAAAATGCGTTGCGGCGTTTGATGGTGGATTTGAACAAGAGATTCCACTTTTCAAGTCGCCCTGCGCAAATCAATAAACTTTCCCCAGTTGCGTTGTGCTTCCGAATTTAACCTACTTTGGAAATATGTACAACGTACAATCTTCCATGTTTGTATATAATGTTACTACTACAACTAGGGAAAGTAAACATGAATGGTACAAAAATAAATTTCTTTTGTTTTTTAACTATTTTATTTATAAGAAAAGTTAAAATATTTTCGCTAAAAGGGCTTACAAAGCACAAAGGCAATCGAGAATCAAATTTCGGAATTTTACTGCGCGCTTCAGAAATTACAGTTGGACCACCGACTTAGCTTATTAGTATATGGGTTCCAGGCCCCAGAAGCCCAGAAGTACCTTCAGATTCCAATTTGATTCAAATATTGAAAATATTTCCTCTTTTTGTAGCTTTCAAAAGCTATTTATTCATTTACAATTAATCATTTGCCACAGAGAAATACCATCAAGGTAAACAGTTATTGGAATCCAACAATTTGGTTAAATGTATTTTTCAAGGGCACAAGTAGTAGTTGTAAACGAAGTAAATTCCAAAAAATCAATGACTAAATAAAGCCAAATTTTATCGTCGGTGTGTCGGTGTAAAATTAGAACCGGGTTTCCGTATATAACTTCGGAACGAGCGTACTTAAAACAAGTTACGTTGAGATTGGTCAAGGTGGCCACGACAATCGTAAGCAATCGTACAATTTCGGACCGCTTCGTTCGTATAAACTTTCTCTTTCGAAAGTACTTTTTCGAAAAATCGAAGTTTCTCAATCCAAAATTATTTTGGAAATAATAAAAAAAAACAATTCGTGGAAGGTTAAGTTGCATTTGTTATTGAAAAAAAATTGGACAAATAACAAAGCTCGATAACATTTTAGGTTTAAAGTGACTGATCAATGTTTGTCGTAACCCTGCCCACGGACCGAGGGGCAGGGTACGTTAGCCTCGGTGTAGTGCAAATGGAGGCGAATACTCGTGATTTTTACGCTCTCCACGTGTGCTTATAGGTCAATGTCCATTTAGTTCAGTTAGCCATTATATTTTTGCAGTTGTATGTGTTTATTTTCGCCGAGTTATCTTGTATACAAATTACATTAATTTTGCTTACAATAATTTGCAATGTGAAAAATCAAATTACCATCATAAGTAGAAGATGATATAAATTCTTTCGCATCAATTTTTGTTAACTTCTACAATTCAAAATAGGCAACTCACTTTTTGAATTTCAAATTCTGCTTTTGAGTCTTTTAAATTAAAATTAGGAAATTAGTCCGAACTGATTTCGTCGTGTGTCGTGTGGTACAATTTACATAATTAGCTATTTTTTCATTATTTTGCTAATAAATCCGTTGCTTCATTTTTTAATAGGCAAGGTGAAGTCTAAAATTGAGTCGCATTGACAGATATTTTTGTTTGTACATAATGTAATTCGAAAAAGCGCTTTAAAATTTAAACATTGTGGTATAATTTCGTTAGAAATTGTGGTTGTTCGCCGCCACGTGCCGTTCCTTTACCAGACTAGACTAAGCGGCATGTAATGGATAGAGGGAGTAGAGAGGCAAGGAAAGATGCCGTATCTCGTAGGCTTTCGATTACTTTCGGTGTGTTCCGAACGTGTAGGAGGTAAACATTTAGTTCAATCTTGGTAAGCAGTGTGATTGTATGAAAATAAAAAAGCGTCAATAAATTAAAAGTATTGTTTTATATTTTTGTGAATTAAATGTTTTATATGAAACTGTAGTAATGTAATGAACCGTACAAGTCCAGTTAAGAGCACCAATTTCTATCGAGGTGACTGAGAAAACCGCATTATTTTGTAAAACCCTTTTTAGGCCGAGAACTTGACGGATACGATGTAAGTACTCAATTTGACAAATTTTTGCTATTTTTTAATTGGTAAAAATGGTACCATTGCAGGTACTTACTCATCTAACGTAGCTTCTTGTATTGTTGAGATAGGTAATGGGCTTAACAAATTATTTATCTATTAGTAGTTAGTAGTTAAATTCGGGAACAAATAACGTTGGACTTTTAAAGTCGCTCGAAAATCGCCATCGAATAAAATTTCTAATCAAATCGATCGATATTCAAAATTTCTTTTTTGGACTCAAATTTTGGAAATTGTTGTAAATCATGGATATTTACGAGTTCTTAAATTAATATGCAACAACATACTTGACCCGTGCGCAAAGGGAAACGAGTATCCGAATTTTCGGGACCTACGTCTCTGTAGGTTGACGAGGTCGGCGTTCGTTGTAAAAAGCGCCCCAGGAGCCACGTGGAGGCGAATAACCACGCATACATTACTCGTGCGACCTCAATGCGCTCTTGCCGTTGCCCGCTTGAGCAGTAAATGAAATGGTGGTTATTCGCCTCGCTGCATTTCTCCTCGTGTCGTCCGGCGCTATCTTGCTTGTTGTTTTGTATTCACATAAATTGTTTGAGAGGTGATATAAATAGAAAAATTATTTTTCAAACTTATTTTTAATGAGATTTTACATTATCTCGAGAGATTGGCTACGAGTACGTTCGCAATGCGATTTTACTGTTAAACCTGACCTACTCAAGACGTTACTATTTGTTTGCGTGTTTCTATTTACGCAACTACTTATCTAGACTAGACAATAATCTATTTCTTTTAATTTGTGGTAATCGAGTAGCCTTTAAATTTTTATTTATTCAAAACGCAAAGAGCTCCTTATTTCTCTTCTACCCTTCTCGAATAAATTCCGCCCAAGGGCTAAAACCTAAAACTAACCACCAAAATTTACTTTTCTCAAATTTTAATAATTATACGCCCGTTTTCGCCCATTTACTGAAAATCAACAAAACAAAATTTGCTTTTGTGCTCACGGTTATAATTTCGAAGTATTTGAGCGTACAATTTGGACTTTAGGTTTTAAATTACTTATTTGATGCATTAGTATCATTACCGAAAGTTTGATTTTGGTTATGGGGTCAAAAACCGACCCCTCTCCTACGCACTGCACACGCATAGGGCGGAGCTTAACTTTTCAACCCAAACTCGCACATGTCACAAAACTTGCATTGTTGTAGTACATCTCAAAGAATATAGATCTTCAAGTGCCTTTTAATATTTTTATATAAACTTTCGAATTCACGATGACCGATAGGAATAAAAAATTTACCCCTCAAGAAATTTTAATTCAATCTATACTTTCCCGTTGCAACTCTGAAAACGAAGGTGCGTTTTAATATTAGTTTTAAGCAACTTCTTCGATATTTCTCCAGGTTTTTTTAAATTTACGATGGAAATTGTTTGTTTCAGATTTGTGGTCGCAATCGAGATCGTCCGAAATGGTGGGTTATTATAGCGAAGCGTCGTTACCGATCGGTCCCGTACAGACGTCGGAAGAATCGCGTTTATCCATAAAACGAGTCGTATGCAGTCCCGATCTTCCAATAACCGAATTTGCTAATTCGCAAACGAACCAGGAAAATAATATTCAGTGCCAATTATGCAATAAAATGTTTACGTCGAAGACTGCTATTCAAGCCCATCAACGCACTCACGCAAAAGAAACCGAAGATCCGTATCGGTGTAACATTTGCTCTAAGACGTTTGCCGTACCAGCACGTTTGACGCGTCACTATCGTACGCACACGGGAGAAAAACCGTTCCGTTGTGAGTTTTGTAATAAGAGTTTCAGCGTTAAAGAGAATTTAAGTGTGCATCGAAGAATTCATACGAAAGAAAGACCTTACAAGTGCGACGTGTGTTCTAGAGCGTTCGAGCATTCCGGTAAGCTCCATCGCCACATGAGAATTCACACAGGCGAACGTCCTCACAAGTGCACAATTTGTTCCAAAACTTTCATTCAATCGGGACAATTAGTAATTCACATGAGAACACACACGGGCGAAAAACCGTACGTTTGCGGCGTGTGCCAAAAAGGTTTTACCTGCAGCAAGCAATTGAAGGTGCATTCGCGCACCCACACCGGAGAAAAACCCTACTCGTGCGAAATATGCGGAAAATCGTTCGGTTACAATCACGTCCTCAAACTTCACCAAGTTGCTCATTACGGCGAAAAAGTATACAAATGTACGATTTGTAACGACACTTTCAATTCGAAGAAATGCATGGAAGCTCACATCAAAAGTCATTCTGAAAATGCGCAAAGTGTATCATCTACCTCATTAGTACCTAGCGAGTCGTCGTGTTCGTCCAGTAGCGATAAAGAAAACAAAGACTCACCGGTTGAGTTCGTTAGCATACCTGAATCCACGATCGTTAGCTACGATTCCGACATACGTTATTATTTGTATACTAAAGATAGAGGACAATTATCTCCGTCGTCCCTCGCGTACATTCAGCAATCTCCACCGTATCCGACGTCGGGTGTCGATCTTCTTGCCGCTGCCGCGTCGGCCACGGAACGTGTCAATAACGACCAATACCGGCGCTCGCCGGACCTCGTTCTAAACTTAATATCTAAAGGATCTTCCGAAATGGTGGCGGCATTGAGACATCCTGCTTACTTTTCTTCGCCGAGTCTCCCCTACGACACCCAACTAAACGCCGGAGATAACATCAGGCGTCAAGTGGAAGCTTGTTTAGCGGTCGAAGACATCGCATCTGAAGACGAACCAATACTGACGCCGCCGAGCTCCAATCCCGTTTCGCCCGCATCGTCGGTTTCTCCAGATCCCGAATTGAGCTTACCGCCGCGCAAAAGATCAAAGATGATTTTAAAATCGATGGAAACGAGCAATGAAAATTCTTCACCAGTTCGTTACAGTTCTGTTATTCACTATGCCCGCGCTTCGTAATGTTCGATTAATAATTAACCAAAAACTTTTTTGTTTGGCTATACCAATTTAATAGTTTTTATTGAAGAAAAGTTATATTTAACTTTTACCAGAACGGATTTTGTTTCTCTGTGATAAAAGACTGCATGAATTCGACATTTACCTCATATCTGTGCCTAGGGCTCTGCCCCTCGCAATATTTTACACTGATGCACTGCACCCAGACGTGCGCTTGATATGCGCCCTAATATGATTTATTTTGAAACTATTACTCTAAATGTTTAATTAGAACTGTTATTTGTTTGTGATGTTGGAAGTCATAATTGTCGTGATTTTATAAAGACGTTGAGTTTTCGGTAATTTTAATATTTTTCATAGTGTAAAGTGTACTGTAATCTAAGTCTGATGAACCGCTGTGCAACAGTGGTAATAATTTATTGTATTCCTTATCATTGGTGTTATCTATATGAATGAATAATAAAAAAATACACTTTGTGATTTATTCTTTTATTTTTTTACCTGCACTATAGTAGAATGTTAAATATTGGCATAAGTTATGAAAATAGTATGAATCGTATCCACTAATAAGAGAGACCAATCCGATCCTTTGCAAATACTGAGATGCATAATATTGACGCAACGGAAATGAGAAGCGGCGAGTATTATAATGTCGTGTGATAAGATATCAATTACCTACACAATTATGTACTATTGGTAATGTCGCCACTGAGGATATTTTTTAAAGATCTTGCCGGTAATGTTTTTTTTTCCATGCCGTAAATATATTTTTTTGGTTGCAATCTCGCCAAAAACACTATTTTAAATGTAATCCGATAAGCATGCGAAAAACTAGTGTTTACAAACTTTAGTTTCAATTAATTTCTGATATTAAACTTTAAAAGAGTTACTTCTATCATTATAATGTTCGTTACCCTAAATATACAAATTCTGATTTTAGAATGAAATTTCGCATGCTAATACCAAATCTAATACTAATACTGCTAATACCTAATACGATTATGTATTGAGTGAGATTTGAATGAATTTGCAACTTTGTAAACAAGGCCACGGATTCAAAACAAACAAAATCATTAAAATTGAACTTGAAGTAGTCTACTTTTTTCATTGCGATTTAATATTTAATTAACTACTACCTGCTACGTAAGCGTAAGTTGTTAATTTTAACTAATATTTTTATTCTCGAAGAAACTATTTTGCACTGCGACTACACATTTCAAGATGATGTGCAGTGTAATTTAGTTAGCAGTGCTTTTTGATATTTTTTAACAACAAAGTCGTTTACGTACTCGAGAGGAACCAATAAATTGATTCTAGATTTTGTGTAGCGTAGCTATTCGATCACAGAGTGCGCGTAATTTAGCGAAAATGTATCGCTGTAATAAACGCCTTGTTGATAGGCAACCAATGTAGCTTGATCAAATAAAAATTTTCTATTAGAAAAATTATAAAAACGTCTCAATTCCCCAATGTAAAGTTTACGTATACGCTTTTGAATATCGAAATCAAACATTTTTATTGTAGAAACCTAATGCTACAAGAAGTAGTTTAGATAATGATTTGCTGAAAAAGTTGAAACACCATAAGCTTTGAAATACTTGTATTATTGTGAAAAATGATATGTATAATATACATACCCCGAATGATAAGAGCTTGTAACTCTTCGTGTAACAACTTGTAAACGATTTTAAACATATACTTCACGTACAATCGTCATTGACCATTGTTTCTAGTTGCTTAGTGTTACTCTTACTCTAATCAAGCCTAAACACAGTAGATATAATTAATAAATCGGTTATAACCAAAACCTTTTACAGCGAGTGGTCGGATATAGCGAGCACATTTAGTTGGTACTAGCGTAGTCGTTATAACTGGACTCGACTGTTCGCTTCTACTGCATTTTGAATTCTGCATAATTTTAGTCTTTTTCATTTTTGCTCTAAAACAATAATTAAGGGAGCAATAATTGCTAAAAACGTGATTTTAGTGCTATGTACTATTATGGTGGTATGGGTAAGCCATTCAACACCCGGTATATACTTTATTGTTACGTCCAATCAGGGCTGGAGAGAGTGGAGTGAACATTACATATTTATACCTACTAAAGCACGGAAACTATTTAAACTTAAAAAGCAAACCCCCATGCCCCAAAAAATTGTTAGAAAAACTTGAAAGAAAAGCTAAACTAATTTAAATAATTTAATTTTGAATTAACGAATGTAAGATCAAATTTGTTAGTTTTTCAATTTTAGTGTTTCGGTAAATTCCGAAAATTCGAAATGCCGTTTTAAAGAATTTAAAAAGTAACAATAATAGGAACTAAACTATAATATATACTCCACTTATGCTGCTTGCCACAAATATTCGAACCATTTGAGCTTCTGCACTTAAAAACCGAGTTTCTTTATTGAATACCGCCCATACCGTAATAATTAAGATGCCAAAATTGATCAACTTACCCATTTATTTCAAACACAATTTGAACTTCAATTACAAGGTAAAACTAATTGCTTATATTAAATTATTATATGTAAATCTTAAATTTTAGTCAAAATAATAATCGTATTAAATTAGTATGGTCTAGGAGGGCCAGGTGGGCCGCCACGCATCATTCCAGGAGGGGGGCCTCGCATTGCCATAGGTGGTGGACCTCCGCGACCCATCGCCATACCTGGTGGCACTCCCATCATGCCGGGAGGAGGACCCATCATACCCGGTGGTGGTCCTCCCATTCTTGGAGGTCCCCCGTGCATTTGTGGAGGAGCAGCTACTTGACCACGACCTCCAGGAGTCATAATTTGTTGAGAAGGACCTCCCACACCTCTAACGGGGCCTTGCAATCCTGGAGGAACTCCACCGACGCCAGCTGGCATTCCTCTACCTACAGCCCTACCTATTCCAGGTCCTGAAGCAGCTCCGGGAATGGGTACTCTTGGTAAACCCTCTTCTGGTGGTGGTGGACCTTCTACAGTCAACGATACGATACTCTCACCTCGAAGCAATACAAATCCAAGAACTCTTTTTTCTTCTCGTTCGACTTTCGAGTTCTTAGGTTTAATTTTACGAAATTCTTCACAATCTCCTAAAATCATATTCATATGTTTATCGAAGGCCTTGAAAGTCCCAATAAAAGTCCTAGAATCTTGCAAGGTTACCCGAACTCGGTAGTTTATATGCTGGACCATTTTATTATTTTTACCAATTGTCTAAAATTATATATTATTTTACTACAATTCTTAAACATATTAAATAGTCTTACCATTTTGCAGGTTTTAAATTAACCAAATGTAATAAATCAAAAAGTTAAAAACGAATTCGATCGTTTATAACCTAAAAGCGAGATGAAAACGCCGTTTGTCGTTCCGAAGCCGGTAAAAGCCGATAGACAACCCACCAAACAAGCCACTTTCGCTTAGGCGGGAGTTTTAAACAGGTATCGTTTGTTAGTTTGATTTCATATTAAATTTATTATATTATTTGTTACAACTCGTCGCCCCCTTAAAGATTAATTAAAAAATCTTAATTTTGTACTTAATTTACATAATTTAAAAAATACCTTCAAATAAAGATTTAAAGTTTATCAATAAATTATTTTGTATATAGCTCCGCTATAAGTAAATTGTTTATTACTCAAAAATCACACTTATTATAGAATTATAAATTGACTTAGTGGCAATAATTACATTGCGGATGGCATTTAATACCATTTACACCACACTGACATCCACCGGTAATATCTCCTTTACCGGCAGGCCCCCAACGTGGCCCTCGAGTTACCCAACATATTTCAGTTTTACACATTGAACATCTTAACCAATCACAACCCCATTTTTTCATTAATATAACGTGGCATGTAGGGCATTTAATAGCTTCACCTTTTCTAACCATTTCTTCCAACATCTCTTTTGTTTTTTTTGTATCTTCGTCGGTCGTGGTATCTAACATACTCTCTTGATACTGTTTACAGTTAAGTCCCATATGAATGGCCTAAAATTAATTGTTTTTTTATTGAACTAGGTATCTACTTAAAATTTAACTTACTTGGCATGTAAGGCAATTCGTAATACGACAAACTGGACAATAAAACTCATTTACGTTATCCTCGAAGATACACCACCCTCTACAATCTGGGGTCTTACAATGGAAGGATTTGTCAATTGTATTCTCAGCTTGAGTAACAGACTTGGTCAAAAATTGCTCATATTTGGCCGGAGTCAACAAAGCCTTTATTTCTCTATCTTGAAGAAAAACTTCACAACTATATTGATTATCACGATATGGGCATTTAATTTCTGCGTCTTCGGTAAACTCGATGGTATGAGCTAAACAAGGTTTGCAAAACTGATGAAGGCACTCTCTCAGCGTTACTCCTTCGTGACGCTCGATATCGCTTAAACAAATCAAGCACTCGAATGGTTCTGTATTTTCTACCAAATCAGCATTATCTAAATTTAAAAGTTCCATATAATGTTCTTCTTTTTTGGGAGGATCGGTGGATTCTTCTTGTTTAGTTTTGGTTACTTTTTTAGATTTTGAATTTAAAGAATGAATATTTCTAACTGTGGCACATATGGCGCAGACGTTATTATTTTGAAGATTCAAAAATGTGCACATGATGCATTCCCAGTTTTTATTTTCCGGTTTTAGAGTGTTTGAGTCGTAGTCTTTATTATCTTCGTCGACGATATTTAAATTTCTTTTTACATTAAGATGTGTTTTGGCTTCAGACGTGTTTGGCTCGGTATTAACTGTTTTTTGAACGTCGTTGATTTCTTTTGACGAAGAAGGGATCGGTTCTTCATTTTTAGGGGGTGTCTCTTCTTTTACGTTTAAACTACCTTTTTCGTTACTACAACTAGGTTTAACATCCAAACCAATATTTTCTGTTTTTGTTTCAGTTTTAATATCTAAAAAGACTTAATTTAGTTTAGTCGAAAATATGAACATTATTTACTTACCACTTGCAGATGCTACTAGGTACAAAAATATGGAGCATCCTTCGTCAACGTTTAGATTTTTTAACATTGCATTATCATCAGAAACCAGCCTTTTTCCTAAAATCCATCTTTGAACTGTTGCCGGTATTTGAAACTCTTTTTCAACTTGGAGCTTCAGTTGAGCTACCGATTGATTTTCCGTGACACTAATTGGAAACGGCCCTCTGTGGGAAACCTTGTCTTCGACGAACATGTTGACCCTAAAATTTAAAAAATGTACAAAAATTCCAAAAATTGTTTTAACATTTACATGAAACTATTCGAAGGACTTTCTTTCGAGTTTTGACGTACAACCGAGCAATTGATCTTAAGTTGCGCTAAATCCCTTGCAAGATTAGAAGCTTCACTTAATTCTCCTTTGGCAATTGCTGTTTCCAATCGTTTTAACAACCTGTTTACTTCAAGGGTGTCGGTATTATTAGCGTAGCTATTTTTGATCTCGTTAAATTTTTTTGACACGTTTAGGAATATGTGCTTATCTTCCATTAAATTTGTGTATATGTGTCGATCGGGATCTTCGGTTTTGACGTTGTAAATATTTGCAAAATCTTTAGGTCTCAGTAATTCGAAATTATTTTTTTCTTTCGATTTTTCTATGGCGTCTAAAATGTTCGATGGCGCAATTACTTTATGAATAACTCCACTTGTTTGAGCAGATGAAGATAATTTTAACGGTTTAGAGTTTTGGGTTCTTTTCACTTTAATATTTTCGTAAATTGTTTCATTTGTGGTAATTAAAATTTCGGCAACCTTTTCGGCGTCGTCTTTATGTTGTTCCAAATCGTCTCCTGCTACTTCTTCTTCCTTTGTCGCACTTTCTACGTGTTCTTGTATAACGCTCGTTCTGTTTGTCGACTTTTCGTTTAAGTTATATCTTCTTTTGGGAAGAGAATTTTTCATTTCGATAAGCATCTTTTTCAGCCTTTCCCTCTCTTCTTTTTTATCGGAAGAAATTTGTTTCGGTTTTTCATCATCGACAGAATGCGATTTAACGATCGTTTTGTTACCATTTTGATTTTCGTTATACTTCGCTAAAGCCGAAAATCCAATTTGTGTTTTAGATCTTTCTAGTTGTCTTTCGAATGGAGGAGGATTGCCGATAAATTTAGATCGAGTCGTATTTTTAGTAAAATCTGAATTAGTACTGAGCGGAAAATGTTTTATTTCTGAATTTTGTGTTTTATTATTTTCGAGTGTACTATTTTTAGTAGGAAGTGCCGTTAAATCGTCAAAATACGGTTTAATTGTTGCACAAACGTAACATATTATTCTCCAATAATCATTTTCGAGCGAGCACTTGGGACAAAACCAACTCTTTTTATCTAATTTAGTAACTTCCTTATTTTCAAAATTATTTGTCTTAATAATAGCACTTTCCGACTTCGCGAGTGGTATTCTAATTTTATTATCAAAATTTTCTTCTCGATTTATTTTATTACAACTCTCGGTTTCTTTACTATTAGAAGGTTCTTCACTTATACTCGCCGTTTTCCCAAAATAGTCGCGTTTAAAATTTTCTTTTTGGAATGCACCGGATTCTTTAGTACCGAAAATCGCCGAATTTACGGTGACTTTTGTAACACTAGTAATTGCGTTAAATTTTGCTATCAGATCTTTAGCAGATTTTCTTTTAGGCGAAATCCAACTATCGGAATTTGTTTTAGTTTCGTGTTTAGGGCGCATAAATGGCGGAGGCGCCGATTCGCCGTTTTCGCTTCTATTTTCCTTTTTGATTATTTCCGACGCCTCACGATCCAACTCACTGATGTTGGTTAAAAACGAAATTCCGGATTTTCTTTTGTCCTCTTTCTTTTTAAAAAGTTTATGCTCGTCTTTGGTTTTAAAAATTTTGGGATCTACGTAAAGTTCGATGGGTTCGTACTTGTCGTCTAATTGCGCTACATCTTTGTCTTTTTTCGTCGAAAGTCCCGAATCGCGACTTGAATTTCTTTTATACCACGGTCTCGGAGAGACGGGTGCATCCAAAGAACCGGAGGAACCGGAAGTCGATTTATTTACACTTTTTTCTGTTTCTTTCACGGCTCTTAACATTCCGCGATCTAGTTTTAAGGAATCGTTGAAAAGAATATCGGCGTCGGCATATTCTATCGCATCGTTATCGGCTTTTTCTAAAGACGTTAAAAGTTTTTCCGGCGTCATTAGACTCGGAGGTTGAGGAGCTAGACGTTTTTTTCTTCGTAAGCTCATCGTGGAAGTCCCATCTTGAACACTTTTGGTCGAAGGAGGTTGAGGAGCTTTTCGTTTTCCTTTCACGTGACAATACGCACCTGCTTTTTTGAGTTTAGAAGATTCGCTATTAGTTCGGCGATGTAATTTTTCTTCTTCCGCTTTCATCGTCTTTTTCGTCATCAGTGGTAAACTTTTGCTGTTGTCGGCTTCTTCGGTTAAATTTGGGGCCGGTTTGAACAGAGTATCTCGATGGAAGAATAAGTTGTATTTTTTTCTGAGCGTCACGTTTTTATCATTCTCTCTTCTTTTGTCGCGTTGTTTCAGTCTTGCTTTGTACGTATCCGTTTCCGGACCGGGGACAATATTTTTTTCGGTCACTTCAGAGGTATAATCGACTGGAGATATAAACGAAAACGACGCTATTGTTCCAATACTGCTAATGGAATTTAAACTATCACAGCTGCTTGAAGAAGATATTTCTTGAGTCACGGATTCTCTCGATGTAGACGTCTTAAACCATCTGAAGAAAGAAAAGAGACCACTGCTTCGCTTGGACGTTTTTGGATCACAGCCAGGACTTTGTCCGATGCTAGCAGTTGAAGCCTCTTGATGTCTTATACTCATATTATCATGAGCATGTCTTTTGAATAATAGGGAAAACCTCTTCTTACTAAGGAAATGTAAAACTTTGTTTAAGCTAACAATACAACATGCAACAAATTTTGAAAAAGAATTAGAACACGTGTCAGATTTAAAAGGTTTTATTATTACTCATGAGTTATTTTTAAATTAAACATACAAAAAGTTTAATTGATATTTTGTAAATAGATTTTGTCGCACACGTTTACTCACCAGTGCTCAACATTGAATTATAATATTTCGTGCAAGAATATAATATACCGAACGGAAATTATAACAACCAACGAATAGAAAGATGTTGGGATTAACGTCTACACGACTTAAAACCGACGGCCGAAGTTTGCGTCGAGGTGCGTGTTTAATTTTAGCGCCAGTTCACCAGCTTTCGTCCGGTTGTAAGATACCTTGATAAAATATCAGGCTTTTATAATAATTCAACTTGTAGTATTATTGTATTCATTCAAATACGGAGACAAAAACTTATTTTTCTCATTTTGCTTCTCAAAGGCTACAAATGGCAAATGGCGAGAAAAAAACTTACCAATTTTTTTTGTTTTGGTTCATTATGCTATTATAAATATGAAGGTATTAGAAAAATCCACTGCACCTAGAAATGACACTATTTTAATTTTCAAACTACTGTTTGAAGTCTTATTAGGTATAGAATAGGTAATTCTGAATATTCTGAAAATACTCGAATGGAGTAGGTAGCTCGAGTAACTCGAATTATTCAAATTATTCAGTTTTCGATTACTCAATTTTTGATAATTTGATTTAAATTATTAGATTTCCAATTAATCGATTAATTGGATATTTTTATATTTCCTGAGGTGTGTGGTTGATGGATGTTCGTATTTAGAGCATAAACAAATTAAGTTCATGACATACTATTGTTAATAATAAGAAGAAGAATCTTAAAACAATTAGTAGTAAAATTGTAAATTCAAAGTTTCGCGCCATGAAAACTTCGCGCCGCAAATTTTCCATTTTGAATAGCTTGACTAGTAAACCGCGCTTCCATTTTTGATAACCCTGAACACTTTTTCATCGCCCGTTTTTTTATATTTATTTAATATTTTACGGCTTTTCTTTTCTTATGTTACTATTTACGAACGGAGCCACGAAAATCTATCCAAAAGCGCTCTTTTATTTATCTGGCTTTTAAAATTAATATCAAAGAGAAGTCAGCGAAGTAGCGGAGATACGAATTTAAAAGTACTCGGTCTCGGCAGTTCTGAATATTACAAATTGTTATATACCTACTCACTGTTACCAAATAAGCGTAACTTGAAAGTTCAAATTAGAAGTTATAAAAATGTTAATTTTTAGAAATTGAGAAACCTACTTTTTATAAACTAAACCTTCAAATTCAAAAATGCAGCCAACCACAATTTTACCGCTGAAACTTTGTTGTTTCATTTTTTAATTTGATTTAAAATTAATTCAAAAGCATTATTCGCTAAGTAAGTTTCAACAATTATTTTTACTATTAATTTATTGTATATTAAACTAAATTAACGAAAATACTCAAAATTAAGAAATCATTATTAATTATGTATTGGTTGGTAGCCCTGCCTTTGTTTGGTAACTATCGTGAAGTGTCAAGCTTGACAAGTTTGGGTAGAGAAAAATAATTGTAAATTGGTAGAAAATTTGAAAATTAATCGAAAAAGTTGTGTTTATTGTGTACATTGTGAATTAGTGTATTAATGATGAAAGATCTAGAGCGTTCTGAACACTCTTGAAATTCGTTTTAAGTTTTTTTTAAAATTCGGCGACACCCTAGTTTTATAGTGGACTCGTCCAAAATCCTTTGTGTGTCTTTTTGTTAGTAAACAACCTTCTGACGTTTAGTAACAAAAATAAAGAAGTGAAATTATAAAAACTACATTTGTAATGTTCCATAATCATCTTTTAGACAAGAAATCAGTTAAACTTGTTTTGAGTCAGTCCGTTATACATTCAAAGAGAAAAAGAATATTCATACACCCGACTGCAATGTTCAAGAACTGTTTAATAAGTAGTGCCCTACCGTGTACAATATAAATTACTCGATAATCGTTAAAAAGTTTAATAAATCGGTTACTTAAAATATTGTATTGTGTATAACTAATAATTATGAAGCTTTTAGAGAGCCCTCGTTTCGAAGCTATTAATAATGCTTTGAGTATCAAAACAAGTGACAGTAAAATACTAGTTTGTATCGAAAGTTACTCTTGTAAGATGGCAGGAGGAGAAAAGGCTCTATACAAAAGATTTACCTCCGAAGGTATTCAACCAAACGATTTGCAAGCCTTATCTCCTCCACAAGGTTACAGCCGTAGCATGTCCGGAGATGAAGATGGCTTATTGTGCGATACAATTAGTCGCAAAACTCTCTTTTATCTCATTGCTACACTAAACTCGGCTTTTCCAGATTATGACTTTATCAATGCGAAGGTAAACAAAACAATAATGTTTGTTTTTATCTTAACTATTTTTTATAATCGAAGTAATTAGTAATATTTTTTTGGATCAAGTTATTTGAATTAAATGTGATATATGTTTTTATATCGTTGCAGAGTCATGAATTTAGCAAAGAGCCTTCAGTACAGTGGGTTACAAATGAAATTGATACGAAGCTAAATATAAGTGCAGGAGAGTATTATCGTTCTTGGCGTCAAGAACTTTGGGCCGCCGTTGAAGACGAAATTAATTTAAAGGAATGCGACATTTACTCGTACATACCTGATTTGGCATCTGATCCTTTTGGTGAAGATGGTTGTCTTTGGAGTTTCAATTACTTTTTCTACAATAAAAAACTCAAACGGATCGTGTTCTTCACATGCAGGGCATTTAAGTATGTATCTAAACTACTCCGTTTACAATCCATTTAGACCACAGTAGGCTGAGGTCATCGGACAGTTTTGGTTGTGTGATTTGGGCTTTTGCAATTGTTAATCATACTTGTCAATTATTTTCTCATTGTAAATTTTTTGACATGTCAAAATTGAAAAGAATGTGGTGCTATGAGTTTGCTAGGAAATGTGACATAAGTTTGATTTGCTTTTAGAAATTGTTTATTTAAAAATTAATTGTATTATTCGCTTATAATGTAGTTTGTTTATTAACATAGAGAAAGCTCAATTAGAATTAATTTATTTTAAGTTATGCACAAACGGGAATCACCTAAAAAGATGATTAAGGTCCACTGGGGGTCTAAATGGATTGTGAATGAAGTTATTCATAAGTTCAGTTTCTGGATAAAAATAAGCTTTTTGTTTAATGTTTAGTGACATTTACCTATACGCCTTTATCTTTTTCAGTCCGCTTTATGCATCTGATTCTGGAGTTGGCAGCGACTTTGCTATGGACGAAGATGATTTTGATTAAATGAGCCAGACTCATTTACAATTTGTTTTTTGTTGTAGATTAAGTTATCTATTTTAGCATTATTTCTTTATTTTGCTTATATTAATCGAACAACAATTTGAGATTGACAAGAAGTTCATAGGTTGGTTTCAAAAATAACTCTAGTTCAATGGCACAAAACACCTTAAGTAATATTGGTTGTAATCATTTTGTGCGAGAAAGTGATTAATTTTTTTAAATCATTTTCAACTTATTTAATAAGTTTATTGCTTTATAAAAGCCAAACACAACAAAGGCAAGGCGAAGAGACACTTTTTTTGCAGAGTAACCTCTTTTATTTATGTAACCCTCGGTAATGAAGTGTTTCAAGTTTTAAAAACTTCGCAATCATTAAAGTCGAACACAACGAGAGCAAGTTGAAGAAGTACATTTTTCCAGTGTTGAGTTTAAAAAACTTCGCAATTATAAAATCTAGTCATGTTTAGGGAAACTTTTTACCATGGGTAAAAATGAAAGCTATTCTGGTATAAAAAAAAGACTAAATGAAAGAAGTTTTGTGTAAGAAAAGTTTACTTGTCGATATATAAGAAATATTTTTTAATCTAATTCGCTTGATATTCAAAACTCTTTTTGTAAATCACGATATTAAAACTAGTTTGCCAAAATTTTGAAGCTCTTCATTTTCTTCAGTGAAATTCAGTAAATATAATCTCCGATTGTTTAATGTCTAATTAATAATTTGCATTAAAAATTTCTTCAGTGAAGTCCAGCAAAATTCTAATCTCTAATTATTTAACGTCTAGTGATTAATTTGGGTATTAAATCTGTTTTATTAGACCAAAACGTATTCAAAATCGTATAGAAATAGTAATTAAGTTTTTTTCTCGCAAATTCTCGATGTGATATTTTTCTAATTTTGCTGGACTAAAATACGTAACACACAAAATCTAAGTGTTTTATTTATGTACCTACCCAAAGTAATTGTCTATTGTTTAGATTTGTGTACATTTTGGTGAGAGCAAAAGTACAAAATATAGTTAAGTATACGGTGTTAGTTGCAAGTATTATTGGAAAATAAAATACAATTTGAATTCGTATTAATGGTAGTCGTGCGTGTTTTATTTTTTTTGTAGACAAGCTACGATTAGTACTAAAATTAGTCGAAGGGCTGTTCGTATTTCTAACCATAAATTAACGTTTAGTTACTAACAAATTGTTCAAACTTGCACATAATCTAACGAATTGGTTCTAATAGTTTTAAGTTTTAAAGACTTCATTTCATCGATTGTATTACACGATCTCACAAATTATGTTTATTTTTGAAAGGACAGTTTTAATATTTATCTTAGTCTTAACAATTTAGTATAGTTGTGTGTTTATATGTTAACTTTAAAGTCTTAGTTTTAGCACGTAATAATACTTTATTACTTTGTAAATATACATTTGATCTGACAAAAATATATATTACATATTATTATTATGTATAATAGTTTTATTATTAAAAAAAGTAAATAACGAATGCTAATAAACTTCTGTAGTACAGCATTTTTTAGTCAATGGTCAACAAAATATTAAAATTTTAGTGATATATATTTAACATTAATTTAAGTTTCAATAAAATTAAATAACAAGCCAATTTATAATAAATTAAAAAATGCGATATCGCGTAACACCTTTTTAAACTATTATCGAAATAAATAATTATAGTCATTTGTAACAATTTAAAACTACGTAAGTTAAGATTTATCTGTACATCATAACATCGGGGCTCTGATACATGCAAATGTATGCGTCGCATAATAATCTCCGTGCATGCTCCGGTAAATACCTATCTGAAGGGGCTTCTTCGTGAAGAGCACGACAAATTTGTTCGTCGGATAACCATTTAGATACATCCGGACATGCTACCATTTCTGGAATATTGTAACCATTTTGTTCACCTAAAAATTACGTTTGTTGAATTCAATAATCGACAAAAGTTTAAAATTTAATACCTTTTCGATCTGCCATAGAATCAAAAAAGCACCAAGGCGCTTCGTGCCCGACCCCGCATTTAACAAATGCAACATAATGTGATGTCTCTATACAAATTACAGCAAAAAGTTCCATAAAAAGTCGGGGAGGGTGACAATGTTCTGCCATAATTGAAAAATCATGAGAAACATTAAGTTTTTTTGGATTATGAGAAATTCTTCGACTATGTGAATGAGCTTTTTCTATACACTGATGGCAAAAAGCGGTACTTTCCAATCCTACACCACATTCTCCGAAACATTGTTTACATTCCCATTCAGCAAGTTTCCCACAAACTGTACACTGCCGTGGAGCTGTAACATACAATAAAGTTAGGTTTTAACGTTTTAAGGACAAATTTGGGGAGTTCATGAAAATATGCAACTCGTGTTCACGAGTTCCTAGTGTGTGCATAGGCGTTAAAAAAGGGGTAAGGAGGCAAAATGGATTTTTGGCCAATATGTAAAACACAGTTTTATAGAAAAATGTCGTTACACCATATTTGAAGCACATACAATTTTTCTTAATTTGATAAACCTGTTTTAGCTTTGCAAAAGAGAAATTAAACAGTACAGGTAATTTGGGAGCGACAAACCTGGAGGAATGAATGAGAACACTAGAATAAGCAAGTTTTGCCAATAAATCCATGTTCAGGAATGTACAGTTCCTAATATACGAATGTTAATGTATTCTCATTCCTCCCTCATATTGTCAGTGTTATTCCCAAACACCCTCTTCGGGTTAATTTAACGGTACCATTAACTTACAATTTTCAATTATATCTGTAACATCTAACAACTGTGAAGGTAATATCCTTGGATACATCTTGTAATTTTTTCCGAATCTCGGCATCTGAATAATTAAACACGAAGGAACTTCCTTAAGTTTAATATCGCTAGTTAAAAAGCTCTGCTCAAATAACTGTTGAACCGAAGGTAATGTTAGCCCATCATCTTTTTCAACAAAAAGCTGATAATGATACGCTTCCTGCCCAGAACTGAGCTTCAAAAAAGGATCGGCTTTCAAAATCTGAGCCAACAAAGAATGTAAAAATTCCTCGGGATCTTTTTCTTCGCTTGTAAGTCCAGACACAGAACTCAACTGATCTAAAAGTTTGCGTAGATTCATCACTCGATCCGCCCGTACAAATAAGTTCGTACGCAACGGATTCACTATTTCCTCACGTAATACTTGTTGAACCTGAAACGATTAAGGTAAATTTTTTTCTGCAAGTTCATTCATACATTAATTACCTCTTCGTAATACGGAATATCGTGTAAACCTTTTGGTCGAAATAATACTCCATCAAATACTGCAGTAAAAGTAAACATAGCAAAAAGCGTCGCGTCCAAATAACACGAATTATGATGACCTTGTATGCCTCTAAACTTGCCACAAACTGCCTCTACGTCCTCTTCGGTGGGCATACACAAAGGAGCTACAATTCCTTTTACAATTGGACAATCAATCTTCAACAGTAAAAAACATAAAAAATACAGATACATACCACTTTTTAAAAAAATTACCTCTCTACCGAACATTCTATCTGCAACGTGATGTGTCGATGTGGGATTTTCGTCCATAAATCTAGAATCCTTATGACATTGATTTAAAGGAACGAATAATCCTCTATTTTCGCTACACTTGAAAAATCTCTGTTCGTTAAAAACTCCATCAGATAAACTTAGAGGTAAGTGAATTTGTTCTTCTTCGAGCTCCACACCCACTAACACTTCTTTGGTTATTGGATGAGCACCCATCCATCGTATAACACCGTAGAGTGGATCTTGACTAATATCGTTCGATATTTCCACTAAAGTTCCTACTGTAAGATCGTTTGTCGTACCTGGAGTGGGCGAATCGTAGTGTACCAACACGGGAGCACTCTTGCGTTGTTCACTGTAGTTCTGATTTATTTCTAATACAGATAAAGGAAGCTGACTGTAAATATCGTCGTCATAAAATGTTGGTATACAATTTAAATTATTGTAAATATTAGATTTCGAGCCGTTTCTGCTACTGCGATTTTTATTAACATTTGAATAAGCGGCCATAGCCAATTTTTGGTACTTCAAAACAAATAGCAACGCTCGAAAAACGAATGTTTATGTAAGTATTAAAAATAGAAAACTAAAAAGGTTTAAGATTTATGCTTCCCACGCTACACCTATTTTTAAACATTATAAAATTAGCACAATTGTTAAACTAAAAATAAATATGTAAAGGGGGTGACATACGCAATACCTTCGTTATGAATTTATGATTATAGTCTTCTTGTATTTTATGCAATACTTACTTCCTTCTACGACATTTTTCTTAGCCCCCATGCTTCTATCGACGTCTTTATTTACAGAATTTTCTTGGAACAATTTAACTTTTCTCGGTACCGTTTTGCTGCCAGAAATTAAATGGGAAACAGGGTTAATACTTTTATTTCTTGAGTTCTTTGATGCACCATCGGCCGATGTTGGAACCACTTTTAAAGGTTTCTCGACTGGTTTCCCAAAATTCGAAGTCAAATTTACAAATTTATCCGTATTTGTCCAAACACCTCCGATAGCGTCGATTAAATCAATTTCCGATTTATGTGTTTCAGACTGAATCAAATTTTTGTTTTTATTATTTATTAAATAAGTGCTATCTGGTTGTAAAATACTGTTTTCATCGAAATCGTTATTTGTATTAACACTTAAATTTTGTCCGGGCTCTAATATATTTTGCAAAGATAAAGAAGTTCTAAAATTATTTGAATTTTTACTGTTCTCACAGGAATAGGACTGCCGATCATTTTTAAAAGAATTTACGTCTTGCGTTAATTTCTTGTATTTATCACAATTATTTGCAGTACCATTAGAGGTAGTTTTTCTGTCCGTTAAGTCGTTCAGCAGGTGACTCAGTGAAGAAAGTTGAGTCGATCCTTTAGCACTAATACTAGGGGTATTTTGAGGCACAATGTTTTCTACTGTAGTAAAGATACCATAACCGGGCAAACACTCAAAATACTGTATCCCTGCACTTGATCCGTTACATTGATTATTACTTTTCTTTTCCTAGAGTTATTATTTAAGTACTTAGTTAAAGTTACAAACAAAATAACTTACGTGTAAGCGAATTCCAAAACACTTTCCTCTTCCTATAACATTGCCTATATACTTAACTGTACCCAGCAGTACTTCGTTAGAATGTAAATACCCCACTATAGACCCAACCGATACCTGCATCAACTGTTCGCACCACACTGAATTTTTTGCTAGCTTGACTCTTTCTTGAGGCGAATTAACAGCTGCTAAATGTGGCCAAAATATTTCACTAATTGACACAATTTTCTCTTGCTCACAACAAAATTTCTCACTTTCCCAAGTTTCTCCGTCATCTTGAAGAAATCTAATGGCAAAAGTTCGATTTCCTAAAACGCCTTCAATTTTAACTATAGAACCCAATAAAGCGGTTTTCTGTTGAAGTTTCTGTTGCAAATCTTTAACTAGGGTGTTTTGTATCAAAACACCATAATCGTAAACTCTACTATTCATTTTGTATATTATTATTTGTATGTTAGCTTATGGTGTACAGTTATCTGGATACTTTAATAATTAACATAACCTTGTTATCTATGAGTCAGTGTCAGTGCCAAAATACATTCTTTAGTTGTATTGCCATATTTAGATCATCTACTTTGTACAATTATTTATGTCGTCATATTTTTAACAAACCCAATTTTAGTAATATTCGTGAGTAGGAATTAAATAAATTATGCCACAAACAATAACAAACAGCTGTCAAAGTTATCGCGCCGTCAGTGTCACTCGTGTCACTTTCACATTACGTATAATATATAAGGTGTTGCATAAAAAAAGATACCTTTTCTAAATTAAAACGGAAGGTATTGAAGTAAGTTATGTATTATACAAAACATTTTAGATAGAATTTAACGATTATAAATGCAACTAGAACTTCAGGATTATGTACTTAACAATGAAAATGAATCTCGGGCAATTTCAAACTTTAAGCACTCTCAATTTCATATCTATTCTATCACTTTCTCCTAGATTATGCTCGTTTTAAAACTTTCGTTTTCGGTACAATTCATCAAATAATTTTAGATAAAAGTTAATTATTAACTTTCACGTTTTTAAAATTATTGATTTATACAGTAGTAAGGCTAGTATACAGGTAAGGTAAGGTACTCATCCAGACTCCAGAATACAATATAATGAACTAATTTATAGCATCAGACTATGTCACTATGTGATGCAAATAAGCCATCCTAATTATATATGTGTATAAGTATAATGTAAACCAACCCTAAACTAATCCTAAAGTTGCAGCTCCAGCATTTCTTCTGTGTGCCTATATTATGTAATGAGTAATGAATGAGTACTCTGTCTCAAAATTTAATCGAGTCAATATCCGTGAATATTTGCAAAATTCATGATTCCTAAATACCTATAATATATACAACTAAGGTTACAAGTTAAAAGTGATTTTTTAAATGTATATTTTGGTTTTGGCTTTCAATAATTAATTGTTCATATCGGAAAAATTGTTCCATGTTGTTTGTGTTTCTAATTGAGTACTTATTCTTTTGTAGAGCATGTTGTGTATACATTTTTGGTGCACTTGTAATATGTACAGATGTACACGGTCTATCAGGTTTTAGCTTTCTATCCTCAAACTCATTAATAATAATAAAAATAACCTGTTTATCAGACACCATTATTTGTAATTTACCATTGTTTTTACCCAAAAAGTACTGCTAAAAATCAATAGCAATACATTCCAGAAGCCAAAAAACCTTATACTATTTGTATAACTTTACTAATAATTGTAATTACAAGTTGCTTGATTCAAGAAACATTACAAAATTCACTATCACTTCCTAAATCATTATCTATCTGGCCATCTTTTAGCAAATTATTTACGACTGCTCTTGCTAAATAACCAACACATTGCATTTGTGCAGTTTCAAAGAGATAAAAAACTCGGCTGCCTTCCAAATTATTATCCTAAAATTGAAAGAAAAATATAGAAACAGTTATACATATAAAGCATCTACCTTTGAATGCATGTACGCTGCGTCTTTAATTAATTGTTCCAAATCTAGTGGTTGTTTAAAACTCAGCTCGGGATTACGAGACAAGATCGTTGAAACTATAGATAACAATTCTACAATCAACTGTCGATACTCGGGTTGTTGAATATGATTTAGCATCTAAAAATATCAATTTTGATTATATAAAAACAAATCAAATTAAAAGGTAACCTGTTCGACAATTAAAGCAAATGTAATCTCCGATCTTGTCATGTTTGAAAGAGTTGGTTGTTGAGGAATTACATTTCCCATAACTTTAATACCTTGAGGAGTTCTACACATCACATCCCAAACTTGATTGTAAAAGGAATTGGGAACTCGACACAAACATCCTTGTAGTTGACGTTTGTGCAATGGAGTCAACCTAAATAGTACAAAAATAAATAAAAAGTAACACTTAAATATATAGTTACTTTTCTTTTGTAGCCCAATCCTTGATAGATAGAACTTTATCTAGAAGTTGTCGAATTTCAAAAGGACTGTGGTCTTCAATTTGCTTCACACTTCCACTAAATTTCAAATAGAGGCGCAACGCTTCGACAACCCACCCAACTCTAATTTTAAGTATTCCCCTAAACATTTCGGGATTTGTAGCAATTAGTCTTCCGCAATACAGAATTACTTCTTGTTGAAGTACAGCTTGAATTACATCGTACGGTTGTATGGTATCGTACACGACAATTTCAATTTCTGCCGGAGTCATGGGTTTATCAAAAACAGTTTCTTTTTGTCCAATAACACCCACTGTAAGCTGGAGAAGTGTAAGTAAAATTTACCAAATTTAAATGTAGTTAATTACTTGCTTTCCATGAACTAGAACTGCAGTAATAAACGGACTTATTGAATCGACAGTGTGATGTAGTAAGCTGCTAGTAAAACGGACTGCCGCCCAATGTCTCATACAGCCGGCCTGATGATATAACTGCTGCAAATGTTCTTTTACTGTGTATGTATCAATAGGGAAATTAGGGCCTTCGCGTTTTAATAAAATTCCGATTAATTGAGAACGAGCATAAACATTTGAGTTGATCTTAATTTCTTCCACTATCTCCAGATTCGATTTATTTCCAAAAGACTTTAACAGAAATTTACAGAACTAATCAACAAATATTAAGTTGAAACTTATAGCATACCTCGTAACTTTTTAATTCTTCGTCACAATTAAAAATTTTTGGAACATCGGTGAGACTTTGATACCCAATGTAATCGTGCTCTAGTTGTTTAAATTGAGTAAAAGTTTGATCGGGAAAATCCAAAACATTCATAAAGTCCAAATGCTCTAAAATCGTACAAATGAGACATTTTATAAATATTTAAGAGTGTAAAAAGTCCGTACCAACGCACGAACTCGAAATGAGATTTTGAAGACGGCCTATTCTTACTTTAACTCCATCACAGTAACCCTTTTTAAGCATAGCAAGAAGATCCAGCATTTGTTTGAATTGAGGATCTCTCATATGTTCTTCTCTTATTAGCAAGCAAACTGTAGGTCTACCGGATAATCTCCAATATCGTCCAACAAACTGTAATTCGGTTTTAATATCGTCTATTAAAAGCGCCATATCTCTGTAGAGGTAAAATTCGGATACCTCAAATATTAATGGGTAACATAACACCGTCATACCACAAACTCGGTACACCTACAACACTTTATGAGTATCGCATTAATGACAGTTTTAGAAAATGCCTATACCTTACTGGTACCCAAACTACCGACGGGCCTTCCAGGCCTACCTTGCAAACCCAACTTATAATTTATTCCTAAGTTTTGATAGACGTCAACCAACTGTGTCGATGACCATATCTGTACTGGTTCAACCTCGTGTGGTGTTTGCGTTTGTATACCATAAGTTGCCATCATCGCTTGCAGACGCATCGACTCGGCTATCAGTACAATTTGAACTACTAAATCTGTTGCAGTTCCCTACACAAAAATTTTAATTAATGTATCTATCATGTTCAAATTTATCAAAGCTAGGTTTGTTTAAATTTTTAAATCCTTGGGAGAAAAGCTTTTTTCTGTATGAATTTTCAATAATTACGTGTTAGACTTAAGCATATTATTTATGGGGTTCGTGCATTCACATACATAATGTTTATTATTAGTCAAAATACAAGTGTAGGAGTCCCGATTTATCTCTTTTTATAGTCCAGTCAATAAATGCTAAACTGGGAGAAAGCTGACTTTTGGTAGCTGAATAGTATCTATAGAATAATAGTATAACATTATAATGTAATTGGTAGAAAATATTTTAAGGATTTAAGGAAAACCAATTTGAAATGATCTCGTTTAGTTTAGGAGAGAAGGGTCTGTAACCCTCAGAGTCCAAATTTCTTCTGGGGGAAAGCAAGCGGAGAGAAGTGAGAAGTGAAAATACTCTGGGGTAAGATACTATTCACCTACAAACCTTTACTGCCTGCACTTTGCAAAGTATAAATATTGTTAAGATCAATGAACACGTTTTTTAAATCGGGACTCTGCTCAATACTTAACTAAATAATCTAGAAATACTTACAAGAGAAGGTTTTGCCTGTGCACCAAGTGAAACAAATAAAAACATTAACATTGTTTTAAAGCAATAGAGCAAGAAATTTAACATGAGTTTTAAGCAATTTAGAAAATAAGCATAACCCTTAAATTAGTACCTACTTTGGTAAATTATGTGAAATAGTGCATTAATTTGTCTAAGAATGATTTAATTTGGGAGGTCTCTTCAAAATCTCAAAAAATCCTTTTGATCATTACTAAAGAAATTCTAAAAAACTAGCTCTCAGTTGCCCCCACTCTTTTTTTTGTAATTATCAATAGCTGTTTCGATAACATACCTGAAAAGCTGAATATCTCCCTCCCTTTCTCGGTCTATTATAGGAAGGTAAATAACGTCTAATGGGATCAAGCTCTGTAATATGCAGTAAACCAGCTGTAAGGAGTTGAGCCAACACAAACATTGATTGATTCCACAAATACAAGCCCACTTCTTGTGAAGGTCTCCTCGAAACGGAATGAGGCTCATTACGTTCGTGCTCTATGTAATCCTCGGGTACATAATAATACATGGGTATCACAGGATCTAAAACAAACTTAATAAAATGAAAAATACAGATGGAATGTTGTTTATTGACCTCCATATTGATCAATTAACAATCTCGGTTTGAGTAGTTCTTGATACTCTTCAATCTGATCTGGTAAAGACTTAAAAACGCCATCGATAATCATAAATATGTAAAATAATGGCCATTCACATTCTATGTTCTCGAAGTCTTTAATTTCTCCTTCTTTATAAAATCTGGTAAAAAATATCTTGTAACGAATAAACAAACTAAATTAACAATGCACCTTCGATTAGGATCTTCAATAACGGTTTTGTAGCCATCTCTACTATAACGTTTGAAACCATAATCCCCTTTCAAGTTCTGAATTATATTATCTTTAGTTTCGCTACATAAAATTTCTTCGTGAGATGCAAAAGCAGGAAAAGATATGACAGGAAGCAAAGCAGCGTCGACATCCTGTAAATAATTATTGGTTTAAAATCAAATTCTATCTTTATTTGCAAATTTATCCAGCAACATCACAAACGTTTATTAAAGAAGCTGTAAAGTTATTCGGTTGATCAACTAAGAGAGTATAGTCACATTTTTTGATACGAGCCAAGAAGCCATGTTCGCCTAGAAGTGTCAAGAAGAAAATTCTTACAGGATTTGTATTACCCTCATTCCCTCGGAACACAACTTAATAGTTAATTTAGTGAGTGCTATAAGTTTAAAACACTCTTTATTTAGAAATATAGAAGGTTCACGTTTCTACTGATTGTTCAACAGAAAAAAAGCGCAAAAACCGCCCTTTTAAAGAAAGTTTGTGGTATATGTATAATTAACAAAGCCTGAATTAAAATATGAGAATAAAATATAAAATGACTGTCCCTAGATCAGCGTTACCATAATCGTACCTTTGAAGATGATTCTCTTGGAAGCATGGTCTCAAATATACTGCGATTTCTATTATGTGCATCAATATCTACATAAACAACACTCCAAGATGCTCCTTTTTCACCAAACAAATTACAACCATTTATTGCTTCTAAAGCTGCTTTAGCCATCCCGATGGAACTAGCATGAATTTCGGAAGTACCATTATTATATTTGCTTCCTCTTTCCCACACGCCGTAATCTGGAGTACGATACGCACGTTCAACATAGTAAACTAAATTTTGTACAAAAGCTACTTCATCCTAATAATTAAACAAGATAAATTTTAAGTGTACAAATGGCACAAATTACTCACCTGTGTGTAAATTATTTGTAATCCGGAAGTTATCATTTGTACTAAGAAAATTAAATACAAAGAAATGGCATCAATTTGAAGATGATAATAGGAATCATCTCCATAAATTTCGTCTCCTTTATTTAGATGAAATTTCACATGCAATGAATGAATGTTACATTGATTTTTTTTAAATAATTCAATTCTCGAGGCTTGTTTTATCCAACATTGTAAAATGCCTCTCATACATTTTACAACTGCCTGCCCTAATTCATGTGATTTCCCACGGTCGTCATCGATACGCCTGAATATAATAAAATATGAAGCACTTTTTATGATTTAAAAAGTAAATTATTGACCTATACGCTTGATATAGACCCCAAACAGCAGAAGCACAGTAAACACTATCTCGTACACTTCCCACTTCGGTGTCGGTAGAAAAAACAGGAAATAAGCCAGTTATGGGACTTTGAAATCTAAGAAGTTGTCGTTTAACTGTAAGAGAAATTTTCTAATTATTATATGTACCTTTTGACTATTTTTATTTGCTTCTAAACACACTGTTCAATTTAAGAAAAATTTAATAGCCAAAGACATTTCAATTTAACTGCAAAGGGTAAAGAATTTCAAAGATAATCTTACCAATGCCATAATAAATATCTAATTGTCGAACAGTCTCTTCATAGGTGGAAGCTTTCGAAACATTTTCAACATTTACTTTGCTATCAGTTTTACTGTGCTGCTTTGTCACACTACAAAATTAAGGATTTTAATTAACCAAATATCAAACTTTTAAAATTACATACCGTCTGTTACTTAACATACTTAAATCTATTTTTAATTTTATTAAAGTTAAATTAAGGGCATAACTCCTTGCGATGTTACGATCACCGTGTGCTGATCACGTGTCCTTGTTTACATTTACGCTATTTACAGTACAGTGACTTTCAAAATGTTCGATACTTTTGTGTTAATACACATGAGTTCTATTAAGAGTAAGACTCTTCCATACCTCCATAGCTGGAGTTCGCTCAATATGAGGTGAAGATCATTATTTTTCGAGATGATGTTACACTGTTGCTAGTATTACCCTTCAATTCTTCTTGAATTCTCAGGCGCCAATAGTACAAGGGATAATGCCTTTGACTATAATAATAATAATAAATAAAGTAAAAGTACTATAATAAATAATAAATACTCTTAAAAGGCATTGTTCCCTTGCCTTGGAGGTTGAAGTTCAATTAAAGCTTAAGCTAACACTTTACCGTTTAGTGCTAGTGACTATTCAAGCAGTCAGTAAATCAGGTTTTAATTATTTCAATGCCAAGCAGATTCTCAACTCCCACTCTCTACTAGGAAGTGCCACAAAAATATCTTCTGCGTTTCTATCACATGTTGTCGACCACTGAACGTTTGGGGAATTTTATTTGCCATAGTTGGTGGTTTAGTAAAGAGTAACGAAGAAACGAAGTCAAAATAGAGAATAGAAGGAAATACAGTCAATACAAGTAATAAAGAAGGAGTTGGTTTCTACTTTAACTTTAAAGGTTTGAAGAAAAACTAAACAATATAAATATTAAAAATGAATCAGCAAGAAAATGAAGAAACAGAACCTCAAGCGCAAACTTTGGGACAACCATTAAGTGACTTCTTATTACAACTTGAAGATTACACACCTACAGTAAGTAACGATTATCAAAGTACTTCATTTTCCTTTATTTATATGAATTTGTTAAGATACCCGATGGCGTTACTGCTTATTTTTTGAACAATTCCGGATTTGAACCTAAAGATCCTCGCCTACTTAGATTAATTTCAATCGCAGCCCAAAAGTTTATCTCGGACATTGCAAATGATGCCCTACAACATTGTAAAATGCGTTCTAGTAACTCATCCAGCAGTCATGCTAGTTCCAAGGTAAATTATAGTATCTTTGTTTGTTAACGAACACTAACAATAAGTATTTTTTAGGGAAAAGGTTCAAAAGACCGTCGTTACTGTTTGACTATGGAAGACTTAACACCAGCACTCGCAGAGTTTGGAATTGTTGTTAAAAAACCTCATTATTATGTTTAACTTTGGGTGGGTTATAATTTTATAAAGACTTAAAATAACTATTTAATTTGATTTTATTTTCAAATATAATAAACGTGACACGTGTGTTATATCTAAATCTTCGATTAACGGTATAAACTTCTCATTATTGTTAATGGCATTTTGTAGATAATTTTGGTAATCACATTTTTCTTTGTTTTTACAAACGCACTCATTTGAAGTGGTATTATTAATAAACAGTTGACTCTCATTGTAACTATTATACTTGCACGTATCTGCAATGGTTCGAAAGTCATTCACATCTGGAGTAATACATAAATTAATACTTGGATAAATTACAAAACCAAATATCAATACAGCTGTAACGACATAAATTGGGATAGCTACAGCCCAATATCTCTGAGGTAAACAAGTAACACCAATGTACTCAAAAAGCCAATTTGGAGTAAACGCCCATATTAAATATAACACAAAAAACACTTTGAACGATAAGTACATGGCAAAACCATATACTGCTCTTATCGGCGTTGGTGCTGGTGTGTGTTCCGGCATATTTTCCATTACGACTAATAAGAATATTTATCGCTTACTGGAGGTCCTACACAATCGATCGTCTCTGTTATTAAAATAATATTTTCAAAAAAGCTATTTACTGCCACACGTAATTGCTTAGCTAGATCGGCACTAAATTTCCTACAACCACATTGAGATTACTTAAAAATTGTGATTAGTTTAAAAGTAATCTTACACTTCCAAAACAGACGATTTTAGAGACAATTCTTTAGTTACACAGCTTCGTTTAGGTTCGGTATCAACTCGTAGTACCTCAAAAGCAATTTCTGCTAAGCGCGCTGTTGGAAAAGGAATAGAAAGAATTCTATCGTAATGCTCAGGATAATACTCAAGTTAAATAGTTCTTTATAAACTTAAAAAAGGATACATTTTGTGATTCAAATCACTGTTTTTAGTTGCTTCAAGCATATCTAAAATATTCTAACACTTCTTTAGAATTAAATAAAACAATTAAATGCTGTTGTAACCTCATCAAAATAAATAATTAAATTATATGTATTAGCAATGGTAGGTATTAATTACTTTGACAAATGCGAAAGTATGCTTTTTAATCAATGTTAATAGTTAATATAACCTCAATGTTTTGCAGAGCTGTTTTGTCATGAAGTCATGAGCAACGAGCTGAGCACAGAAGAAATCTCTAGGACAGGATGTACCCGATTGGCTCTTGGTTAGCGCCACAATTTAAATTCAAATTTGAAACATTATGAAATTCAAAATAATGTAAATTTAAATGCGGTTTTTGAGATATTTATGTAGTCAATTTAGTCAAAATTATTTTTATTTACATACAGTAAATAAATTTAATATATTGCACGAAACATACTTTAGCTATTACTTTGACAAACTCCAAAGGGCTAGAGAGGGGGTCATCTTCTGTATCTCGGGGTCTCATTTTTTTTAGCGTAACCTCTATATTGATAGCCCAATTATTTTTATTTTGAGATTGCGAAGGTGGTTAATTAACTAGGGTTTGGTGCTTCAATCATTCATGAACAAACACACAAAAGAACGTTTATTTAATTCGCATTATTGTTGACGATCGACGTAGCTTTCTTTATAAACTACACACGTTGAGACATGCCAGAGATAAACTTAAAAAATACTAAACCAAAATCTAGACGCTACGATACAATTCGTGCAGTTGTATGGAAACAGCTAAGTTCACAGATCAGGTAGTTACCCGTCTCAATGCACTAGACTAGACTTATTTCCTGGATTGAAATTGCTAGTCTTTAATAAAATAGATTATTTCATTTCATTCAGAAAATCAATTTCAAAACCAGACTGGGAGCAAATTAATGTCAAGTTTTACAACTCTTTATAGAACAAGATCTTTCAAATTATTAAATAAAGTACTAGGGTGGTCAAATAATTAATATATTTTTTGTTTAATTAGGTCGAAATACAAAATAAAACAATATTACAATTGTACTCTTTATTAATTGTAACCATACGAATTTATGATAGCAGTGTACGGTGCAACTTGTTTAAGAACTTTAGCATGTGCTGCCTTAGTAACTTTCTTTAGTTTATCTCGTTTACGAATGCTAACAACAGCTTTAACTTTACGTTTCGTCTCCAAAGCACGTACAACTTCCTTGTATTTCCATCCAACTTCACTAGATAGACGTCCAACATGACAATACTGAAAAGAGTCATTGCAAAAAAATGTAGCAAAAATATTAATTTTAATACCTTTCTGCCAGGTTTAAGGCTGAGTATACGCAATGCACCCGGTACAACTACACGCTTTCTGCGATTATATGGAGGAGGGATTCCTTCGTATGCTTTCAACTTACGCATAGCGGTCTTTCCCCTTTCAGTCTTGTGAGGTAACATTCCTATAACAATTATTACACTGTAACATGAACATTTAAAATAATATGCTATGTTAAAAGCAAAACATACTCAGATATTTGTTGTTTCACAGTACGATCAAATAATGTAGGTAAGAAAATTAAATCATCACTTAAAATAATATTAAGAACAAAGAAATTTTTAAAACGAACTAACCTCGAACTGTCTTCCAGAAGATTCTCGATGGAGCTCGATAATGGAAAGGTCCTCGAGCTGGATTTACATTACAACGTTTACGTAAAAACGACATAAACTTAAGCTTGTTTCTAAAATAATATTCACAATTAACTTATTAGCTACTACAACCAACTGCAGGAACTAACCTGTAAAAATTTCCAGAAATATTTAACTGCTCGCATCTTACAACTACGACTTTATTTCCTTCTAATAGAGTTTTAGCAACTACTGCTGCCAATCTACCAAGTAAATGGCCTTTGCCGTCGATTAAGATCGCCTTTAACAAAAAATATGATCAATAAATACACGTGTACGTACATTGAAGGTTAGATTTCAAGAACAGTAACTCGCTCACAAATATTATATTTTAAATTACTTCGTACACACAAGTATTACATTTTAAGCAAAATAGCGAAATATTTGTACATTATAGATCCATTATAAGTATTTAAAAGTATATTACCTTTTCACTAAACCCCGTCATGATCCTGGCGTTTACACCGAAAGGCACTGCCAAAATTTATCCAATAGAGGGCCAAGTAGTTCCGTGCTGGCGAATTAGTCTACTATTTCCGGTAGAACCGGGAAATTTAAAAAATGTCTTTTTTAACACAATATTCTAATTAATAACACTTGATTTATTTAATGCTATCTATTTAAATCGCTGAAACATTATTTAAAACGTGTAAGTAGGCGTACTCGACTAATGAGTAGGAGAATTTGAGTATAAGTAAAATGATGTGACACTGGCACTGGGAAATATTTAGTTTTAAGAGCCACAGCCAAGAGTCACTCATGTAACGCAGTCGCAGTGAGCATGGCACATGACACATGACAGAGAGAAACGACGAACGACAGAGACAGACAAAGACAGTTGGAGACTGTTAATTTGAATTTTTGATCGTTGACGGTTGCTTTTGCTTAAATAATATAAATGTGTTATATTGTTGGTTTGTTGTGTGATTAAAGATATAAAACGAGGGTTTATAATGGCAAAAAGTGATATAAGTCCCATAATAGCGTACGCAAAAGAAGCTTGGCCAGATTTTCCAATAACACAGCATCAGTTAGAACATGCAACCTCAGATTTTGCAGTTTTAAGTTACAACAAATGTCGAGAAACTATAGAACAACTTACGGAAAGAGCGTGTGATGGTAAGAATTTCAACAGTATTCCCCAAAACAAAGTTGATTCGGTATTTTCCTTACTTCGTTTGATGAATAAATATATGAAAAGGATGTATCCTAACAATAATAATATATGGCTTACCCTAACAGATTTATACGATCCAACGTCTAAACGAACAATTATAAGATTGAAACTTTTGATACAGTTTTTTATTTTTTACGAAAGTATTGTCGATATGCTGAAAGATGCTTTCACTACAAAATTCGAAATTCAAGAAAAACTTCAAGTAAAGAAGACTAATATGGATAACACAAAGGGAACCATCGCAAAACAGGTAGAAGAACTGGTAGCCTTACAAGACCTACATACGAAACTGAAAAATGACAAAGAGAAGGCGACGTTGCGTTACCAGAAGTTACAACATTTAAAAGACGACTTGGATCGAAATAATAAAAAGTTACGCTTTGAATTAAAAACTCTCGTTGACACATATAATACAAAGCAAACTTTAATGGCAAATGTTGGGGCAAACATACAAAGTTTAAATGAGCAAATAGTAACTGATGATAGTTACAAGAGTATGTTGGAATTGAAGCAAAATATTATACAACAGTGTGAAGAATTAAATAGTAAATCTGAATGTTGTTCACAAAATCTGCAGTGCAAAAAGCCAGCTTTAGACGAGTTTAAATTGGCATACAAAAAAAATTGTGAATTATTGGAAACCGTTAAGGAATTGAAAATAATACAAACTTCAACTAATGAAAACGATAATTTATTGCAATCTCTTAAACTTAATTATAAAGAAAAATCTTTAGAATTAGCAAAATATAATGAAGATAATCTTAAGTTATCTAATAGCACTCAAACTAAAAAAGAAATACTGAATTCGGAAGTTTTGAGGCATAAAACGATGCAAGAAAATATCGAACGTGATGTGGAAGAAACGTATAAAGAGACCGAAATTGAACGAGAGCAGTTGAGGAGCGAAAAGGAATCTCACCTCAGTTCCATAAGTAATCGGGAAAAATTTATAGAGAATGTTGAAGCTAGTATTCAGAGATTAAATGCAGTTTATGAAGATGCTTATAAAAACATCGTAGATAGTGCAAATGCTGTTACCACAAATTTTCATAATTCCTTTACTGATTTATGTAATACTTATACTTCCAAAAGAGAGTAAGTTTGTATTTATTGTTCTTATTATTGATTATTTACATTATATTTGTAATTTGTATAAAAATATATATGAAGTTATCCTGTATTCTTTAAGCATTTCAAAGTCAAATTTATTTTGTAAATACATAGAGTATAGTATATAGCTACATAAGAGACCCCGCCTGCACTTTTTGTGTGAATACATCTACTGAAAACGGAACAATTTCAGATCCTTTGATAGCCGTTTAGAACCCCAAAATAAAAAATTGCTTATATTATTTTTTATGAAAGTCTTTATTTTTTTGTTTAGTGTATAACTTTTGAACCATCTAAAATATTAATTTTATGTTTATAGTATAATAAAGAAAGCATTTTATAAACTTTCCATGTCAGCAAAGTTCTTGTCCGATATTACGATAATTCAAAGTGTACACAAAACCCCAAAAGTGTATTTATTCTAAAACAAACTACTGAACAAAAAACGTTTAAAATTGTTAAACCCACAGATAGCTATTCCTTGTTTATACCGCTACTGTAAAACTGGACTTAAGTAGAGTAGAATTATCCCCCAAAAAATCTATTTAAGTTCATAAAAGAAACTAGAAGAGTTAAACTTTTAGGATATTTGAGGCTGTTTTTGACAAGTTCTACGGAACAACACGAATAAATCAGAATTTCGCTTACCTCAATCAAAAGCTTATCAAATGCTCTTTATTTTTTATATTCTACTATTGCGATTATAATTAAATCCTTGCATCCATCTTCAAAAGGTTTCTTTTTGGGTGTAAGTGTTCATACAGCAAGTGGCATATTTGCTTATTTGTCCGCTCAGAGTAAAACGAGCAAATTTAAAGCGTTTGTTTGTCCTGCTCTTCTGCGCTAATTTTGTTTATTTGTCCTGATCTTTGTGCTCTAGTGACGTCACATTTATCATACTCCGAGCAGATCGAAGCAGACAAATAAACAAACTGATATTGGTATTAAAAATGAAAAAGTTTGTGAAAAAGTCACGGATAGCCTATTTTTGTAAATGGTAATAAAAAGTTACGATTGTAATTAGTAATTACACTAATCTATTGTTTAATAAAAATTTTGTAAATTGTATGTGTGTAAATTATCATTTAAAAATCTTGATCCCAACCAGAAAGTTCATCTGGAGGTACATCGGTATCTCTTTCGTATTTATCGAAATTTTGCAAGTCAGTATTGCCTTTAACGTTTCTTTTAAAAGGAGCTTTCATTTGACAAGAACGTAATTGATCCCAATCGAAACCAGAAAACCATTTATGATTTCTAATAGCTTGTGCACCGTCTTTTTGACAACCTAGTCTTTCGGTCGCCGTCGATTTGCATAATTTTTTAATTATATTTTCTGAACGCCTGGTAACAGTTTCCGGAAATTTAACGTTTTCGACTCCTCTTAAAATTAAATTATAAGTTTTCATATAACTTGGATCTGAACTGCGGAACGGAGTTCTTCCGTGCAGTAATTCGAAGACAAATATTCCTAATGCCCAATAGTCGACTGCTCGATCGTGACCTCTCATAAGAATTATTTCTGGAGCCACGTATTCTGGAGTACCGGCAAAAGTGTAAGTCTTGCCTCGGTGACCAATTTTTTTTGCAAATCCAAAATCGGTCAGTTTTAAATATCCTTTGCTGTCTAGAAGTAAATTTTCAGGTTTTAAATCACGATACACAACGTTGCGTTCGTGCAAATAGGCTAAAGCTTCTAAAACTGAAGCCGAATAAAAGCGTGCCGAATTTTCATCAAATTTACGTCCTTTTTGTTTCTGTAATAAAGACCACAAATCGCCCCCTAAGCACGGTTCCATCAAAAAGTATAAATACTTATTGTCGCGATAAGTTTTGTACATTCGCGCAATAAACACACAGTTGCAACTCATTTGGATTTTTTTCTCATTATAAGCGTGTTCTTGTTGCTGTTGTTCGATCATATCGATCTTTTTAAGATATTTCAATGCAAAAGTCAAGTTAGTGTGCTCTTTGTGCTGAACTAATTCAACTCTTCCAAAACCTCCGACGCCCAAAATACCAATACGTTTTAGATCGTATATTCCTACATCCTGATACGCGTTTGCTAAAGGAGCCGTCGATCTTCGCCTTGTTTCCGGAATTTGGCCTATATCTTCGACGGCACCAAAATGATCGATAAATTGTTGTCGAGATAGAGAAAAACATTCGACTCCTGGTGCTTGAGCGGTAATTGTAGCTTGTCTAACATCATCATACAAGAGGGCCAGTTCACCAAAGTAGCTGCCACGAATCATTTCCCCTTTCTGTAAAAAACAAAAAAACAGTACAAATAATACTGTTTTAATATTTTGTTTCGCTCTTTTGAGAAGGTGATGTCATTTAAGAGTCTCTTTGTTTTCATTTTCTTTCAATAAGAAAATCTAATACAAATTTTTAAAGAAAGTTTTTAAAACTATAATTCACAATATTTTTGACTATTTTGGACTTTATCTCCTTTTAGAAGTTTCAACCCCAATTTTCACTCCCTTTTAGTGAAGCAGTTCTTTGTTTATCATACTGAGCGTACGTACCAAATTGAAAATTTACGAATTTAAAAAATGAACTATTTACCTCTCCTTCGTCCTCTTTTGAAACCTTAACTACTCCAGCACTGATAATATAGAACTTATCTCCAGGATCACCTTGACGAACGATGCACGTTCCTGTGGCAAAGAATTCTCGTTGCAGTAAATTTGCCACTTGTCTTAAAACATGGATCGAAACTGTATTGAGTTTAGGTACTTCCCTCAAAAACTCCACTAACTCGTCTTGGTGCTCAATTTCGCTTTTCAACATTAGTCGTTGATAAACACTTTGATCCAATACCCAAATAAGTCCATCAGTCAAGGCTTTTATAGTTGCTTGTCGTCTGGCATCGTATAAAATAGCCAATTCTCCAAACACTCGAGAATCATCGAAAGACGATACAATTTCATTTTTAATGATTATCTCGTAAGTTCCGCTAGCAGATATGTAAATTTGCGTTCCTACACTGTCTTCGTAAATTATAATTTCATTTTCTTTAACATCTCTACGATACATTGCATCGATCACTGCTTGTAATCGTTCTCTTTCTAATAAACTATGAAGAAAATCATTTTGGAAAATTGCCTCTTTGATTAATAATTCATCCCTGAAAAGTTGAAATAGAAGATAAAACCGCTACATAATCGATGTAGTAACATTACCTGTCTGTTTTAGAGTGTTTTGTAATTTCGATTACAGTGCCTTCCTCTTTATCGACGTTAGTAGAATGTCCGGCTAAACCGCTTCTTCGCCTAGTGATTGAAGCATTGTCCGATTCTGAATCACTTTCAATTTGATCGATGGAGTTTTCTACAGGAGATGATTTAAGCTGTGTCTGGGTGATTAAAACTGGAGTTGATGGCTTCGTTTCATCTTCCGTTCTAATTGGCGTTGCTCTTCTTTGATCTTCGCGAAAATGTTAAATAATAAAATTATTTGCTGGTTTTTGAAGAAAAAAATTTATTTGGGGAATAAACTTATACATAAAGCTAACTATTGCAAAATTCAAAAGTAGTAGCGAGTAGCGAGTGAAATAACAAATGAACTAATTAACTAAATTTCTCAATATTCCGAAATTACTTTTTGGCTTGATTTGCGTTATGCCAGTTGTAAAGGGCCATAAATTAAACTTACAAAGCCACTTTAGACATTTGTTCAAAATTTTCTTTGTAAGTTTAATTGATGGCACTTTTCAATCAGCTTAACGTAAGTAAAGTCAAGCAGTCATTTCGGAGTATTGAAAAATAACCCCCCCCCCCGATAATGAATGATACCACATTTTAATTTAATCAGAGATATGCGTACTAATGCCTTATCACAACTACATTCAGTTTTATATTTTTTTCTGAGCGTTCGAGATTTTTGAAAAAAATAAAAACATACATATCTGGAAAACTAGGCCGTTGAGGATATAAATTAATGTATTATGTTTATGTGTATAGCAACTTTTCGTTCTAAATTACCCAAAGCATTACCCTTGAATTAACAATTTTTCAACAAAAATTGTACCTTTTACTTTTTCATTGCTTTGTCTACTGAAAAAGGAATGATAAAAAAAATTGGAGCCGTAACTGAACTGATTTCTACCCTTACAATGATGCGAAAACAATTAAACTGAAAAATTCAAGAAACTTTCGTCTTTAAACGACGTAAAAGTCTTTTTCAGGTAAATTAAAAAGATAGAGCGGATAATAGAGTGAAAAAGCCGCTTCCTCCAAAAATTCTTTTTTGTCAAATTTTTATCGTACGAGAATAAGAAATGATTCACTGTAAGTAAATTTTTTAAACTTAATATTTTTCGAATAAATTATTATTTGGGGACATTCTGGTCAAAATCTATTTTGCCTCTTTACCCCTGCAGTAGACTCATTGGTCTTTGAAAAATTGGGTATTTTTAAAGTGCAAATTTTCAGTTAGGTATTTCCTTTATTTTATGATGAATTTAGAGGTAATTTAACTACTAGTTCTACCCTACTATTTTTCAAATTGGATACATTAGGTTTGGGTCTTTGGCAATATTTAAATGCTAAGTAACTATTATAAATTTAATGGTTAACAATTACCCGGTATCTCAGGAATGTTCAAAATTCTAGAATCACGTTTTTTTGGAGTATCTGACAAAGTATAGCTACCTGCCCCATTATCACGACAGAAAGGACAGAAACGACGAAACATATTTAACTGTTTCAACCACAATTTCAAACCAAAAGCTAGTAAAATTCATTCGAGGTATCACCTCTATTAGCTTAAATAATTAAGAATTCACTGATATTTTATATCAGTTGTACTTTAAGATAAGATAATTTGTCGTCATCTTGTATTGTGAAAATTTAATAAGAAATGAATACCACCAATAAACAATCAAGTACATTGATAATTGTTCTTTAATATTTATTTTATACACGTCTTAATACAAAATACTAAAAACTTTTATATTTTATAAATAGTAAGCATGAAAGTGTATTGTAGACACAATATTTATAATATAATTAAAACGAACAACAATTTTTAAATTATCATAAAATAACAACTAAAAGTATGACAGTAAAAAATAATACATGAAGACCAATAAAGTACAATCGGGAGCTTAACTTTCTAGATTGTAAAGATTATCAATTGCAGATTTGTTACAGTAAAAACTTGAATCACAATGTAAAAATATCTAGTATTTTTACTTACTTTTCATAATCTTATGCTCAATTCTTTATATTTAAATTTGTCATTTTTACATATTTAAAGTACCTACTTTTAAATTTGTAATCAATCGTTATAAAAGTTTCCAGTGCCGATTAATTATCCCAATGACCGACATTCTACAAGACAATAATAAAACTGGCTAGACTCACACAAATTTTAATACAAAATATGGTCTTTAATTTACAACCCTCTCGGTGTAATAGCATATTTTTCGAAATTTAACTTTTATCTGACAATTATTTTTAAACCCAAACAAACTTAAGTTTTTGAAAATACCAATTAGATGCTTTTCAACTTGTATAAAAAAAGTTTAATGTAGTTCAAAGTTAAGTTACAAACCCGACGGTGGTTGAAAACAAATTTTAACTGGCCCAAAAAGTTTAAAAAAAAAATCTCTTATAATGTATCAAAGCCCTACACTGCAACTGTGTGACATTTTGATTAAGATCTTGATTTTTACAGGAGACTACAAAACCTTAAAGTAATTAACTTAAAGTTGTGGTTGTATTTGACAATAATTGTTCGGCAGACTTTGCTGCAATTGTAGGATCAAATATTAAAGGCGGTGCTCTCTGTGCAGTTTCTAAAGTGAAGGCAGGAATTATGGGTACTTGAGTAGGGGGGCTAACATATTGAAATGAATTTGGAGGTGCAATAGTATTATACGACGGACTACCAGCGGCGAATGTACTTTGTTGATTTGCCGTTACATTTCCTGAAAAGGGAGGAAATTGGGGTACCGACGTAGGCATTAAGGGGACCGAGCTTGGCATCATCCCTACAGAACTTGGTATTAACGGTACAGAGCTAGGAATTGAAGGTACCGAGGTTGGTATTAAAGGAATAGAGCTAGGAATCGGCGGCGCCGAACTGGGTGTTAGGAGTGACGAATTGATACTTGTGCTTCCTGCAAATTTAGCAGGATAAGCGTAGCTTTGCAACGGATAAGATGTAGGGATGTTTCCAGTTGGATTGTAAAACGATTGAGTTGTCGAGTTAGGATTTGGAACTTCACCAGAAAATAGCGAACCGGTGGTCAACAAAGGAGTACTAGATGTTATATTGGCTTCAAGAGGCACAGACGTAGGGAAATGAGATGGTATCGAAGAAATATTTTGAGATACATTATGGGGTAAATCTGAAGATTGAAACAAATTACTCCCTTCAGAAATGTTAGTCGAAGTGGGTGCAATTTTTTGATTATGTAGCTGACTTTGTACATTGCTAAAAGGTTGTGTAGTTGCGCTTCTAATAGGAATGCGATGCAAATAACCAAAACCTATACCACACCCAAGACTACCATCACCACCCCATCCTCTATGTGGAGTTATCGAGACTTCTCTACAGCAGTCATCCACACTATTATACACGTACAATTTCAAAGTTCTTGCTTCGTGAGCTTCGATAAGAGCAAATAAATCTTCGCTCTCATGAAGAACAGAATCGGCACCTATTATATAATCGGTAAACGAGCGAAGGCCTGCAAGTTCTGCAGGAGAACTAGGATGTACTTCTAAGACATGCCATACATTTTCGTTCGCTCCTTCGAACGAACAAAAACGAATACTAACACCGAGTAACCCTTGACCACCCCAATTTTCGTTAGGCTCGATAGTTACACTGCGTATTGTTTGAGTTTTGCTGCTATAAACCGTCATTGGTAATTGTTTATCTAAAACTACAAATTTTATATTTCGTTCTTGTAAAATAATGTATTGTACTTACTTATTCCGTTTTTTAAAACTTGCTTTAAGGTTTCATTGTCTTGATCTAGTCGTGTCCCATTAATAGCAATAATAAAATCAAAAAATACCTGTAATCCTGCTTTACTACCTGGCGAGTTTTCTTGAACCTATGATTGAATCGAAGAATTAGAATATGTAATAGGTTCAAATAAACCGTACTTACTCGTAGAACATGATAACCTTCTGTACCACCTCCTGGGATATCTACGCTGGTAGCATTTCCCATTTTTTTAACAAAATTACGTGGCAGTAACACTTTTCGTACGATTCATAACCACGAATCTTATTTAAATTTGACAACTATAATGACATTGCAGGGCATTTTTTGACACTTGCTGTTTTGAAGTGGGGAAGTTAGGTTTCTTAAATTTGAGTTGGTGTAATTGTTTTGTTGCCAAATACCAAAAGGAAACAGAAACAAATTTTAATTTATTTTCGTTTGCCTGATGTCGAAGGTACGTTCTACGTTGAATAATATTTTGTGTAGTCTCCACTGGTAGTCCCTAACGACGTATTTTACATTAAATTTGGCACATTGTCGTTTGCTGTTTCGTAATAGTAGTTTGTAATACACAAAAATAAATTCTATTGTTAATGTCATGAAATAAGTTCCATGGATTTAAATTTTCGAGTGAATTATTGTGTCTAGCTTTGTTGATAATATGCCTTTACAACTTTTTTGTGACAAATAACTGCGTAGTAAATAGGAAAATTCATATTTGTTAAAAGGTAAAAAGTTTTAAAGTATTGGTTTATTTTGTGTGTATGTGTATTATTTAGAATCAGCTGATGACAATAACAAATCTTAGGTACAAACAGTGCAGTATTAGTATTGACTAATAGTAAATAGCGTGGTATCCGAACAAAGAAATTAATTTATTTTATTCTTTCTGCAGGTTTATCAAATTATTAGTCGATAATGCAGAATTATGAACCATTAGAAGATGGTAATGAACATGGTGATCATGCAATGTTAATTCACGTAGTTGCTCCTTCGCCAGTTAAAACATGGAATCATGTAGGAAATTTAGATAAATTTTTTACAAGAGTATATAAATATCATCAACGACAAGGATTTCGATGTATTGCTATAGCTGAAGTGTGCGAATTAATCAACTTTATATTTGTTATTTGCTTAACGATATATGTATTCAACTGTATATCTTTCGACCTACTGTTTTCTCCACCACCACCACCACATGCTAAGGTATGTTTTTCCATTGTCTTATTCTTATATGATTGAATTTTAAAGAAGTCTTGCTTGTGGTGATCACTTACAACAAATTGTTATTTAAATCAAGGTCATAGGCAAGTTAGAATCTGCTATGATTATGAGTATTGTTTTAAAATTTACCCACTAATGTCAAAGAAAATTGTGCCAAAATTCTCATTGTTGACGGTTCACCTTGCATTACAAACCCGCACAATGTCTGATTGATATTAGTTTTCAACAATAGAGTTTTTTATTTAGTCAAAATGTGGCTGAATACTACAACCTAAATTTTTAATTTGCTGCCTGCTATCTGAGTATTTCAAATGTGTAAAATTTTAGTTCTCTATAATTTAAGTAAAAATTACCCATGGACGGATAAATTGACCTATGAACTCGAATATTAGGTTATTGATTCAACTACGAACTACCTTAGCTATACAATCGAAACAAATTTATAGCTCTTATAGTCTCGGTTGTGAAAGTTGTCATTGGACTGACAGACATACCATGAACCTGAACTTTAATTTTCTGGCTTTACCATCCGAGCTATACAATCTTTTCAAATCTTAGCTGATATGGTGATACGTTATGGGTATCTACGTTTTGAAGCTAAAAATGTTAAAGCAAACATTCTAAAATACACCAACCAAATAACTTTTGCTGCTTGCAGAAGTTTACATTAATTATAATTATCTCAAACGTGATACACAGACTAGGCGCCCTCGGGCAGTACTTTGTACCTGCGTAATTCTCTGTAAGGGTACTAAAATTCACGTGTACCGATTTCTAGTTTTGCTACCTATTCTAATAAATTTTTTTACCCGTACTTTCTTAATAGTGTTACATGTACAGGGTGTCAATTTGAAAACTTCCTATCTCCAATATCTTTGATAACTACAATTCAGCCTTTTGCAATCATCTTTGTATAGTGTGCAGGTTTGAACGACTTAATAATGTCCATGTATGTCTGAAAGTGGCTTAAATAATAATGTGAAATAATATGATCATGCTAAACTTTTTGTTTGATTCAGATTACAATAGAAGATGTTTTGGAAGATCCGATAACATGTATAGGAAATTTATGTTGCTACATTTGGATTGTCTTTGGCTTAGCTTTTCTTATACTTTTGATTTTATTATTTCGGCGCGCTTATGTATTATATAGATTTTGGGATATTAAAGAATTTTACAACATAGCTCTAGGAGTTCCTGACAGTGAATTAGTTAATTTGACATGGCACGAAATACAACTAAAAGTTAGACAAGCACAAGTGAGTCAACGTATAGTTGTACATTCAAAGCAATTGACGGATTTAGATATATATCAAAGAATTTTGAGAGTGGACAATTATTTTGTGGCTATGGCAAATAAGAAATTGCTTCCACCAAGATTACAAGTTCCATTTGTTGGTGAAATTGTTTACTGGACTCCCGCATTGAGATTTATTATGGAAAGAATACTATTTTTAAGTCCTTGGGCTCCTTTCGAGGAACAGTGGAAATTAAGCGACGTTTATAAGTTATCTAGTAATAGAAAAGAATTGGCGGAGAAGTTAAGAGGACTTATTTATCGAGTCGCGCTGCTTTGCGTATTATTATCACCATTGATCTTTGTTTGGCAAATACTCCACACGTTCTTCACTTATGCTGAGATGATAAAAAGAGAACCTGGTTTTCTTAGTGTTAGAAGGTGGTCTTTATATGGTCGTTTGTACTTACGACATTTTAACGAATTGGAACATGAACTGAATACCCGATTAAATCGTGCACATCGACCGTCGACTCGATATTTATCTTCGTTTAGTTCACCAATAGTGAGTGTTTTAGCCCGAAATGCTGCGTTTATGATCGGTTCAATAGCTTCCATAGTAATTGTCCTAACATTAATTGACGGAGACATACTGTCCTTCGAACGTGGATTCTTTTATATGGCTTTACTAGGATTTGGAATTGCAGTGTGCAGATCTTTAATCCCCGATGAAACTTTGGCTTGGTGTCCGGAGACGCTACTTGCAAGTGTAGTAGAATGTATTCATTATCTTCCTCCAGGATGGCAAGGACAAGCTCATACCACTCGTGTGAGGAAAGAATTTGAACAACTCTTTCAATTATCTTCAAGCGCAATATTGGAAAATTTGCTCTCGCCGATACTTACCCCATACATATTATGGAAGCACGTGGCTCCACGTTCTTTAGATATCATCGATTTTCTTAGGCATTTTACAATAGAGGTGGTAAGTATCTTATTTTCAGTTAAAGTGGCGATAACTCTGTCCTGTGCTTTATCTATATGGAAACATAGGTGTTCAGTTTTTGCAAAAATTAGCTTAACAGGGTTATCGAAACCTTAAACAATATTAAAAAGAATTTTTGTAATATTGATTCTTATATCTTGCAGGAGGGAATAGGCGACGTGTGTAGTTTTGCTTTAATGGACATTCGAAAACATGGAAACCCTGATTGGCACAATCCTAGAGAAGAAAAAATTAATCCGGTCGTTCAGTGTGATCAAGGCGAAGATGGAAAAACAGAATTGTCATTAATTCATTTTGCCACAACTAATCCGACGTGGGTACCACCAAATCACGACGAACAAATTTTTGTACAAGTCGTTAGTCCCGAACATAGTATGATACAAAACGAAGCAGGGCCTTCGATGCCGCAACCTTCAAATATTTTTGGTCCAATACCATCGTCGTCTGCATATGTCCCTCAAAATGTATCGTCTATATCCCCACCCTCGTTGGGTATGCAAAGCAGTTGTGACTTAATGTTAAAAGTGAATTTGTTGGATAGTATGCACTGTAGTCGTAATAGATTAGAAGGTCCTAGTACTTACAGTGCAAAAAGTATGAGTTATAGTGCTTTATTATTACACGATTGTCGTTACAAACGTGGCCGTACTCGTCACGAAACACCTGCCAAAGAAAATACTCCTTTACTCTTTAATCATTGATCTCTTAAATTGAAGTGCTAACTGCAGATAAGACAATTTAATATTTAATTTTAGCAAATTTTTTGTTTGTCGTAACTTTAATTTTATTACATTCATTAATTTGGATGTGTAAATGTATGTGTAATTATTATTTGAAAACACTCGTTATTTGTCAATAATTTTTAATTTTAATAATAAACTGCGAGTGTTCATACTTATGTGATAAATATTTGTGAACATCTGAAAAGAAAAAATACAAGACGATTTAATATGTAAATTTTTTAATATGATTATAACAAGGTTTTAAGTATTATGAACAAAACTCTAGTAAAGTACAAAGTAAATAGTAATAATTATTAATTATCACATACAGTCATTAGAACACTGCATTAAATTGACTGATTTCTATGTAATTTCTGTGATTTTAAAGGTATCTACTAATTATATTCTAAATGATTGAAAGTGGGTTCGTATTTATTTGGAAAATGTTTTTTTATGACTATAAAATATAATAATTATATTGTAACATAATTATTATGTTAGCTGCTCTTGAATGTAGAATTTGCAAAATCAAATAATTGTAAAATTTTTTAATTAATTTAATGCGGTTTTCACTATCACTACAAAACATTCGCACATCATTTTATTTGTCTGTCCTGCTCCAAAACGATGGCTTAATAAGTTAACTTGTATGTTTAATAATTATCAAATCTACATTTGATTTTTTTTCTCTATTATAGTACAAGCACAGTAATCGTATTTTCTCATTTTCACTCATGATATTCGATTGGAAGTGATTGCAATATTGGTCTTTAAGTGTATGAGGAGCTCATACTACTACCACTACAGTGATGCTGCCACCGTGACACACGTAGTTGTGTAGAACATTATTTTTCTAAGGTTGTATTGTAAATACAACAAAGTAAAATGTTACAGACATTTATTTATACAATTATAAACAAGATTTGAATAAAAACTTATCCTATTTATCTATTAGAGTTCCACGAACTTTCTTCATTTCTAAATGACTCTTTGATTCTTGCTTTCTTTTATTAGCGCCTTTTCTTTCTAATTGCTTTTCAATAATTCTAGCATTATTAGCATAACTATCGGCAACTTCTCTCTAAAATTCATAGAACATTTACCAAGTATTCTACACAAGAACAAAAGTTACAATTGAGATACTAATTAAAAAACATACCGCTTCAATTTCATCTTCTTCTTCATCAATGGTTGATACAGTTACAGAACTAAATTTGCCCATATTTTTTGTATGCTTTGTAACCATAATCTTTTTGGGTTTCTCGATGGCAACTTGATTGTATATATCATTCATTGGACCTTCGTTAGATGATTTTATAAGAGACCCTTTCACTATAAAACTAACTGGACTTTGAGGTTCGTGCTTGTAATACAATAATAAACCACATTTTTTGCATTTCAGTCTATACTGTCGTTCTATGCCTTCTGGTCGTTTAACATAGACTGTTTCGTCCGCATCGCAAGTTACTTTGTGTGCATGATTTACTCCATCAAGTACTCGAGCTCCATCACGTTTTCTTAATGGTAATTTTTCTATTGAACAATCTAAAATTTAAAAAACTTAAGATTTACTTATATTTAGTACTCGAGAACTCAACCTACCTAAAATTAAAGTCATTTGACCACATAAACAATAATAAATATGCAAAGGTTTTTCGTCACCATACTCTTCTTGGTCTTTTGTGTCTGAGCATGTTATACTACGTGAAACTACTTTTGGCATTTTAATTGATATTCAAGCGAAACAATTAATAGATTTTTATGTTTTGATTTCCAATTTCGACGTTTTTATTTAAGGTAAGGTTATGTGTCAGTGTCAGTAGCTCACAATTTCGTGGCTCTAAACCCGCTGAACCACAGTTATATATTTTCATATTTTTCAAACATCACAATTGGATTTATCTATTAATGAATTGCAGAAGCGAATCGTTAACAAAAGTAACCCACGTTTATTTTTCTAATCGCTTTTCTTAAATGTAACTCAAAATTCAGTTTTAAATTAAAATTACTGGTGACGTATTAGCCACTTCCATAAGCAACAAAATATAACTGTGAATATAACCTTACTTCTTAAAAAGGGCGAGGTTGACCATTATAAAAATACAAGAAGCAATCGTATATGTGATATAAATAATATGTCTCTGCAAAATTTAGCAGAGCAGTATTTTGGTAAGCTAAATCCAATCGCAAAAAGACTGTACCAAGATATTAACGAAACCAAAGCTGCCTATGATAAACTATGGATACAACTTTCGGAAGCAGAACAAGAACAAATTATAAATGAAAGTATTATAAAACCCGAAGCCTGTTTACAATATACCTCTGTAGAAGTTGAAGTGCAAGAATCGGATAAATTTGCTGTAAAAACTATTGTTGACGATAATTGCTCGTATCGAGATGAGCATTCTGCTCCATTCTGTTTTCGCACACCTAGTCAACGCGATTTAAGAATTTTTGGAATTAAAAAGGAAACGCCAAAGATTAAAGAACACAAAAACATCATCAAGGTAAATATTAGTTGTTATGGGTTAAACCTTATGTCTTATTTGGTTATTGTAGAAAGATGACAGCTCAGATTCCTGTGATATTAAGCAATTACAAAACCATATCGACGAAATATCTTTTGATAATAATAGTGTATCGACCATACCTAAAACGGGTTTAGATTTACTCGACAATTGGTAAATTATTTTTAATATAAATGTCATTATGCAACTATTTTATGATATTAATTTTTTGCAAATCTTTTTGTTAATGCGTGTATAAAATACATACTTTTAAAGTATATTTTGCAATTTTACTTATACGATTGTGTGGATACTACCAGAATTTGAGGTGGGTAGTAATGATTGACATTCTGAAACTACACAAATATAAAAAAGATACATGCTCGATGGGTTTGCCAACATTTTTTTCAACAAGTACCTTTAAAGAACTCATTGCTGTGGATTGTTAGTAAAATTACAACGTAAATTTAAAGTATTTTCCTTTCAACAACAACATGCTAATGCATAATCTTATAAGTTAGAGCTCTGGGTTCTCTCATAGTTTCTGTTAAAATTCGGACACTTTCTATATTCCGCCGAATGCATTCTGTGCAATAGATACCACTGATACTCATCGCAGGTTTGGTTGTAAAAGTTTCAATTTCATGTAGAAATCACAGATTAGCAATTAGGTATTCCAACCTACATCTATAGTATTATTCAGCGATTTTGGCTGACGTATGCCATCTATCTGGAAGTTACTTTTATTGTTTTCACCCTCTTCCCAACTTTATTTAGGATTCAACTTACGTAGATGTAATAAGTAACGTACGTTTATGATATTAAGCACGTCAAGTCTTATTTTACTTTGTAAAAGGCATTATTATTTAATCATAGGTTATATCCCGATGAAAGTCGTGAGTCGATCGCTTACATTTCAGATCAGCTTCCGAAACATCCGCAAACATTTTGGAATATTATGCCTAAATAATAAATTGTAATTGTTTTTTCGCCTACTTGATAGTAAAGTGTCAAGAAAAGGTTCAAGTAGTCTTGTATAGTCAAAACCAGGAGAGGTGTCCTATGACTCATCGCTAAAATTACTTAAAAATGACGTATTAAGATATTCTGTCGCACTCCCACAAAGTAAAAACAAACTTATAAACAAGGATAGCGTGATTCAAGTTACGTAGTTTTTTTGAATGAGTCATAGGACACCTCTCCTGGTTTTGACTATAATGATACGCCACTGATGTTGATGCACGCGCAATACAAGTGAATAAGAATACAAGTCAAAGCCAGGAAAGGTGTTTTATGACTCATTCAAAAAAATTACGTAACTTGAATCACGCTATCCTTTTTTATAAGTTTGTTTTTACTTTGTGGGAATGCAACTGAATATTTTAAGGGCTACTGCACACGACAGATAGTCGATGACCGTCTGCCAGCATTATTAAGTTATTTAAGAAAAAGAAAAAATTTTCTTCAACTTTGAAGCACCCTCACGGGCTTAGGAACTATTTTTGTATATAGGGTAAGTTTGTTAAATCGACTTATTTTGACTTCAAAAAAATGGCTCTTAAGTTTGTACAGTACGTCATGCAACACCCTGTATAAAAGAAATTTTGACAAAGTGGATTGATTTATTACTCCACCGAATTGTAAAATGAAGCTTCGGTTTTCTAATGGAAATATCGTTTTCTTTCGGTTTTCGGTTCAGTTCCAGTTCAAAGCCTTGTTATTTTCTTTGCGAGGAAATTTTTCATACGATCTTGCAATCTTGCAATGGCACTGTGAAAAGAAATGTCTCATATAAATCAACCCACTGATAACGCCGAAAAAGGCAGAAATGGTCATCCAGGGCTGCTGCCGTTTATATTAGGTCACTGAGAAAAAATTCTAATAGCATAGGCGCCAGTCAATTTATTTTATAAATGTTATAATTCCATATTCTAAACAAGTGCCATTATGAGAATTTTCTCTCAGTGTATAAATTAATAAATAAAAACATTTTGTGAAGTTGTTAAAAGAAAAAAATGCCAGTTAAAAAAGTTAATAATCTAGATAAGCAGATAATCTAAAATAATAACCAAGTGGCAACACTCACTTATTTTTGAACAAGTTATTTGCCCAAACAGAATGGCCCAACCTATGCCGTAAAATTGCCGACCACATCATTTGCTAATCATTGATTTTGTGATATTGGTACATTATTTTATTACACTCTTTTTCAATATGTTCCCAAATAAAAAAATCCATCGCATAATTTTAGCCTTTATGACATGACCAAAAATGTCGTTTAAAAATTCGCGTGTGTCGCGACAACACTATGTGCGTTGTGCGTATACATAATAGATAAAATCACCCCTGGAGTTATATCTATATATCTTCTTCTATAATATAACTGTGCAAGAAGCGCTCTCTGACTAAGATTTACGTATTATAAAAACGGTCCTATGTCCTATGATATGCCGATCTAATATTTTCACATTGATTTGTTGGAGATATTTTGGGCCAGGGCTTGTATATGTATAGTATTGTATAGTATAGTGGCCTAGGCTCTGCTATTTTGGTCTTGGTTCATGGTATACATGTGCGGTGTTTTTGTTTCTACAAAAATCTAAATACAGTTCAGCTCTAAAATGGTTATTTGCACATTAAGAATGTACCAATGAAATCTCTAATAGTGCGTCGCGCGAGTCACGAGTAGTAGGTACTTTTAGGGATTCGGGAATGATTATGAGTATCACCACCAGGACCGTTTCTAAGGATATGGTCACCTGTATGCAAATTTAAAAAATACCCCCCCCCCTCAGGCGGCCCGGATTTATTTTTTAGAGGGTCCTAGGTTAAAATTTTAAAGGAAATAGCACCGCAGGCGAAAATTATTGATTGTTCAAGGTCAAACGACTTAAAATGAAGTTCAAAAATTGTTGGCCTAATGGTAAATTCAGAGATGCCTCCCACCCGCCTTCAGCAGCCAAGCATGCAAAAATATTTCTAAATCAAAAAAAATAATTGTAAATTTAAAAAATTGGCATTTTACTTTGCGTGAATTTACTGCTGCAAAACTTCTTATGATCTCTGCTATAGTAAATAGTATCTATATTTCCTGAGAGTTCTTTTTCGATCTGCGACTCTACTGCCCCATCGTCGACCTTAATCAGATAGTATACTGACAATGTTAAGAAAATTCGTAACACAATTGCAAATTGCAATATTGGGATTGGGAAACGAATTTAAAATATTATTTTCATATAAATGGGATAACAAACTCCAAGGATCCACATTCTCTCATTTATATGAAGTTTTAGGGAAATAAGTTCACCGTTCACAAGACACCAAAAAGTTCAATTGAATATCAGAATATCTGTGATTCATCATTAACACTACCACCACCACCATGCAGTTTATTGCGTAAAGATAATTTAAAAGGTGGTTCTATATTCAATCAAAAGCTCAAAACTTTATTTAATTATGTACTTCACCTGTTTAATTTCTTCGTTTACTCTAAGAAATTTTACTGCCCCCAGAATTGTCGCCTGCGACTTTGCACGCACTGTCCTTATGGTAGAAACGGCCCTGAGCCGACAGTCATCAGTTTCATTATTTCACAAATATGTTATGGTGTATTACTATTATTTGCTAATTTAGTAGTAGTAAAATCGTCATAAAGCACCTGCACTCCTATAATAGTACTTCCTTATCGCTTGTCGCTCTCTGAGAATGAAATGAAAATTAAAAAAAATATATTACGTGTGGTAGCCTCATTTATTGGTTGTTTTGACCATCGATATAACGCGAGCGTAAATTACAATAATATTTAATTAAAATAAATTACCCCAATTACCTATAATACAAGCAAGGGTCAAAATAACGATCGACGCATCTATGCTACGCTCGTTTACAAATTATTATCGTGTGTATTTAAATTTACTACATTTTCACCCACGTGCTTCAGGTGTTCAGGTGTACGCATTCACACTGACGTCGTAATCAACGAGCCAATGAACGGGTGGAGTTTGGTGTTTTGAACCTGAGAAACTCCGATAGAGTTTGAACGTGTGCGCTGTCGCGTGTTTTGTTTCTTCAAACTACGTTAGTTTGAATTTAGACGTCGCGTCGTAGTGGTTCGAATCGTATTTATTTGTTCTTTAATCGAATGTCATAGATAATTCGTAGTTGTTGTTATTTTTAAATTAGCGATAATTTAAGTGACTGAAAAAAATTTAAATACGAACAAATAAATTTAGGAAGTTGAAAAAAATTTTGATAAATAATTTGATGTGCAATTTTTGTTTCGTGAAATTAAAATTGGCCACTTGTGCTTTGATAAGAATATTTATTTGTTGTCTTACGACAAGTTATTTAATTTATTTATAGTTCCGGTTTGGGTGTACATTGTTTTTGGTTCATTCAAAATTTACGGCGCTTTAACTGAACTTGCATTAAACATTTTCAAGTTTGTCGGTGAATTTATGTGTGAGTCATTATATTCGGGTACCTTACTATGAAGAAAACTATTTCAATATTGCGTAATATCGTATCCGTTTTGTTTAAACTTTTGGTCTAGTGATCGGTGGTACTGTGTCGAGTATAATTTTTAATTCAAATCAAATATTTTATTTAGGTTAATAAATAATAATAGTATATTAAACTTGAAACAGCGGTCTAATTACGTACATCGTTGGTGAACGAGTTTGTTGTATTTTTTCGCACCTCAAAAAATTGTTAAGATAATATGGATTTTGGAGTCTGGACTCGTCACGATAGAACCAACCGTAAGTATTAAAAATCTGCTATAATTGTGGGATTATCAATATATTTATTATTTGGGTTATGTAACAGAATGCCTATTCGTAGGTAATTAGCTTTAATTAGGTTGTTATAACTTTTAATTTCGCATTACCGCAACTTCGTTTGTTTTAATTAATTTTTTCGACGTAAAATTATAATTTTAAACGAATAATAAATAACTTGAGGCCAAGTGGAGGGTATGATCGGAAAATCTTAACGAGTCTAGGGTCATCGAGCGTGGAAAAAATAAAAATAATAGAAAATTTGAAAACAATTATATTTTCGCTATTAATAATAAGTTAATAAGATTACGTTGCTTATATTTAGCCAAATCATTTTTTTTAAATACGATGTCCCGTTTCTTAACCATTCAAAGAGAATTTCTCTTCCGAGAATATGCCACTGAATACTGAATGAATGAGTAACCAAATCTATTATGCTTATTTCTGTACTTATTCTTATACTATTTCTTGGGTTGCTTGTTGGCATCCAACAGTTTACGTTCTAAATAAAGGAACGCATAGCTCCAGTTGGAGCTGGAAATATTGCATTCTTCGATTGGTGATTGGTGATTGGTGCTGTTGCTACACTTTTTGTGCTTCTCGGAAAAACGGAAAGCCACGCTTGCAATTTTGAGAATTTCGTCCAGCTGCTAAACGTTTCGATTACTTTTGAGTATAAATGTCATCGATGTAAATTCCCCGAATTGAACTTAACTCGGCTATTTAAAGGTCACACTGGGGCAACCTGATTACCCCCTTGGCCTCTTTATTAAATCCTCGCACGATATTTGAATGTGGCTCATTTTTGACAGCAAAATTATTATATCGAAATAAAGTACATATAGTGTAAAGTTATAAATAACTTACAGCTGGGCGTTATATCGATACATTTGGCGTATCGTATGTCGTATGTATACAGTAAATTTCGTTACGTATCGATGAATAATAATGGATACTTATCGATACATCGTATCGATACATATCGCATCTACCATCTACTAACTATGAATGATTATATCGCTATAAATATCAAAAATAGCGTTTGAAAATCACCCTTTGAGCACAAAAAAAAGAGAAATCGTTAGTTAGGTTAGTGGGTGTATTTATTTCACAACGTCGCCTATACAGGGTGATTTATAATGGGGTCTTTGCACAAAATTGAAATTGAATCGTTATACTTTAATTAAACGAAAAAAAATTTTTAATTTTTTATTAAAGCTCTTTTACTTATTTTTGTTAAAATTAAGATCAATTACAAATTTTACTATAACTAAAACCATATTTTTTTGCAGTTTTTTTTTGATCCAAGGACCCCATTAGGTATAAAGAATTTGTAGATACGTTCTTCATAACATTTGGAACAAGAAATTATAATAACATTTCTTTCTATCCATCTTTTTTTTTTCTTTCTTTCTTTTTTTTGAGCCATTTAACCCAATTTGAGTCATTTTTGCCTATATTCATTTAACAGTAAGTTACTATAAATCACCCTGTATTCTTAAGGTTAAGGGATCGTTTGTGTACTGGTCATTAGTGGGGCCAGTACAGCGTTTAGGCCTAGGCGCGCGCCTAGGGCCCCGTGTTAATAGCTCATTTTATATTATTATAGTATCTAATTAAAATTTCTTTCTGCCCATTTTATTGTTTTAATTATTTAAAAATGTATCATTTGGATGCAAACTATAAATTAAAATTGATACCTAATACGGGGCCCAGGCCCACTCTACCATTAGGCTCAGAGGCGGATTTGCCAGTGCGCGTTCTGCGCGCTTGCGCTGGGCCTCGGATTGTAGAAGGGCCACCAATTTAAATAGAAAACACTTACTAGGTCAGCAAGGGTTGCGGATAAAGAAATAAACTGTATCAATTATCGAGACATTTGGGTAAATTTGTTAGAATTTCATTTTATATTCTTGAATTTAAAATATTGGCTCGTAAGGGGGCCCAGGGGCCCCAAGCAATATCAAAAGGCAAAAGAATTTTGTTTTGTTTTCGTGAAACACCTTCTTTGAAGACATTATTAATTTCTACCAAAATTTCTGTACTTCATTTGAAGCCGTTTGACCTTGAACGATCCAAAAATTTCGCCTTCGACGCTATACATTATAAGATCATCGGTATTATACTTCAACTTCAACCCCCCATCAAAAAGTTCACTAGCCGCCACTGCTACTAATTAATTAGTCTTGAAAAAGTCCCAAGATTTCAAAGCGCGCAGGGCCTCGTGAGTTCTAAATACGTCTCTGATTCGGCTAACTAGGCTAAAGTCTAGGTCAAAAGGGACCTCGGAATTTTCCAACAATATTTTGGTTTATCCGAAATAATTTACCTACTTTGTTTTTGTGAAACATCTTTTTTTTTGGAGACACTATCAATCACTACCAAAATTGCTAAACTTCATTTTAAGCCGTTTGACCTTGAACAATCAAAAAATTTTGTCTGCGGCGCTATTTCATCATACTTCCTCTTCAAATAAGGGGTCCCAAAATGTGTTAACGCCTAGGGCCTCGAAAACTATAAACGCGCCTCTGTAGTGGGCGCAATATTTGATATTTATTTTATTTATAGATCGTGAGCGAAAACTAATTTTATTTTCCATAAGCGAGGTTAATGCCTGTGTTTGTTTTCCTCATTTGTGTTTATTCCCGTTGGGAGAGTTTCATTTTTATATACATAATGGAATCATGAAGTCACGCAGTATTTTATTTTTCTCATTTAATGAATCATTATTGTCATTTTCTCTTCTTTAGTTATAGGCTAGAGTTTATCAAGTTTCTCAAATGATTTTGCAGTCTTATGAAAGATTTTGTGTGTATCGACTTCGCTTCGTCCCCAAAAATTCGACCTATAACAACTTTGTTTCACGCTCTAGATACAAAAATAACTTCACAATCAGTCTATGCATTCTCAAAAATGTCTTCGCGTGTTTGTTTACAACTTGCAACATGCGAAATATGGACTTAGTACAGTCCCTAATAATAGAAAAATGAAATAAAATTGTCTGTTTGCGGGTTTGCGCACATTCAGTTATTGCCTCCACTTTTTTTGATTGATTTTAATACCATTGGGAAATCTTAACTGACAATTATTTTCGTTAACTAATATAAAAGTCGTCATCCACTTTCCCGAACTTTTATTGTTTTCTCTCTTTTCTTAAGAATAGCTAGGTAATGCTAATGTCATGACATTTCTTCGAATCGCCCACTCTAATCGTTATAATTTGGTGGGGTAGAATACTTCCCCTTCTTTAATAATTTAAACGTTCTATGATTAATTTTGTCTCATTTAATTATGTAATACTTCATGTTTTATGTTTTCAACGATAGATAAATAATAGCATTATTTATTATGACAATGGCTAATACATTATAGCTTTAATATAACTAGACAGGGTGGTCAAACACTTATGCCAGGCGGTTTAAAATGAAAATCAATACAGAAGAAAAAAAATTTATGATACAGGGTGGTCAAACACTTATGACAGGCGGTTTAAAATGAAAATCAATACAGAAGAAAAAAAATTTATAATACAGGGTGGTCAAACAATTATGACAGGTGGTTTAAAATGAAAACCAATACTTACTTATTGAAAATAGTTTTTAGACTATATTTTGTTCGGGAAAGTGTCCTCCCCAACATATAACTCTTATCTTTATTATATTCTTAATAGAAAGGCGCTGACGCGCTGACAACGCCAACTATGATTTTTTTAAATGATACTATATTTATCTAACTATGTAATTACTGTGTCAATCGATAGAACATTTTATTCTCTTTACACATATGCAATTATTTTATCTCACACAACTTTCTTCTTCTTTGGAGAACAGTTGAAGAAATTGCCTTTACGGAATGTCCAACAACGCATACAGACATTATGGAACTGATAAGGTGATAAGAAACACTTTTTAGCAAATTAATGAAATAAATATGGCGTGTAGGGTTTTAAGTAACTTCCAACAGCGCTATGGACTGCTAGTGTTTTCGGCCTTCCAGTAACTATGATTTTTTTAAATGGCAACCCTTAATCGAAGTTGATATCATTTCAGGTTGAATTGGAAGAAAAACGGTCTCAAGTGCACCCCAAAAGTTACTTTTTATAATCAATTTAAATCATCTAATTTTCTCTTCGATATTCTTGAAAATAGGAAACTATGTGGGTGGCTATCTTTGTTCTCACTCATCGGCTTGTTTAAATTTCAATTTATTTTCTGCTCCGTATACTTAAAATTAATATTTTATCACGACATAAACAATTATTTTTGGCTTAGCAGTATAATTATTTCTGACGTGTTTGCAGAAATTGTGTTAGTTTATCATTACTAATTATGGCAATGAAAATGAAATGAAAAAACTGGAAGCGGGTTTTCTTAAGACCGTATTTCAAAGTAATGGGAAACAAAAATAACCACCTACGTATTTTTGAAACTGATTGTAATTTAACGTGCGCATGACGCATGTAAATATTATTTTCGATAGTCGATATGCTAATCATCGATATTTTTGACATAATTCGTTGTAGATTTACAAGCAAACAAGATTGATAATACTTGTTTTGCTTATACATAAGTACTTTATTTTATGTAGGTACCTACAACCTACTAAGTACTTATTATTAGTGTTTGTGGCGCACTACTTATTAGTAGATTCCTAAGTAAGTGGAAGTCCACTTTTTGACTTTCTGGTTTTAACGCAGTTGGAACGGGTACCTACTTAGGAAAGTGTTATAAATTTGAAAGATGCATCTACATCTATACACTTACAATCATGCTTTTTGTAAAATGTTTTAATAATATTTTATTTAGAGAAACAAAGACGAAAATAAGTATACAGTAGACTCTCAATATAGGGAACGAAAAAAAACCAGAGCGATTCACTATGTCGAACTCTTCACTATTTCAAAAGTATCTTGATAAACGTATTAATAGCAACTAAAATCATCTTCATTTGACATTCTTACATCCCAGTATAATTTTCCATTCTCAGAACCTGGATGTATCGTATCTTCAGTTTCATCATTTTCTTCGATAATGTCATTATTCCAACTTCTCATTATTCATTGACCATACTTGTTCTCTATTTAGAAGTGGTCAATGTAAAATATTTTTTGTTTACTAAACCGAGCTGTTCACTATATTTATAGGTTATAGGTCATTATATCACGAGTCTACTGTACTACTTATACTTACGTTACCATAATATGGTGCATGCGTTAGAATGTTAATAGGATACGTATTTCTACATTTATTCTTACTCGCTTAAATCCTAACCATTGAAACTGGGAAAACTGTAGTACATAATATATTTCTTTGATATAAATGTGTTTTTACGTACCTAATCTGTCTTGTAAAGCAATGATGATGCACAAACTACAAGAAATTATGGGGAGGATTTAAATAAATATTAGAATTTTTATAAGTTGATAACGGTGGCTCAAAGATCGTCCATGTTGCAAATGTATTACAGGAGAAAAGTTGTCTCTTGTTTCGGAAATATGTTCTTATTTATCAGTATTTACCTATTGTTCGTTTGTTCGTGTAATTTGATTTTAAAAATTCAATTAGATCATGGATACAATTGACTTGGAATTATTAATTAGTGTTCCCTCAGCTCTCCATGAAGTGTTACAAATGTACCTTTTAGTAACCTTTTTTTTACTATAGAATGTAATCCTCATTTGCTTCTTTTTTTAACGACTTCGATATTCAACCGAGCCGAGCTGTAAGTGTAAAGTGCCATTTACATAAACAGTAGTCTAATCGTTTTAGTAAGGGCAAGCGTCGTCTAGAAGCTTGACTAGGGTATTTTCAATGTGCGCGTTTACAATGAGGTACTTATAGTTGCTAAGGTCGTTGCTAACAATGGGCAAAAAGCTTGCAAGGTCTAAGCTTTTAGACCACTTAATCGGCACCAGCCAATCATAGAAGCGCATCTTTCCCACGTCGCTCAGCTATTTGAAATTTAAACAAACAGCTGACAAAATAGTTGTTTTGATTTTATTTCTTAATTTTGGTTTTCGGTAGTACTATTTTAATCTCATTGTTCAAGCTTAAGAAAAAAAATAAAGAAAAAAAAAATTGCCACTAAAGTCTATGTAAATGGTTTTACATGCCCACTTGGCGAGTTCTAGACCAGCAAACTACACCATCAATCTGCACTAAGCTAAGTTCTATGTAAATGGGGCTTAAATTGTTTGCGCACACTGGTGTACAATTATAGCCCGTTAAGCCCCATTTACATAGAACTTAGTGCAGATTGATGGTGTAGTTTGCTGGTCTAGAACTCGCCAAGTGGGACATAGACTAAGGCATTAGACTTAGACTTTAGGCACTTTATAGTAATTTAATAATATTATGTAGTGACGGGTGAGGTACTAAGCACTAAAAAGGTAAAGGTAAAGTCGTAAAACTTTTATTGGCCAATATCACCCTGTATGCAAACCAATCATGCAAACAGTTATATGATGTTGGGATGGATTCAATATTCACGTTACGTTTGTTTGACGTTAAATAAATAGTTTTTCCAAATAAAATCAATTTAAACTTTTGGAAAAGTGTGAATTTCCGTTTAATTTTTTGGTTACACAGAAATCAAGCTGCCATATACAGGGTGAAAACTCGAATCTTGATTAGGATTTAATATGGGAAACAAACTTCTGTAAATATTGGCTCTTCTATTTTACAGCAAAATACTAAAAAAAATTTTTTAAAGAATAAAAAGCGTCTTCTAATGCGCTTATAAGATTTTTAATCGATTCAGCCGTTTTCGAGAAAATGAAGGAAAATTATTCAGGTAATAACCATTTTTCGCGTTAGCCTTGATAATCCATTTCAAATTACTATTACAAAATAAATAACAAGAGAATCTGACGTACGATCACAGATAAATAAAATAGGAAACCTATTAAACCTATTTTATTTATCTGTGGTACGACATCAAAATCAAGGCTAACGCGAGAAATGGTTATTCCCTGAATAATTTTCTCGAAAACGGCTGAATCGATTTAAAATCTTGTAACTGTATTAGAAGCTTTCTATTCTTAAAACATTTTTCTTTAGTTTTTGCTGTAAAATAGTTAGGAGAGTCAATATTTAGAGAAGTTTGTTTTCCCATGTTAAATCCCAGGATCAAGCTTCAAGTTTCCACCGTGTATATTCTCCCATCACCCTTCACTTTCACCTAGTTCGTTGCAATCTTCGAAATTGTACATAACGTAGGTAACTTATTTTTTTTCATTTGAAATTTTTGTTGATTTGTATAAATATTTTTGCCAACTTTGAAGTGAAAGTCGATTTAAATGTTGCTGTATAGCAAACTTTTTCGGTAGTACGTATACGGATGCGAATTTGTTGGATTCGACAGGTTTGAATGCTTTGCGTTTTTACAATTAATAATAAATTGGGGAGCGATAAATTATCAACTGTAGTTTTTTAAATTTATTAGGTAACTGGTTTAACTTGTAACTGAATGTTAAGCTTGCGAATTTTAAATAAAATACATTGTAGCTGTTATAGCTCTGAGTACAATGTATCAATGGAAAGGTGAAATTATTGAACATGTATGGTACCTACTGCATACTAATATTGAAAATACGATTTTTAATTTAAAATGTTAATAATTATAAAATTAAAAAATTTTCAGCGTTGATTTTAATTATTTTAAAATTTGACAGTTATCTCTTGAGAGAGACCTTACGATTTCGGAATGCTCGTTAATTTAGGAAATTACTATTGAAAGTAAAGCTTTAAAGTATTTTGTCGTTAAATTAAACATTAAATATTATTGAACATTATAAAGTTTTTATTGAAATAAGCATTGGTTTGCGGGAATTCAAAAATATGTTCAGATAATGTGTATAGTCTCACAATTTTTTTCTAGAATTAGTAACTTAGGAGTTGTTCTGATGTTCATTTTTAACACTAATAAAATTTACCCCCCCCCCCCCCCCCCGCCGGTTTTAATACAAACAACATCCAAACGCATTCTTTAACGAGTATGTATTGTCTATAGATACATCACCTGTATTTGGAGTGCAATCTGCATCAAAGAATATGGCTGGATCGAGTTGTATCTTTCCAAAACACGTTCTTCTAAAACATTACTGTCGCCAACTCTTGTCGGATTTCCTGCGATACATATAATTAGCTATTGAAATGTTTCTGTAAAAGGTTTATACCATGAGAACTCGTTTTTCACTAGAATGCATTTTGGAATAATAAAGGATTTTGCAATAAAAACTAAAAACGTTATGCTTTTGAAGAGAAATAAAACACAATCAGTTTATTATACAATCACAATTTTTATTATTATTATTATACGATTCGATAGAAGTTGATATTTAAATTTTAACGATTGCTTTCACCCACTACCCAATTATCTCTTTGCATGGAATTATTCCTAAAATACTTTCAAGAATTTGCACTTCGTTTGGGAAAACAATACCTGAATGCCGCATGACTTGTATATATTTTTCCCAACATTTCTACAGGGTGTTTACGGTCTTCTCTGTAATATTTTAACGGGCGATAGTACAGGTCAAACGAAGTCGATAAACCTTAAAACACGTTGGTAAAAGTTTCCTCCTAAGCGAGATAATAATTCTTTTAGTTTTCACAATAAGCGATTAATTTGTTTAAAATCTAGTTACCTAGTTTTATATTTTTTACAAATTGGGATATGTTGAATAAACGGGTCACTTTCAATGCCCACCCCCCAATTGCTCATTGTGCAAGAAATACCCTTTCTTCTAGAAAGCTGAGATAATGTAAAATTTAAAAAACACTCGTATGGGTAGTAAATGGGTAGTAAAGTAAATAGTTATTTTCTATGTATAGTCTCTAATTTTTAATCGGTTCCTTTTTCCGGGCCCTAGGTCCTAGGTGGTACTGTAAATCCGGCCTTGGCTACTTTGATTAACCTATGAACTGCGATTCCGTGTAAAAACCACTATGTACAACTAGTCATTATTAATTCATCTTCGGTATATAACCCACACTTCAGAAGAATTAGTGCCTAACTTACTACGTACCATCATTATGGCCTTAGGTAGAGCATTTCCGCTTCAAAATTGTATAAGATAAAGTTTGTTCTTGTGATTAGAAGTGCGTAATTCATAAGCAAATAGTGTGTCGTATTTTACATACGTACATAAAATATAGCAACTTCAACTTAATTATAGCAACTTAAAATGTTTGTTCAAAGATAAAATTTTGTACTGTATTTAAAATTATTGGTTTAATTTACCGTACGAGTATACTGGTAGAAATATTTAAATATGGTAAAAAATTATAATCCCTAAAAAGAAATTCAACGTTGGGGGTTGATGTAGGTTAATCAATGTACAACAAATCTCACCTCCAATTTCCATAAATGTTCATTTTTTAGGCCTACAATTAAGATTAACCTTTCGCGAGGATTTGAGAATTTAATAAAGGGCTTACGTTTTCTGAAGGTTATTATTTATTTTATTATTGCGTAAAATATTCCAAATATTAATATTAAAATCACATATTATCTTGATACACTAATAAGGATATACAGTACGTTAACAATCAATTGACATGGAAATTAAGGAAAGTAGTGGATCATGGAAATGGGAGGTTTTAGAGAGATCAAAAGATGTTATTAAATCTTTGAACACCTCCTAATAGGCCAGTCAGTAGAGAGCCAAAACCCCCTGTATGATGCAGTAAATGGTGTAGAAGCTTTTATTTTTTTACTTGTTTATATGGGTGCAAACATGTAAAAAACAAAAATGCTAACACGGGCGACCTCGGGAGACTTTTTGGCAGCCAAGAAACTTCAAAATTTTAGGACTGCGTTTGTTTTTTCACCTATAACCCCTAATCAGTGCATCTTAGCTAAAAGTTTGTATATTATAGTATAACAAATTAAAGAGCATTAAATTCTGCGTCGAATGAGTACTCGGTCAAGCGGTATGGTCGAAAACCGCGGTCAAAAAACGATGATTTTTTTCAACTTTTTCAAAAACAGATATACCTAGTATGTAGTATTATACAGGGTGTCCCCGAAAGGTCTGTACAACGCTCTACCACATATTCCCGAGACCAAACTAGGGTGATTAAACCCGACTTACCTCTATCCAAAAGTTCTTCGTTAGGGCTTTACCGGACGCCAAAGATCTCCAAAGATGTCCAGTAATTGGTATAGTAGGAAAATAGTCCAGTTAAATAAGGATTTTTTGTCAGAATAATTCTTACTAAGCCGAATTTTGATTTGACACGTACATTAAGATGTTCCAAATAAGCATATCACAAGATCCGAAAAATTTCGGCGAAGCAATTTGAGATATTCAAGATCAAAGGTCACAAAAATTGTTTTTATAAATAACTCACCTCCTATAGACCGTACGTTGATGAAGGTTATTATAAAAGTTATACAAAACATTATTAGCTACAAGATTGCTTAAATGCATTTTTTTCTTAAGTTTAACCTTTTTCGAGATATAGCGCGGAGAAGTGGTGAATTCGGGTTACGGGATAACGCTGTAAAAATTGCGAGGCAGACGCGTAAGTCTCATAAAAGCAGTCGGCCACCAAAAAGGCTGGCAAAAAAAATTAAAAATAAGGGGTGGGTGGCATGGTAAGTTTAATTTATTACTCTTTTCAATACGGAATACAATAGGTAGAGTCAAGAAGTCAATTCGGAATATCTAGAAACAGACTTTTCCTTTTTTATTTCCAGAAGTCGACTTAATAGAAGGTGGAAGAAGATCAGCACCACCTTGAAATTAACGGATAACTTATAAAACGTATCTAGAATACTAATCACTGTACCCGTACCCAACTACTTTTACACACCATACACATTTTAGAAGAACATTTGTTTTTCAACGTGTAGTAGTAGAGAGGCACGACCAAATATGGAAGAAATGAAAATTGCAACAATCAACAATGAACCCGTACTATGTTTACAACTTTTTATATTAATTATTTTGGTGTAATTTAAAATTCTTTTTGTAGTACAATTTCTATTTGACTTTACCTTAAAAGTGACAATAGCGAACGTTTAGACAGCCAATGTTTATAAACATCAGCTTTATAAAATAACTTTTATGTATCTTACAATTAATTAGGTATTGCTAAATTATGCAAAGTACCTACTATGTACTAATTTATGCATTTTTGTTTATAACAAGCTTGCAGTAATTTTACGCGAATTAAATTTTATAACCCATTTAATAGTTTTTGAAAAGTCATTTGTTTTAGTTTAATTGTTAATTGTTACTTGTAATTAGATTTTAAAATAACCAGTACCAGTAGGTACTAGACACGGAACATCTCAATATATGGTACCTAAGTACTACATATTTCAATTCGTATTTCTTCTGTCATTTTTTTACTTTTTTATATCTACTCTGCTAATAAGGGTGTCCCAAAATTAACGCAAGATTTGAATTTGCTGCCATTTTTGCAGGAAGTTGTTAGCCACCCTGAAAAAAGAACAGTTTGGCAGCTGAGAGTTTAGAGTTAGTAAAAATGGAGCGTTATACGATACAACAACGTGTTTTTAAAATAAAATAAAACAATATTATAAAAATCATGAAAGTTTGGCGGCCACAGCTTGAAAGTTTTATACAAAATATGGTCAAAATAGTGTTTTAACCTCGTCAACTGTTAAAAGATTAATTGAAAAATTCTGGGAGACTGAATCAGTTGGAGACGCTAAACACACCGGTCGTCCAAAAACAAGCCGTTCAAATGTCAATATCGAAGCAGTGCGTGAAAACCCTGGGAGAGCAATTCGGCGTCGTGGACAAGAATTGCAAATTTCAAGAAGCTCTACAGCGTATATACTCACAAAAGATCTGTGTCTCTACATGCTTACAAAATTTAATTAACACAACAACTGAAGCCCAGTGACCATGGACAGCGAAGAGAGTTCGTGGAATGGATTATTAATCATCAACAAGTGAATGCTGATTTTTCTAGCAAAATAATCCTAAGCGATGAAGCACATTTTCACCTCGATGGCTTTGTTAATCGCCAAAATATCTGTGTTTAGGGTTCGGAGAACCCACGTGTGATTGGCGAACAACAAATACACTCACAACGTGTCACTGTTTGGTGCGGATTTTGTGCAGGAGGCATCATTGGACCATAGTTTTTTGAAAATGAGGCTGCTCAAGCAGTAACTGTTACTGGTGCTCGATATCGCGGCATGATAACACAGTTCTTTCTGCCGAAATTAGATGCTATTGATGTGGCCAATATGTGGTTTCAACAAGACGGTGCCACATGCCATACAGCCAATGAAACAATTCAATTACTGCATGAGACATTTTCTGGTCGTGTACTCTCTCGTTTCGTTGATCAGAATTGGCCCCCTTAGATCATGTGATTTAACACCATTAGATTTCTTCTTATGGGGTTATTTGAAGTCAAAGGTCTATGTCAACAAGCCCACAACCACACGTGCATTACAAGAGGAAATTAAACGCTGCATTAACGAAATTTAGCCACAATTATGCAGAAAGTTCATGAAAAATTTTGAAGACAGGGTGCGTATGTGCCAGCAAAGCCGTGGAGCCCATTTGTCCGATGTCTTATTCCATAAATGACCCTATCCTATGTACTTTATGATTCAATGAAAAAATAAAAGTCTAAAGACTTCTCTTTTATATTTAATTCAAATCTTGCGTTAATTTTGGGACACCCTTATTTTTAAAACATTTTATTTTTATCTAGCCACTAGCAACTAGATATTCCCATTAATGAATAAATCAATAAATATAACAAATAATAAATTAATAAAATAAGTTTTTAAATCCTAAAAAGTAAAAATATACATGAGCGTTTGCTCTATTTGAAAAGAACAAATTTTTCCCACTTGTTCGCCATTTTGTTCACTAAACCCAATTGTTCACCACCTTACCTATAACGATAGGTTATTATATCGCGAGTCTACTGTATTAATAATTTTGTGTTTAACTTAAAATTGAAAAATTTTCATTTTGGATTTCTCAAAAAAACTCCACTCTTCATAAGAACCCCTGCTTACTTTGAAACTCTCGTGATACAGATTATTTTTTGCCCAATTTGTACTCCATTTCTTACTTTAAACTATGAGCTATTTATTCTCGTCATTTTCGTCATTATAAAGTAAAAAAAATTAAATTTTTTGTACAGCCTCTTAACAACTTTATCGGTAAATAATTAGTGTACATTTTAATAATAGCCATTACCTTTTTTGCATTTTGATTACCAAACATTTATAATTGGTTCAGAAACCTTAAAATTATGACGTTGAAGGACAAATTGTGATTTGTGTATTGTGTATGAATATTTGTTACGTGTCACTTTTTAGGATGGTCAAAGATCGGTATGGAACCCATTTTTCTTCAAATATTGGCTTATGACTTTTGATATTTTTAGCACCTTTTAATAGTGATCTTGTAAATAATAATTATATTATAATTAAAATGTGAAAATTTGGCTAATTGCCTTCTCGTATAATATAATAAACAAAGTAGGGAAATTCTAAATTCAAATTTATTTGACTTTTATTGATAATGTGCGGTAATTTAATATATGACTTTGATGACTTTTAAATTATGTGTTTATAACGAATTTATATTTTACATATTTGGGTAGTTCACTGAAAATGAACATAATTTTGAACATTGTAACTGATGATTTGCATGGCCAAAGTCAAGTATAATACACGAAATCACGAAGAAATTATAGCTCGAGGGGTTCGTGCAATGCAATAATGATGGGTCAAACTATAAGTACAACAAGATTTATGAGTATATTTTTGATAATTTTCTTATACATACAGGTGTCTTCTAATCTTCGAACGAAAATGAAAAACGGCAGGCTAGAGAGGACCAAATTAGAGGTGTTTTCTTAATAAACGCTTGACCAAATCCCAACAATAAAAAAGCTGTTACTACAGCGGTTTAAAGTTCTTATAAACTAACGCCCACTTATTGAATACTGCTGAAATTAGAGGTATCGGCATCGGAGCAAGAGCGATAGTGTGAAACTCAGTGAAAGCTTCCATAAGAGGACATAGACTCATAGAACCGACTTTTTTGTTCGGTTGTAGGATGTGTCTTGTTAAGGGCAAAAGGGAATTTTTATTTGTAAGTTATACAGGGTGTCTCTAAAAGGTCTGTAAAAACGCTACCACATACTCCTGAGACCTGAAACGAAATAAAGGCGATTTATTCATTAACAAAAACCATACAAAACGAGGAAGCACTAACCTTATTTACGTCCGTTTATTAGAGCTTCGCGTCCGTTTATGAGAGATTTCTGTTCACCTGGGTAACGAAATGTGGTGCCCATGTCCGTTTAGAAGAGCGTCTGCTTTTTAGAAAGTAATTTACATAGGAAACTAAACGTAAAAATTAGGTTCCAAGCAATTTGTTCGTTTAAGAGAGATGCCCGTTTATTAGAGCTGTCTGCAAAGAGAGCTTTCACTATTTATTTCAAATTTGATACACATGCTTAGGTACTATTATGAAATGTATACTGTACACTAATAGAATTTTTTTATAAATTAAATTTTACTGCCAGAGGCACTTAACGTATAACTTTTCAGTTCTATAATAGTTGTTACCTGCAAAAAAAATTTAATTATCTGAAATAGCATTAAATACGATATGAAATAATTAATTATTGATTAATTAATAATCACCACAACGCGAGCTCCGAAAAAAAAGGTTACAAATTTTGTATGAATGCGAAGTTGGGCATTTAGATGCTGTGGCTCATCAGCTCATCATTCATCAGTTTTAGGCTTAAAATCTTTTGTTTAATTACAAACGGGTCTGTTGCATTTCCTCGTGGCCGGATATTATATTATATGCGTGTAGATATTAATTAGAATTAGTAATTATTAGCAACGAAGCCGCGAGCAGTCAATTTACATCAAAAGCACAAATTATTTATAATGTAATGTAACCTAATACAGGGTGTATTTTTCAAAGTGTACTCTATGGGACATTTTCTAAATCGTAAGAGATACAAAGTTGATTAAGTGGACAATAATGCAGATTTTTTTGTCTAATTTTGGATATTTCGGAAAAATTGGAAACGTGCGTTTTGAAAAACGGTCTATACTTTCTTTGTCATACGGCGGCAAACAATGTTTCTTTATAAAAGTTATAGGTATCTAGAGCTTGTACAAGCTAGAATTGGAACTGTCAATCGTTCTAAATTCGCATTCTATTTTACTAAAGCTGGTGGGAGTAGTAATAGGGGATAATCCCGCAATCTTCTCTATGAATTTTTTTTCTGGCTTCGAGTACAAGCTCATGCAGCCACCCAGTCACTCTCGATGAATATAATTTTAGAATCACTTTGTATAGGTCTACATGTGTACAATGTTCCCGATTAAGTGGCCTAAGTGCAGGGAGCTTGCTCCCCCTCCTTAATAATCCAGATAGGTAATATTTGATCATAACCTTGTTAAAAAGTATAATTTTCTTTTTAGGGCAAGTTGTACATTAGTAAACCTGCCTTATCATTCTCGATAAACTTACCTGACAGGGCTATTGACAATGATAAGGCAAGCTTACCGCCAAGCTTGCTTTTGAGCTACTATTAATCTACAACTCGCCAACACTGATTTTTTTATTAATCCAGGGCTTAAGCTTTAATGGCGTATGTAATATAGTATGGAAGTATGCTATGTAAAATAAGAAAACAAACAAATGAAACTTTCGAAACTTTCGTGACATACAAATCTAAATTTGTTATGGAAAAAGGTAACTTTTTTTCTACACTTATAGTCACACATTTTAAAACACCTTGTATAATGCCAGTTTTATACTCTCACTGTAAGTTGACTGATACTGCACTGGTACAACATTGATTTTCATGATCCCATTATAATGTCAGTTTTATATTCTAAACTTGCACTTTCTAAGTGGGCTGATACTGGACTGGAAACGGATGGATAAGTGTTTGTCCTGACACATAGATGGCGTCACCAAATAAAAAAATCTCGAATGACTCGAATCAGCCATCTTTCAAATGAATGGTGTAAAAATTTGGCAGCAATCGGTCGACTGGTTCGTGAGATATAGTGTTTTGAGTGAAGCAACTTTTGGTATTGTGAAAAAAATGGATAAAAACGGATTTCGTGTGTTGATTCATCACTGCTTTTTGATGGGAAAAAATACTATGCAAACCAAACAATGGCTTGATAAATATTACCCGGACTCTGCACCTGCACAATCAAATATAAAATATTGGTTTTGTGAATTTAAACGTGGTCGTACAGAAACAGACGATGCACAACGCAGTGGACGCCCAAAAGAGGTGGTTACGCCAGAAACCATAAAAAAATCCACAAAATAATTTTGAATGACCGTAAAGTGAAGTTGAGCGAGATAGCTGAAACTCTGAAGATATCAAAGGAACGTGTACATCATATTATTCACGAATATTTGGACATGCTCTGCGCAAAATGGGTGCCGCGTGAGCTCACAATCGACCAAAAACAACAACAACGCGTCGATGATTCAGAGGAGTGTTTGGTCATGTTTAAGCGTAATAAATCTGAGTTTTTGCGTCGATATGATTGTGACAATGGATGAAACATGGTTCCATCACTACACACCAGAGTCCAATCGACAGTCAGCGGAGTAGACTGCACGCGACGAATCCAATCCAAAGCGTGGAAGCCGCAACAGTCGGCTGGCAAGGTGATGGCGTTTGTATTTTGGGATGCGCAAGGTATAATTTTCATCGATTATCTCCAGAAGGGATATACGATCAACAGTGACTATTATATAGCGTTGCTGGAGTGTTTGAAGAATGAAATCGCAAAGAAACGGCCCCATTTCGCGAAGAAAAAAAGTGTTATTTCACCAAGACAATGCACCGTGTCACAAGTTAATGAAATCGATGGCCAAACTCAATGCATTGGGCTACGACTTGCTTCCCCATCCACCGTATTCACCAGATCTGGCCCCCAGCGACTATTTCCTGTTCGCAGACCTGAAGAGAATGCTCGCTGGGAAGAAATTTAAGACCAATGATGAAGTGATTTCCGAAACTGAGGCCTATTTTGAGGCTAAAGACAAATCGTACTATAAAAATGGTATCGAAAAGTTGGAAGATCGCTATAATCGCTGTATCGCCCTCGAAGAGGCAACTATGTTGAATAATAAAATTGAATTTTGCCCAAAAAATGTTTTTTTCTTAGTTAGAACAAAGACTTATCTACCCAATGTTACAACATTTTCATGGTACCATATGTTTGGTCTACCCACTTTGAAAGTCAGTATTGTATTCCTATTCCTCTGTAGTTCATTTTACATTGCTTGTTTCATGTTACAACTACAAACTACTATGACAATATTCTGCTCTTATTTTATAGCAGGTATAACAAATTGAAATAGTTTATTTTGAACTAAATATTTTTTAATTTAACTAATTTACATACTATTACCTAAATACAAGCGTTTTATTTTTGTAACTATTACATTTGCGTATTTCAATTTTGTATTTGCTTTCAGAATAAAACATATTTTTGCGGGTAAACAATGGGTTCAACACTTAATAAAACATTTTAAAATCGTCAATAGCAACAAGAGAAATATTTTTCAATTAGCAATCTTGTATTAGTCGGCTTTTTGGCCGACCAAGATGGGTTTTAAATTATCTCGAACTGTGGGCCACTTTAATCATCAGCAACTGATGCCGTAACAAAAACATTTTTATTCGTATAAAGTTTATATTTTTCCATTGTTAATAGACTATACAGGGTGAGTCTAAAATAGCGGATAAGCTCTCCAGTACGTTGTAGGGAATAATAATTGAAGTAAAGAAAAAATGTTAAAAAAATTCCTAGCCGCTAATTTGTTGAGAAACGAAGAAGTTAAGTTGAGAACTCAACTCCGAATTCTGCCAAATTTTGAAACTTTTCATCATGTCCTCTAGTAATTCACGTGTTTTTTAATTATTAGGCAAAAACTAATGCTCCTATAACATCTTATTATCCTCTAAAATTAATTTTGAATATCGAAATTTCTGTATCAAGTTGTTAAAAAAAATATACGGCAACGATGTTTTGAAACTATCCTTATGATGACTTATGTCACTTATGTTTTTATCTGTCATCGATTATTAACATCCGTACCATGTTGCCAAATCTCAATTTACTTCTTTAATAACTACAAAAATATAGCAGATAGATTTTTTTAATGATTTTTCTTTAGTTCAAATAACCGTCTCCTATAACGTACTGAAGAGCTTATCCGCCATTTTAGACTCACCCTGTATATATAGGACTAGGCAGTATTTATAGTCTTCTTGAACGTAGACTTTCGATCGCTTGGTATTTTTGTTTATTTATTTGTCGAGACATCTAAAAAGCGAGGTCTAATTCACGAGTACGACCTACCCTATCGTGTCTGAGGGTGCAAATTTTATATGAACTTTCGAATTGTTTGGTCATTTATGTAAACGTATTACAAGATATATCCGTATAAGACTAATTTTCCCAAATTTATTCGTTCGAGAGTGTGTTTAACGCCACAAGGGTTAAGGACCCTGTTATACGAACAACACACGATAAAGGATAAGGCAGACAAAATAGGGTGGTTGTACTAGCAACGGTTTGCTATGTCTACGGATACGGTTGTAGGTTGTAGGTCGAGTGTAGTCCGTAAATAAGCAACTTGGAAAAGGATAACCGAAAAGTTTTGCTGAACATAACAATACTTGATTTTATGTTTATTATTTCACAAGTTGTGTTTATATTTATTTTACTGTGGTTGTATCTCGCATTTGTGTTTGGTTTTCATAGGATTAATTCCGTACTCGCAGTGGCGTAACAATCGCTTTTGCCTTCTTTATGAAAAAAATAAGACTAGCCGACGTATGTGAAAATAATAATAAATGGAAAAATTAAAATGTTAAACTAGAAATGAGAGGGTTTCTAAAAAGTCCGAAGGGGGTTCACGTGAAAGTTACGCTGCGCCAGTGGTGCATATACTTGAACTGCATCATAACATGTACCTACTTACCTATTATACTACGTTTGATTTGTGGTGTTTATTCGCTCTCTATTCATTGTTATTGATCAATATCATATAAAAGCGTGCAAAGGTTTTGTAATGATAATAAATTGTAATTGCACACCTACATTTAATGACCTACTTTTCGATTAGTATATTGCTTACTATTAAGACGTATCTATGTTTAGATAATGATTTTATGTTCTATGGTTTTCGAATTCAGGATGAGTTATGAGGTTATGAGCTATATAATGAAATCGATAGTTTCCACTTGTTTTGTTATAACATTATTACAATTTAAATATCAGGGTACGAGGGTGCGCAGCTCCTGTATTATATACTACCGTCGAGATTAATAATTATTTCCGAAAATTACTGAAAATGACCATTTTAACGAAATAGCCTTAAAAACCATTTATCAATAATATTGTTTCTTTTTATATAATAATAAAACTTAAAATGTACCTAATACAATCTGTGACTACCGTCAAATATTTTCACAAACATAAACAACATTTAAGGGTCGAGCAGATTTGATGCAATATAGACGAAAGTCGCTGACCCAATCTTTTTTAAATTGGGTCGTCGAGACGTCGCATTGTAAACATTGGGCGTGTAAAGTCCTACGACGTAGTAGTAAATCGATTTTCGATACTATCTTACGGTAGACATACCCGCCTTTTCCTTCGCGCATGCGATGATAAAATTTATTCCATTTGGTTAATATATTTAATATTTAGCAGGTTTTGAGCTGCCTTGCCCTTGCCGTTTCCAACAGTGCTGAAATTAATGGGATATTCTCAATTTCCATATTGACCGAAAAACTGAAATCATTAATTACTATGTATGACTCTTGATGTTTACTTTTATTCATTTGTTTGTTTACTATTTTACCGAAAACATAGCACACGTTTTATTTACTTAATTTCGTACTTTCCACGAAATATAAATTACCATACTTTAAACATGGCAAAATCTTGAATAGAAAACTCTATGGGCTATGTGTGAACTCCAAACTAAATATCCGAGTGAGCTAAATACGTCTCTGTGTCGCATTTTTGCATTTTCCCAAATCTTTTGTTATTGTTTTCATTTTTGAATGAAAACTATGTAGTCCAATAATTTCCGTACTTGCGTATTTGTTAAAATAGTAATGCGCATAAGAATAAAAGGATCAATAAAATAGAAAATGGCGTTTTTAGTGAGATAGGTAATGTCTAAACTACTTGACGAATTTTACACCAACCACTTGATGCAAATTGTACTCATTTAGTTCACCGTAATTGAATTGACGAAATTTTAGGTTACTCCCATATTATATTATAAAGGTCACGCAGAGAATTACTTAAAAGCAAATTCGAAATTGCTTTTAAAATGTTAATTTAAGGATCCGTATCATCATCCATTTGTTGACTTCGAGGTTGACATCGAGATGTTTTTAAGAGTTTAGCAAATGAAAAGGTAAAAAGCGAAGACACGTTTAAATTAATTTACTGCTTTTACGTAGGACCCTCTCGTATTAGCAATTTAAATTACTGGTTTTAAGACAAAAAAACAATGAAATCCAATTTCGTCGTGTGATTACGAGGTGGAATTAAATGTTTTCTTGATTTAACTGTGACTGCATTTCATGATTTGAATTTAAGGTTTATGCGTTTTTAAAATATTATATTATAGTAGTATTTTATTTATTTTATTTTGTCAGATTTATTTGGCAGGCTTGAATACAGCATTTTATTGCCAATTTGGAATTCGAAGCAATCAACTAATCAACTTCAAATGTTCAACACGTTCTTAAATCTCAAATCTCTTCTTATAATACAAACTGATGTGATGTCAAAATAAGAGTGTATATCGAGAATGGAGAAGGTTTAACGTTTATTAATACGTACAATCGTACAATCGAAATATGTATTATACCTATTATAATAATTTAATTGTTTTCGTACTATAAGAGCCGGTCTATTTAAAATTTAGCACATATACCTAGTCATAATTTTACATTGTTTTTGACACTTTACCTAAACAGAAAATAGTTTTTTCTCAATTGCCATGACCGCCTTGAATTTTTGACCGATGTTAGGGAAGTCTATCTGGGGAAACTGTATCTATAATTGGGAAATTTCAAAATATGCCCCCACAATTTCTTTTAAACCCCATACGAGAATTTCCCATTAGATTAACTCATCACTGTTGTGCAGTAAATGATCGCCAATTGGAACATTTAATAAATTTATATATGTTTTCAAATAAATGAACTATTTCAAAAACAGCATGACTTGGATTGTTGGGTATAGAGAATATTAAATAAAGTTATTCTATATTACAGGGTGTCCACGGATACGGATGGAGTTGACAAATGAAAAAAAACTTTTATTGTTGCTTTTAGGCAAAAAAGTTACTCTTTATTAATATCTTTTAAAACCTCTAAGACTTATACTCAGAACTACTTATAAGTTTATACAGGGTGAAGAACAGTAATTGTAATTTAAAGTATGCGATGAAAAATGTAATGCAACTTAGTTTATCACTCTACATAACTGCCTTCTACTTCCTCACTTTTTTGGGCCCTTCTTGTGAACTCATTATAAACTTTATGAATTATAAAAGGTGTATGGTCACTCTTATTCCTTGTTTCAACTGTTCTAAATTGGGTGACAAACCGTTGGCTATACCTTCTCTATCAAAGTCCCTCATGAAAATAAATCAAGCATCGATATGCCAGGTGATTACTGATTAAGCAATATATTCTATCGAACCGTGCTTTCCTGAAAATGCACCATTGCCTCACTAAGATCGTGCACTCACTAAGTAATTATTTTTATTGTTTTTTAGCTTAATGCAATTTTTTTTAAATTTTGTCTACTCTGTAAGTATTGATTGAGGATTGAGAGAATTCTGAAGTCTGATCTTGTATTTATACGAATACATAGTTTTAGATGTTTTAAGAGAATCAGACTATTTTTATAAAGAATAACATTTTTTCGTCAGATCGATAATAAAAAAGTTTGCCCTCTTGTCGACTTCATTCTTCATTCTTATATCATAAATTTGTTCAAGGCTTTAAAAAATTACAACATTTATCTAAATTATTTCAATCGATCATTTGCTTCGACTTGAATGTTTAGAAGACATTTCCGTTTCCCATTTTTCCACACGTATGATGGTACACCCGGTGTATGGTGCATTACAGTTAGAAGAGCCACTTTATTTTAATACAAGTATTGAGTGGTTATTTAAAAATCCGAATCGCTATATTGGTAGTATTATTGAGGTGTGACATGTTGTTCTGTTGGGATATGAACGAAATATACTAAATTGAGAGTAAAATCCCCGAATATAAATTTATAAATCTGCAGTAGGCTTTGTATTTATTTATTTTTTATGTGGAAAAACAGCAAAAGCTTTCAAATTTCAAATACCATCATTACTGGAAACCGATAAAAGCTCTTTAGTTACATTCAAAAGTTGTCGCAATTTTTTAGTGGATGATGCGTAAATAAAAATAAATAACGCTTACCTACATGCTGTAAAAAATAATATTAAAACTTTTTTTTGTTGTAGGTAATAGGTACTAAAAGTTGAAGAGTGAAATTATATTTTATGAATTTCAAATCATACGTATGCATTTTCCATTTTTGAACATGGACTCATTAACTCTCGCTCACATTGCATCAATCGATTATTCGTCATCTGAAACGATTGGAATGTTTTTTAGAATTATTTTGCGAATTTATATTTCCATTTTCTCGGTTTTTATTATTCTTCAAAAAATTAAAATTGATATTATAATGAAAAGTCCTGCTTGCTTTGAAAATCTCGCAACACACATTTTTCTCTATCTCAATCTCTCAATAATTAATGTTTTTATTTACTTTGACTACTGAAAAACTTTAATCAAAGTATCTTCATTTCTCAATCCACTCTTGATCCACTCTTCATAAAAGCCCCCACTTGCATTGAAACTCTACGGCAGCGATGGCGAACCTTTTTTGGTGGCAGGTCAACCAATCAATTTTATTTTTTTAATATGAAGTCGTGGGTATATTATTTGCAGTGTTGTCGCGAAACGTCACGTCCAAGGCCGTAGCCAGAAAACATTTTCAGGGGAAGGTTTGCAAGTAAAGTTGGACAATTTTGCATTTCTAGCGTTAGAAATAAAATGAAATAGTGCCGCAGGTAAAATTTTTTGATTGTTCAAGGTCAAACGGCTTAAAAACGAAGTTCCTGAATTTTAATAGCCATTGATTAGTATCTCCAAAGCCAATGCTTCACAAAAACAAGGAATGAAAATTTTGGTCATTTTTTTTTGTCTGATTTTCTTTTAGTTACAAAACTTTAGTTTAAACTTCGTGAACATGCTCGTGGGCCATTAAAAATTGCCTCGTGGGTCAGTCTATGACCTGCGGGTCAGAGGTTCGCCATCGCTGCTCTAGGGCAACATACAGAATAATTTTGTGCCGCTCCGATTTTGAGTGGTTTGTAATTTTTAGAGGTAGGCCTGCCGCTGGACCTGTTGAGTAATGATTAAAAAAATGATACAATTCTTTGACAAAAATTGCTTGGTCCACTATTATTGTGACAGCTAGTAACCATAAAGTTGCTTTTGTGAACTGTCAATCAGTGGCGTACCAGGTACTTTTTGCAAATAACTTAAGGTAAAACTTCTATTAGTGCGCACCTGAACATGACTCTCTGTACTGATTGGACGCTTGCAAAGTAAGTAGTTGGCGGGAGCATTTGTCTCAATCCCATTTCTAAATTGTACAAGCTCTAGTAATAAATTATATCACCTACTTTGATTTGATTTTTAAGAAATTAGAAAAAGTTTCCTGTAAGAAATGGATAAACAATAATCTGTGTTACGAGAGTCTCAAAGCAAGCAGGAGTTTTCATAAAGACTAAATTTTTTTGAGATATCAAAAATGAAAATCTTTCAATTTTAAAACTAACACAAAATTATTAATATTTCGTTTCCTGGAGAGACGGAAAAACTAATGTGTTACGGGAGTTTGAGAACAAGCGAGAGTTTTTAAAATAGTGAATTTTTGATAAATAAAAAATGAAATTGTTTCTCTCTTTCCAACCCCATCCATGGACATACTGTATACAATACATCATCATACTCTATTAATTAAATGCATATGTGTATAAATATCATTTTTTACTAAATAGCAATTTTTGGTGCATTGCTTCCTACATACAATATTTTGTTTGCAAACGAATTGTTGAGTACTTCAATATGGCCACATGGGCAGTTTTTAATTACCTGTCATGTACATGTGCAATGTACGAGCAAGTACCAACTCACGTGGAATTCTCTAATAGCAGCTTTGAATTTTATGTCACATTTTGTTTTCGTAACTGTTTAGTAAACCGATTCTATTTTATTATTATTATAAATTGCTTCTGCTTGGCTGCTGCACGTGTCACTGTAGTGAAGGTTCATTTGAATTTTAGATTATCTCGTGTTACTTAATTACTTGAAATTGAATTTATATGGTGTAGGCGAATTATTACCTTTGACTGTCAATACATGACGTTCGCCTAAAATAGTTCCCGCATTTTCTTTATTTTATTTCTTTCATGTTTTTGATTTTATTTCAAAGTATTTTTCAGACCCATTTGTTGCCAAGCAACCAGACACGCGTTTGTTTTCTTCTACCTACCTCCAACTTCCTAGACGAATTTGATGCTAACAGGCAATATCAAAATTCCTCCTATAAAGTTTATTGAGATTTTTCCACTTCTACATCGTGCAACCGTAGCTAAATAGGCGATTCAAAAAATATCCGTTTACTTGGTTGCACTTGACTACGGAACTTGATAGTCTTGTTAGAAAAATAATAGGTATATCTACCAAATGGTACTTCACTTTACTTATATTCTTTTGATCAGATCATGCTTTATGCCATTAGCCAGCGTCTCACATTAATTTATTTTTATCGAATTATTTGAAATGTTTTAATGAAATTGTGTAGTATGGCAGTGTAAGTTCAACAGATATCGCTTTTATGGTGATTCGAAATTTAAATAGTTTATAATGTCGGATGCAGCTGTAAGCAAACGTTACTTGCGCATGCAGTTGGCCACATAGCTGTATACCTAACTAATACAATCACCTCAATTACAAACGCTTTGCAGATGGAAATATCCAGTTAAGTTAATGAAAACGTCTAATTTAATTTACATAAATGTGTGTAATTGCAATAATTACATCCGAGTTTCTTTAAAAGCCAATCGATATTCCGATCGCCAATATATCGCTATTCCGATACGCCGATATACTATCGAAATTTCGATATACCGATACGTCTCGATATTTTTTTGAATCGATTCCTATACGCAAATTTCCCGTGTATCCGAGGACACACTGTATGTTATTAAAATCAGAGCAATGAAATAAAAATAGCACTTATTTCGCCTTATCAAATTTCCTATTTATTTCGAAACTCGCCTCCATCCTGTCACATAGCGAATTTACTATAATTGTAAATTACTTTTTTTAGTATTCAAGTATAACTTGAAGTTGTAAACAAAGTGGGCATCGTATTAAATAGCAATTAGTATTTAAGATTCTCATAAAATTAAAACTTAATCATAAAAAGCGAGATATCGTTGTAATGCAACGTTAAATTTTAATTAAAACTTTTTGTGCAATTTATAGGTACTAATCAACGAGGCTGAAACTAAAAATTACTAAGAGGTACCGGTTAATAAATTTCAATTACACTTATAAATAATACATCATACATCCAAGAATTAGATCGCGTGTTTGATTTGTTACGATAGAGGAAACGTTAATACTTTTCCTTATTTACTCTATACAATTATTTTTGTAAAATAGTATTCAGTTTTTCTTAGAAATATTGCAGTATCAGTATTTATATTTGGGGTCTCCTTATTTGGTGTTCGATCTATAATTCATTTCTATATTTCATGCAGTAATATCTAAGCAATCTAGCGTCGAAAACAGTTACAAAACAAACAAAAAATGGAAAGTTTATTAATTTTTAATTCATATTAACTTATATGATTAGTAGGTAATGATTATTTATTTATTGTTGGAAAATCTAGAGTAAATTGATATTGTAGACCCTTGCCTTTTATTTTTAGGCTAATACGATTAATGTTAGAATTAGCCTCTCTTAGCGTGATGTGCGTAGGAGCTACTTAAACAAAGATAATGATCAATGATTTTGAAATTTCTTACAATTACTTATCCAAAATTAAAGTAGGTACGTAGTTTTAAAAAAAGTATGAACTGATTTTATAAGAAACACTCATATAATATACAATTTCCTCGAATTTTGTTTAATATGTATTTAGTTATTAAGATTAGCGCTTATCAAAAACTATACATTCCATTAGTATGAAATCATTATAGTAATTGTTGTTTTGCTTAATACCGGAAAAGTGGTGTGCATCGATGTTGAAGATTTAAAGATTAATATTAGTGCGGGAGGCAGCCAGCACTTTTACCAAACGATAAATTACAAAATTTTTGACGATACAGGCTCAAAGAACATTGAAAATGGGTAATAAAACAGACCTGACGCTCCAAAACTTGCGGGTGGCTCGAGAAAGGTGGATTTTTGCTCATTTTTCACCTTTTTGCTCTTCTTACCTTCAAAGCTACACGCTTTTTGAGAAAATTGCTGTTTTTGTATTATAAACTACTGACATAAAATTTCCTACAAATTAAATTTTGAAGTTTTTTCTCAGACAAACGGTTTAGTTAGACGCGAGAGCGTGTTCAAGTTAGACAAAAATACCAAAATCTCCCTAAGAAACTGGTTTTCTTGGACTTTTGCTATTTTTTTGGTTTTTCGCTTATAACTTCAAAACCACACGCTTTTTGAGAAAAATGCCATTTTCGTATTATATACTCAAAGGCACAAAATTCGATCCACAGACAATTTTCATCAAAGCTTGTTTATTTTTACTTTTTTTGAGCTGCAGTTCACGCTGCAAGACGTGTATCAAATTCTAATTTAAGTAAACTAACACGGATATTTTTATTTCCTCAATTACAAAAGCAATGCGATATTTCTTTACAACTGATAAAATCGTAAATTTTTTTTTATAAATTCAAGAATCAAAATTTTTATAAACACAATTAATAACGCGTATTACCCCCCCTTGCATGAATTACGGCATTCATTCGTCTTGGCATGCTCACAATAAGGCGTCTAATGTCATGCTGGTCGATTTCTTCCCATTCTTGTCATACTGCTGCACTTAGCTGTTGTAAGTTTGCAGGAGCAGGTATTTGGGATCTAACTCGTCTTCCTACCATGTCCCAGACATGTTCGATAGGGTTCAGATCGGGACTTCTTGCAGGCCATATCATACGGGGTATTTCAACTTCATCCAAGTACTCGTGAACGATTCTAGCAATGTGTGGACGGGCATTATCATGCATCAGCATGAAATCGCCTCTTACAAATGGGGCAAAAGGTACCACATGTGGTTCGAGGATGTCCCTAATGTACCTGTCTCTAGTCATAGATCCTCCATTTACGACGACTAATTCAGTACGAGCTGTTATCCCACCCCATACCATAGTTGACCCACCACCAAAACTAAGCTTTGGCACAATATTACATTGGGCAAACCTTTCACCAGTCCTTCGCCATATTCTTTGACGGCCATCTGAAGATTTTAGGCAAAACCTGGACTCGTCGGTGAAAAGGATATGTCCCCATTCTTGAATACCCCAGTTTTGGTGTTCATGAGCAAAGAGCATTCGCTTCACTCGATGTTCCCTGGTCAGTTCCGGACCATTTGCAGGTCTTCTTGCGCTCAATCCGTATTCCTGCAACCTTCTTCTCACGGTTCTTTCACTAACTGCTACTCCCCGTACATCTTGCAACTCATTACGGACACTAACCGCAAGTAGTGCCTCTGTTTTGTAAAACTCTCAGACGAATAAAATGGTCGTCTTGAGCAGTTGTACACCTTTCTCTGCCTGATCCAACTCTCCTGGTGTAGCCTCCAGTTTCTCGAAACCTTTCTACAGCTCTTTGAACGCTGCATCTGGTAACACCAAGAACTTGAGCCGCGTAGTACTGAGATCGCCCATCTTCAATTAAAGCAATGGCTTTGGCAGTATCGGTTGGATTCAAAACCATATTTAATTTCTTCGGTTTAGGCGCGAGACCGTGTTCAAGTTAGCAAAAATACCAAAATCTGCCAAAGAAACTGTTTTTCGTGGGTTTTTGCCCTTTTTTCGGTTTTTCGCGTATAACTTCAAAACTACACGCTTTTTGAGAAAAGTGCTTCTGTATTATAAATTACCTAAAATAATCTACAAATTATAATTCGAAGTTTTTTTTTCTCAAGCAAACTGCTTTGACGCGAGAGCGTGTTCAAGTTAGCAAAAATACCAAAATCTGCCAAAGAAACTGTTTTTCTTTTTGCTCTTTTTTCGGTTTTTCGTCTATAACTTCAAACCTACACACTTTTAGAGAATAGTGTTTCTATACAAACATAAAGTCGCTTTAATTCCCTACAAATTATGTATGTTAGATTTTTTTGTCACACGAACAGTTTAGCTGTTGAAGCGCGTTGAAACGTAGTCCCTAGAGAAGGGTGGGTTTTAGACATCAAACTAAACCATAGGGTACAAGAAACATTTATAGCCCAAAAATTTGTATCAATTGTGTAGATTTTAAATATATTTTGGCTGACGATTTTAGTGCAGCCATCGTGTTGTCAGACACCTTTGAAGTTGAAGAAAATTCGACCTTCGGACTTGGAGAAAATTGGTGAATTATTTTTTATTTTCTCCACGGCTAAACTTTATTAAAAAGAAAAGGAAGTAAAAATCCGCCAATTTTAGTAGTATATTATATTTATAGTTTTAAATTTTTATTGTAAAAAATTCAAGTGGGTACGTAATTCCTGAAATTATGACGAATATCAAAATTAATAATTTTTAATTACTAACGCTTGTTAAGAATAAACAGTGGCAATGGTACTGATTAAAAAGATTTACTGAAGTAAAATTTTAAATTATACGGAATAAATAATTTAATTCTGTAGATTCCTTCCTTCTAAAGGAATTAGAAAGGTACGGATTATAAAAGGCCGTAAATCTGAAGAGAAACGTACCGAAGAGAGTTCATGTAAATAGTTCAACCGAATACTAAAACGATTATAATATTATGATATGATTAATTGATAAAAACAAAGCGTGTAATTGAGAATCTTTGTAGGAAAAGTTATTTATCATTAGTCCCGTCTTATGATAAATATCGTAATAACTGTAATATTACAAAGAGTTTCTCGCCAACGGTTTGAGCACTTAAATTAAATTTGTTAATTTTCAACGACACGAAAACGGAACCGCGAGATATTGGTATAAGTCGGATTGTCGTCCAAATTGTTACCGATATTTCAGAAATTAAAGAAGATGGTAACTGATGTCCAGAGATTTTGTTGCTATTCAAGTTATTTTGTGGCGGAGTTATATTCCATATTTCATTATATAATCATAATCATCATTTAACGTAACTATTAATGTAGTAATGGTACTCTATGGTTATGGTAGTTTTAACGCTACCACAGGATACAAATAATGCCCTTCTTAGTTTTAAATGTCGAATTACTGGATATTATGTAAATTTTAGATCATGGCTCTCCGTTGGCTGAAGTAGAACAGTTTGAAAGTAATCCAACTCAAACGCCCTAATCAGCGGAGGTTCTCAATATTTTGAGAAAACGGGCTTGTCGATTGTTGAGATCGAAAAATCTCAAGAAGTCTGTTCTCGCAATTTTCTTGCTGAAATCTTTTACTTCGCTTTCTTATTCACCAATTCATTTGTAACTGGCAGCATTAGTATTTTCCCCATTATTATTCCTATTGTCTTATTTGAAACAGAGCAGTAGTTATTATTTTTGATATTATTATCAAATAATTCGAACAATATCCCAAAATTTGTATTGTTGCAGAACAATTTAATCAGTAAAAAGACTTATCTTATTTATTTTAAAAATGTGATTGTCTTTTTTTAAATTACCGAGTTCAAATTTTTTCTAAATAAAGAAAAAGAGATTAAATTGAAATATGTTTTATGGTACATATAAATATGTTAATGTGGCACGAATATAAACTATTGATATTATTGAAATTATCGCATAAAAATCATCTAAAATCCTAATTATCTATGTGTGTAATTAAAATTAATGTCTTTTTTATCTTTTATTATTTTGAAATGACAGCTTCTGACGTGAGTTATACCACGATTTTTAACGAGATATAACGATTAAATATCAATTAATTTAAGAAATTTTCATTTGTGTGAGTTTAGTATTATTTGCAAGAACTTCCATATTTCTCAAGTAATCCGTGGAATTTCTGTAATCCCGTAATAAAGTACATTTAATTAATTTTGTGAATAATCTTGAAAACGTCTCAACTTTTATATTTGAAAGACTTTTGAAATGTTTAATACCGATGACCAACGGGCCTGGAGTTTTTTCCACAGACGTAAAGTTAAGAAGGAGGTTCGAAATATTTTTTCGAAAATGATCGAAATCCCATATATGCGTTTGAGAGGTTTAGGTATGCTATTTTTAAAAAGTGTAAATTAACATTAAACTTTATCTTTTATCGAAATCTCGATTTTACTTATACGTTATCGTTATTATTTCAGATTATTGCCGTTTTCCAAGGACGAAATGTGCGTGTCCCGAAAGCACGACAAATTATGAGCGTCTGGACGATCATATTCTAGAATTTCACGTTTTACTTCCTGAAGACAAAGATGCGACAAACGAAAAAGAGGTAATTATGATAATTTGGCGTATTTTGTCACTTGCACGCTTTCGAAACTCGTCATCTTTATGTTTGTATCAATTAGTATTATCATATTTATTAGATTTTTTTGTATTTTTAATACAAATGTTTTACAGGAAGAGCTTCAATTTTATAATGACGACGGCAGCTTCCAAACCGTAGTAGTTGAACGAAATTTATGTACAAGTGACTTGTGTCAACTTCTGGCCCTTAAGAATAGAGTAGCGAAGAGTGTTAATTGGAGTCTTGTTGAGCACTGGGTCGATTTAGGACTCGGTAAGTTTATAATTTAATTATAAGTTTCGGTTCAGTGCACCGTACATATTACTCAATTTAAACGCCGAACTACCTGTTTAGATTTTAGATTAAGAGAGTAGCGAGTACCGTGTTAGAGTACGATTTATTATTGCGTGTGTCATCTCCCGAGCGCGCAGGGCGCAGCATATTCAGTGCACCGACTTGTTTTATATAGGATGCGAAAAGTTATTCATTGAGGCGAGGCTATTTATTATTTTTTGGGAATTAATGCTTCGTACTATTTGAATTTTAAAGCCTAGCGTACTGCTCGGGAAGGGGTCAAAAACGTCCAAGAATGGTTCGTCTTCGAACGTCGAATCACGTTCTTTTAGTAACAACTTGTATTTTCTTCGCCATTTGTTAAAGAAGAGTAGTGACATAAATTTGCTACTTCAGTTTATAAAACACATTTTTAACTTGGCGCGGTGTTGAACGGTATTGAACGACAATGAAAGTTTGGGGTAGCCATTAGCCAGCTCATTGAACATCGTTACGAGTCTGATTTAATACTATAGCTTTCTTTTCTAACTATCTACAGTTTCCAGTTTCTTCGAACACAGAAGGTATTAAAGCCTTAACTTTTTTAGTTTATTTGTTACTTTGGATTAGTAACAAAGATGAAACTGGGGATTACATTCTGTTCTACCAGTATCTAGTACCTAGAAGAACCAGTATTGCTTGAATTCCTCTATCTCTGAATGATTCATTGGATTTTTGTAAAAACAAAATCATCTTTCTGTAACTGGACTCTGTCTCGTAAAGTGGGCTTAGCTAAGGCCCGAGATATGAAAGTGAGCCAGCCCAGGTCCAAGTTCAGGTCTAAGTTCATAATTTTTAAAATTTTTTTTGTAGTTTTTGTAGCTATACCGTTCGTAGTAGTACTAAATAACACCAATGCACTCCAATTACAATTGAAATTGGTACCTAATAGTAACGTTTACGTTGATTGTTGATTGGAGGGGCGGGTTTTACATTTTTTTTGGTCTTGTTAGGCTGTACTGGTAGGTCGGTAAATCTACGAGTGCATTTTACCATCTAAGTAAAGACATTTAGCACTTGGTAATAAATGTTTTATATTGCACTAAAAATTTTTATTTAATGCGTTTAATTAACACTTGTAACAATTTAATTGGACAAGTGACTTCTCATCAATATTTGTTTACATTGCTTAACAATTTGTGTAAATATTTATACGAACAACCTTTTTTAGAATAAAATTATCTTACGTCAATTCATATTCTAAAAGATTAATATTTACAAGATATTAATAAATATTACTAGTGCTAAACCTTCAGTAAAATTGATTTATTAATTGTTAATTGTTATGTGTTTATTTTATTTCTTGTATTATTCTTAAGAGCGAAGGCACTAGCCTGCTGAAAGCCACAAAGAAATTTTGAACAACGATAGAAAAGTGGTACCAATCTCACTAGTCATTAAAAATTCATTAAAACTGCCAACGCGTGCTTCGGTGCTTTATGTAGATATTCAGTGCTCGCTTGAGGACCTACTAATAGAGTGCTGGATACTGACATTTTTGAAATCTCAACATTCCACTATACAGCCTATACAGGGTGTTAAGAAACAAAGGTGTATGATTTGGAGGTCAATCGTGCAATACGGGCAAAATCATTTATTCGGAGGTGTAATGCATGTGTTAAAAACGATTGGGGGGAGGGGTTTTTAGATCATCTAACTTAGCCATTCCTAACATTAGCTTTCACATATAATTTAATTGAAAGTTTAAATCATCCATATCTCGGAAACGGTTAATTTTAGGACCCACTTTCAGGACTTTTCAGCTTATTTTAGTCTGTACTGTATGTCTTCCAAATTCCATACTTTTTTTTTAACACCCTGCAATCTATATTAGTTAAAACCCTTACCACAAAAGTTAGGATAACGTACTATAATCCGGGTGGACCAAAATTACGGCCCCATGCATATTCTAGATTCAGGGAGTCATTTTGGAACTTCTGACTTCCTAACGAGCCGACATTCGAATTTAGTTATAATGTTATAACTTATAACTATTCAGCCGAGCTGGATTAGTTTGCTAAAAAATGCTCTGTTTGATGCCCTCAGATATACAGCGTGTTTCATGATTTACTTCACCATAGGTATAATCGATCAAAAAATTTTGAATCTCTTGTTGATATTTTGGAATGCTCCTTGGTCTGAAAGAACATTTCAAGCAGATTTCTAGTTATCAAAAGTCAAAGCGGTCATGACAATTGAGAAAATAATAATTTCTGTTTAGATAAAGTGCCATTTCGGCCAATATAATATGTCAAAACGTTATATTGGCTCACTTTGATGTTAAATTCGTTAAAATGAAATATTCAAATATTTGTTTGAAATCGATTATTTATCTCTTAATTCTCAAATTGCTTGTTCGCTCGTCAACGACTACTTTTTGTTTATGAGCTGGAGAAAAATTTTGGGCGACGGGCGACAGATATTTTCATAGAGTCATAATTTCATATTCTGAACAACTTTTATCAATGACATTTTGTGTTATATCAATAACCAAAATGTGCATGAAAGTCTTTTCAGACAAAGGAGCGGACGGCATCCCAAAACATCAACATCCGGGGACACACTGTAGTAAATTAATCCTGATATTAATTCGTATAGATTGTAATCGTAAATATTCGAACATTTTTGGCACCATTTTTTTGAAATGGTTACTGAATAATGAACAGTAATACAATAAGTCAACTTTACAGTAATATGACAATTAACAAACAACCAGGTCAAAATTAATGTAAGCCATGCCGTGTTCGTAACTTTCAGTTGATTATTTTTTAATACCCCTCTAATTTTTTAATTGGGATAATACGTGCCTACATAAGACCGTGCCCTTCAAGCTTCACTAAATTGCTTTAAAAATCGAATTATTTAAATTATTTAACGTTGCTTGTATGTCTGTGAGTATAGTCTGTGTGTTCTTAGATAAACTCAACGAAAGCGAGAGAGAGATGGCTTTCTTCATCGGTCTCATTATGAATTGCAATCGCAAATAACTTTTTCGCGATTAGAAGTAAAAAAGAGAGTACGTTGAGTCGCCGGCCAATTGCTCCAGCGGAGTAGTAGTGACCAGTGTAACAATCTGTGCCCATTAACTAGACGACAGTTAACAGACTGTTTATAGTTTATATTGAATAGTAACATTTTCTTGCTTGGTGTAAGTTTAAGTTTGATATAAACTTTTTCCCTCTTGTTCAGTTTATCCAGGATCCGGGGACACGCTGTATTAATCTGTATACGCGCGCATTATTACATTTTGTTGAAGATGAACGGTTCAATCATTTTAACTACTTCCTGACCAGTAGCCAATTGAAAATTGCAACTTTGCTGTGTAATTTCTTGATTACAGTTAAACGTTTTGTTGCCTAGCAATGATACTAAAGTAATTATATAAAAAATATTAATGTAATAATTCACGAAAACGAATTTTAAGACAATTAAATCACAAAATTAAAATGTCCGTTTTTTAATTTTCCAACCTATGGTTGCCCAGATATTTTAGAATTTTGACGATCGGCTGAAAATTCACCTATAGTGCCTTTGAAACACAAAAACCCTCTTGAGCGCATCCCTATATTTTCGTAGTCACAAGGGTAACTACCGTAAGAAGACGAAAAGACTTTATAACTTATATTGCCGCCGAAAACGTCGTTTGGTAAAATCAATATCCCTTCTGAACGGGTTAATAAAAAATAAAAGATATTACAGAGAATGCACTCGGGCGTGTCCTCAATTGTATGCATTTCACTAAATTTTGGATTTTGATTTGCCGAAAATTGTAACAAATAAAGAAATTGATAGTTGGTTAAAAATTTGCACACTAAGACTAACGGGCCGAAAGTCCCCGCAAACCCGCATAGGTAAACCCTACGCCCCTATTTTTATCTAAATTAAAAATATATTGCAGACTTTTCTTTTTAAGAGCTCTAATAAATTCTAAGTTTACTGAAAACGCTATCTTCTTCATACTTTTGGACTTTAGGTGGTGAAACTAAATATGTAATGAAACAGAATATTTCAGAAGGAGACGGGGTAGCACTGATATTAATATTGAGTACTGTGTAGTTAATACACATTTAAATTCAAGTAAATATATTATTTTCTAAATTGCGTAGTTCAATTATAAAAATATTTATTCATAATTTATTTTTAAATTTAAACCCATGATTTCTCACTTAAGTGATACTTTTGTACTAATTACTAATGAAGGAAATTTAATTAATTATTTGTATAAAGATTTAATTGGTAGTAATATTATCTTGATTAATGTTTTTAAAATTATTTATATATATATATTTTTTGTTTTTAAAGTAAAATGTAATTTAATTGGCAATAAGTAGTATTGACCTTGAGCGTTTTTCTTTTTACTTATTAAACGCTTCTGTTGACGTTTTCATTCATTAAAGTTTCCCAGAGGTAATTACGACTACGTCGAAAACATTTTGCACTACATATTTTTACTTTAATATGTATGGAAAATTTAAAGTTAATACATAATACTAATAGCCAATAGTCGAGTTTAAAGAGTTGGCGCAAGTCAAACTTTGGGCGCAAGTAGCGTCGTCAGCGTTTGGCACTACAGTTGCGCATTGTTATCACACCATAATAGTAATAATAATAATAATAATAAAATGTTAAGCATCCTTGTATCCTTGTATTTTGCGCAGTTTTAAATTTTAAACGCTGGTTATATGTAACTTGGAGGTCGAAAATCGAACCTGGTACTTTTAGATCTGTAGTAGTCCAGCATGACTAAAAGTTTAAATTTATTTTAAGTGATATACAAGTGAATAAACAAATTGTTGACTTTATAAGAAGGCGAACGAACGCAAATATTACTATAATCGCAGTTGTTAGAAATTAATGTTTAAAGATTTTGAAATTTAAAAATCAGTTTCAGTATTCAATGTATTGGGAAAAATTGGTGGTATATTAGCATTCTGAAACTGATACGGCCAAGTTTACAACGACGCCTTAGAAAATTTTAGTTAGTATTTACCCGAGTAATATAGTAATAAGGAAACATGCGTTTTTTATAATTCAGTGCATACTAGCAAACTATTACATTTTATTGAGCGTCAGTCCAGTTTGCGGTTGTAGATTTTTAATTTAGTAGCTAACCGAATCCGACCTGTGGTGGCTACGTGGTGTTTGTCACATACGAGCTGCAGTAATATAGTATTCGTGTGACCTTACACTTAACATTATGCTGTAAGGTCGAAAACCGGTAGCCTTAATCTTTCCTCCCTTCGGCGTTGCTCAGTCCGTTGAGGGGTAGGTTCGGCGTCGAAATAAAATATACACACATACCACAAAAATAAAATGCTTTTATTCTACACCCAAATAATAAATCAAAAACAATTCAAAATTTAAATTCCAAATACAATAGGCCAGTTAAATAAATACAACTCATTAACAAATTTATAATTAACCGTCTAATTAACAACTAAAGAATAATTCAATCACTAGGGAAGGGAATAGGTGAGGTTAGGGACCTGGACCAGGTAAAGGGTAAGGGGGCGGCTATAGGGTACTACGACGGTCCTTGCGGACCACCACGGCACGGTAGCCACACGGAAGGGGATGGGGTGCGGCTATATGACACTACGACGGTCCTTGCGGACCACTACAGAACAGTAACCACACGGAAGGGAATGGGGTGCGGCTATACGACACTACGACGGTCCCTGCGGACCACTACAGCACAGTAACCACACGGAAGTTGAGTGATTGGGCCTGTCACCGAAATGACCCCAAAAATCGCTGAGCAGACTGCACACACAACTTTGTCACGGATCAGAGATAGTCGACGAAGGAGACGGTTGGCGACACACCAAGACCAAATTACAAGCAAAACCAGCCCCTTCAATTTGGTGTCACTGCTATTTATTAATTTCTCCCCTTCCACGGCCACGACCAATCACAGCTCTCGTTGAAACGTACGTGGTGGGAATTATACTGGCGGTCGGCTTATCATCCGCTCATTACTTATAATTATCAATGGTAAAATACTAGCCTGTGGGAAAAAAGATAAAGTGGAAAAAAGGCGCGGTTAAATGAGCTTCATATTGATATAAGTCTCGCCGTGGTCGGGGAAAAATTGGGATCCCAAAAGAATAAACAAATGAAATTTATGACTATTAATTAATAAAATTACTTAGGGGGTGTCGATTGGAAATTAGGGGGGCAAACGCAATGGGAAGCGACATTTTTAAGTTAACTCTTAAACAAAATTAATTCAAAGTTTTTAAATTGTTAAATTTTGTATATAAAGATCGGACGTTAAAATGCTTGACCTCGCGCGTCTTCAACGAACGTACACTAGATAATGTTCAGGTGTCGGTCTAATTTAATAATGGTTAATTTTCTTTACAAATACAAGATGAAAAAAATTGCTGAAGGCCTAAAGGACAAAATTCCAGGTACAAACAAAAGAAGTAGGGACATTGGGAATGCAGTGCCAAAAGAACGGAAAATAAAAGGGAAACGATGCGGATTCGGGGCAGCTCAGAGCCTGGATCTTACGATTCATAGAACTCTGAGCCGTGGAAAAAACCACATCGTTACATAGCCTCCTTCGTCGCGGGGGGTAAGGGGGATGACTGGGGTTGCCTGACCTTTATCAGGGCTCACCTGTCCGAAGCCTTTCCTGACGTCGGGTGATCCGGGCCTCCTTCCTTCTGCGGTACGAAGGCTTGGTGTTCCGGTTGGATCGTCGCCTGAGCTGGTGTGGCCGGTGGCTGGACGTCTGAGGGAGGGTCCTGGGTGGTGTTTCCGAGGGCAAGTTGGGTTCCGTGACCGGTGGGGGTGGTATGATGAGGGACATCAAAGCAGGTATTGCGAGTGAGGGGGTTCTCGACAAGGGTGTCTGGACGGACTCACCAGCAACCGGGGACGATCGAGCAGACCCAAGCGTATTGGCAGCGGCCTCGGTAGGCGACCCACGAGCCGTCCTCTGGCGAGCGATGATCCCTCGGGCTTCCCCTGGTGGAATAGAAGGGTCCTCGAATTCAAACTGTAAAAGAGAAAGATTAGTTTCGTCATATAATTTCAGGTCCTTTACGTGGGCCCTATGGCGTGTCCGAGGGCGATCCGGGTCAGAGAGGATGACGATGACGGGGGAGACGACCCGATGGATAATTAAGGGACCCACAAATTTAGGGGCCAGCTTGGCGGTGAAATGTTTGGCGGCATCAGACAGGTGGTGTTGCCTCAGGTAAACCCAGTCACCGACCTTTGGGGAAAAAGGCCGGCGCCGTAAATTATAATGCCTGGCTTGTTCCGTCGAGGCGGCGGCCAGGTTCTCTCGCACAAGATCGTGTATCGCTGGGAGATCATGCAGGCCTCGGGTCCAATCCTGAACGTCGTGGGGGGTGCGGGGCGGGGTAGTTTCTAATTGTTGTCGCAAGGCGGCCGGAGACAGGGGTTCGCGGGAGTAATTTAGGTAGGCAGGAGTGTATTGGGTGGAGTCGTGTCGGTAGCCATTTATAGCGAACCGAATTTCAGGAATGACCAAATCCCATCGTCGCTGGTCTGCGGGGGTACTTTGGGCGATCATCGTTCCGATGACTCGATTTGCCCGCTCCACGTAATTACACTGAGGACTATACGGTGGGGTGAGGCGATGTTCGATGCCATAAGTGGCCAGCGCATCCTTAAAGGCTCTGGAAGTAAACTGTGGGCCGTTGTCAGACATGAGCACGCGGGGGGTTCCGTGTCGGAAGATAACGTTGTCCCGGAGAGCTGTCAGGATAGCCGGAGTTTTGGCTGTCCTCAGGGGAATAAGTTCCACCCACTTCGTGAAACGATCCTGGAAAACCAGGAGATACCGGTGGCCGTGTGTTGAACGTGGGTATGGTCCTATTAAATCGGTACTGACTGTGTCCCACGGGCCTTGGATACGGGACCAGTGCATTTGTCCCAGCGGGCGTTGAGTTTCGGCTTTATATCTCCGACAGGTGGGGCATTTGCTAACGAACTTTGTCACGGCGTGATACATTCCTGGCCAATAGTACTGCTGTTGAACCTTCAGGGTCGTTTTTGTGGCTCCAAGATGGCCAGCATAGGGAGGTTCGTGGCATTCCCGAATGGCCTCTAATCGACGGGGTTGGGGTAGGCAGAGCTTCCATTGTGGATGAGCTCCAGGGATATTTTTGTAGAGCTTCTGTTCTCTAATAAGGTAGGTAGGGTCTTTGTCGGGGGTTTCATGGGCTTGGCGGTATTTAGTGGAGTACCAGTTGCACCACTCTTCTACTGGAAACTGGGGCATTACCGGTGTGGCCACGGAGAGAGGGACTTCGGTTTTACGAGAGAGTAAATCAGCCACCTGATTTAGTTTGCCTTCGCGATACTCGACGGTGAAGTTATAGTCCTGTAGTTCGAGGATCCACCGGGCGATTCTCCCAGTTGGGTTTGGGGTTGACTGTAGCCACCGAAGGCTGCGGTGGTCGCTCAGCACTTTAAACGAGTACCCTTCCAGGTAGCCTCTCAGTTTCCTGATCGACCACACCACTGCGAGACACTCTAACTCGGTCACGGAATAGTTGCGCTCGGCTTTGCTGAGAGAGCGGCTTAAATAGGTGACAACCCGGGCACCATCGTCGTAGTCTTGGGTAAGGACGGCTCCAAGACCTTCGGAGCTAGCGTCTGTTTGGAGGATAAACTCTCGGGTAAAATCGGGACAGGCCAGTACCGGGGCACTGGTCAACGCGGTTTTCAGCTGTTCAAAAGCGGTTTGGTGTTGTTCAAGCCATTGGAATTTGGCACCTTTTCTCAGCAGTTGATGGAGAGGAGATGCGAGTGATGCGAAATCGGGAACAAACCGACGATACCAACTAGCCATTCCTAAGAAAGCTTTGACGCCTCTTGGGGACGTAGGGGGTAGCAGATCTCGCACGGCCGACACTTTTTTGGGATCTGTTCGTATTCCATGTTGGGTAACGACGTGACCTAAGTAAGTGAGTTCGCTTCTACCGAAAACACACTTCTCTCGTTGTAGTTGGAGGCCGGCGGCGCGTAGGCGTTCAAACACTACCTGTAGGTTGGATAGGTGTTCCTCAAAAGTTTTTCCAAGGACAATGATGTCATCCAGATAACAGAAGGCTTTTTCGTCAAGGTCGGGACTTATAATTGTGTCTAACAACCGTTGGAAGGTTGCGGGGGCTGAGTGAAGACCAAAGGGCATAACCCGGAATTGGAACAAACCCCGGCCAGGGACCGTGAATGCAGTGATGGGTTTACTTTCACGCGACAGAGGGACCTGCCAGTAACCGCTTTTTAAGTCAAGGGTAGATAGGTAAGCTGCTCCTCGGAGCTTATCCAGAATGTTATTGATGAAGGGAAGGGGATACGCGTCAGGGACAGTGGCTTGGTTCACTTGGCGGAAGTCAATACAGAAGCGGTATTTGCCATTGTTTTTCTTCACTAGGACCACTGGGCTGCTCCACGCCGAGTGTGAAGGCTCAATGACTTTCTCTAGTAGCATTTTGTCGACTTCTTCATCCATGATGGCTTGCATCCGGGGATTACGGGGGTAGTACCGCTGTTTCAGAGGGGTGACGTTGGGTTTTAATTGGATGACATGTTCCACTCGATTGGTTGGACCCACAATGCCGTTGAATTGGGGGAGTTCGTGATCCAGGAAGTGAGTGAGGGACTGTTTTTGTGATTCGGTGAGAGGTCGTAGGCCCACCGGGGAAGCAAGAGTTCCGATAGAGGTAGGCAACCTCGACGGGTGCAATGGAATCGGTATACCTTGGAGCGAGAGACTCCGGGGGTTTAAAGAGATTATTGCCTGATGGTCTCCCAACAAATCCGCTCCAATTACGGCCTCCTCGATCAGCTCCGGGAGCGTGTTCCAACGATGCCGTACGATAACCGGTCCGATGGCTGCCGTAAACGAGTAGGCATCTTTCAAGGGGGTCATACTTCCATCAGCCAATTGGACATTGCGTTGGGAGGAGTGATGTACGAGGCGGACCTGTCGACCCAGGTGTTCCACAAGTTCTTCCCGTATAAATGATTCGGCGGCGCCTGTATCAACTAGTGCTTGGATCCTCAGCGAACCCACGGTCAGTTGGACCTGGATCCGGGAGTCGGCATTATCAGCGGGTCTGGAGGGGATGGGGTGCACCGGGGTCAGCCCGCTTACTGGCTCCGGTGAGTGGAGTTTTCCGTGCACGGACAGGAGCGATCAACCGGGTTTTGTCGGCCGCACATAAGACACTCCAACCACGGGGTCGCGGCCGGTTTCGGGGAAGAAGACACGGAGGCTGGAGCTAGCGTATTGCGATAGCCGTGGGCTGTATGGGGCTCCAGGGGTGGTTTCCGCGGGTCTGTCGTACGGGGTGGGATCTTATGGGAGGCATCGTGACTCCGGAGCTTTTCGAATTCCCTAGCTCGTTCCAACAGCTGGTCTACGCTGGAAATCTCTGAGCGCCGGATATAGTACTTAAACTCCGTCCGTAGGCCACTGTACAGCACTCCAACCTCGTCGTCGAGGGGGAAGTCGATGCGCCTCATCAGGGTTCTGAGAGAATTGATGTAGTCTCCCGACGTTTCCCCGGGCCGCTGTTGTCGGGAGTAGATCTCTCTACGCAGCTCGTTGATGTCAATTAAGGGGGCATATTGTCGACGTAGAGCTATTCTGAAGGAGTCCCAAGTGGCAATGGTACCTCGCTGGTTTCTCCACCACAGCGAGGCATCGTCCTTTAGGAGTTCGGGCGCGGCCAGCAGCAAATCCTCCAAAGCGAGTCCGTAGGTACTGCTCTTCTCCTCAAGATCCTCCAGAAACGAGTTACAATCCCCTTTGCCTCCATATCTTAGTCCCCATCGACGGACTAAGTCGCACACCTGGGCGGTGCGAGAAGGGGTAAACTGTGTTGAGGGGTCGCTCAGGGAACCACCAGTCGACGACAAAAGGGGTTGTTGGCCTCCACTGGGGTGGCTCGGCACCGAGAGGGTGGTTGACGTTCCAGCTCGGTTGGGAGAAGGTCCTCGGCTACGTCCGAGGGGCTGAACGAGCATTCGGATTAATACGGCTATCGGTAACCCATCTTGGACCGCCGTGTGTAACCTGTTACGTAGAACGGGGGTCGTACCACTACAAGGGAGTCCGAGGCGAATCAGAAGGTCTTCCAAGTCTGATTTGTTACATTGGTCCATAAGGGTCTCCAAAACTTGATAAGTTTGGAATCCGGATAAGGGAACGGTACTAACTTGGATGTTGCCCGAAGACTGTGACGTAGAAGCCTGTGGATTCATCGGTGGTTGCAATGTAGTAGCTTGGCTGTTGGAAGCCGGTTGTACCATAGGAATGGATGCGTTTGCCAGAGAAGTGGGAGGTCGCAGGGTTAGACATGGCTGCGAGAGAGAAGCCGGTATTTGGGAGGGGGGGTGCGCAACCGGCAGCGGTTCAGGGAGAACAGGGGTTGATGGAGCACTGGAACTCGTCATCTGGGAATTGTAGGACATCTTCCGCGATAAAAAAACAACAGGGAAAAAAAAGTGGTACGTGTGTATATGCTCAACTCGAGACGCAGATGGTTGGGCAAGAATTATCCAAAAGTTTGGGGCTGATACGGGAGTATGGTAGCTACTGAAAAATTTGCCCCACGTTGGGCGCCATTTGTAAGGTCGAAAACCGGTAGCCTTAATCTTTCCTCCCTTCGGCGTTGCTCAGTCCGTTGAGGGGTAGGTTCGGCGTCGAAATAAAATATACACACATACCACAAAAATAAAATGCTTTTATTCTACACCCAAATAATAAATCAAAAACAATTCAAAATTTAAATTCCAAATACAATAGGCCAGTTAAATAAATACAACTCATTAACAAATTTATAATTAACCGTCTAATTAACAACTAAAGAATAATTCAATCACTAGGGAAGGGAATAGGTGAGGTTAGGGACCTGGACCAGGTAAAGGGTAAGGGGGCGGCTATAGGGTACTACGACGGTCCTTGCGGACCACCACGGCACGGTAGCCACACGGAAGGGGATGGGGTGCGGCTATATGACACTACGACGGTCCTTGCGGACCACTACAGAACAGTAACCACACGGAAGGGAATGGGGTGCGGCTATACGACACTACGACGGTCCCTGCGGACCACTACAGCACAGTAACCACACGGAAGTTGAGTGATTGGGCCTGTCACCGAAATGACCCCAAAAATCGCTGAGCAGACTGCACACACAACTTTGTCACGGATCAGAGATAGTCGACGAAGGAGACGGTTGGCGACACACCAAGACCAAATTACAAGCAAAACCAGCCCCTTCAATTTGGTGTCACTGCTATTTATTAATTTCTCCCCTTCCACGGCCACGACCAATCACAGCTCTCGTTGAAACGTACGTGGTGGGAATTATACTGGCGGTCGGCTTATCATCCGCTCATTACTTATAATTATCAATGGTAAAATACTAGCCTGTGGGAAAAAAGATAAAGTGGAAAAAAGGCGCGGTTAAATGAGCTTCATATTGATATAAGTCTCGCCGTGGTCGGGGAAAAATTGGGATCCCAAAAGAATAAACAAATGAAATTTATGACTATTAATTAATAAAATTACTTAGGGGGTGTCGATTGGAAATTAGGGGGGCAAACGCAATGGGAAGCGACATTTTTAAGTTAACTCTTAAACAAAATTAATTCAAAGTTTTTAAATTGTTAAATTTTGTATATAAAGATCGGACGTTAAAATGCTTGACCTCGCGCGTCTTCAACGAACGTACACTAGATAATGTTCAGGTGTCGGTCTAATTTAATAATGGTTAATTTTCTTTACAAATACAAGATGAAAAAAATTGCTGAAGGCCTAAAGGACAAAATTCCAGGTACAAACAAAAGAAGTAGGGACATTGGGAATGCAGTGCCAAAAGAACGGAAAATAAAAGGGAAACGATGCGGATTCGGGGCAGCTCAGAGCCTGGATCTTACGATTCATAGAACTCTGAGCCGTGGAAAAAACCACATCGTTACAATGCTGTGTTCTTATAATACCTATATTATGTTAGTGTACGCTGTACGTGTAGGTATTTTTAGAGGTCTTACAACTTACAATAGTTAGAATAGTACGATAAAATCGATAATCAGTGGCGGAACTAGCATTAAATTTTAAGGTGGACCATTAACCCATTGAAATGGGAAGGGGAAAGAATTGAAAATAAATTTTAAAAGTTTTATTTCCGTATCTAGTTCATATTCATTTTTATCACATTTTGTATTGAATTAAGTCGAAAAGTAATTTATTGACTATTGTAAAAGTTCAAACTCCAGACCTAAAATACTTCGGTAAATACAGTGAAATCTCTCTTGGACGGACACCATTCGGACTGAAAAAATTTGTCCGCTTAACAGAGGTGTCCGCTTATAGGAAAAAATAAAAATCAAACACCACACTTAAGGAATGTACCTAATTAAACTATTAAACATAATACAAATAAAGAAATTAAATATGTACTGTCAGCGTAAAAATTATTGGGCACCTCCAGACCTACAGGTTGTTTGATGACTACTTTGTCCGCAAGTTCGCAATTTCTGCCTTGCAATTTATATGAATTACGAATGTTTCATAGTTATGTCACTCTCGATTTTTATGCCATTATCTGCTAAAATGTAGATGAAAAGAAGAAAGATACCACTTACTAGTGCCCAATACATTTTAGTGGGACTGTACACTAAAAATACTCCAATAATGTTGTTTGCCTTTTTTTTGTGTTGCACATTCCATCTTGAAAAAGCAATTTTAAGTCAGTTAACATATCTATTGCTTTAGAATCTCCTCGATTTTTATGGTACTTCGATGGTACTTACTCAACAGCTCAGTTCTTTTTTTAACAATTTCAGCTGCTTGTGTTTTTCCAATTTTGAAACGTTTGGACAGATCTCTTACGCTAAGCTTTTCTTCGTTATACACTTCCACTACTTTAATTTTTTCTTTAAGGGTTAACACCTGACGTTTTGCGGAGATTTGTGCTCAACAAATAACCAAACACAAACAAATCAGAAATGCAAATGCGTATAAATCTATAAACTACTTTACAAATACGTAGGTCAACATTTTTAGTCGGGGAATTACCTATATTATTCGAAAACCCGTCTGTACGTGACGAGTGGTGTCTCATGCACATGCATGGTACTTGATGCATCACATCTTAATTTTACGCTGTCCGTTTAAGGGAGACTTTGGCGCTGTTTGTAAAAAAATACCGCGTTCGCGTCCGCCCATGGGAGAGTCCGTTTACGAGAGGTTGATATATACGGAATTTCTTATACAGAGTTTCGGACTATGCAAATTTGTCCGTTTAAGAGAGTTGTCCGTTCATTGGAGGTGTCCGTTAAGGGAGATTTCACTGTAATTCTAATTACGATTAACTAGTTTATTGGTTTATTCGTAGAATAATTTCGTTAAAAATTATTCTGTGTTGGCCCCGAGTTTTTTGGTTTGGGTCCGGGCCTATCCTGGCCCTCTCTTGGTTCCGCCACTGTCGGCAATTTAACATTGAATGTTGTTATATTAGGAAAACTACCATAGAATACAATAGGCATTTACCTTCGATAATATGCATAATATATTTTTATTAATCTAATAATTATCGCTCTTTTGATATAATCGATTCCAGATTCTAGGCACCTAGTTACAGACTTTTATTTTAATTCTTTTTTGGGTCGAATATAATTGAAAAGGGCAAAATTGTTGTTTCGAAACTTACTTTTATCAGATAAATAAGTAATGAAATTTGAAGGATACAGTGAGACTGGAGATTTTGTACCGGGGCGACACTTTGAATATAGGGAATTACGAGGTTTGGCAACAGCAACAGAGAAACAGAGAAATTTGTAAGAAAAAATTGTAGTTTCAAGTGTTCGAGTTTGTATTATTATAATTCCAATTCAATGAATGAAATCAAGTCTACATTTTTATTAACAATCAGAATCAGAATGACTTATTGCACAATAATGAATTTGTTGATATAACTACTCAATTAGACAGATAAATAATTGATTTATCAACTTCCGTAGTAACTAAATCATTGACGTAACCGAAGTCTTTCAAGTGGAACTAAAGAGAAGCAATATGAAATTGAGCGAACGTGACAGGGCGGGCGGTGGGCGGTGGGACGTCTAAAAGTAGTTTTAATTTATTTAGAAGATATTTAGCGAATTAGTTCCAGAGCCCTAGAACAGTGATCTATAACTCTTTTCTGTTGCCCACTTGTGGTCAAGTCCAATAGTCGTGGGACACGTGAAAAAGTTAGCGGCCTGCGAGAGTCATATTATGTGGTCCGCAATAATCGTATGATCATATCTAGGCTATTCCATAATTCCATTCATCAACATACTGACACTTACCTTTTTAGATTAGTTATTTTTAGGTTTTGTCGAGCATGTGCGGGTCCTTATTAAAAAGCCCATTCTTGCCATAATTTCATAATTATTAATTTGGGCGAAAATTATAGGATCTGCAGTCAATAATACCGATCTAAAGAATAAACTACAAGCTTAATAATTCACTAAAGAACACGGTGAAAATCGTGGTGTGGAAAGTGGTGAAGAATTGGCTTGGGGAAATTGCATTAACGGGAGCCTCACATTTCGTGTTTTATTACTACCTGGCGGGCATTGAGAACTACTTACCCTTTTATTTTTCGTGAGATACCCCTTTCTTGGAAAGATCTATGTGTATAAAGGGCAAACGTTGATGAAAGAGGCGAAAAGAGGTGACTAGGAACGGGCGTTCAGAATTGTTTTGATTGTTTCTTGCCGACCTGCTAATAAAATTGACAATTTTTTCAAACTAATGGCAATAAATGATTATTTTTTGCTCTCACAAGAGAAATTCCAAGTCATTGCCCATTGTTCTATACTCTATAAATTCTCACAGTAGTGCCTACTACTACTACTACCAACGAATATCCAGTAAGAGAAATCCGAAGCAATGTAAATATATGAGCCATTTTAAAGCGTAATACTACCCTGAGATCCAGGTATCGCTACACATTGTACCACTCTTTTTTGGTATGCCTACGTAAGAGCAACAAAGAGAGGGATAAAAATAGATAAAACGTTTGTCCATTTTAAGCTTTCTTAGGTATGGTAGGTACGCTCCGTAAAGTTGTCGGTAACTTTACCACCAGCAGAGAGGTACAATAATGAATAATCTCTTTCTATTCTATTCTTCTATTGATTGTATTGAACCTCTCTGCTGGTGGCGTAAGTCAAAAAGAACTTTACGGAGCGGCTTTAGAATATAGCAGGTACATTTTGAAACGGCGTCGGTAACTTTACCACCAGCAGAGAGGTACAATAATGAATAATCTCTTTCTATTCTATTCTTCTATTGATTGTATTGAACCTCTCTGCTGGTGGCGTAAGTCAAAAAGAACTTTACGGAGCGGGATTAGAATACCTGAAACAGGATTTTTACAATCTGTATTATATACGATTTACGGCAAAGTGCGGTAAACTTTGCTATTGTTTATTTATGGTTTTATTGTCAAGAAAGTTTATGTACCTGCCTAAATTGACTGGTCGTCATACAAAAATATATTATTTTCAATTATTGTTACAAGAGATTAAAATGCCGTTCGAGTACAGAAACCTTTAACTCAAGTTTGGACATACTAAAAATGAATGTTTCATCTTCTCACTCTCGATGTTACTACGTGTAAAAGAAGGCTCATCAGTCCCATAAGCTTAGGATTTCTATTACTAGATATGCTTTGCTACTACTCTACTACCTATTCTACCGTCCCACCTAGCAAAAAAAGTAAAATATTTTAAAAATTCAACACGGTGTAATTAATTATAAACAGATTTCGTGCATGTATAGGAAGAAGGAATGCGTTTCGCAGTCTCGAATGTATTGGTAAAAATACTTTTGGCAATAACTTTGAGATTTTGACAGTTATTGAAACCACCAAGTTATTTACCAATTAGTTCTGTTAACTTCCGAAATTAGATTGTTCAAAAAGTTTTAACAAGTTATATCGTACTTACAACTTTCGTTAGTACCCACCTACTTATTAATGTGCTGGTATTGAAATTATGATTAACTATTACATTTTTTATTTCTCAAATAAAATAGTATGCGCCTAAATAAAGGGAAAACTTATTGTTCGATAACGCTCGTTAGCTTTGGGCACATAGAGGCGTGGTTTAGTATATTCCAGTAGCGTAACATCTTCACTAAATATTAGTTAACTCTATAATTAAATTTTTAAATACGCCACTGAGGTCGCTAAACCACATCTCTGATACCATAACATTTCCAACAAAGAGTCGCGATTTATCGGAAAAGTTTTTCTTATATTGCGCGTATAGTGTAGAATGCTTTACCGATAAACTGTAAAATTTTCGTTTATTTTTGCCATACAAATACTATATTTTTTGTTATTACAAATTTTACAGTTTTTGGCAATATTTCAAGTCATAACGCAATAAAAGTTGTGTACACTGCATAACTGTATTTGTATTTGATTTGAATTCAAGCATTTAACGTTTACATTAAATTTCAATAACTTCATGCGATTTCGCGAAGACTTAAAATTAATTACGTTCACCTTTTCTTCCGAAAATTCATTTTCTTTGTAATTCGAAAAGCCATAATATACATTGTACTTTACTATTACGAAATCTATAATATTTTTTGCTTAATTTTTTTCATTGTTGCTATGAGAATAAATATCGGTTTTTAAAAGGTGGAAAAAAGTTAAGCGAATGAAGAATTTCTGATTTTAACGACCAAATTTAAACTGGTTCCTAATTTTTTGTTCGATGGCTTATGGTTACAATATGGCAGAAAAACCATAATTTTCTAACTTTTTTATTATAAACTTTAATTAAAGATCCGTTAGAAAAACTTTGCCGTCATCATATTATAGATGTTCGTTATTCTATTAATGTCCCACTTTGTTTATCAAATAATTCTTCATGGGTGCACCGTGTACCATTTAAAAATGCAATTTTTTGTTGTTGGTGGTCAACGTCAAAAACTGCTATTATTTTGATTCTATTATTTTTGGTTTATGCGTGGCGACCGTATTATTTTACAGAGCTCATAATTTTTCGCATATTATTGAAGTTCATAGGAAAGTTAAAATATCCGAGCTCCATATCCCATATCAATATATTTATTATGTAGTACTCGTAGTAATAAATTGTTTGAAGAGCAGGCTAGAAGATTTCTCCTTTATACTATCTTTTAGTAATTACCTTCTCATTAGGTATGTTATATATTTTCACCTAAACGCAGTTCTAGAGGTAAACATTTTTCACTTGAACCTGCAAAAACTTCCGTGAAGATGTGTTACAAACGTTTACCCTTCCTCTTAATATTATACATTATACCACAGACAACCAAGATTATACCAAGATTCTTATGCAAAGTGCGGTGCAAGCTGCTTTTTGATACGCCAAATAGCAACCTGTGTCGTCTTCAAATGGACGAACTTGGGTTTTCTGCCAAACCTTCAGCCACATCAGCGATATTTCCGCAGATCAAGCTGAATGAACACGAGTTCCAGTCTTCACATCACTAACTTGCTCAACATCTGGATCTGGATTATTAAGGAGGGGGAGCAAGCTCCCTGCACTTAGGCCACTTAATCGGGCCCATTGTACTACCTCCAAGCAGCCTCCCCTTGCTCAACATTTTCAAATTTGTTGATGTAATTTACGATAGTCTGCGGATCAGGTGTCTCATTACGACCAAAAGCAGTGCGAACTTTACGAACTGTTTCTGCGAAATTTTAACCATTTTTGTAAGGAATTTTCATAATTTGAATGTGTTGTGGAGGCGTATACCGATTCATTTACTTTAACCCCGTGTGGTTTTCACTTCTTAGCTGTTATTATAGAATAACAGTTGTTTTGTTGACGGGTGTCAAAATAGGTGTCTTAATGGAACAACCCGTTACAATATAAATATGTCGTGTAATGCTTTTCTGGCGATTCTAGAGCGAGACTGCGCTGGAATTAAGGTGATCAGAGTCGAAGCTATATAACTTACACATCATGCTTATATTACCAAAAACGCATTTTTAACCACGAAACATTAGAAAGAAAATTGTAGGAATTAAGGATGCCAATATCAAATCCAGCTGTCCGTGAAAATCAGCCAAACATAAGTTACAAAAAAAAACGTAAATACTACATTCTTGGCAAATCATTTTTTTTAAATTGGACCAATATTTTCTATTGCTGTTAAGTGCTACATGTTTTATTTTTCATTTCCGTGGTTAAAAAACTGTTTTGTGCAAGTTATCTGTTTCATTACAGTCATTATTTCATAGCAAATTTGAATAGAATAGAATCAGAAGAGTAGGAAATGGGACATATGTATGATTTTTCTCATGTAGGTACTACCGTACTTATACTACTCATATACATCTTACTGTTCATGGTCAGGTCACCATGTCACCACTCACCACTATAGTTCATTATTAGTTAGGACTTGCTTGTTCTCATTTATGTAGCGAATCAGGAAAATTAGAGAACAGTCGAGGTAACAATGAAGACTTGTCAAAATGGTTCCTCAACTAACACACAAAGTTTAATTCCTCAAGCTTTTGTTTCAGTTTTGCGACGGTTAGAACTAGAATCTGGTAAAAATTGTTTATTACCAAAAATCTTGAGAACTATTGCAGAGGGGTCTTACGGAAAAGAATTAAAACTAAAATTGAAAATTCTTCTCTATTTAGTTCTATACAGACTACATACTTAGTTCTTGCACATTTTTGTGTGGCTAAAGAGGTAAAGTCCGAAAACTCGAAAGAATATCAGACGAAATGGTTGCTTACTTCATTTTCAAAGCGTACAGCTTTCCTGGACGGGCTATTAAAAGGCCATTTCCCGACGTAAAAAGCTATTTATGAGCCACCTCTGTACAATCTTATTTTCATCACTCTATACAAAACAAATTGCGTTCTTTTTGAAATAAGCAATATTTGTAGTTATTTAGATATTATATTTATTATTTATCAAAGGATAAATTCTTTTATTCTTGTCATATCATTTTAAAATTATGGTAGGTCAACTTAATTTTGAGTGAACCAAGAAAAAAAGATAATATCACGAAACTAGATATTTCTGCAAAGGCGCATTTTCTAAAAATTATTGCATTACAAATAAAAATTTTTTTATTGTCATTATCATGTCGTTCATCAATGAACTTATGTTTCTATTGTAAGAATGAATGATATATTATAGTAGCTCCCTTATCTCTTATAGTATTTTTTAAATTAAGAATTGTAGAGATCGAATGTGACATAAAAACGAAAGAAGCTATTATCTGTACCGCAATAAATGAGAACATTGACGTTGTCATTGAATGATAACTCATATGTTTAGATATGATAGTGCTTATCACTATCAGTCACATAGAAAATGCATATTTATTTTAATCGTGGACAACTATAAATATTGTTTATTTTACTTAGATAAATTTTTTCTAAATGAAAGAAGTTTCCCACTGTGTATTATTTATTATTTTATTAATTCCGAGGAGCAATATTAGTTTTCACTTTTTGCAGCCGAATCTTCCTTTGTATATTGTATTGCAGAAAGCAGAAACTATGCCTTCTTTTGATTTGCAGATGGTTTTCAAACTTTTTGGCTTGAATTTGTTTCAGCTATTTCTATTCTGCTAACTAAAGGGTGGTTTTGTTGGTTTAGTTGCCAGATGAGTCGACGATATTATTTCCATTTCAGTATGTCTATTTTCTCTACCGATAACTACTTGATGGATCATTATTAAATAACGATAATAGTAAAATACAATAGCGTGGAACTTGAACAAGTGTTTTATTATTGTTTTTTACTTGTATTGCTGTATTATATTATGTAGTTGGTTTTTTTAAACGCTCCAATACCTTGATTGTATTTATACAAATTGATGCATTTATTGATGATTTTTAAGTGATTTTAGGAAGCGGTATGACGTCATCAAATATTTTAAAAATATTGATTGGATATTGACATGTTATACAGTTAGGATTTTTTCCTCTATCCAATGGCATAAACTTTTAAAATGGCATCCATATGAAAAACACTAGTTGGTATCGATATACAATAAACTAAGAATGATAACGAACATTTTTTGACTTCGTCTGAAAGAACAGAAACAGTTCCTTTTAGAATGTCTTACCAATTTTTGAATATCTTCGCAAATAACGATTTTAAACTCAAAAATTTAAAACGCCAATTTTTTATTTTTCGCTATATTTCAGAAATGTTCTGGATGGGGCAAATTTCATTTTTTGATTTTGTTTATGCATAAGTCAGGGATCATTTTTGCCCGTTTAACCAAGTCTCCATCTCTTATGATTTATGATAAGCGAGATCCCTATTATAGTACCTACTTAACACGTTTAAAAGTACATCCTGTATACCACTATAGTACATAATTATAACGTAAAAACAAAGTTATTTATTTCTGCCGGTTTTAAAATGGAATTGCGAGCAGTAACGCTTAATTACCTTCATTGAAGTTTTAACTTACCTAGGTACACGAAATTGAAACCAGTTTGAAGTGATAATCTGAAACTCTTTCCTTTTCCTATTAAAAATTTGTGTCTTTCCCCGTACGGAAGAGCAGAATTAAAAAGCAGGAATTTGTTTACTGGAAACGACATTACGAGTTACAGCATTTCGTAGAACCATTTTATGTTTTAGCATTATGACTTGGGCTAGTCGAGATAATAAAACTGTTCAGACGCGGTTGTAAAACTTAGCAGTAAAACGTTAAAGCGATTAAAATGCTTCGAATTTTTTCACACAATATAAATGCACTGCTTGCAAGCAAATGCAATTCAACAATAAATTTAACTCTGCACTACTACTGAAAATAGCTTCAGAAAGTTTAGTGTATTATAGTGTATGCCGTGGTGTAATACTCTATAAGTACTACACTTACATTTAGGGAAAATATAAATTACCTAATTCGCGTTTGAATCCAATTAACCAGATGGACCACCGACCACCATGATTACTGTAAATTAAAAAAAAATTCTCTTAAGATATTAGTATGCACGAAAAGTATTCCCGAGACGATTTGTTTTGATCCTCGTTAAATTCCACATCATAAATCAATCGCCGCCGTGTCTTGACTTTGCTTATTACTATATGATTATGGTGGAATACCTAATTTGTAAGAAAATGTTGCAAATTTCTTCTTTGGTCGTATTACGATTTTTATGCGGCCAACAGTTACAAGAATTCATAACAGGTTACATAAAAAATTTTTTTTTGTTGTGTCATAGTTATAGTTATAAGTTATAAAGTTCTAATATAGTACTTCCACTCGGAAGATGGGGTAGGTAGTCAGAATAGCTGTTTTGTAAGCTTCGACTGCTTTTTCCGACTATTAAAACCGCCGACCATTCAATTTATTTTTGATTCTGGGAAACGTCAAGAAGCCATTGGGACTACTATATGGAGGATAATCCAATAATTCTATCTGTTGTGTTCAAAAACTCAATTGCGTTAACTGTTCTACGATCCTGTAAACTAATAGTTGCGATATGTCTCGATTTTGAGACAAACGAGGCAACCATTTTCTTCATTACGCTGCGAGAACGAACAACTTTTGTTGGCTTCAGCTCATTTTCCATCGTCCAAACATTTATCGTTACTGTGGGCTGTTATGGAAATGCAGATTTGTGTTATTCCCGAAACTCACAGTGTTGGCCTCGTAATGAGTTTATTAGCATCAACACACATCTTGTACACGTGAGAGTTCTTTGCATTATTAGTTCTACATTTAGGAAATTTAAAAAAAGGCCTGTACCCTGTACCTGCCTGTACCTAGAGTTATAATTTGGCACATACAAACCTAAAGAACTCATAATCCTAAAGTCACCGATCCCACCGCGAATCAACTTTTAGATAAAAATACAGAGCGCCAGTGCTCTTTAATTCCTCAAAGTCACGAAACTAAATTCTTGAAGAAGGAGGTTGTTCGAATTATAGAAGGGAGGTGCACCCCAAACCTCCTCAAATACAAAAAACGCAAAAGCTCGTAGATCGCTCACATGAAACGCTTAAAAAGGCGACCAAACAATAAATACTAAGTGTAAGTATGTGGAGTCCCTATCTTGTTTGTTTATTGTGATTGTTATTAAATTTAGTTCCCTCTAGTTACCTAAGACCTAAGCTATCCCTCCTTCGAGAACAGATTTTGAAAAATAAAATCTCGCCATATCAGAAATTTTACGTGAATTTTTGAAAATTATTACGTACAATGATGGATAAAGATAAAAACAATGCAAGAGCACATAAAAGGCAAAAATACTTTTTATAGCAAATTTCTTTGTTTTTATGTCTTATTTCTGCAAGGTGTGGTACATAATATGCTCAAAAGTACTTTTTTCTTTTTTATTAAATTTCAAAATGGGCTTATTATTGTCAATGGTCTGTTCAAATTTAAAAGATTAAATTTGTTAAATTTGGTGTTGAATTTCGGTCGTAAATATAGCAATTTTGTCCACTCTTGCGGCTTGTGGTGTGACCTGTGCTAAAATTCAACGTTTTTGTGGATCTATAAAATTTTTACACCCATTAAGTATTAACATTTTATTATTTTTTATGGCCACAGTATTTGCTATAAAATTGAAAATTGAATCCTCACAACCCCACACACTTGGTAGTGAATTAGTATAAGCAAATTCAACAACACCGCCGCTGATTGATTAATTGGATTTCGGCTTATATTCACTTTGGGAATATTAAAAAAAAATATGGGGTCGAAGATGAAAATTGCATTATCATAAATTATATGGAACGAGATTAAATTTTCTTAAAAGGGCAAGCTCTTTTATTTTAGATTTGCTGAATGATTTATTCTTTCTTGGTAGGCAGGTATATTATAAAAGTGGCTAAATAAAATTCATATCTCGTTAACTGAGTACTACCTATTATATTATACAATTCATAAAAAGAAATTGAGAAAAAAAGAAGAGGAAACGCACCTACTCATTATACATTATTTCTGAACTCTTATGGAGCAACGAGCTATAATATAATTTCCGCATACAGTGTGTCGTTCGATTTAAACTTCACACTCCGCATGTAATGGTTCCCACGAAACTATTTTTTAAATTAACATTTGGATTGGAAGTTTAGATCGTAACTATTCATTAAAAGTGTTCACTTATTATTTGCATCATAAATTAAGTTATAAGATCCTTAAAGCATGACTGCCAATTGATGGATCGTGATCTCTCAATAATGATGTCTGTTTCAATTTGATAAATTATGTTGTAATAGAATATATTAATGTTGTATAGCTGAATTATTAAATAGTAATACCATTATTCGTGTACCAATATAAGTATACAGGATGTCAAGATAAGCGCGCAGTTTTCGACAGCTCCCACAATATTAAAAAACTGGAAATTCATAAAGGAAATTGTTTGTCATTTTCCGCTCTGAATAATACTTCAGCTGCCTACCTAACTACTTACAGGCTCAAATTAAAGAAGATAAGGTTTAACCACTTAATCAGTCTCTAATGTTATATTATTTTAACAAATAGCTAAGGGCAGCAAAATACCAATTACGTAATAGTAATTGGAAATCACTTAATTTCTTAATGCTTTTTATATTAAATTTAGAAACTAAATCAAAACGTTTTCGATTAAAAATTAATGACTTTAATTTAAATGTTGAAACGTGCAGCTTCAGTGATGATGACAAAATTAATTGATTGCTCTTGAACTTTCGATTTGTTACAACCGATGTCAATTAGATTCTCGCATTTAAAGAAGAAATTTCTTTAATTTAATAATGAACATATTCCTGACGATTAAATTAGTGTTACTATTTTTGGCGTATAATTTATTAAGTGGTGTATTTTCGACGATGTTTACTTTCAGTACTTTGACGCTTCACTTAGTTCCTATTTTCTTTTATTTGCCTACTCGCCTGGTTGTTTTATTTTTCGGTGTTTTTCCGTTGAAATAACTCGAACAATTGTTGCATTTTTCAAAGTGGAATCTGTAAATACTTAGTTCTTTTGCATTTATAAAAGTTTTGGAGCGGCGCAGGACCGCAGGGCTAACTCAAACAATTCTAATATGAGCAGCTTCGTGTAACGTGTAACTTTCCTTAAACTTCGATTTTTGCAATTTTCTAAAACAAAGCTCATCATGAAGCAATTTTATCGAATAATATTAAATTAAAAATTTATAATCAATATGATTTATAGTAATTTAACATCGCATTTTATTGTAGATTAAAGAATTACAAAGAAAATTTAGAATAAACTAACTCGTAGTACTGCAAGGGTCAATGAAATTAGTTTTTTCTCACAGACATTGACCAACAAAACTGTCAGTTATCACTTTATCGGCATGATTTCAATATTTCATTACTATAATTAATTGATAATGGTAATTGTTATGACATTTGATTGTAATTTGTAGAAACATGCAATATACAGGGTGTCAATTTGAAAACTTCCCACCTCCATCCAATATCTTCGCTTAGTGTAAAATATCGAATTTCCGCGAGACCCGTCAATTTTATTACTGTGGGGGGGGGCACTTTAATCGAGTTTTTGATTTCTTCCTACATCAACCCTCAAGTGGGTATACATGACCACCATAATCTTAAATGGAAAGGCGGGTCGAGTAGCACCTTTTTAGAAAATTCCTTCAAATTCTAAAGGAATGATATGTTAATTTGTTTTTTTTTTAGTTTTTTCAAAAAATGTCGTTATCAATTTGAAAACTTCCAACCTCCAATATCGTCGCTTTATTATAAAATATCGAAATTACGCGAGACCCAATTTTATTACTAAGGAGGACACTTGAAACGAATGTTGCTCCCTAGACCCTATCCATACATCCAGCTAATGCTTCCAATCCGCTAAACCTTCGATGAATCATAGTTGCCAGAGTGCTGTTGTGCTGACTCTCAGCATATACGGTTTAGCGGCTTGGAAGCAGCTGAATGTCAGCATACTCAGCATAGCTTTGTCATCTAAACACATCTATTGTTGCAAGATTAATATTTTTCTGGTTCACTAATGTTGTGTAGTCCTCTTCACTCTCTAGCTCCAGAAGCAGATTATCTGTGAACTTCAAGCGCACAAATTTCAAAATTGTGTTGTACAAATCTAATTTTGTCTAATTGAAAATAGTCACAATCGGTGATCTGGAACAATACTTACCTAATGTTTTTTCAAGTTCCAAGCCAAGTGACATGTGGAGGAGTTGGGACGATGAATGCTTGAATAGATTCCATTATAGTATTATAGTAGACGTATTTAATCGACCGCAAATACTGTGTCGTTCTTACCATTAATTCCCTAAATAATGTTGTTGTATTAGATACCATCTACACAGATTATCATAAAATCTCAGGTAGTTCAAGCCCAAACTTTTGTTAGAACATGCTTTATGAGCCATATCATAATATGTAATATCTAATTCTGCCAAATTAAAGTTTTTTGTTAAAAAAATTTGCATCTTTTCCGTGGGTAGACAAATTGAACAAGCAGTTTATTTTAGTGAGTGTCGAAAAACAAGTTGTTTGATGTCCACAAAATAAATTATGTTTATCTAAATTACCTTATTAGTTTGTTTAAATAAATTTTTGTAAACAATTACGCGGTATTAAATTGTAGTTAGTTGTTGCTACTTAATTTAACTTAAAATTGATTTTTAAATATTTTGTTACAGAAAGACTTTTAGAAGATCACGAATATGTTTTATCTGCACATAGGGATATGCAAACGTATTCGAGGCACGCCGATGTACGATTTATATTTAGGAAAGACTATAGAAAATATGAATTTTTTCATAGCCCACAAGTGAGTGACTTATTAATTTATTAAATTTCGTAACTCATTATGGATGAATGTTGCTAAATTTTGCAAATATAAATTATGAACAAGCTTAAGCGGGATTTTAAGGTACCTGCCAATATTTTTCGAAGACTTCTAGTTTTAACAAGAGCTTCAAAGGGCCCCCCTTATAATTGGAACTTCAATAACCTTTCTAATAAGTTGAACAATTCCTTTATAAAACTTTTTGCGAATTTATTAGCCTTGAAATTAGTATACTTCCATTTAAAATTCTAAATCGATTGGAATCTGGTGTGCTATTTATACGTACCTACCTACCAAATGAAAGCAATTTTAATGTTATTACTCACAGGAGACAAAATCTGTGTCATCGTAAAAGCAAGACCAATAAACACAAAATTACAAGGGATTATAATTTTTAGAAACTTCAACGAGTTTAATCCGCGTATAGTATTTTTCCTTTATATCAAACTCTTTCTGGACCTTTCACCTTTTCTTTTTCCTGGCAGTTTTGATAGTAGTTTCTATAGGGAAATTTGTTTTGGTAGGCGTTATCGTTCATTCAAAATCTGTACGAGACCCACGAAAGTCCTCTAAAATCTCTGGTCAACTTATGCCCCATTTGGGGATTTTATCCCTCACAACGCGGCTTTTAGCTTTTGTAACTTGAATCATTTCAATTTATACGAAATTAACAGCAACTCTTAAAATAACGATTTTAGAACCAAAAATTAAAAACGCCAATTTTGTTATTTTCCGTCATAATTCAGAAACGTTATGGAGGGGGTAAATTTTGGTTTTTGATTTGGTGTCTGCGTAACTCAAGGATCGTTTTTGTTCATTTAACCAACTCGCAAATAAGCGAGATTACCGTACTTTTAACACAAAATTTGATACACCTGGTATAGTTCTCAATCACTTTCCCGCCCAAAATAAGGAAAGCTCTGTTTTGAAATTTTTTTTCAACGGGAAGTTTCTGTCTGTTTGTGTGTCACGAAGGGTTTAAGAAGGTCTAAACGAAACACGCAGATCTAAAATATATCTCTAAAACTCTAGTGACGAGTCTGAGTTTAGAGGGTGGGGGTATTGGGTATCCGGGTATCGAATTGTTGTTCTGCAAAATAATTAAAATTGAACCAATTCTTGTATGGAAAAGTCCCGGGCTTTAGTTGATAAAAATACACATTTTATATCAAATTTAACCCCGACTTCCCGATACTCATTTGTTTTTGAGTGATGACGTCACCAGTATTTTTTTTAATGTTACACTTCGCACGAGTAGGAAAAGCTATATGTTGTTTTTCTTGATTTTCATTTTTTGATAGATTTTGCCAACACCGCAGCCTAAAATTTTCGAGCAAATATTGAAAATTCGATTTGAAAAAAATAATTTACAGTTTCACGGAGTGACTAAAGACATAAAACCGATTACATCATTTGTTTAACAATATAATTATTAGATTAATAGCCACAAGTTTTGTTTCCCAGTACATACACTAATTTTTTTGCGTTTAGATTATGTACATTCAAAGCTAAAGATATTTGGGCAAACGATTGTTAGTTGTCCCTGGAAACTGGAAAGGAACATACTATTAAATATATTAAATATAGTGCTATACCTACCACCTGCTGGTGAAACATTGCCTAATATAATATGTATTTCCGACCGAAAATGTAATAAAAATAAATTTTATTACTTTAAATAACATTAAGAAGCTTTACGAGTTCTATAACTGTCGATAAAACAAATTATTCATAATTTAAATTTGCATAAAATTTAATTTATTAATCCAAACTTTATATTTACAAACGCTCTTTTGCGATTAATTTCATCTGTTATTAATAAACTGAACTACCAGAAGCAAAGTAACCTGTTACTCGAGAGATTAGTAGTTACGAGTCAAGTTTATAGATGGCGCACGAATACTAATTTTTTATTTTATCAATAAATTACAATGCAATTAATATAATATATTTATTTAATTGAATAAAGATTATTCAGTGCGAAATACATTCAGTTTATTAATTACAAGTCCGTTTGATTTATGAATCAAGTTTTCAGAATTTTCGTAGTTATAACGTTATAACAACTCGAGCAATTTTCATCTTGTAATTTAATAGAAATGTGTACACACGTCAATAATTTTCAAATTTTCTCGACTAAGAATTTACTCGCCGCAGAATTAAATACTATTAATTGTGTTTTAAATAGTGGGGTTTTTACAATTAATGTCTTCATTAGTTTTCTGTCGATTTCTCTACCTAAATTTGTTTTCTTCAGTTTCTCGCAACTTTATTTATTACATTTCAGAATATAAAAGAGAAGTTATGGCTTATATGTAATAACATTTAAATTGGGCAATTTTTGACAACTCAAACTCGAATCCTTAAATTTTTAAATTAATTTTACTACCTTTTTATTAACCTCAATGCGAATACGATAAGGAATATTGAAATTGATTTTGTTGCACTTTAATCGATCGTTTATTGGTTTATTGCTAATTGTGGGTTTTATTTTAAGCAGTTTTCGAAATTCGAGTAGGACCACAATTCGTAATTAAACGCCCGAAAATAGGGAGTTAAGATGAAAAATGGAAATAGTTACAGCTTCACCCATAAATAAACCGCCCTTGAATATCTCACTAGTTTTTGGAACTAGTGTAACATATGTGCCAAAAAACACACAGATGACCAAAATCTCAGCCAACAAATACCTATTAAAATTAGCTAAAAGCTTCTGCATAATAAATCATTAAGTTATCAGTTTAATCACCATACAATGAAATACCTTAGGTAATGATGTGAAAATTATTTTTTCCATTTCGAAAAAGTTTTACAATATAATATGTAATTATTTTACGTAACAAAAAAGATACGTTATTGGTTCAATTTGTAAAAAAATTTATGTCGGAAGTAATTTTTACTAACTTTTCTTTCTGTTATTTACAGCAGTTTTTCCCAGCAGATATGATTGATTTGGATGGTTATGAGGAATTTAATGGCTTACAAACAAACCACTCTACATCTCTGCAGGTAATTTACTTTAATTTTGTTTTATATAAGCTGTGCGTGCCGAAGTATTTTTGGCAGTATGATAGATTAAGTTGTCATCGAAATTTCTCACAAAAAGGGAAAATTCAAAATATAGAGCATATTAAAACTGGATATAGCGAAGTAATCAAATTAAGCGTTGCTTATTTATCACGAACCTTGTTTAATTAATTATTTAGTAATTTGTGTATGTTGGTTGTTTAATTATAGACAAAGTATGCATGTATGGTAATTGTCATTCGAGTTATTAAGAAAACCTTGAACTTGAGCAATTATATTACATGTTTTACCAGCATTAGGTTTTTTGGTTCCTTTTACTTATGATTCACTTAATTGGCCATTAATTTGTATAATTAAAAGTTTATTTGAATTTTAAATCGTTCTTCTTTATAACCAAACGGCGAAGGTAAATTCGATGCAACTAAAGTACCTACCTGCTACTTGGGTGAATTTTTTCGTTTTTTTTTCTTTAACCCATTTTGATTTTTATACGTATAAAATTATGTGCCGGTTTAGCGTTTTTAAATATTATTAATGATCTCGAGGACCTAGTACTTAACCCGAACGTATAGAGTTAATGATGTGCGCAAAATTATCATAATGTATTTAATAGCTATTTAGCAATAGTTATTTTAATTATCGGTGTTATTAATTAGCCGCGAATTTTTTATAAGAAATTATTGATAGCGTGGGATATAATGGAACAATGGAAGGCTTCCTGCTTATCCGATTCAACGGTGCCCTAGCAACAGTCGAACGCGAGGATTGGACGTAGGAAAAATTGAGTACCAACTGATTTCTTTTATTTACTGGTTCTAAAAGGGTAAAACGTAAAACGTACAATCCCACAATCACCATGTAAGAAGAAAGAACTGCAAATTAATGTGTTAGATGTATACAAATTATAATTTGTTTTTTAAGTGCAATTATTGTTTCAAATAGGGGTCAGCTTTCGAGCTAGCATTAGGCACCTAATACAGGGTGATTCGTAAGAGGTGCGCTTTAAAAAACGCACACAAAGAGAAACTCGAAAAGTTTTGCCATGATATTTTACAGAGACTATAAATATAGTATAGTACAGGGTGTAACAAAGAAAAAAGGTTCTTCTTTAAAAATCGTACCATTCTCCAGGCGTTTCCGGTCTTTCTTTTGATTTCCTCGCTTGGACCCCGCGACTCTTTCATTCGGATTAAATATTTCGGCTGTCATTGTTACGTTTCTGGTGTATATCACATTATAATCAATATAATAGTATTATAATGTCAATACTATAATGTAAATTTTATTATACAAGGTGGGCCAAAAGAGATCACCATATTGGAAGATGCTCTTATTTTTGCAAATGGCTGCCAATGTTAAATCTGTTTTGACATTTGTGGACTAGACAGGTGTAGAATACAAGTGAACAAGCCATGGAGCGGTACACTTCTCAAGAACGCGGAATGATCGTGTCTATTTTTTTACGTAACAATTCGTCTGTGGTGTTGGCGCAGCGCGAATTCCGTCGCCGATTCCCCGGCCGTCCGACACCGACTACGCAAACACTGCACCGTTTGGCCACCAACCTTGAAAAGTATGGGACCACACGAGACGTTGCCAGGAGTGGCCGGCCCCGGAGCGCCCGTTCAAACGACAACAATGGGCGGTGCGCGCTATAGGGCTATAGGGCCATGTTAAGCGAGTTTTTTCTGCCGCAATTGGACGAATTAGGACTGGAGGACATGTGGTTCCAACAGGACGGAGCAACGGCACACACTGCGCGAGCCACAACCGATATTCTGAAGGCGGCGTTTCAGGGTCGCCTCATCTCTCGTTTTGGCGATTTGCACTGGCCCGCAAGATCGCCCGATTTAACCTTTCCAGACTTTTTTTGTGGGATTTTTTGAAGTCCCGTGTTTACGTGAACAAGCCCGAGACCCTGGAAGCCCTCAAGGACAACTACATTCGACACGAGTACGAGAATCTGTCGCCCGAAGTTCTCGCCGAAGTGATGAAAAATGCCATAAAACGAGCCCGTATGGCAATCAATTGTGACGGCGCCCATTTGGCCGATATCATCTTCTCGACTTGACCAATAAAATTCTAAAGGTTTAAATAAACATAATCGAAGTTTTTCATTTAGAAAAAAAATGAGAGCCAAACAACATCGGATGACTTCTTTTGGATCACCTGTATATGTATTATTTAAATTCATTTTAGGTTACCTTTTGTCTTATCTTGTAGTAGCTTGTGGCCAAAACCTACTTCTTCCCCGACCACTTTTTGCATGCTAATGCAGTATGACTTCGTAAATTCAATCAGAAAAAAACAATTTTTGACCGCATCGAATTCTACATATTTGTTAATTTCCATTCCAATAATCCGTTGGAACTTTTTGAACATTTGGAGCTACTTATACTATGGATTTCTATACATATTTTATACAGCATGTCCTCAGAATTCTGTTTAAATTGAAAAGGAACCAAAGGGGTTCTCTCGCTTACTGAAATAAAATTCTACGTATATTGTTGCATCTTCAAATACAAAAAATGCGATGTTATGTAACAATACTAATATGGGGAAGTACCTATTGCAAAGCCTGTTTCACATGTTTTTTTTATGATATTGCATAGAAAATAAATGCTCTCTAAAATATCAATAAGATGTTTCTTTTAGTATTTTTTGTGAGTGTTCTTTGCATCTTATTTTGTGTTTGAACTTTATGGAAACTTATCTTACATCTAGAATATTTCCGAAATACTTTGTTCAATACGTTTTTATTAAAAGGCATATGATCGAGTATTATTACCTTCGTGTGAATTTTACTTTGTCGTTGTCTTCGTCTACTTTGCAAAAGTAATATGATCGCAAAAAAATATTTTTTTTTCAATTTAATCTCGACGTTTCGGTTTCCCCTGAATCCAAAAACTATTAAACTGCCTTTGTTGAAATTTGATTTCAGTCACTTTAATAGAATTTCATAAAAAAAGCTTTTAAACGAAATCGATACAGGGTGGTCCAAAATAAGGGGGTTATTTTGGTCGCGTTTCGGAAAATCTCGACACACACTATTAGTAATTTATACTCGACTATTATAAGTTACTACACATCGGCCCTAATTTAAAAGATTTTACAAAATATTGTAAGATTAGCTGTCCAAAGATACCAAACTCGTTAAATTTGAACTTCCGATTTAACAGGAAATTGGGTTAGCTCAATTTTCTCATTTCAAATAGAAACACTCCGTATAATTATAGATTTTTAAAATCAGGGAGAGCTTCTGAGCGTACATACTTTCTAAATATTTTAAGAGCTTTTATTATGGAATTAGTTAATGCGTACGAAAAAGTCCAATTACGGCCACATCGGCTGTTTTTTCGTCTATGGTTAACAAATACTGGATTTTCATCGAAAGAAAAATATAATTTACGATTATTCTTGCTTGCTTAATTTATTATTAAGAATCTTGGTAAATTATTTATACGCGAATCTTTCCGTTTTCTCGAGTTACGTAAATAAGACAGTCTGAGGGTTTGCAATTCAGAAAATATTTATCACGAATTTTAGGTAAGTAAACAAAAATATGCCTTATTTCGAGTCTTCTCTAAATCTGTGCTTCGAGTAGAACATTTTTGAGTACTACACGCACCTTTTAACCGTGTTTTAGCGTAGAACTTTTCTATATTGCCATTGTCTATGATGAAATCTTATCTCTTAGCTCACCTTTTTTTAATTTGTCGAAAAATTTGGCTTGTTTTGCAAATCTTTTGTCTTCCTAACTCCCTAACAGTATTAAGGTACTGGTGAATCTTACGCTGATTACAGTTTCAGTCTTAATACTAACTTCGTTAAAAATCTACATAATTTCCAATAGGCATCGAAGCGAATTTTTTTAAATGCGGAAATATCAGTTTTAAGACTTTTAATTCTATTACACACATCAATTTCGAGACAAAAATTTGCGGACTGTTTAAATTTAATTTGAGACGTCTCGTGGCATGGAATAAAATATTGTCAGTTTAGAAATTGTATTACAACTCAGCTATGACTAATGAATAATTTGCTGTGACATTTACTTGATTGATTTATGAAAATTAAGCTGGCTATTTTTCTTATTTTATTTTTGAGATGGTGGCTTATAAAAAATTTATATTTACTGCTTATCATAAAGTCATAAAAAGTAATCAATTTCGCCTTTTCCCTATGTTTTTATGGCATTCGAATATTACCTTTATAACGCGTTGGTTTTAATGTTCTGACGACCACACACGACAAATTTGAAAACTTTTGACTGCTGAAATACTACCTATGTATATTAATTTTCTGAATAATTCGGGATTTTATGATAAAGCAACTTATTTGGTCGCAAGCTATGTAGACGGTCGCTATCGGAGATTTTCTATTGACGACGAAATGGCGAGAGGTGAGAGTGGAGGCCGGTGTGCCACATGGTTCTAAGGGTGTAAATGTTAACTTGGGACACACGTCTAGGGTGTGTAGAGGCTACCTAAGGGAAGCATTTTGATATAAGACACCCAATGGTCGGAAACGTATCCTAACGGCGCCAGAGGAACATAAGGATTTTAGAACAACTGCTCAAAAAAATTAGGCCGAAAAAACAAAACATTTGACGTGATGGAATGATGGAAATAACAAGCCCAAGTGTAGTTTTCATCTGCAACTATTCATTTCAGTCCACTCCGTAACTATGAACAATCTTTCTTTTATCGAGCTAACGGATATTCATTATGCGTACTGTGCTTGTGATGGGAATGCACGTGGCGCTCAACGTTGGTACCAGGAACGATTTCCTAATAGACCACTCCCGGACAGGAGAGTGTTCTCTGAAACTGATCGTCGGCTTAGGGAAACTGGGTCAGATGGCGGCTCGTATCGATTCACACTGCAGTTTGAGCAGATACGGAATCCTGCTCTGAGGTTGTTTGCTAACGGTATCATTGTTGATAGGGAAATACACAGGAGAGGGCTCGGGCTAGACCCGTCCGCACTCTTAGTTTTGAAGAGGATATTGTAGCTCGCGTTGCAAATGATCCAAGTACGCGACGGTTGGCAGCCGCAGTTGGTTCCAATGCCATGACAGTTCTAAAATCTTTATGTTCCTCTGGCGCCGTTAGGATACGTTTCCGACCATGGGTGTCTTATATCAAAATGACGTGTGTCCCAAGTTAACATTTACACCCTGTATATTCGGCCTAGTTTTATTTAACATTACAATATTTTTACATCTGCTTTAACTGATGTCTTAGATCACAGTAACTGCTAATACGAGTATGATGCACGCCAATGGCACTCAGCTGTGCACTACACATTTCTGCTCGCGGTTTGCGGACATAGCTCGAGCTGAAGCTCGAATGCGTCGATAACGATTTAGGAAATTTTTTTGATTTATATCGTCAAATCCCTTATTAATAAATAAAAAGAGTCTTATGTAATGATATTCTGAAAGAAAAGCGACGTATATACCTTTTAAAGCAAACTCTGTGCATAAGAATTAATGTTTCTTTACCTTTCATTAATATGTAGGGACCGTAACTTGGGGCTCACGATTGATGTCCTCTTGAGGTTTAATCTCGTATTAATAAGTGCATCAGATGCGCTTTTGTAAATCTAAAAAAACTATTAACATTCTGATCGCGCGACCACGATTTTTTTATGTAGATATTTGCGACTAGACTTGATATACTCCATAGACTTAAAAGGGCCCTATATATAAAATAGTACATATACGCATCAACTTTTACACTAACTTGATTCGTGATTTACGATACTTACCTAATATAGTATATTAAAGAACGAATTTCATAAGTCACGTATTATAGCACGACTCCAAGTTTAAAATGCGACTGGCGTAGCCAGGAGCGTTTTAATGGAGGAGTGCTATAATCGCTATAATGACTTATAAAATCAGTTCTTTAAACAATTTTTTCTATTTTGCGCCTTTTAAAGTCCATTTTCAAAGAAAAAAATCAAAATATAAAAATTTAGGGATTTTTGTGATGGTTGGCTGGTTGGCAGTACTAATTGTAAAGTGACATTTCGTAATTTAAAATTCAAATAAATTGTTTTGTAGTTTGAATTGGTCGTTAAATAATTAATTTTAATTATTATGTTAAAAAATAGAACATGTTAATTACAAAAATTGTCGTTTTCTCTTTCCTCGATTTGACAAAATATGTCAAATTAAATATTACTACCAACTTCGAACATCAAATTTTACCAAAATTATTACAGCACGCTAAATCTCATTACGACACGCAAATGGATGCTATAATAGCGATCTTACAGACGCAAAATATAAAAAATTATTTATACAGGGTGCCCGCAACTCGCAATTTTAAGAAATGCGTGAAAATCTTTTTTTGTTGAAAGTGCACGGAAATACTTACGTCCCATATTGTACCTGCAGTGTATATAATGAAATTATCATCCGTGAAAAGTAATTTTCTTGCAAGTTAGTTAATTGTGCCATTGGCTATAATGGTTATATTCGTAATGTCAACAATTTTCTTGAAATTATTGAACATTGAACTAAACACGAAAAGTTAATTGTTATTAACATACGTGTAATGAGTAATTCCTGGAAACAGTATTAGGACCTTACGTCATAAATACTGTCACTGACCTAGCACTTTAATTTCCAACTTGGCAACGGTTTGCAATTAAGTTAAACACGCAAGAACATAATTTATTTTACAATTGCATTGTGTTCGAATTCGTTTTAGTTGTGTAATTTGAAATTTTTTGTACAAAGAAAGCAATTCTGTTTGTAAAATAATTATGCGAATTGAATAACTTAACACTCGTCTAATTTTGGCTTGTGTAAATCGATTAAAATGTAAAATTTTAATTAATTTTTGAGTTCGTCGAAATTTGAAATTTGGGTTAAGTATTTTAGGTGTCTGTCGAAATTAAAGAAAATGTTATCGTTTATTCCTTTTCGACGTCTTTTAATTAAGTTAAATATTTTACGATTTTTATTGTCTGAAATTTTGAAATTCAAACGAAGTTTAAAAGAAGTTTTATCAAGTTTGAAATAACATTCCTCGGGGAGGTTTAATATATCTAAATAAAAATATCAAAAGTTTTATGTAAAGTTAGATTTTAAATTTGTCGAGTTTTACTTGTTGAATTATATTTTATCAAAATACCTATTTGTTTGTTCGTTTTGTAAGTTGGAAGATTGATAGGTCTTCCGAAACAAATAAACGAGACGAGAGCCGAGATAAATAGAACTGAATCTTAACAAAAATTGCATTAAATGTTCGTAAACGTTTAGCTCCTTCTGCTGAATCAGGAAATGACATACCTTATTAATATTTTCCAGCAGGCTTTGGTGAATCAAATTGGGTCAAATGATGCAAAAATCGTAGCCGAAGCGCCGCGTAGTTTATGAACGAAAATAGAAGTTTTTTAGAATTTTAACGTACTTATATAGATTTAATAAGAAAGTAATTTTTATGGGGCCTTCAAAAATTTTTACGTACCGAACTGTTTTCTTTATTGACGGACAGAGTATAGTAAAATTAGGGTTAAATACCAAAATTCACAAAACAAGCTCTATCCTACGCCTAATTGTTCTTTACTCTCATCGTGTTGGGTTTGCTTCATTTAAATGTTCAATGCCTCTCAAACAAGGTGAATGAGGTTATTTTACTATTATCATAGAGTAAATATTCTATGCTATTATCGAAATATAAATTTGACATTATCTGTTTCTCTGAGCACTGGCTTACGCCGCTCACCTTACGGTCGGCTGCGATAGACGGTTTTCCCCTCGCGGATTCTTTTTGCAGAAAAGCTAACAATCATGGTGGTGTTTGTATCTATGTTAAAGACTGTATTAAATACGAAAGCATATCGCTAGATGTGTTTAACAGCGAATTCAGATCATGTGTGGGGTGTGGGCGATATAAACACTTTTCTATAGGCAATCTTGAAATATTGTTTTCCTATCTGTATAAGGAGAATGTTAAATTTATTCTTGCTGGTGATTTCAATTTAAATTTTGCCGTGGAATCAGGAAGTGTCAGGGACCTGATCCTTTTGACTAAGACATTCGGCCTTGTGCCAACTACAACGGACTCTACAAGGGTTACCAGGCGGTCTTCCACGTGTATATGTAATATATATATATATATATATATATATATATATAACATCTTTACCAGCTTCCCGGATCGCTCATATGAAACGGGAATTTTTAATCCATGTTTGTCTGACCACTTGGCACAGTTCTTCATCTATGGTGGTAACTATAATCGTAGTAATCAGTCTGATGGAGAGTATTATAGAGTGATGAGTGCCCCCGGTTTGGCGCTTTTTGGTAAGCTGCTCTCTGGTAAGCTGGCTCTATTGGGGTATGTTTGACGATGGTGTGAAAGATGTGAATCGTCTCGCAGATTTTCTTGTCAGCACCCATCACCCATCACCCATCAGTCTCTTGTGCATAAATGCTTTGTTTCAAAAAAACGTAACCCAAAAATCGGTAAGCCAGTTAGATGGTTTACTGAGGAATTGGCTCAAATGCGAGACTGTCTTCTTTCACTGAAAGCTATTTGTAATACTAAGGGGGGCCTTGATTTTTGGTCGGTTTATAATGTTTTGAGGAAGGATTATAAGGTTAAGATTCTGGATGCTAAGTAATCTGCATATAACAACTTTATTTTGAACTCTATTTAATAATATACAGGGTGTCTCAAAATTGACGCCCGTCCTTTCAGAATGAATATGAATCGGGGGGCTAAAACGAATTAGAACAATGAATGGATTAAAAATTAAAAATTTACTTTGAACCTGTTGAGAGTGTGGAAGATGTAGTAGAAGATTCACGCTGCTGTGTCATTTATAGACGAAAACATGCTACAGAGGGTTCGTGATTCAATGATAAATCGTGCAAATATTTGTATTGAAGTAGGAGGCGATTTGTTTGAACACCTTTTATAAATTAATTTCTTGTTTTGTAACAAATATTCGTTTTTAATAAAGTTTAAACATTGAATGTTAGATCTTTGTTTTTTGTCAATAACTCTGTAACCATGGACATAACGCAATTTTTTTATTCTTACGTTTTAATTCGTTTTAGCCCCCCGATTCATATTCTGAAAGGACGGGCGTCAATTTTGAGACACCCTGTATAAGCAAACGTGCTTGGAAAATTGTAAACTACGAGAGAAACAAAAGCGTGACTGAACCAGCTGGAATTGAACGACTGTTTTTGTTCGGTAGCGAATAACATAATAAAAAATTTACCGACTATCTCTGACAATGCACTCTCTCTCTTTGATGTCGGTCTCGGAACAGCCGACAGTTTTTTCCTTTTCCCGGTCTCGGAGACCGAAATTTTTAAAAATATCTCGAGAACCTTGATTGAGGTCTAGCGCAAACACTACCATGTACAAACTTAATCTACATTAAATTTTAAACAGAATAGGTCCTAAGCATTTTTGTGTTCCAGTTGAGGGTTACGGAAATATAGAAGGGGTAGTACCGCATTCTGTTTTTTTACCAAACTGTAAAATAATGTAATTTTACCCCTTCCATATCTTTGTAACCCTTGTCTGGAGCACAAATGTGCATGTGACCTTTTGTGTTCAAAATTTAATGTAGATTAATTTTGTTCTGAATAATGTTTGCGCTAGACACCATGGTTCTTGAGATATTTGCAGAAAATCATTTTACCTCGTTTCCACTTCCTCACACGAAACCCCGACGTTTTAGGTCGTGCGAGGAGGGTATTATACAACAATTTGCCGCAGGCACAACTTTTTTGAGGAAGTTGAACCCCATCGTTTCATCATGAACGATTTTTCTAGGAAATGTTTTTCTTTGGAGGGGGTGATCTACTGTATAATTTCCGGTAACACTTGCAGATTTTCAGCCGCCATGCCTCTTCAACCCCAAATCATCTACATCTACCCTACACCGTTTGGCTTTAAAACAACTTGAAGTCCTTGGCTACTTTTGACGAGAATAATTCAAAAATTGAAAATATAAAAAAATTTGTTGGGTAAATAAATTGCGGCCGCGATAGATTGATCTACTGGTAGATTTAGCGTGGCAGGTGCAAAGGTAACATAGTAAATTGTCCGATTGTCAAAATCGCGATTTACAAAGGATTGATACATTTGTGCTAATTTCCTATGGGAATGATCGAGCGACTCACTTTTGATTGTTATATAAACAATTTAAATTGTAATTATACTAAAACGTATTTTGTTTTACAGAATCTAGTAACCCAAGAAGGTCAGTGTCCAGTAATATTTTCGCCAGTTTGGGTACGAGATATACATAAGGAAATTTGGGGAAAAGCGTTTCTATTATTACGAGATAAAAAATTGTATCTCTCTTATAAAGTTCAAATTTTGGCCAAATTTTTAAGAGCGCAGAAGACTAAAGACCATCCGGTGAGTAGCTTTTGAATTAACTTGTTGTTCTTTGTGTATTACAAAGTAATGGTGAATTGATATGATAATATTACGTGTAATTTATACTTCTTATATGCTCCATCAAGATCTAGTTTCTCGCATATTTTTATTTGGCTGTTACACCTGTTACACATCCATAAACTTGTCTTGTAAAATCAAGGCTATCTGCATGACTCAGTTGCACTTTTGAATGCATAGATGCATAATATAATAATAGTTTTTGACTTAGACAAAATACGTATCTTATTTTGTCTGACATTTGCTTGAAAAAACTGTATTAAACAGCATATTGTGCAACATTTCCTATATTTTTGATGAATAATGATAAAATGTGCAATTTTAGTCTGCCGTTATTTCCGATTCGATTTTAATCGTTTTAATATAGGAATAATTTATCCTCCGTGTCTGCTTGTAAAAAATAACAAAAAAGCCATTTTTTTGGTTAGAAATTTATAAAAGTTTTAGTATACTGTTGAAAATGTGTATTTTAGTGAGTCCGATAAAAGTTTAATGATATTTTATTAAAATTGGAAAATTTACAAACTGCAGTAAAAACAGAATAATAAAAAGAATCCAATCGAATCAAATATTTCAGTTATCGTTGCGTAACTGGTTGCAAATCGTAAGTAGAACTTATATGCTCCTATACAGAGTCTACTCTCTACGACTAAGCATTTTTGAAAAGAAGACCTAATATGTGTGGTCTGGTTCACCCCGTATCATACAAAAAAATTTGAATAAAAAGTTTTTTTGCAATTTTTCGTTTTGACATAATGCCTTCTCTGTATACAGTGTGTTTGCCGAAAAAAGCATTGAGTTGATATCGTATAAGAAAGTATGAACATCCTTAACTCGAGTTCCTATAATTTCAAGTCAAGTACCTAGAAAAGTATATGCTCGTCACAACAAAAAATATAGAAAAACCAGATAGGTACTATAATTTCCCATCATTGTAAATGCTAAATCGTTGTTTTGTGCATTTTTTAGTTAAAAAAAGGATATTTTTAGATTGTTAGTCAGTGAGGGATTATTGTAGCTTATTTGAACTGATAATTTTACGTACTTGTACGTATTACATGTTACGATTATTATCAATGAATTTAAAATTTAATTTTGATTTATTATTACATTATTACACATTATGGAAAGCAATTATGTGGAAATAGGGCGGTAATTGGAATCTTGGACATGAAATTTCGCACGTGCACCCACCTAAACAGATACTGAAAATATCGGTTTCCGTAACTAATTTAGAGCAAAGTCCGTTTTGTACTGGGCCTTGAAACACGAAAGCCTTGACTTTGGAAGGTGATTTACAAAAATTACTTATTATTAGTCGATTTTCATCAATTGGTGGTTACTTTTTTTTCATTGCAATGTACCTATCTTTATTTCGACGTGTAAATTCTGATTTGTTATATATTTGCGTTTCCTGTTACACCATTTCCAGAATTCTTCTGTTGTAAGTGTTTGGTCACTATTTGGAATAAAAAAATACGTGTGGATTTTCAAAAACTTAACAATCTTCTAGCTTTTACATAAGATCCATTTTGGCAGTTTGCCTCCCCCTTTCCCAAATCAGCTTACTAACCTACAGATTCTGCAGCCTGTTAGGCTTCTACCGATTCCGGAAAAATATTGTCAGAGTCTATTATCAAAAATCTCGTAATTTTTCATGAATTTCATTACCAGGAATGACGCAAATCCGACGGATAAGAAACTTCGGCAGTCGTCGTAAACAAACTCACCATCATAATTTCAATTTAACAATAGTAGTCGTATTTGGAACGAGTATTAATTTCTACACCACGCACTAATTGTACTTATACAGGATGTATTTTTTAACGAAAATTCATCGGCATCGTTTGAAAGAAGAAAGTGTTCTCAACTTTTAAAGGTCTTTCAAATAACGATTTTAGAGTCAAATATTAGAAACGCCAATTTTGCTATTTTCCGCCATATTTCAGCAACTTTATGGAGGGGGTAAGTTTTGTTTTTTCATGTTATTTTAGGTATAACTCAAGGATTATTTTTGTCCAGTTAACAAAGTCTCTATCGCTTACGATAAGCGCTTTCCTACACGTTAAAAAATACATCCTGTATACCTTTCCTAACTAATTTGCTAATTTTTTACGATTTAGTACCCTCGAGTCTTCGTGCGTTCGCGTTGAATGTTTTTCATACAAGTTCTATAAGACGTCCTGGCTCCTGGCGAGACCAATATGCTTTAAGAATCTAGCAGAAATAAACTTTCCGTTGTTGGTTGAAGCTTGTTCTATGAACGGAAAAGAAACTGTCAGTATAAGAAAAGTTGTTTTGCATAATAAAATCCTGTATAATTTTGTTTTCAACGCTCTTTTAAGATTCGTTTGGATTTTATTAAACTAAACTAGATTTTGCAATTTTTTATTCGAAGAGGATATTCGATAAAGGAGAGCTCGACTAGTGGATGACGTTTGTTTTTGCCCGTGTTTCAAGGTTCACTTGATTTCCAAAAATTTGAAAGGGTGCAAGTTTCAAGCAAGAATGAATTTTCAAGTAGAAATTTGAAAGGGAAATTCCTATTTTCGATACTTTGACTGTATTATTTTTATACAACATAGTTTACGAATATGCTAAAATATTGATCTTCTTACCTTTTCAACTTCAAATTGAGACTAAACAATGTCAAATTGAGAATTAATAACAATTTAGAATTGAGAATACTTTAACTGCTAATAATTGTAATAACTGTTTAGTCTCGATTTGAAATTGTTTAGTTTAGTCCACATTATTATCAATAATTCGCTATATCGATGAATCGATACCCTAATATATCGTTAGTAATTGCGTTGATTGCTACTTCGCTTGATCGATAAATTTGTAGAATTGATATTTTGAAATATCAATTATTCGATATTTCGATAATTCGGTTTTATTTTGAAAATTGACAAAACTAGCAAGTTTGAAACTGAAAACAGAGTTTAAACATTTAGAAGCTCCTCTGTATATAAATAAGAACGCAACCATATAGAGATAATACAAATACAACATCACCCCCGTCCCGTAGTGAAAACTTTGTAATTGATCGAGATATAATTTTACATCAACGTAAATTATTTTTTAAGTTTAGTAGTACATAGTTGATAATTCAGTAAAATAAGCCTACTTGACTTATAAAGAAACGAGTGTCAACACAAAGATAAATCAATGTTCATGAAATATGCGCAAACTTCTATTTCTGTACAGCTTTGAAAACTTATACATCACCGACCGGGGTGGCCAAGTTGTAACGAAAATTAGAATAAATTTAAATTCCAAGTATGTATTATTTTACTTGTAAAATGATACTTCGTAGTTGCTTCCTCTTTTGTGATTAGAGAACGGATTAAATGTTTATTTTTATATTGGTAGTATACTAAGGGCCGTTATTTTGAGTGCCGGTTAGCGCCGACTAGATTAGTTTGATACAATGGTTAAAGTTAATCAATGGTTTTTGGTGTGTCTCGTATCAAATGTACGAGTATTGTGATCTAATCAGCCGGTTAATTAAAAAACCCGGTTAGTTAACCATCATTTTAACCGGTACTCAAAATAATGGCTCTAATAATTGTAATTTATAGCGATTTGGTAGATGGTTATCAGATCAGCTTATCAGTTATCATAAGCTCTTATTTCTAATAACGTTAATGATTGCTTGGTTACGAGTGTCATCTTTTTGTATCGTTAGGTAATGGCTTATTCTACCTTGAACTAAAATTATATACAAATGCTTGATAATATACCTTGAACATTAAATATGTGTGTAACAAGTAATACGTTCAATAATCTACAAAATTGCCAGCAAAATCTTTAATTAAGTCACCATAAATAACCAGTTTCAAAATTAATATTTTTGGAGAAAGAAAACTAGGACTTTATCAGACCCGTGCATGTTCGATTGTACGCCAATAGTTAAGCGAAGTGTCAGACAGACAGTCAGCGCCGGATTACCCATTAGGCTACTGAGGCTGTAGCCTAGAGGCGCCAAGTCAAAAAGGGGCGCCAATTGCCAATGAAAATAAAATTTAAAAAATAAATTACAACAAATTGGCATAAAGGATCCGGTAAATATTATCAAATAAACTATTTTAAAGATTAACAAGAAGTCGAGAAGAAGTGCCCTTCAACGATCTTTAAATTTATAATAACAAAATATAAATATAAATAAATATAAAATAAATTATTTGATAACATTTTTACCTCCACTCTGGCCGGATTTTTTAATTTAATTTATTAACAAGTTATAAAGAGGAGAAACAATGCAGCGTTTAGTCCTAGACGAACTAGGCGCGCTCCTAGTCCAATTATGTTCAATAAAAATTTATTTTTAACCATTTATTTGTTTTAATTATTGGAAAATGTGTAAGATAGCTTTTTTACTCGGGTTTGTCATTTAGATGTAAGCTATTATATCAATTAGAATTGATACCTAATACCTAATAAGGAAACAGAGCCCAGGCCTGGATTTACCATTAGGCTAACTAGGCTAAAGTCTAGGATCCTAGGTCAAACGGGGCCGCGGAATTCTTCAACAATATTTTGAGTATTATATGAATCAATACTAATTATAGTAATTTAATTTTCCTATTTTGTATTTGTGAAACATCTTTTTTGGAAACACTATCAATTGTTAGTGAAATTCCTAAACTTCATTATAAGCCGTTTGGCCTTTAACCATCAATAAATTTTCGTCTGAAGCGCTGTTTAACCCTATTTTCTCCTCAAACAGAAATTTAAAAAAGGGCTTTGGGATTATTATAGCCTAGGGCGCCAAAATCCGGCGTTGCTGTCAGTTATAAACTAGTTTAATGTAAACTATGGACTGTAAGTGCAAGAGAACCGTGGGAAGTCTTGCTGATGTCGCTTGCAATATTACTATATATGCGCGTTCGAGGCGACCTCTACAAGACTTCCTAGAGTTTTCTCGCACTTACAGTCCAGTTTACATTAAGCTTTATCTGAGAGTCTATCTGAAGTTTCTCGCATGTGAAAACGTGGCCTTACAGTTTCATTCTTGAAACAGGCAAGGGTCAGATTGTGTCCTGTCTAGCAATTTCTTCTCTAGCTCGTGACTCGCAATGCACAATTTCTAAGTCGGTGCTCATCAAGCCTTTTTGTTCGCGATTGGACAAGTTTTTTTATCACCAATGCTCACTTACATTCTGACACTTTATCGATTATTAACATCGGCATCATATTGCCAAATCTATAATTTGCTTGTTCTTTTATTAACTCAAAAAATATAGAAGATATATTTTTTGAATGATTTTTCTTTAGTTCAAGTCATAATCTCCTATAACGCACTGAACAGCTTATCCGCCATTTTGGAATCACCCGTATAAACTCGAGATAAATTTTCAACGAATAAGGCAGTATTTATTCATTAAAAAATATAATAATTTTGTTAAAAAAGGGCGCATTCGTTAATTTGCGTAAACTGAAATTGTAATTTACTTCTGAAATTTTAATTTAAATCGCGCTTATGGAGGTAATAATTAAATTTCTCGTCTTCCTTAAATAGCTCTTCGCCTAAGGTTATGCGCAATAAAATATTCTATTAGGAATTTTTTTTTTTATTCGTCACATCGTCGCTAAGAAAATTTCGTGCTTTCGTGCAACAAAAAAGAAGTACCATATCCAAATGAAATTTTAAACTAGTAAAACTTGAACGAGAGCAGTAATTTCGAGGGTTTTGGTGATTTTCAAATCGTTAAATTAAAAAATTATATGCACTTTGTCCCTTGCAGTTTTATAACTGCTGGTAGTACCTACTATTATAATTGTGATAATAAATTGTAGCTAGAAATAAATTTGTTCAGTTACAAAACTTTATTATTAATATGCAACATTTTAGGTGCTTCAATATTTAGTTTCATTTGCGCACACACTATATTTAGAGGAATATTTTATTGTCATGTACTATTGAGACTTCTCTGCACCGTTTATTGTAAGCCCAGGTGCACATTTATCATAAATAAATTGAAAGAACGTTCGTTAATTTATCTAAATTGGTTTTACCTGTTTGTTTTTTGCCAATTCAATATTTATTATATCGAAAATCGATAACGAATATAAAAGTACGTAAACGGTGTCCTAGAAAATTAGAGCGTCCGAACAGTAACTTTATCACTAAACTTGGGTACATCTGTTGTAAAATAAAGAACTTCGGATGAGCCACTTTCGTGTCTTTCTGGGATACTTGTACATTAGGTGTGCTTGGAAATAGTTTTGAAAAGTGTTCAAGAATTAATTTTTAACCCCCAGAGATTTGGAAGTTAGCAGGTTAGAGTGATGAATAAAAGCTCTTTCGAGTAATGTGTTAGTTTTTGTTTGACTTGAGTTTAGCGATGCTGCGAAAAATGGTAATGTGACAGGGAAGCTGAGAAAACGCAAGTAATAAAACTCGATTACTGTAGGTACACTAAAAAATCTATAGTAACATTAAAGTAATTGAACTTTTGTTTTGTGCAAGCAACAGGCCCTAATCCCAAAACAATGATGTGTATGTCAATTCATAAATTATTTGAATTGACACACTTTTATGTTTGAAAATTGGCCAAAATTTAATTGTGACGTAGGTTGAGTGTAGTCCAGCTGTCTACCATTAAAGATTTTTTTCTTGTTTAATTTTAACACAAGGTATATATTTAGCTAGAGCCTGCATCTTTCGTCATTGTGACATTTTTGCTCTTTTTTTAGTTATACACGTCGCGGCGTTACTTGAAATAGATATTATGAGAAATTCTGTCATACAATTTGACGTTTCAAGGTTGATTTGAGCATGTTTAAAAGTCGCGTACTAGCGAAGAAAATTGATAAGCGTGAAGCTTTTTGACACACTGCCAGTTTGTTAAATTATGTTTCTTAGAGCTTTTGTGCTTTTTGAATTTCAGAGAAATAGAAATCAGAAATGGTAATGATGTAATGAAGAATGAAATAATTAATTTGCGGTTTCTTCTTATTCGGTCTCGGTTTTTCTTTTAGGAGGTCCTATCATGGATGCAACAACCTCACCTTTGCAGGATTTTCTTTAGTTTTGTCTTTCGTCGAGACTTCTCATTAAATTTAGACTTTGAATTTAAATTTGACTTTGGCAATTGACATGTTCATTTACCATGTCGATTAAGAAATCCAAGAGCTTCTGAAAGATATGACCGATGGCTTCGAAAGGAAATGACCCATGACGAAAACCATCGAGTATCGCGGAATCAGGGAATCACCCTGTATAGGGAAACCTTTGATTGTTTGCACTTAGTTTTAGTTATCTCTATGAAGCTTTCCAGAATTTTGTGGTTTGGATACACAAACGTTGTCTTGTGGTTGCTCACATTGATGTTTAATAAAAACCCACAGCTTACTACGTTTAATCTCCGTAAACTTAATATTCGCTTTGTAGAAATTTCTGTTTGGGTAAGTAATAGGTTTTCATATGGTTTTAATGTACGTTATCTTTCAAATCTATCGTCTTACTGACGTGTAGTTTGGGGCTAAATCAATAATTGAGAACTGTTAAATACAGCTTCAAACCCTGCTTCGCTTTTGGTAGCTCGGTAGCTGTTGTACATTTTTTGGTCTGGTAAAAATCGATTCGTCTCGATGAATACTTCAAATATACATATAGTTATCTGAATAAACTTTTGAGATAATTAGCTGATACTGTTTCAACTGTTATCAAATTAGAACACGTACGTTACCGGTCAACGCACTCGCGATTCTTCTATTAAACTTTATTAAATCTATTGTTAAAATTATTTATTATGCTACTTAAGATTTCTTAAAATAAATACATAAATATATTTGCAGTTAGTATAAAATTAAATTTTTTACTCGTTTGTAATTAATGTTTCAAACACGTATATATTAGTATTGTTTTGTTACTGTCGCGGTGTCGTTAATATAACAGTTATTTATTTATTGTAATTTTGTTGCGTTTTTATAAATAATTTAACTCGTATTATTTATAAGTATCGCGATGCTTTCGATTGAAATTTTTCGCCAAATTGTAGCATTACGGCTTCATAAAGAAATAGCTCCAATTTCATTCACATTCGCAAGCTCCTAAATTTTCTTTTTATCAAACTTGTGCTCGAAAATTGAAAATTAATTGATTTCCATCGTTTAGGTTTGTTCAATTGTCTGTTGGTTTTATTTCTAGAGTGATACGTGGTGGTCTGGTCTAGTGTTCCATTTAATTACACCTTCGACCTTCCACTTCGCTCATGTAAGTATTAAAAGAGCACATTTTGGCGATGGTATTAGTGAACATTTTCAAAACCCTTTGTATGATAATCGATAATTTTGTTTGTTTGTGATAAGTACGATATTTTTCAGATATTGGTATTATTCATTTGTTTGTTACCCGTTGCCACTAATAACTTAGGCTTTACTGTTTTTATGGAAAGTCGAATAAGTTTCTATGGATTATAGAATATACATTAGATATCAAACTGTTAGTAAACACCATGGTTTCATTTGAAAAAAATAATTTTTGGTTTGATAAAAGGGTGCTAAAAATGTTTTTCAGTAATTTCTTTCAGAAGAAGCGAAGATGTAAAATCAGCTCCTTATTGCATTTTCAGTGGAAGAATTAGATCGTTGCCGATCTTAGTGAGCCCTATTATCCGAGTGGTAACCATTTAAACAGACTATAATAGGGAATTTCGTTGTTTTGAACTTTTTGAGAATTACTGGGCACATAAGATACTGTACACAAATGATAATAGCATCAATACAAAAATATGCTTATCGTACATCAAAAGATAATAAAAATTAAGATTGAGACTTCCATTTTAAAATATTGAGTTTAAGGGAAACTTTGGATCTGGTCCATTTAGAGAGGGGGAGCAAGCTTCCTGATGCCACTTCATTGAGCCCATTGTACTTCCTCCTCGTGCTCATCAGATTTCAAGCCATCCTACTTGTAGGATGAACTTCAGGATTCTGGCGGGAGGGGTGGCGCTTATTCTAACCATGTGGAGTCAGAAGTCCCTCAACACGGATCTTCTTATCGACGTTAGGGCTGGACATTGACAAAGCACATGTTCAGCGGTTTCGTCTTGTCTTCTAGTTCGCATCCACGGCATATGGAATTATCTATTATCTACCAAGTTTGTTTAGTCGACAGTGTCCCGTGAGTAGTGATGGACTCGAGACGAGACTTGGGTTAGTCTCGTCTCGAATGTATAAGATCTAGTCTCGTCTCGAGTCTCGTCTCGTCTCGAAAAGTCTCGTGTAATTTGATGAAGTCTCATCTCGTCTCGTCTCGAAAATTCTCGTTAAGTCTCGTTTTTCAATGCTAATTATTAAACATTGTCTAAAACGCAGTGAAGTTACATAATTAGGTAATGTAGATTTCAAAAAATAATTTCTAAGCTTTTGAAAATTTTAATCTGCGCCGATTTTTCAGTTAAAACAATTTTTAGCTATACGAGTGGCTATTGGCTATACGAAATATTAAACTCATAAATTTAAAAAAGGCTTAGTGCAACAGTGCACGGATTTTAAGATAAACTATTAAAGAGTTTAGATGTGTTTATTACACTCCGATTACTAATAGTACACTCAAACACACCGCATTTTTAAAAAAGTTATAATTTCGAGACGAGACGAGACTTTTTTTTGTGTCTCGTCTCGTACTTTTTATAGTCTCGTCTCGAGTCTCGTCTTGTGCTTATAAAATGGTCTCGTCTCGAGTCTCGTATCGTGTCCATCACTACCCGTGAGTGTCCCTGCAATTGGTATATTATATTAATTTTTTTTTGTATGAACTAAATCAGAATAGCCATTTGCACTAATTTTGTCAGTTTGGTTGCTGACAGCTGTTTCGATACACTGTATCATCTTCAGAGCGAGTTTTTAACTGTCTGCGTAAGGGTTGCGTCCGGTATTTATATGTTCGAAGTAACGGTATTTTTCCTTATCTCGTGTTCCGTCAAGACTTTTATCATAGGAGAATTGTTGAGATCAATCTGGTCGTTTAATAAAGTATAGTTACTGTTGTTGTGTTTCATAATTTCTATGGTTTCTAGATAATTTAGTTTGATTTCTTTAAGGATCTCGGGTTTGTGTGTGAATGTGTGGTTGTGGTTAAAGATGTGTTCGGCATAGTTAGAGTCAGGTTTTCTGTGTCTGTAGCTCCTTGAGTGTTCCTTGAACCTTTTTTCAAAGGTTCTGCCGGTTTGTCCTATGTATACAGCATTGCAATTGGGGCAGGAGAGTTTGTAGAATCCTGATTTTTTCATAGGGTCTATTTTGGGTTTGGTGTTGGTTATGATAGAGCTGAGGTTGTTGTCGGTTTTGAATGCTACTTTTTGTTGTTGCTGTTTTTGGCAATGAATTTGTTTTTCGGATGGAAGTCCGATGTAAGTGAAAGCGGTGTATTCTTTTTTGGTATCATTGTTTGTCTGTTGTGCGTAGACCATAGCCATAGTTTTTTTGTGGAGTTTTTTCTTGAGTATGTTAGTGATTATAATAGGACTGTATGCGTTATTTTTAGCGATTATGTATATGCGGTTTAGCTCTTTTTTGTAGTTTGTGTCCCTCATTGGGACGGAAAGTAGTCTATGAATCATAGAGTGGAAAGCGGCTAGTTTATGAGAGATGGGATGTGTGGAGGTATTGTGTATAGTCGTGTCTGTATGAGTCGGTTTGTGGAAAATGGCAAAAGAGTGTTTATTGAGCTCTCTGGATATGAAGAGGTCTAGAAAGTTTAGGGTTTTGTTTTCCTCTTTTTCCATCGTGAAAGTGATGTTTTTGTGGAGTGTGTTGAGGTATTGAAGAAAAGTATCTAATTGTCTATTCGTGCCGTTTCAGCAGACTATTATGTCGTCGCCGTATCTGTACCAGTAGCTAAAGTTTGATGTATGTTTGGAGTTGTGTATTTGTTTTTCTAAGTGATTCATGAAGATTTCGGCCAAGAGCGGGGATAGAGGAGAGTCCATGGGTAGTCCTTTTTTCTGTAAGTAGAATTTGGTATCGAAGGTGAAGTAGTTTTGTTTAAGGCATGCGGTTGTAAGTTCTAAAGTTTCTTCTTCTTCCTGGTAAGGCTTTATTGTGGTTTAGTAGCGTTTCGATTAGATTCGGTAGTTCGTCGGTACGAACGCTTGGGAACAGGTTTTTTACGTCGAAGGAGATGAGGCAGCTATTGTTGTTGAGTTTGAGATTTTTTATTTTGTTTATTAGTTCTATAGAGTTTTTGACTGCATATTTGGGGGTGAAGTCATATTTGGTATATATTAGTTCACGACAGCTGTAGGCAGTATTTTGCCAGCTTTGTAGAAGGAGCCTGTAAAGCTCTTTTGCTTTGGCGGTAACTGACGTTTCTTGTCCATCTTTCAGTTTGTAATTGATAGGTATTATTTTTAAGGGGAGTATTAACAGTAGTTACGGCTGGTTTGATAAATAATTGGTTTAAGGACAGCAGGAAAGGCTGTTTAAACCTTTCTTGGCCAATTCGTTTACTTTATCACCCTCGTTTCCTTGATGTTCTTTGACCCAACAGAGTTTGATTCTGAGTCTGAATCTGATTCAACTGCTCTCTTTATGTACTCCAAAAAAGACAATATGTTATACCTTTTGTCGGTGTTGCAAGGCAGCTTTAATGTACGTCGATATCAGTATTTTCTGGTTTAGGATTTTCCTGTTTAGATTTCGTTGGCACTGTGTAATATCCCCATCAGTTCAGTTTGAAAAACTGAGACATATTTCCCCAGCTAACCAGTGTGTTTAATTTAGATAGAACTATCAAAACATATTTACTCTGCAAATCGATAATGAATGTGATTCTGTTTACGTATTACGTTGGAGCACCAGTGGCGAAAGTGATTCCACACTTCTTTTAAATGCCTCATATAATATGACAGTCGATTTAAATGACTTTTTTTTGTCCGAATAAAAATGATATGTTATAGATAGTAACTAATTGAACATACGTAATACGTATGCAGGTTGCAACTAATCATGTAAACCATCTTTGTATGCTCTTTTCGTTTAAATAATAATTGTGCTACACAGACCATACAGAATATATGATGCACATCCATAACAATGGTATAAAGCACCATATAACTGTAATTTAACAAGTTTTCAACTTTAGCGAAAATAAGTTGTACAATAAAATATAATTAGTATCCTCTTTTTTTTACAAAAATGGATAATACATGCAAATTAGACGGATTAAACCAAATTAATAAACCTTAAAAGGTAAAAACTGTTCTCAGGGATACTATTAAAACTACGAAGAGTAGTTTGAGGTAACGAAGGTGGTTACAAATAACCAAAATAATTAATCTCTGCGTCTCTTCACGTTGCAGCTCAATAAACTCAGATCGAGATTACGGAAAGCTCCGACTCGTACAATTGAACTATTTTACACGCTTGCCGCCAATCATTGGATTTAGTCTACAGTAAGATTAGTTTTGACTAGAAAATTGGCTGTGATCTAGAAAGTAGTACCAAATTCTCAACTGTTTTAGATAAACAATGCTCGATATGGGCTCGCATGTGCAAATGTGCATTGTTACCTTTGGATGAAGGCACTTTTTTAAAGGAGTTGGAAATATAGCGTTAAGGAAAACATTTTAGTTGCTGCCTTTTGGAATTTTTTTAAATTATTTCCGAGGAAATATAAAATACCCATAAGATGCGCTAATCCGTCCCTCGCATTTCATCGTTCATTCATCAAAATTAACGTTCGTTATCGTTGTAATTATAAATTTAGTTTTGTAACAAAAAATTTAGTCTCAGCTTCTTGATTTAAATCAAAGGTACCTTTAGTGTAATTAAGAAGATGATTCATTTACGTTTACGAGAGTGACACACCTTAGATAATGTAGGAGAAAATGTCATTAAATTCGAAGCTTTGCTGCCTGTGCATAGTGCACACTGCAGAGGCAAGAGACAAAGTAAACTTTGATATACAGTTTTTAAGTTCACGCTCGTGTGTTCTTGAATGTGTAATTCTGTAATCCAATCATCGTCATTTGTTGCAATTAGCGTGAGAAAAATTATTATATCTCAAGTAGAACTGATTAGGATGTTGTAAGCGGGGTATTACCTATAATTTCTTACGAATTCCGAATAATATAATTCGTATAAGTGATAAAAGGTTACAATGATAACTATAATCAAGAGGTTTAACCAGCTGAACCACTATTCGCTTCCATCGTGCACTCTTTTATTCTTTGTTAACTATTACCTTTATCGTACTGTATGCATGGTATACGTATGTATACCCCTATGAGTTATCGATACATGCCTCTTTTGTACTAACTGCGAATTTGATTCCCAACATGTGGGCTGTCAATTGCACCCAAATTTACGAAATCGTGTTCCTTTAAACTCATTCATTTCGGCAGGAACGAACGTGCCGTGCCGTGTGGCGTATATTCCTTCAATAAGGACGGTTACTTTGTTGCTTTGTTAAAGAACTGAAAAGTATGCACGGTGACCTATTATTAAATATCGGTGTGCAAAAAATAGAATTTTTTTTATTTTAAAAGTTTCGTGTTAACACAAAAACGCACTGTGAATTACGACTTTGAAACTAGTTTAAGTGCTGTTGGCTGTTGGAATTAGTTACATTGTAATTAGAAAATTGCAAATGTATACCCTAAAGGTGTGCAGTTTAAAACTGCCATAATGTTAATAAATATCCATGCAACTTTGTTGCATGAAATGCGTAGATAATATGTACAATTGTACAATGTACACAAAATAGAAACCGACAGTATAATTAAAGTTTTATTGTTCAGTTTATTTCGTGAAATCGCAATTTTTGTGTCGTTTAAATTAGAGTTCGTTCAATGCTGAAAAAATTGGAACGTGAAAATTATTAGATGTAGGTATCAATAAAAATTGTGAAGTTGTCTACAATCTGAGCCTTCCAGAGAAAATGCGAAATCCTTCAAAATATAAAATAAAATTGTGGGCGGATTTATTTTATTTTTGAGACTGATAAAATTATAGGCGTCCATGCTATGCTTTCGAAAATTTGACCTCTGAATTTGATGACCATTGAATTTTTTTACTCGTCCTAGTCATCAAGAAAAGTTGTGGAGAATCTAAAGTAACGGTAGAATATTTCTGAATATTTGAGACTTCAAAAAATAAGATTGAAACTTGAAACCTTGCAGCATACTCTTGATAGATAGGTAATTAAACTATAAGTCACTTATAATGAATGCAATAATAATAATTATGGCATTGCCCGATATGTTCTGTCTTTATTAAATAATATTGGGTTTAATAGTGTCATCTTGTAATATAATGGTTTAGGAGAAACGTGTGATATATCACTCTGGACCTAATTAACTGTAAAATAGTTGTAATGACTTTCATGATTAGTTATCTAATTCCATTTAATTAATTATAATTAATCGTATCATCTGATAATTTAAAACTTGCGTGGAAAATTGGCTAATGATGTCGTTAGAAACTTCTTACTTTTTGCATTTTTGTCGTCCGTTTATGCCCCATCAATATGTAAATGGTGTTTAGTATCTAAAATAAATCAACCCAAATACAAATAAATAACTATTCGATACGTTTATTATTCGCGTGGGAATTTGATTTAAATTATGTCTTCTTCGAATTTTCCATTATGTCTTGTTTTAAGTGATATTTTCGATTTTGTACCATCTAGTATCTTTTCATTAATATTTTTGTCTGCAACTGCTGCCCCAACTTTCCTATTTTATGCGTGTGTATATCTTGGGTATTAAAATAGATAATAAATTTTATTCCTTTGAACAACTCAAAAGCATCTTACACCCGTCAAAAACGCCACAATACAATTTTTTATCTACTATAATCCATTATGTACATATCACCACACGCATCCTCCAAATGTGTCAGAATTTTGTTTATTGTCGAGATTTTCGAAAAATATAAAATCACAAAAAAGACCCATTTTGTGTCATTAGAAAAGATACTACCTACATAAAAATCCATAACACACATATTCGTGGAAACTTCTCTGGCGTACAACACGACAAGTTATTTGTTCGACGTTTCGTCTTTCGGCTACACCATCCTCAACTTCTAAATTTTAAATACGAAGTCGTCGCGACCTTATAGAAGTCAAAAAAGTACAAATATGAATTGGAAACTTTTTTTGGTGCACCTTTAATTTAATAAAAAAAAAATAAGGCAGACGTTATTAGTGGTACATTTGCGTATTATAGGTGACAGATAATTCTTTTTAGAACAGACAAGTGTTCCCTTACACTCAATATAAGTCGGAATGCGCCAAATTAGACTTTCAGTTCATTAGCCAATACATTTTGTGTCGTCTGTTTCGTTTCTATTCATCGGAAGAGCGTTATGCCAAGTGGTACGTTCGTGTATGAAGTATGAAGATGCCAAAATAGCTGGCATTGCTCGCTAGTAAATTGCTACTAAGTCGGTGTAACAAGTGGGAAGTATTTTTACCACTGACCCAAGTATAGCTATAATTGAGGAGCACTGTATCGTCTGTGTGGTGAAGATTATGAGATGTGATACGAAATATTTTTTATACAGAACAAGTTGTATTATTTTTTCCTTTAAGTGCCTTGGTATTATTAATATTTTGATTTGGTGCAATATGATGGGAAAGTCATAAAGTATCGAACTCGTCAATACAGATTCCGAGTGTTGCTCAGTCGAACGTTCTCGTTATTATCGCTGTAGCCGACTCTGAGAAAATTAGTTTGTAATTAATTTAGCAAATTACGACACGCAGGTAATTGCTCGAAATTCGCAAATTAGAAAAGGTCGCTTGGCTGAAAAACAAAAAGTTTGGCAAATAACGAATTTATTTAATAAAAAAATATGAAAAGCTTTTTTTCGCGAATTAGTGTTCCATTTACATTATTACGTTTTTTTCATAATTAAACATTAGGAAAGCAGTACAATAATACAAAACAAGCAAAACTGCCATTACGATCCCCATTTCCTGCTGCGTCGAGATAAGCGTCAACTATTTCCACTTGGTATTGTTTTATTTACTAATTTGGATTTTCATATTACCCGTCCCGTCGTTTCTATTCTACACTTTAAACATTTAGTTACCGAACCGTAATCTAACATAATTGATTAATTATGTGCTAACCAATTTAATACAATTTTATTATTGTATATTTCAACAATTCAAATAACTGTTGCGCTAAATTTATTCCGAAAAAACAACAATTAAATTCATATCGAGTCGAATAATTTCCTCTCACATCTCATCGTTCACCTACGAAAAACAAAGAAAAAACTGTGCCCGTTCGAATATCCGCACTAGTTATGTATGGCATGTGAAAGGGAAAAATATATATTGTAAATTTGACAAGTTGACAGGTATTCAAGATGAAAAATTTGTACTAAATATTAGAAAAATGCATTTAGACGGACAGTTATTTTGCCGGCATTTTATGAAGTTGATGCATGACGTACTAACTCAAATAATTAAATTCCAAATGTAGAAAATGTCAGTTTTATCAAGCTTAATGAAAAAATTTAAAAAGCTACTACCACACTAAAAGGTTTTTGAAGGGTTTAATATTTTTATTAAAAAATATAAAAGAGAAATTTGGCATTTTTAAGTTTTATTTTGAAAAAAATATCATTCTGTTGATGCGGATAATATACAATTTTCCTCTTCGAATTGTAATCAAATTTAAACTTTTAGGAATAACTGAACAAAATTAAGCTGTATGGTTGTCAAGCACAGAGATTGAACTTTTGGAGAATTTCCAAAAAAAAATTATATAAATAATTTGAAAGCATTTAATAACTCCGAAAGCGCATTTTTTCTGTTAATAATATAATAAATAATATTTCATAAAATTAGCGTCGCAGTGTATTTATTATCATTGTGCCAGTTGTGCATTACAAAAACATGCTTAATGCATATCTCATGCAAGCAGGGAAAAACTTGGAATGGATGTTGTATTTTGTCAGGAGTTTTCCAAATTTTTACATTTTAGGGCGATAAACACAATTTTCAAGCATATAACATTTTCGTCGACTGTCCGTCTGTCTGCGTGTAAAAACTTAATAAGCTGTTTTTCGTGCAAATGAATAAAAATATAAATATAATGCAACAATTATTTTATTTTTAACTTTTTGATAATATGAAAACTTATTACGACACTTTTCTTAAACCTTATCTCTACTACTTGGATTTAGGTCATTCACACAAGTTTAATGTTATCAGTTATCAGGATTGCAACAAACACACACCCGCAGCCGCGATAGGGCATTTTTGTTTTTGTAATGCTACTTTAGTGCACTCGTTAAAATCGCGATAGACTCAAATTTACAACTTTAAAATAAACATTCGAAACAAGGCCAGCTCAAGATTTACATACGAGATGGAACTAACAATTATTAATTTAAATAAGCTATTATGTGATAAGTAAGCAAAAAACACAAGGCAATTTAAGTCCTCCGAGCGGTATAGAATTAATTAAAAAAATAATAAAATGTGCCTCCCCAAAACAGTCTCTTCTACGTTTCATAAATATGTATGTAAAGTAACGAATTGAAGTTGTACGTTGTTGCGTTGTACCTACCTATCCTATATCATTGTTTTATTTCTTTAAACAAACTAAGCGAAAAACAGGGCTAAAATTGCGTTAATTAGAAGTTTGATGACATTTTAATGGTAGGTAGGGGTGCCACAAGAACACTCCAGTCACAAGGTGTGTGGCAGCCATCTTGAACTTAAAGTTTAAAATTATGTATCTCGGTAAATATTGGTTGTACGTGAAAAATTATTATTACATAAATTGTTAAGGAGAATATATCCAACAACTTTTGTTTGGAACTTTTTTTGAAATTTCCTATTGTTCAAAAGTTATAAGTTTTCAAAAGTGACTCGACTTGAACTCATGCATATTGTAGAGAAAATCAAAAGCTCTAGTTTTTGTCATAACCGTAACCGGCCCTGATTGACCGTTTTGTTTTAAAATCGAACAGTTTCCACCCCCCAAACGTGTAATTTTTGAAAATTTATAACTTTTAACTAATGATCAATTTTGAAAAAAATTTCAAACAAAAGTTGTTGCGTATAAATACTAAATACCCTGAAAACTGAACACTCGTAAATAAGAAGCCCACCTACTATATTTTACAATTTGAAAATCCACTAAATCGATCTTCGATTGAACTTGCGCCTATTGGGCAGAGGATTAAACTATAAATCACGAATGATTTAAGCCTAAAATTTCCACTGGTCCAATAATTGAAAATTGTTTTTTGAATTTTTGTTCAGGTGCACCGTGCACATTATCAACATTTTTTCGCCATTGGAATTTTTGAACAGATGCACTAGGCGACTCCTTTCTTTAAACTCGGCAAACTATTATTTAATCAAAGCACTAACAGTGTATGGATTCCCGACGTAATAATTTAGTAAGTAAGTATCTTACAATAACCCGGGTTGTGTACCACAAATCGAGAGTTTAGAACAAAAGCAAACTAATTTTTGAGGTTAAGCAGTACTTAAATACTTAAGAAAGTTTTATGCGACTGGCGGTAAGGCTCCTATTAACTTATGCTGCACAAGTCTAATAATAATATAAAACGCAAGAAGTTGCTTGATGAAGTTTCAGATATTTTACATAACTACCCTATTCATTTGAAAGTTACTTATTTCTAACAAAGCACATTTGAATAAATGAAGAAAGATTTATGGAATAGGTACAAAACATCAAATAGAAATGAAGTTTTCTTCAATACGTTCAGTAACGCAGTAGCTAGATGTGTTGTAGGTTTAAGTTAGCGCTTGATGTTTATTAACAAAGAAGTTCATGTGCCGTCACATAACTCCTCCATTAATGTAACCTCAAACATAAACATTAAAATAGAGATTTGTTGCCTGTTGGTGTATGCTCACTTCCCTTCAAACATGGGTTAGATCGTTTGCAAGCGACGTCGTCCATATAGTACCGTTTTTATCTTCGGTATTAAGTCAAAAAGTAGTTTTGTAAATAAAAAGAGTAATCCTTTGTGAGTTATGGCTTTTAAAAAAATAAAAGTAATTTAACCATTAACGCCCTAGTCTGTTGGCTTCGCGCTATATATATATTCTAACAGTGAGGCATGAATGCGTTGGATCACTGGGCGCGACTCGAAAGAAAATTTGGTGGCACGATATTTTTGAGTTATCAAATTGCGAAAAATGAAGACACCATGATTCGAATATTTGCGACGTTTCTGTCAAGGGGTGTCACAGACGTTTTTGATTTTTAGGGAAAATTTTGAAAATTGTAAGCACGCAATGGAAGGAAGTACCACGTGGTTAGAAAACTAGTACTTTTTTCGAAGTTATTAATCTAGTAAATTGAAACAGTTGATCGGCGTACAAGCGTACATCGATCAATCTTCTGACGAAAAGTTCGTAGCCTCGTCTATATTGATGTTTTTAACATTTTTGTCGAACTAGTTCATATTTATTAACAATTATCTTTAATCGTCCGCTAATTTTTAAAATTCGCCGAAGCATCGTTATTAATGTGCACATCTGCCTTTGACAATTTCACATTTTTCACATCAAAGTTTAACACCTCTTTTTTAAGTTGATATGCTTGCATATTTTTATGTTCTTCTGCATGCTCGTTATCGTCGATTCAATTATAACTTTTACCGTTTTTCCAAGTTGAGGTTGGTTTCAGTTGCAATAAAACATATATAGTATACTAATGTGCATCTGTTATGGATTGATGATTTTGGCACACAAAGAAACTGGTCTTAATTTACAAAAACTCAGGACGTTTGAAGGGCGCGTGGGTAGCTCCACCTTGAACGTACGTCTTTTTTGTTTATTTATCGAAAGGGTTGTAGGTTATTGGGGCAAGATGACCGTGAAGGTGCAGTCTCAAGGATAACATTTTTAGATGTCTGATAATTTAACGTGGTCACTTTTTTCCCTTAATTGTTTTATAAGTACCCATTTGATGTTATTAATGTTTTTTGGACTTTTTATTTTAAATTCGCCTATGGTAGCGAAAGCTGCTGGTAAAAACGAACGATAAAAAAGTCAACGGGATTTTGCGTTTAATTTTTGAGCGAGTGTGGATTGAAATTTGTCGGGTTTTCGTTTACGTCATGTAATTAGATTCAAAAGGATTATTTAAGTCTACTACCACCTACTTTGTTGCATTTAAGGATTTCCGTTCACATTTAAACATAAATTATTTTAATTATTGTTATTAATCATCCATCATTTTAATAATACCATCTGTAAATATAAATTACCTCGGACGTAATATTCCTTTCTTTTTTTAAATGCGAAGCCAAAATTTTTTTGGTACCTAAATAAAAGTTTGAATCCATTAATTATTTTTAGATAGGAATATTGTACTCAATTTTATGCGAAAACTTTCGTATAATTTTTATCCAATTCATTTTCGTAAATTGCGAAATACTTGTTGATTTAAAAATTACAATTTGTAAACAGTTATTCAAACAATGGAGAAATTTAAATAAAAATAAAAGTTGATAGATTAAAAAAAAATTTTCTTTATTAATCAAATACGAATAATAAATTTGGAAAAATATTGTACAAACTACGGTGTTGATCTTTTGTTGTAACAACAATAATGCAGACTAATTGTTTTTGCAAAACGAGTTGGAATATTTACGTGCTCGTTTGCATAATATTGCGTTAAGAAATTGAGAATTTCCATGAGAGTGGCTTTGGTGGAAATTATAACCTTTCGGCTTCATGTTTCACTCGTGAAAAATTAATGCGCTTGTGATATTTTTGTCGTATTATATCTCTTCACTATATAATAGGTAGATACTATAAAGTGTAAGAAATATATTGTGTACTACCCAGAAAAAAATTGGAGAATTTCAGTCTCTAATCTGACGTCTTACGATGTCCAGATGAAAGGGATTAGTGCTCGATTTTCAGCATTTGTGCGGCAAAGCCCTAGGAGATATTCGAATTTCAAACGAGGGTGCTGATGAGATGAGGAAACGACAGCACCCCCACTTTTGAATTTCCAAATTTTGATAAGGACATTCGTTTGTGCTCGAGTTTCAGCGTTTGTCCTGCAAAGCCTTAGGAAATATTCAAATTTTTAACTTTTATTTTCCATTATTTTGTGGTTTGCAAGTATTCAGACATTTTGGCCCAACTTTTTTGGGAATAAGTCATTTTTTAAACGGAATCAATATTCCTACCTATTATTAACTAAAAAGAAATCGGTTTTTACTCAATTATCATGATAGTCGACTTGATTTCTAAAAACTCAGGAGCTGCTTAAAATTGGTTTCCAATCACCCAATGCTCGATCCCAAAACATTCTGTGTAGCTTCTTAATTTCATCAACGTCGTGATATTGAATTACCTTTGGAAATCGCGAGTAAAAACTAATTAGATAACTATTTTAACTCCACGGTTGCGCGGTTGGTATGTAGACACTGAAATAGTCGATTGTTCCTCCTCGCTTATTTCATTGATCTAGCGAAGTTTTGAATACCCGATAAAGCGGTTAGGGGACTTCACAGTTCGCAGTTGTTTTTTTAAAATTGCAACCTCAATCTCAAATAAGAACTACTACTTTAATCGGCTATCAAATCGAGAGGAACAACCCGAGAGCGTGGAACAGATCTGTAAGTCTGTGAGCTTGTCGTAAGCCCAGTTACAGGTACTACAAATCACCTGAAGCTTAAAGATAAATAACAGCGGTTTAAATAGTGATAATACCTTTTATGAACCTAGCGAATTTATATACAAAGGCAATAAATAAGAGGCATAAAAGGAGTTTAAAATGGAAAAAACTACCATATTCGAGAATATCATAGTTTATGACTTTTGTGAAGTTTAACTACCTGTACCTACCTACATAGTTGTGTCATTTAGATGCAGTCATATAATATAGTCAATTCCCAACTATTTAACCCCTTAAATTATAATGAAACTTATTGAATATATTTGTTTACAAAATTGTAGTAAGTAGTACATCAATCTTTTGTCCATAGATTTATTATTGTTCACGTAGACATTCTCGACTAATTCTGTAGCCCTATAGATAACCAAATTCCATAACTCAATTCTGAAAATCTTCTGATCCGTAACACTAACTTGACAGCTTTGTTCTTGGCGGTTTAGGCGAGTTTGACAACTAAACTTGCAAGATTAATGTACCAACCCAACTGGTACAAACACAAAGTAGTAATATCGATCATCGACGCATTAAATATAAAATTCGTCTAAATTTAGTATTTGATATTTTTTACATGGAAAAATTGTGTAGTACATTCTTTGTGAATATTTAATCCTCGAGATATTGAATTTTAAAAGCATCAAACTTAATTTTTTGAAAAGCGTAACATGGAGCTTTTTTTAATATTCGGTTACGAATATTTTTAGTCGAGAGCTTATTTCTGTGGCTCAGACTTCACCTGATCGATTTTCGATAGTGAATTTATTTAAACTTTTTTTTTCCATTACATAACGCTAGTCGCTAATAAAAAAAGTGTTATCCAATCTATTCACAGATAGTGGTAACTATCGGGGTCTCTATTAAAGTATCGTTATTGATTGCGAATGTCAACTATTTCAACCAATCGCCTGAACAAAATGACCTTAAAGTAGTTTCAGTATAAGCTTTATATTTGTGTATTACCGAGATATAATACCTTTGTCTGCTTTTTTTGTTGCAATTTAAAATTCAGTTAGTGAAACGTTAGAAATGCATTTATTATTGTCACTTTATTCTTTTTCTTGAAAATGACAAATGGCTGACTGAGGCTTTTAGGATTTACCGAGCTCGATGTACTTACGAGCTTAAAACTACAATGTATTATGCAATTTGATTCGTTAAAGTTACATGCATTGGTAATTCTTATAGTACAAAAATATTAAATTTCCCGTGAGAGATTACATTTTTTTTAGTAGGATCCATGTGGTAATTCTCAGTCTGAGTTTTAATTTTCACGATTGTATAGAGATATTATTTTTGCGTTCAGTAATTATAAATTACAGAATTAAATTACATTTAACGCGAGCTTACATTTTTGGTTCATTGAATTTAAAATGGGCATCAAGCTGCCTCACTGGAGTTGTAAATGTAAATAAATGGCTAGTAGTTAATAGCAAACAACACATTGCCATGCAGAACAATATACAGGTTTGGAGCTAAGCAGCTAAGTGATAATATAGAGTTACATAGGATAAATGAATATCTTGGATCTTGGCTGCTACATCAACGGAAACTGGGACTTAACTCAACAAATCAGATGTGAAATAGAGGACTGGAGAAACCTAGAGAAACCATATGAACTTTTTGATACCAGTCAAAGAAGAAAACTACGCCACATTATGAGAGACGATAAATTTCTTCGTTCAAGACGATATTGAAGGCAAGCGTAGAACGATGCCAAACATCGTAGCTCAAAAACTTCCGTCAATAGTACGGACTATTCAGAACAGCAGTTGATAAAAGCAAAAATCATTCTATTGATCGTCAATGTTCTTGCAGGCCACGAGTTTTGCAATGAGGTACCACAAGAGGGGGGTTATTATTTGAAATTTTTCTATTGGAGACGATTACTTTACGAGTCGTAATAATCCCCAGTTTCCTCGCTGTAAAAACGGCTTCTAAAAATTTTCAATCTCTCGTCCTTCGCGAAACTGAACGGCCGGACACATTGTAGGTTTACACCCTGTAAACCTATAAACCTTTGTCTTCACATAGAAAATGTAATTAATTTAACAATGGAACTAATCAATAACATAACATCAATTGTGTACAATGTATTTTCGTACTGTGGTCAATTAATTGAGAAAAAAAACTATGTTTAGACAATTAATATAGATAATAAGCAATTAAACTTATAAATATCTACATTTTATAGCAGCGGATATCGTATATTGCACACGAAATGGCTAGTAGTTTAACTTTATTGCATTAAATCGTCCGATACCATTTTAATAATCGAAATAACGTTTTGAACAACGATTATTTTAAATATTAGCATTTCCACTTAAAAATGTATTGTTTGAGACCCCCCCCCCCCCATTTTTAAGTACTTGATTTTTGAATTAATAGAAAAATGAAATTCAAATTTTCGTTTCTTTTGACCTACCTGATTACCTAAAGTTGTTTCAATGGTTCAATATATCTGCTGTTAGGAGTTATCCATTAATAATCGAAATCGATGAATTCACATTAAGGTACCGAGTGTCACATTTACAATTACAAAAACTTCTAATCTTTAATAATGCATCTTCCTAACAGTCTGATCAATATCTCTAGCAATGATTTACAATGTAAATTTTCCTCTGACCTTAAAGAATTTGCAGAAACGATTTGGTTGTGCAATAACATATATTTGAACTTCGACATTGTTTTAAATATTATTTTCTTTTAATTGGTGAGAAACTTCGTCTAATAGACATGAATAGCTCAAAAAAGATACAATAACGCACGGGTTCGGGAACTTATTTTCGTGGAGACTTGTGGGACCGATAATGGAGACAGTGAAAAATTTTATATTTTCCAACAAAGAGGGCTAGAATATTTATGTAAAACGAACCTCGTCCTAAAATCCTACGTATTATAATTTAATAGGTGTCCGAGAGGACCGTACACGCGTACATGGTAGAGGAGAGGCTGCGTGGAAGGTGGAAGAGAACAAAACTTCCACGTTTTATGCAATTGCCCAGCTTTTGAGGCACTGGGATAAACAGATAAGTCTACCCTGTGGACTGTATAGACTACCTCGAGGAGTCAGGACTGGGGACGGGTCTATAACACAACCGAGATGTGCAAGGGCTTTTTTAATGACGACTTGGTATCTTCAGTTATTTTAGTTATAATTTTGAGCTTTACCGTGGAAAATCAAAATTTAACGATGGCTTAAGTCGGGAGTTTTAACGCAAGACAGTGGTAAACTAGCCATATCTCATCGAGATATTTTTACATTTTTTTATGCTGAACCATTATATCAGTTTTTACTATTCGTAAGTTTCACAATTATTTTTTGTTAAAAATAACAAGAGACCATGGGGCTTGAATCATCGTAGGATTTCACATTTCTATTTAACTCGCATTTTTAGAATTGAAAAAATTTCCACAAAATGTCCTAGGTGGGTAGGTGTGAATCCTTGTATTTTAACAATAGATTCTAAATAAAGAACTATTTCTTTCTGTTTTCAGTCTAAACTAACAGGGTCGATAAAACATGAAAACGCGAAATTTCATCTAAAAAGTAAAAGAAATTATTTTTATTAATACTATAAAGTTGAAAAATTGTTTTTAAATTGAATTCAGTTTTTTATCGAATTCAAAGTTTCTTAAACAGAACCTATGAATGGCTAATCTTGCGCTAATTTCTTTCTTTTCTTAAAATTAATTAACTCGAAATTTCACATCCACAAATACATAATAGTTAAAACTTTTTTATTTAATTTTGTAAATATTAACAAAACGAAATAAATTAGAAAATGCTAATTAATAAACTACTAACTTCTCTGTAAATGGCGCGCTTTAGGCCCAGTTGTATAAACGAGCTAATCTCGGAGTCAGAGTTAACTCCACTCCATTTTAGGGAAAGCTCTGTTTTAAAAAAAATAAAATTTCAATTCAAGCAATATCGGATTTAATGTCCAAAAATATCAAATTCCAATTTTTTTACCACTTTGAAGATTAGTTACATTAGTTAGTCGTATCCGCCCTTTTATATGCGACTCCTGTATATTACATGTACAGTGTACAGGGTTTTTCAATAAGAACGATATGATTTTGAAATGAAATAAAACAAAATCGATTTAAAATATAGCCAGGCACAAGCGATTAAATTATTTTCTGATGCATTAAACGTTTTGTAAATCGCCTCCTCAGGTTCGTTTGTTAAGAGGGTGAAATCGATTAACTTAATTTTTGTAGACTTCTTTTCAATAAATTAAGCCTAATTTCATGAATTCAGGGTTCGATATGCAATTTTTAGTCGTCAATAGCGTCTATCGAATCCCCTGGAGATTATTTTCTCACCAAAACGACAGAGCAATTTTGACTTACTCTAGAGCTCAGTCGGCTAACTCATGATGGCTACGATGTACGATGCCCTAGTTGCTTCAGTTCTAAGATCGACATACGTGTTCTTATATATGGGTGGAAGCTCAAGTCTTTTTTCAAAATAGGCCTAATTCTTAAGGACGACGAGGAATCAATAAATTTGGATCTTCTGTAACTACAACACCACCACCTACAGCACCAATATTTCGTTCACTTCTTGCTTTTGTTTTGTTGGTAGTTTAGTATCGTCAAATCGTCATTGACCTCACCATTAAATAATAAGAACTGCGTTAGTATTGTTACTCAATGGTGCAACCCTTCTCGAATTTAGCAACAATCCGACGAAAATAAAGTATCATTAGGTCGATTATATGGACCATCATTTTCACGAAATGCACGACTGTTGTGGAATAATTACCAAACGTCGTTGAAGCGTGTATTTTGCCATGATTAATTCTCAGAGTACATTAAAAACAAATGACACACAGGGACTGACATTTCTACTTTGTTAAATATGGCTAACATAGTACCATTTGAAAATCATTATCATCCCTATTGGAAAATCCTTCATAGTTAAAAAATGGCACTTACTAATACTCAAAATATTTTTAATTGAATTTTTTGTTTCCACTTCAAATTATAATTTTCAAATTGGAATATTTTCATCGAACCCGTAGTTTCAAAGAGCTTTTTCGCACTAAAAAAAGCGCTCTAGGATAAAAGTTGCTGATCTACAACCTCCATTGTTTAGTTGCGAGGTTTTAAAATCTACTTTTTAGGCAGGGGCTCACAAAATGGGTCGAACGTTTTTTAAAATAAAATTTACTGTCTTTTAATCATATTTTAATTATAAAGCGTAATAAAGATACACATAATACATTTTTTTAATATAGGTGTGTTGTACCGTACCTACTAGTAGTTCATTCGCCAAATTTTCTTTTAATAAGCGAAAATATTATTTTGTTTCTTATTCTTTTTAATTAAATTGGCGTATAAATACGTTTTACGATTGTATTTTTGTGTACAAATATTTTAATATTAATAAAACCCCATCGTACGTTAAATCCGCTTTTTGATGTAACGTATAATTTGTTTTAATACGCAGGGCGAACGGAAAGTACCACGTTAATGAATATAATCTTTCTAAGCATATTAGGCTTGATGAAAAACGACTTTAAATTGAAACAGAGTATATTGCTAAATGAAATATTGTACCTAAGTATCGAGTGAGGATGGTTTTAGATTTGAAGGGTACCTTTTCAAGATTTTCGTCTTTACGATTGTGCAGCTTTAAGTTTTTACTTTCCGTTGTGGCAGTTGACAATATCGTCACAGCGAGTTCAAAACATGTAAAAATAATAGTATGTTTGTATGTGACGAAGTGTGCTCGTCTGTCTGTGGACCTGTAGGTTATACTTTTGTTAAAAACAACGACCTACTCGTATGTAGTGAATCCTTTGTGAGCCAAGCCAAGCTATTCAAGATCCTCAAATTATTTTAAAAAGCGTCTCCGCCTTTCCCTATGGCGAGGTCGCCATACGATATTTGAAATAACTGAGATTACTGCAAATTTTTATTACCCACGTCTTATTCTCATAAAGGGGCGCGCCCAAATATCTTCATTCGCCCTGTAAAGAAGGCAAATAAATTGTTGTAAGCGTATAATGTGGCTTATACACAATAAACAATCACTTCCGCTAAAACTGAAAGATCACGATAAGTTGTTAATAACCATCGATTTCTGCATCCGGCTAAAGTTTGAAATGTTTTCAATAATATATTATTAGTTAGTAAATAGTTGCTTAAGCGGTTTCAGCTAAAGTGTTTACATTGATCTTGTAGATTACAAATTACCTAATATTTCCAGTTTTCTAAGTCAACGAAAAGTATGACTTTTTCAAAAACATCGACCGCGCGCTTTGTCCAAAAACTTGCATCTTATGTTCGATCACCTCAATATAAACTTGCGAAACATTGATTTAACAATTTTCAAACTGTGGTTTTATACATTTCAAGTCCTCTGTCTCGAGTGGCTTGCCTATTCATGTTTTCCATCAGAAAAGATGCTATAAAAGCTTCTTCATTCTCTTCCTGCCACACTCTCACACTCATTATTTTTCTATAGACTACTCTTATGAATGCAAGTAAGTAAATCTTTTTATAAGGATTTTAGTTTTTTTTATAATAATTTGCAGATTATTCTCGCTTGGTTGTAATAACACCAGATTTTATCTGAGAGAACTTCTTTAAATTATTACTGCTCCTTCTTAATAGCTACCTGTGTGTATATAGCATTTTAAACACTTTGAATTTAGCCGGTGTTGTATTAGTTCTCAGGTCAACTATAATCCACCACATAAGATCTAAACAGTCGGTAAAATTAGCCAAATTAAGTAAATTAGACGAATTAGTTATCCTCGAGCAATCGCAAGAACGAATGTTGCCGAAAATCCAAGAAACCGCGAAATTTTATACTCTTTCAGTTTATGTCAATTTTGACACCGAAGAAGTAAAGGCAAAATGGGTTAGATATCTCGGAGACCATTAAGTCTACAGAGACCATTCTAGGCTCAAATTGTAGAACAGTTAGTCTACTTTTAAAAAGTATGCAAATGCCTTTGCTGAAAAATTAATTCTTCGGGGTCAAAATTCAAAATTGACGGAAACTTAAAAAAGGTAAACAATTTAGCGGATTTTTGACAAAGATCGGGGATGTGTTGGGTTAGAAAAATTGGATTTATCATTAGGTCGGCTGTCATAAACAACATAATATCAAAACTACTCCATTTGATGCAAGTTATTAGGATGTTTAAATTTACTGGACTAATTTGTTAATTTATTAGTGTTTGTAATGTATTACTTTGATGTTGTCCAGTGACCAGTGGTCCTAGAAATAATGTCAAACATGATGTAAATATGTACTGGAAAAACACCCAAACTTGGACATTTTCGTTTTTATTTTTGGTAACTACAAAAGTAAACTTTTTGCAAAAACGGTTAGTTTTAAATAAAAATCTGTAATAACCTTTTTTGTGTAGAATTGATGTAGCAATATTTTTTGTCTAAAACTTTTTTTCTTAATCCCAATGGTTACTTAGATAAATTCGAAAAAGTGTTCACGATGTCGGCCATTTTGTTTCTCGCGCACAGCACTCAAACGCATCATTTTCAAAATTGCCAATATTGAAATTATGTTTCTCCAAAGTCAAACAAAGAGATTGAGACTACTTCCGCGCTTACTGATCCCACGGGTGTACAAGTGTACATGTACATTTCATAGGGGACTAGAAAGAGCAATTTTCAAAAATAATGTTTTAGGTTTTTTGAAATATTTAGAAGGCATGTAATTTTTGGAACTTTAGAAAACAACAGCGTATTGGGCATAAAAGGAGCAGCATTCTTGCCTATTTTACCAACTTTCTATCTCTTACAAATGACAAATAAGTCAAAGATTGATGAACACAAATAGGATGTAGACATAGCTACCTATAAAAAATAATTATTTAAAGTATTTTTTCAATTCCCCCCCCCATGTTAGTTCTTCTTAGTTTTACATTTTGTTTTCTTCTTCTCTTCGTTGTTTAAATTTTCAAGTACTGAGTTCAGACTTTCGAATTTTGCGGAATAGTACCTATGTTCTTTAATAAATAAATAACCAAATTAAATGTCAAATGTGTAGCTCGGAATGGGCAATAGGGTATAATAATAGGGCATAGAAATTTTGAGGAGTAAACCAAAAAGAATAAATCAGTTGTAACTACCTATTTTAACAGTTTTTCTTTTGTCCCTACTTTTATAAAAAATAAAATAATCGTATGCATGTCGATTAACATCAAAGAGTCGCTCGCGAGTTACGAACGAGCGTTTATCGTAAAGCCTGAAAATTTAAAGAAAATCGTTTCGAGAGAACAATGAAAGCTAAAAAAAATTTACACGTTTAAACTTAAAATAGAAATGCACCGACGAGTTGCCTCGCGTTTAACGATTTATTCTGCAATATTGTAGTTTTTATATTACATTAACGATCTAGACTAAATTATTTCTTGTTTTATATGATTTATGCAGAAAGCCGGCTTTCGATTTTCAGTTCAGGTAAGTGAAAACAGCTGATTATCAGCTGGTCGGAATATCTCGGTAGCATTCGCTCTTTGTTTCAGCTGCTGGTACCTTAGACGAGCTGGCGACAGTCGAACGCCGGTACCGGTAGTTGTAGGTAGTAGTTGTTTGCTTGTTGCGGTTTTAGTTAATTTTTTATATCACTTTTTTATAATTAAAGTACGGTTTATTGTTTTTATTAAACTTTTGGCATCAGTTCGAATCAAATTATTGTGTAAAGTAAGAACTTAATTGGGTGAGTTTTTCGTTTTCCGGCTCTTAAGGGCCTTTATATAATACATGATCAATAGGCGAATTCTCTTAATAACCCTTAAATGCTGTAATTGAAGCTGGAAAATTATTAGGTGACATCTACTAATGGCTTACCGATAAACCACCTATTATTATACGTACTCACTTTCATTTTTTTTTACTAAGTTAACCTAGGTTATGGACAAGTAATTTGTTAATATTCGAGGTCATTTTTATCGTAAACGAAAATTGTAATATTGGTATAATTTAATTACATAAAGTATCAATATAATATTTACTCAAAACTAGGTCAATTTTTTAAAGAAATATTTTCTTAGAAAAGTAGACATTTTGATGAATTGTTCGATTTAACTTTTTGAATCTTATCAAAATTGTACATTTGCAGTATCATATTTTTCTCAAAAGCTACGAGTATACATACACGATTATTTGATAATGCACTTATGTGCACATTTGATAAGGTTAAATTTGAGATTGCCGTTCCTAGAAATTGGCCATAAAATTCGTAAGAAAAATTAATATTTAAAATAAAAATTTTCAAAAATTTTATAATGGCGAGTTTCCATTTTATTTCGATTAATCCGTGTTTCGCCCAAAACTAATATTTTTCCTTCGGTTATCTGTTTCTATCTTAAACTCATTTCTTTGTAAAAAATTATTTTATCCAAACAATTGTTTTCGCCAATCTATTATCGTGGTAAATATTATTGTGATAAAAGTTTCTATGTCGATAGAAACAAAAATATTTGAAATTGTGGTGAATAAAAAGAATCGATTATTGTGATCTTCAAAAAAAAATTGGAGTCTATAATGAAGAGGTATAGCCGAATAGCCGGCTATAGCTATTCAAGATTCATTATAGAAACGAAACTTGTCTGTCTTCTGTCTGTACGTCTTCTCTGTCGACTAATTTTTCTTATTATAATTTTTGAGCGCTGAAATTTGGTCCGTCACCGAAAGCATTGATTACTTATTGTTGTGTGGGAGTGTGGGCTAGAAAAATTAATTTTAATAGACAGTGGCGGGTTCCGGATAAAGGAAATGCTGGTTCGTAGTTCATATTTAGCTTTTTTCTTTGGAGGTCTATATTTAGAACAGACTGAACAAGAAGGAAAAAAATTATTTCTAACTTAGAAAAAAGTTATTCTTTATAAAAGTTTTTTCTTGAAAGAAATTCACAACCTTGTTTTTAGAACAATTTAGGAAAATATAAACGAAATTTTAGTTCAAGTTCACAATTTTTAATTAATCGTAGGATTAATCATACGAACATACAACTTCCTATTCGGAGTAGGTACTTGATTTGATCGCGAGCGTTCATCTCGCTCGGTTCTTCTAATATTAGTAAAAAGCTCCAAGTACATATTACCCGTTTTGGAGATTAACCACTGACCATGTCACCAAACTAACTTTCTGAACCAACTTTTTTGCCAATTTTATTTTTTATTTTTCGACATAGTCTCTTAGCTCAATACACTTATTCCAGCGATGTTCCAACTTTTTGATGCCATCCGAATAATAAATCTGGTCAAACCTTTCAAAATAGGCATTCGTTGCCTCTATTACTTCAGCATTCGAAGCAAATTTCAGCCCACCAAACTTTTTTTTAAGATTTGGAAACAGAAAGTAACAGTAGGTGGTCAAATCTGAAGAATATATGGTGGATCTGCCAGAAATTCGAAACGTCGTTCAATCAATTTTGCCATCGCAATCTCGATGAATGTGGCGGTACATTTTCATGATAAAACAGGACTGTTTTGTTTCTTAAATGTGGTCGATCCTTCTTTATTTCGTCACTCAATCGATTGAATAACGTATTGTCAAATTGTTATGTTATTGTTTTTCCTGTTTTAAGATAGACAATCAATATTATGTCACGCGCATCCCAAAAAACAGTTGCCATAACCTTTCATGCTGATTTAATCGACTTCGCTTTCTTAGGGGCTCTTCCACCATCTTCTATCCATTCTTTAGTTTCGGGTGTATAGTGATGAATCCATGTTTCGTCAACAGTTATGAATCTACACAAAAATTCATTAGAATTACGCCAAAACAAATCCAAACAAAGTTGTCAAATGAATGAGTTTTTGATCGACTTTAAGCAAACGCAGCACCCATCTTGCTGATAGCTTTTTCATTTTCAAATGTTCGTGTATGATGTTGAAAACGCGTTCAGATGAGATGCTCACAATGTCAGCAATCTTGCTCAACTTAACTCCGCTATCTTTTAATACAATATCATGGATTGTTTTGAATTATTTCTTCGGTAGTCACCTCTTTTGAACGACCCGAACGTTCAACGTCATTTGTGCTTGTACGACGACGTCTAAACTCAGCAAACTAGGCAAAAAATAAATCATAGATTTCGATAGAGCAGAGTCGCCAAAAACATTAGTGAGCTCAGTAAGAATTTCTTGTTGTGCTAAGTCTTTCAAAAATAAATATTTAATCACTACACGGTACTCAACTTTTTCCATTTCAATAAGAAATGTGAAAATACTTTCCTTCAAATGACTGTAGCGGGCAAATTAATAGAAAGAATGATTTGAAATTTTTAGAGCAGTCATTATTCTTGTCAACTGTCGTATTAGTATTTCGTTTTTGCTGCAATCTTTTTCAATTCCTGAAACTTATCAATCTGCCCTCGTAAACCAAAAACTAACGAATATGTTTAAAAAAATTTTCTGTAACTTTACAACAAGGGAGATATCCACATTTAGCAAAAAATTGAAAAATCGAACTTTTGCTTATAGCTTCAAAACAAAAGAAGATCGCGAATTCCGGTTTTCGCCATTGGGCTCCTCTCAAAAAAAGAGATGAGAATGCGCCATCCATTTTTCGATATCCCTTTTAGTTATCGATTTCACCATGAGAGTAATCGAATTTTGCCCACCCTGTACAGTCGTTCCATTTAGAATAAATTTCGAAGACGCCGCCACCACTTTTTTACGAATTTTAGTAGACTCGCGTCGAGAAGACCCGGTTTGATTAGGACATAAATATACCATTTGGGATTAAATCAGCCGTCCTAGAATATTTATCGAACCATGCACGTAAACTTATATTAAAAATATCCTCAAACAAACCGACTAAGCGCAAATTAGAAATAACAATCGACGGATTTACGGGTAATTGCTTTCCCAGTCTTACGTCCTGGGCGTTTGCCTACTGATAAATTCGGCTCTGCTTGGAGATTAAGTAAATGGTAAAGTTGTGTGATGGCACATAATCAGTTGTAAGTAAATCAATTAAGAGATTATTGTTTAATTTCACGTTTGAAATTATTAATTGTAGAATAATGTGCATGAAATGAGGGTGTTCCTAAATTAAGTAAAAGAATTCTATAACGTGGGCGAAATTGGATAGGTTGAGAAAATACCTTAACAGTCTTTGTTGTCTTATACTTATGTAGGACTTCTCAAATACGCGGCTCCCCAAATTAGTATTCAAGTAAGTTAGGTTAGGATAATAGAAGACGTACAAAAATATTTTGCAGCTTTATACCGCCACTATACAGAACGACAAGAAAAATTCGCGTTTCGTCTAATAAAAGGCGAAATCGCGAGAGATAAATTCAAAATACATTACCTTCAGTTTGTTTGTGTTTCATGACATAGAATAAGATTTAATTTTGTGTAATATGATTGAACCTTTGTTAAATTTTAGGTCTGTTTTTGGAACGACAGTGTAGTATGATATTGAATAATCGATTCTCTTTGTTGCCTTTAGTTATGGTGCACAATTTGCAAGTTTGATTATATACACTAATAATAGAACGTATACTCGTATATGTGAAATGCACTTTTCATTTGCGTCCGAACTTATTTAATTAAAATTGAAATTAGATATGAACTATAGCTCTTCTATACGGTGTAGGTGGAATACAAAAATAAATACAATCAAAGAGGAAAAAAAAACATTTTAATGAGGTACAAAAAATATCCTATTGTAAATCGAAATAAACTGAAAAAATTGTTTTGTTATATTTACGTTTTTACTTTAAATAAACAGGAATTTGAAGTGTTATCTGCCCTTGAGTGCATTTGATTTGCGGTCAAGAGGTTGTATAATTTGAAATTTTAATCGACTACAACTACAGCATTTTTATATAATCAAGTGATAAGTGGCATTCGATTAATAAGTCGGAATTGGAAAATAATTTTTAGTGTACAGGGTGGGCAAAATTCGATGGTTCTCATGGAGAAATCGACAACTAGAAGAGACGTGGAGAAATGGGTCGAGCATCTTCGTTCTATTTTTTTGAGAGGACTTAATGTCAAAAATGGAAATTCGCGATCTTCTTTTGTTTTGGACTTATAAGTCTAAGTTCGATTTTTCAATTTTTGTACGTTTTGTATTAGCACGTCCTTCAGAACCTTTTTTAAGGACAATAAATTGGAACGAATGGATTTTAAATATATTTGTTAGTTTTCTTTTTTTACAATTTTTAATAAAATGGGATGAAACTGAAATGGTTAACCCTACATATTTAGTGATGGACTCGAGACGAGACGAGACGAGACTTGGGTTAGTCTCGTCTCGTCTCGAATGTATAAGCTCTAGTCTCGTCTCGAAAAGTCTCGTCTAGTTTGATGAAGTCTCGTCTCGTCTCGAAAAGTCTCGTTTTTCAATGCCAATTATTAAATAGTGTCAAAAACGCACTGGAGTTACATTATTAAGTAATGCAGATTTCAAAAAATAATTTCTAAGTTTTTGAAAATTTTAACCTTTACGATTTTTCAGTTAAAACAATTTTTAACTACACGAGTGGCTATTGGCTATACGAAACATGGAACTCTTAAATTTAAAAAAGCCTTATAATAAGGATTTTAAGAGAAACTATCGAGTAGATGTGTTTATTATAAATACTCCAATTACAAAGGCACCCAAACCCAACGCATTTCAATAAATTAATGAGTTTGGTTTTGAGTTTTATGAATACGAATATTAATTTTTAAAAAAAGTCAAAATTTCGAGACGAGACGAGACTTTTTTTGTTAGTCTCGTCTCGTACTTTTTATGATCTCGTCTCGTGCTTATAATACGGTCTCTTCTCGAGTCTCGTTTGGAAATTCGGGACGATACTCGAGACGAGACGAGACTAGTCTCGTATCGTGTCCATCACTATACATATTATATGTCATTAAAAAGATGATGAAAAACGCTATTTAAATATGTCACATCCGCGGTCACATTCAACTATAGTTTGTTGATATTTAAAAAACACAACTTTGTGTTATAAACCGAAAATTAATGAAGATATTTAAAATCTCCTCGTCTCATTTTCTGAAGAACGCGCCAATATTTTTTTCTGTAACTTCGGAACAACTGAGATATCGGCATTTAGCAAAAAATTTAGTAATTGAAGTTTAGCTTATAGCTCCAAAACAAACGAAGATCGCGAATTCCGGTTTCGCCATTGAGTTCCTCTCAAAAATAGAGAACGAGGACGCACCATCCATTTTTCCATAACAATTATCGATTTTTCCATAAGAATCACCAAGTTTGCCGACCCTGTACAGGGCGAGCCGTTGCTAGGTGGGTGCGAATTGTCTTTAATATAAGTATAACATTTTTTAATGACTTCCGCTATTGTTTTTATTGGTCCACTATGGTTCATTTTGAAGAATTTAGTTGAAAATGTGAAGAAATTGTCTTTGAATTCTGCTGCCATAGCTATACCATCATTTATAGAAATCGCTTGGTTTATTTTCTTATATACGAAATACACAGGGTGTTTTACTGACAAATCTAAAAGTTGACATTTTTTTATGGACGGAAGCTAAAATAAACAACAATAATATGTAAACGCGGCTTTACTGAAATTTTAACATTCAACTGAAAAGTATTTTTTTATTTACGCGACAGTGATTCACCCTGTTAAGGGCAAGGGTAGGTATTATAGTATAAAGATTAGTGAAAAATTGAAACTCATAATTAAAAGTGTTATTTTTAGTCAAGCTAAAACCCGTTAATTAAATTATTTTGTTTTAAGTTTTTTCCATCAGCCTATATTAATTATTTTCCATCACTTTAAAATAACATCGCGGTGGTTGGTATGTCATTAATTATTTTTTTGCTCCTGTAATCTTAGAAGTGAAATTTTTTACCAAGACCGCTTAGTTAATAAAATTAGAACAGTATTAAAATTTTGGTTAAAAGCAAAACCACGACGGTTCTATATGGAAGACCAATTCCGAGTCCCTGCGAAATCAAGAGGGCAGCGGCGTATTTTCACACAAACTCGATCACTTTGATCTTGTAAAAGACCAGCGCGACTTACTTGAAACAAAATTTGTAACGTTGTTATAATAATACATTTCAAAATTAAACAAACCTTGACTTACATTTAAATGTATATTCGGAGGAATTTATTTAAAGTCTTTTGAGTCTATTCTACTCGGTATAGCTCATCTTAAATGTCATTCGTGCTGTAGTTGGTTGTGAATTTTCGAACGAAATAAGTAATGTTAGATAGTTATACACCGTACAGTCAAAGTTATATCAAGTGCTTAAAGTCAATCTAACACCCACCGCGAGCTTTGACAAGTTTGAATATCTAATCTCAGTTAATTAAATTATCCTGAACGCGAAAGATGTAGGAGACGCGAGGTTGATTAACTGTTGTATTGAGTAAGTGATTTATAATATGACTTAATACGAGCGTAATACAATTACGAGGTTGGAAGATCGATGCTAAAAAATAGATATCAAATTTTGTCTTCGAAATTATGATAGGATGGTACCGCGTAGCGCAGTGCAGGGTGTTTCAGAAATCGTTATTAGGATTATAACATTATAACAGTGAATTTCTTTAGTGGAGAGACAGATTTTCCTCTTGAGAATTTTGATACTGGCTCTTCTCCTCAAGCGAGTGACAGGGTATTATAGTTAGACACTAAAAGTTTGAGGTGAAATTTGTTTTAAAATTCCAAAAAAGATGGCGCCAAGAGGAAGTTAGCCCCAAACCAAAAGTTGTTAGCAATAGAAAGCCATTAATGATAGGAACTTGGTTTTAAAGGCGCTAAAAGGCACGAATTATGTTCAAAATTAGTGCTTTCAACTTTTAAATTGGGATGGGATTGGTCAATCGGTGTAAAAGTAATATTGTTACTACCTACCATTATTTTTAATTATTGTTTGGTCGATGTATGAAGTTTTGCTGATAACAGTTGACCCGTCCTGTTTAGTCTATTCAAAATTTCCCGATTGAAACTTTTATAGGTACACCCGGATTAACGATAAAATTATTAAGATTGCATTGAACGTTCTTAATTGGTCAATTTGGAACCGTTAAGACGTCCGGCGCCTTTGCCGGAATCAGGTTAGACGGTTCTTTGCGCACTGTTATCGTTGCCTCGTTGCCTGAATTAGGTAGTATGGATGCTCAATATACTAATTTTATTGAATAAAATCGACCATAAAATTAATAAAATTAAGCAAATTTATACATTTAAAAGAAAAACTAAAAATTCAGTAATAGAAATAATTAAAATTTATTAAGTTAAATCCACTAATTAAGCAAGTAATTGAGGAATTTTTAAACTTCGCATATTAATTATTCATGAGGTTAGTAGGATTTGCAATGCGAACTTTTATTATGGAACATTAAATTGTAACTGACATTGTTTAAGTGTGATATACATATACGAAGAATGGTTCTTGCGAATAAAATTAGAGAAAAAAATACTCGATAGTAAAACGTCAAATTATACATTTATATTTTAATTTTTTTGCGTTACTTATAGATTACGTAACATAATGGTTTGTGCATTGATTAAGTTTTTAATTATTTCCGTTAAAGATAAAATGAACTGTAATGATTATAGATCAGGGTCCCGGATTGGTTCCATATTATTTCCAATATAATGGTTCTTCGATATTTTATAAAATAATTGAAGAGCCCCATTAATTCGAGATTTTTTAGTGTTTCGCAAAATAAAGATAAAGGCCATTAAGAGAAAATAGTAAGTAGAACAACATAAAATACACAATTTAAAAAAAATTATTATTTTTCGCGTTTTGTTGTATATTGAGTCATCCATCTATCGACACACAAGCGCTTTTTCGTCGGAGTCTCGCACGAAAACTCGAGGCGTGCTTTGAAATTTTACAACACGCAACACGTTTAACTTCGTCATGAAAAGAGTACAAGTACGTAGTCTCGAGATGATTTTGAGCACGACTTGACAAGATTTAGAATATCATTAAATTTTGCAAAAAAAAATTTATAATGCAAAACTCTTTCGCGTCGACTCACTTTTTTGTGTTTTATATTTTGTACTTTCGTCTCAAGATCGATGTTGAAGTTTTAAAAAAGTTGGAAGAGTTGATTTTCTAGCGTTTTCAAGCAAGTTCGGAGATTTTTGACTTTTGAGGGGGGAAAGGAGGGGGTATAAAGTCCGAGTTTAGTGAGAAGTAGGTATACTATTATAAAAGGCATGTTATCATGTTATCGATTTCTTGTACTTTCATATAGTAACGATTCCTGAATCTTAGTTTGAGATCTTTCTCAATACTTGCGGCTCCGTTCTCGTGTCGTGTCATGTTATATGTCATGTTATACAGTATGCCCACGGATGGGACTACAAAAAGGAAAAAATTTTGTATGTATGACTTCACAAAAAAATTTACCTTATACTCGTAAAACCTCTTCCTTGTTTTCAAACTCCCATAGATAATACATAATACATATTAGTTTTTATCTATTTCTTACAGGAAATGAGACATTAAGAATTTTGTGTTTGTTTTAAAATTAAAAAAATGTCCATTTTTGATTTTTCAAAAAAATTCAATCTTTATGATAACTCCTGCATGTTTTGAAAATCTCGTAACATATTATTTTTACTCCATCTCTTCCCGGAAATAAAATATTAATGATTTGTGTTTCAGTAACACTCTGTTTTAAATTAAACATAGTCTTTCGTATTTCCTTTTGAGAAATCAAAATTTTTTTCTCATCTCTCATCTCAAAACTGTCACTATTTGCATAATTTAAAGTTTGTGAATTTTTTTGATACGTAACTGATTTTGATGATCTACCGAGTTTCCTTACCCCATTTTAGCTCTGGTTCGGAAGTCTTCCGTCTCCTATTCTAAACTCTAGATGTCATCTTACTTTGATGGCACTATGTAGAGGTAATGAACTCTTATTTGGATAAACAAATTAAAAATTGACTTGGGGAAAACAGCTATTTTTGATATTTTTACCTTTTACACAACTCGACATTATGGCAACGAAGAAAAATTTCCTTGATTCGGTATCGCTTTATTTAATATTTACGTCTAAGAAAATTGTATAAACACAACTTTGAGGTTCTATTTGATTATTTGTAAACATTTCATTTCAAATTATTCTTGAGCATTTTACAAAATATATTTTTGCCTTTATTAGATTATTTACAACTTACATTTATATTTTATATCAAACGCGATCTTTTTTCTTTTATGCTTACAAGCTATAAACAAAAAGATTAAATTGTTCGGTAAATTTTTAAAATAAATTTCTCTTTCTCCTACTTTTCTTTTACTCTTTGGCACTTGAGTTTTTGCAAAATTGCTTATGTATGAGTTCCGAAAAATAAATCTTCGTTTTGTTGTTTTTTAATCTTAGGAATGTTATAATTTGCAGAATACGTTTGGGAATTATATAATATTTTCATTAAAGAAAATGTCGTAAAAATTATTATTTATTTATTAAAGGATGAATTCCGTTAATGCATTTAAAATTTATACGTTATGTTCGTGGTTATGTTGTTCAGTCCCAGCTATAAACTACAAAAACGTATGCTGTGGTCGAAGTGAGGCGACTGTCTGCAGATTTAACTTGGGGGAGGCTCGAGAAGGGTGGCTTTTGACTCTTTTTTCGATTTTTCTCTTTAAACTCGAAACTACGCATTTTATGAGAAAAGTTCTTTTATACAAAAATAAAGCACATTAAGTCTTCTACAAATTCTATCTCTTACGGTTTTTCCTCAGGTGAACGATTTAGGCGCACGCGCATTAAAGTTAAAAAAGAAACTTCCAAAATTGGCCCCCAAATTTTTTTATCGCTCATACCTAGAAAACTACGCACTTTTGGAGAAAAGTGTTCCTATACAAAAATCAGATACATTATTACCTACAAATTATGCCTCTTACATTTTTTCGTCAAACAAACGGTTGATGTGGTAGAAGCGCGTTAAAGTTTAGGGTATATCGGACATAGCTTGTTCGACAGGCCGAAATACAAAAATATAAAATTTTTGTTTTTGACCTAAAAGGCTAAAAGAACATTCCAAATGAGTAATAAAACCGACCGTCTGTCTCTTAAAAGCGTCAAGCATTAATTTGGAGGTGGCTCGAGAAGGGTGGGGTTTTGCTCTTTTTTCAGTTTTTCGCTTATAACTTCAAAACTACCCACTTTTGAAAAGAGCGCATCCCGCGAAAATCTTATTTTACCACTTTTATTTAAGCAGATCGTTCAAATTTGTTTGTTTGTTAATGAACGAGCTGTAAGCTTTATAAGTAGATAACGGATCGTTAAACAAAACTCAAGTTTCTCGGTAGACTTTATTCAGTACGTTATCGTCATCGTATAGTAGTCGAAAGAAACCGCTCAACAATTAAATTAACGAACCTTATTTGGTATTTCAGATCGTAGAAGGAGATATCAATGGTTTGATAGTGTTTGCAAGATTATCGGACTATCACGTTTACACAACATTAAACGCCAAGAATCAATTCCGTGCTCCTACTGAGTGGGGGCTGTGCTTAAGACCATCCGGCGTGGACACCGACGAAGAAAGTCCGGGACTCCGGTGTCTCGCTTGCGACTCGGAACGAGCACGTACCTGTTGGTTAACAGCCATGCGGCTCGCTAAGGTTAGTATTTTTCACTTTTTAGAATTAAAATCCAAGAAGTATTTAGTATTTACTGATGTAGGAATGTTTGATTTTCACCTAATACTAAATAAGCACGGCCGAGCTTATCTACTCTGTAAATTACAAAAAAATTCAATATCACAAAGAAGCGAACACTGTTTACAAATTGTTATTTCTCCACATTTTTATCTTGATACGCAATTTTAATGCGATGGTTTGTTCAAAGAAAATTTTGAACCTAATCCTCGTTTTTTGTCGGATGTTCAATATTAGTAGAGAAGAGGAGGATCAACTTCCATAATCTCCATTTTTGATTCGTACGCTTTGGCTGTTATCGCGAAAACTAAAAGTAAATTATGTTTACAAAAACGATTCTAAAGGTTCAGTAATTTAATCACTTTTACCCCGGGAAAAATAGTCGATGGAAAACCTTCCATTAAAATTGAAGTTAAAAGCTTTTAGTAAAGGCGGTTTATCTGTACAAGCAATTTAACCCAGTTGTTATCTCGATAACTAGCTACTCAATGCCATTGCTAAAGCTATCTAGACTGTCCCGACCGCACAAGCTTGCCTGTTAGCAGGCTGTTAACAGTTTTTCTTACAATCTAGGGGTAGTGTTTCCACGCGATAAATTGCAAAGTTGGCTTAAGTGGCGTAATTGCCATTGTTTTAAGTTTCCGACAGTCAAAATGACGGCTTAAGTAGGCTTGAAGGAGGAAGAAGTGAAGCGTTTGAGAAGTCCTCAAACCCTGTTTTACTTCTTGAGTCTTCAATGAGGACTCAATTAATAAGCTAATAAAGGGGATGTCTTGGCAGGGCAAAAAGAACCCAGCTTCCGAACATATTTATGTTTACCAAGAAAGAGAACAATCGTTCTCTAAAAGTAGAAGTCTGTTCGTCAAGCTGTTGCTTATCCCAAAATCGATCGAATGCGAACGTGCGAAGAATCCATTACAGGAGGGCAGCTAAAAAAACCCTCTCCATTTGTATTGGGATCTTATTTTGAATAACGTTTTTGTGATTTAATGGCAGTTCTCGGACACTTCTGGCGCGAGATAAAAAAACATTAAGTTTTTCTTCAGCTCTTCAAACACTTCTCGAACAATGAACAATTTTATTAGCTTGTGATTAGACATGGTGTGAGTTATTACGACAGAAAACGTCCCATTCGATGTGGTTTTAAGAATAATTCTTGATTTGTTACCATTTACTTCTTTAATAAACTCAATTTACGATTAACCGTGTACAAAAAGTTTAAGTTTGTAATTTTTATTGTTTTTCGTGCATTTTTAGTAGCTTTCCTAAGTTTCTCAAGTTAATCGATACCACTAATCCGCTCGGATAGAAGTTTAGATTTAATTTCGGTAGATCAACGTGTATTTCAACTATATGGTGTGCTTTGAAGCTTCAAATTTTGATCTCTTGAGATCAAGTCGAGTTCATGCATATATTGCATAATCGCATACTACTTCTGGTGTTGCTTTGTCAAAATGCGCTAGATAAGATAGATTTTAGAAATCATTAAAAGGAGTTTACTGCGTTATGAGTTAAAAGGAGTTCTTATGTTATGCTACGATTATTTAATATCCAGTTAATATTTAAAGAAACCTAGAGAGCATAAACTTCACGATTTGTTAGAATTTATACTTTTTTCAAAAAAAGTTATTCGTCAAAAATGCTACTGGCAAATCAGTTTACTCTTCTGTTTGTCCGTTTGTCTGTCATTTTGTGATTTTATCTATTTTTGTGATTTTTGTTACCGAATCTTGAAAATTTAAATGATGCGGGTTGGTTAACGTACGGGCTCGATATCACGATACCTTGGTTCCTATTGTAGTTAAAATTTTCAAAACTGGAGCGACATAATTTCAGAGTTTTTGAAACTCGGTTTTTGAATATACACAATTATGGATGGGCTCGCTATTTGTTTTGATTGGATTTATGGTTTACTTCCGTATGAAAAGATTTGCAAATATACAGAATTTTCATTTCAATAATCTCATACCCATTTGCGCCGAGCGCTAGCTCGGTCTCAGTATTTTTCCTTAAAACTGGCAGTTAGGACATTTTCTCAATTTGACATTCTATTTTCATTATTTTTTACTGAACTAACCAACTCGTTATCGATCATCGGTAACATATTATATCAAGCCAATGGGGCAGATTTGTTCGTCTTCATATAGGTAGCTCTAGTGTCCAATGTCCAGTTCGACCGAATAAATAATGTCGTGCACTTAAAAAATTTTCAATTATTTAAATTGAGCCGCTTTAAAACTTTTTGAATTGTTGCGCTTGTAATGGTTGTTTAAATATTTAATCGCCAATCAAGTCGAATAATTTAATTGTTTGATAATAAAGTAAATAATGGGGATAAGTCACCTTTAAAATATCGGTTCGTTATCAGCTGTTTTGTTTTATTAATCATCGTAATCAAAATTATTTACCTTGGCTGATAATTATTTTATTTAAAATACCAATAACAACGAAAAGACCAGTGTTTGATATTTCCTATCGATATGATGTTATGTAATATGCTTTACGCTGTTGATTTAGCAATAGTCTAAAAACGACTTGTGTAGCGATAGCAGGAGCACGTGTTGAAAATATTAAAAAAGATATCAGAAATAGTACCTAACAATTAGTATGCTCAGAAGCTCTCCCCGATTTCAAAATATTGAAATATACGGAGCGTTTCTATTTGAAATAGGAAGCTAATCTCATTTCCGGTGGAACCGCGAGTCAAAATATTAAATGTTTGGTATCACCAGATAGCTAATTTTACAATCATTTTAAATCACTTAAAATATACAGGATGTTGTATTGAAAATAGAAAATTTTATCCCGTTTCCGGTTCAATCGGAAGTTCAAATATAACATATTTGGTATCATTGGACAGCTAATCTTACGATATTTTAATATATCATAAAATATACAGGGTGTTTTAAAAGACTACCTTTGCTTGGCTAGTTTCCGGTTTAACCGGAAGTGTTTTTTAATTCAAAATTGTAACAAATTGTAGAAATTTATGGAGTAAATTAATACACCAACTTTTAATTACTAATTCTAAGTACAAAAGAAATGACAAATTTTTGAAAGTTTGATTTTCAAAAAATCGTAGCTCTGGATTTGTTCATAGCAAATAAACCAAACAACGGTGTTTAATTAAGAACTTCGATATCTACAACATATCTAAATAATAACAAAACAGCTAGAGCTGATTTTGAGAATATCAGTTTTTAAAATTTAGTCAACTTTGGTCCTTTAAATGTAGGCAATTTTGAAATTATTTTAAAAATCGGCTATATCAGAACTAAAGCCTTATATTTGGCTTTATATTTCTGTTTTTAGATTTTTCTAATAATAATTATCTTAAAAGTTATAGTAAAAAAAACTAGAAAATGGGCCGATTGATATACTGGCCGCCATTTTGAATTTAGAAATTTTAAAAAATATTTTTTTAAAATTAGGCCCTATGTGTACTAACTTACAGGCGAGTATAAATACTGTGGGTCTAAATTTTCTGAAATGCGACTAAAATAACCTCCGTATTTTGGGCCACCCTGTTTCGACTTTGTTTAAAAGCGAGTTTCGAGTTTTGGATTCGGAGGGGCCGAAACGTCGAGAAATTATTTTGTTCGATCAACACTTTCAAAGTTAGAGTAAGTCGACGAAAAAGCAAAATGCATTTTATCCAATATACACATCCAATAATAGGTATTATATGTCACACCTGAAGTATCTTTCTAACGGACCTGCTTTTGACAGATCCTCTCACATACATTGTGTTTGGATGTTGTAGATACGTACATTCTCAAAGTTTATCTACACAAAATATCTTGTTGTCAAGTAAATTTTGTGGTAGTAAAAGATGATATGTTTGACTTCGAAATTTCTTTCAATTGAAAACGCTTGGTTCTTCAGGTTTGTTATAATTTATTATACATATCATTGGACGCCCCTTGGTGGTAACAAATTTATTCGAAATTCATAAAATGGCAATTTTGTACCTGGTCGTGGATTGAAACGGTGCCCTTTGGATTTATAGTTTGCCACCGTATTAAAATCACTGTTACTATCTCTGTCAAGCAACATTTTACCGTAAAATAGAATCCACAGTTGATGAAATTGTTCTTTTAAGTACTGCAGCACTACGACTTCTCGTCACCCATCGTGCACCACTTAAATGCCTTTCCTAACTCAAAACTAACGAACCAACTTTAATAAGCTCGAGCACTCAAATTAATAAGACTTAAAATTCGACATTTCGAGAACAACCTCTTTAATTGTTTTTTTTTTCGTGGCTATACAGATATAGGTAGGTCTAGTGCCTCTCGCAGTAACTATTGTAAGAAGTTTTGGAGATATTACTAAGATTAAAAAGCTTTTAACGCAATCTCGAGGTAGGTACATTAATTAACATCAATTTCTGAGAGTGATCATTTAGTTACAAATTGCATATTTGCAATATTAAAGTGAACAATTTTTAATGTAGGTAAATCAACTTTTCTCAAATTTAACATCAATTTCGCCGTTGATCGATTTGCACCATTTTCGATTTAAAATTCAATTCGGATAATTGAATACTGTTAAAAGCATCGCATTTTCAAGAGTTACATTTCGGAGAGTGACGAAAATATGAAATGAGTTTTTATTTGAAAAAAAAATGTATATCGAGGGATAACTGTAAGCTTTTAACAAAAATATAAGAAATACAATTCCAGCGAACTTTTTTTAACAGAAACCTTTTATGAAGATCAGTTTTGTACTTTGTGATTAATAAAAGTAAGCGTAGGACCTGTAGACTGTATTCAGACGCCTTGATGAAATGTAGTTACGGTTCCGTGATCTAAAACATGAAGGTTAAACCGAGAAAAAATATGTACAAAAAGTTGATGTTTAACAATTAGATTTAATTGATATCCGTTTAAATTATCGTCGTGTAAAAGAATTTGTTCCTTTAAATCTTTTACTCCCACAAGCTTTGAGACGTGAAGAATTCCCAAAGCTCATGCGTGACAACGTGACTAGAATATAAATTTTTGTATGTAATGTGGATTGCGCTCATAATTGTCACAGTTTCAATAAAGCGATTTTGGCCATGTATATTATTACTCCTTCTAACTTCTAATGACATATTTTTACAAGGTTAATTTTATTATATCGTAGAAAATATCTTTATCAACCGATAATATCAGTTTTACGACTTTTGAATTTCTCTTCGTTTTTCCAAAATAAGTTTTCGTTGTTCTTAGTAACTTCGTTTTTATATTTTGCGTCTGTAAGAAAGTTGTTACAGCACCCATTAGAGTGTTATAATAACTTTAGTAAAATTTTTTGTTTCGAAGTTGGTAGCAATATTTAATTTGACATGTTATGTCAAATCGAGGAAAGAAAACTAACATTTTTGGAATTAACAGGTTCTATTTTCTAAAATAATAATTTAAATTAATTAATTAACGAACAATACAAACTGCAAAACAATTTATTTGAATTAAAAATTTCGAAATGTCACTTTGCGAAAGTCACGAAAATTCCTAAATTTTTATATTTCGATATTTTCTCGAAAATGGGCTTAAAGGCGCAAAATAGAAACGGTTGATAAAAAACTCATTTCATGAGTCATTCTAGCACTTCTCCATTAGAACGCTCCCCGCCCCGCGGGTCGCGTTTTTAACTGGAGTCGTGCCTTATGAAATTCGTTCTTTAATATTAAAGGACTTACAAACGGCGTTTCTCGGCGTAAAAAGTAAAAATCTGGAGAAATCTCGTTTTTTTTTTTAAAATTTTCTACATTTTGTTATAAAAAGCTAACGCGACTTAGTTCATTAGCAATGATGAACCGAGATACTTTTTCATTTATTTTTGTGTTTTATTTTCTTTTAACAAATTTTTTTTTCTAGTATGGCAAGCAGATACGGGAAAATTACCGGGCATTTAAAAATAAACAATCTGAAACAATCAACACTAAGGAATACAACAGTTATACGGTACCTAACGTAAGTACCTAATTGTTTTTTAAAAAATTATACGACGAAATTTAAAAAAGAAATACCCACTTGTCGTCTTGTCGTACTTCTTTTTATACGGTTGTGTAGTTTTGTATGAGACGCCCGCGAATTGATCGCCTACTTTGCTGCAATTTGAAAATGTCGTTGAATTTTGAACAGATTTGCGCCTCGATTAATACTTTCGTTGGTAATTAGATAGAAAAAATTATTAAAGTTTGTTATCGTTTAAGGGTGGGGGGAATTAAGCTTCCTTTATCATTGCTCATTAAAACCCATCCTTCCAATAAAAGCACCAATTATTTTATTTAATTCAAAAATTGTTTTACAGTACAATACCCACCGTGGCTCCTTGGCTTTTATATAAGTCAAGCGTCGCTAGTATTTGGAATTGACAAACTGGAATTAATATAGATCATTACTCTTATTCATTAAAGCACTATTTTTGAGTTGCATTCAGTAATTTGTTACAAAAGTCAGTGTCTAGACAGCGTTCATGCATGATGTTAAACAACATGTTCTTAAAGTTTCAAACAGGGATAAATGATTTTAAACGTCGGGGATTCGCGGTGTGTGAAGTTGCTTTTCATTTCGTCTTACAAAGACATATCAGCGACATTGTTTGAAGTTTTCAGTTGAAATAAAACCAAGAAGAAAATAATAGGAAATATTATAAATGAAAATATAGGTAGTTAGAAAGGGGAATTATAAGTACCTAAGGAACACCTTCGTAAAACCTACATATTTGAAAAACATATTTCGACCAAAGTAAATCAAAATGTCGTGCAGAAAGACCGACTGTTTTGGTGTATGAATTTTTAATATTTAAAGGAATTGCTCTATAGGCACTTTCCAACATGTGTAGGAGAAATGCAGTTAAATAATTCATATTAAAGTCTCCCTCTCCAAATCATTTTCAACGACTCGATCAAAAGATTTTTTTTTCAAAATTAGCTTACGTCAGTTCTATTCTTATAATACCTCCTTCTTCTAATTATATTACTGTTTTAACATATTTCTAAATTTTCCGTCTTCTCTAAACTGTTTGCCGAATTATCTGAAACGAATTTCCAAGCTGGATGGATTCTATCACAACCGATCTATTTCGAACAATGTAGTTGAACTACACCGAATACATTTGTCAAAATTTAGTTTAAACATTGAACCCGAGGTTAGATTTCGTGTTCACAATTTCACGAGCCATTTGATACGGTCAAACGTTCAATCTTAATTTACAAACTTATGTTATTGGAAATACACGGTGATATGTTGCGCCGCAATGCCTCGTACATGCAAAACAGATCACATATTGTAGTTGTCGGTGGTTATTTTTCTTTAAGTCCTCTCGTAGTACCCACTTTTGGGAAAAGATGCCACGTAGCTACCTACTCGATGCAGATTTATGGACGATTTGATATCTGTCGCTTTCAGCTCTATGTGTGCATAATCAACTAAACTCAAACTTCAACAAATGCCCTCGTTGATACAACTTTTACCCACAAAATATTCCCTATCAACTCCGCTGTCGCCATTAGTAAAACTCCTGTACAGCATGTGGAGATAGTGGAAGGCTCTGAGTGTACTTTACGATGACTCAATCACTGGCAGCAACATTTTAAATCATCTGCATTTCATTAAAAATTTTTTTCCGTCAATTCATTATTGATCATGACATTGATAAGATCATGACTTCTATAGGTCATCAAATCTATCAGCAAATCCCCTTCTTCTTTCAATCATTTTACCAATTCAAGAAAAATTTGAGAATCGGAGTTTAGCTGGTCGGTGCGAGTGCGCTTAAATCAACAATATATGATTGTATTAGTATAAAATTTATTTATAATTACATTTTTTGTGTTATGGAATGTTTGTTAAATTTTTAGTCTATTTTTCTTCACACAGAAACTTCATGTAAGGTATGTCTGTATACCACCATGACCCCTATTTTGGTGATTAACGAACCTAAATCGACTTCAGATACTAAAAAAATTGCAGTGGGCAAAATAACGTGATAACCTCGAGATATAATTTACTAGTAGACCAACGTAACATCGTTAGCTCCATATTTGAGAACGGTGCATGATTGCTTGATTACATTAAACTTACTAGTAATCTAGTAAACTTATTAGTACGGCAGCGACGGTAGTTTCAAAACTAAAGTAGATTTTACTATACGTCTCGCAACTGAAAATAAAACAAAAAGAAACACGATCTGCAACAATTACGTTTTTCTCGCGAACCGACTTTATGCTTAAACCCTTAATGGCTTAGCTTGTACGGATCTGCAAGACGAGCCCGGTGTTATGAAAACAATTTGGCCGCACTACCCTTTGGGCCGTCTGGTGTTATCAGAGGTGTTACGCACTTAAGCACCCACGTTCTCAGTTTCAACGCCGAAAAAGCGTCGCGTTGGTATACATATGTATAGGGCCGGTTGGGGATTTGAACCCGCGACTTCGAAATCCGTACTCTAGCGCCAACCACCTACTACATCAACTCGCCCTTTTTACGATATATTATTAAAGAGTCGTTTCTCTTTGAACTTTTTTCCGTATATTTTTCTTTTCAATAAATTCATATTAGACTTTACGAAATTGAAAAGTAGGCCTAAAGAGTAAAGTAAACTTAACTGTTATTGAAAATCGATTTATTTTGTGTAAGATCTTTTTATACAAAATCATCCCCACACAAACTCATGTTTAGGCTAAATTTTTATTAAATAACTTTGGAAGTAGTCAGTCTTTGAGACTTTCTGTTTCAGAAAGTGGCCCAAGAGCGTATTTATGTGTACGCTCAAAACATAACTTTGTCAAATTGCTAGTAAACTTCAAATTGGGGAAGGACTGCTGCGGACTGCTGGCTAACTTGGGCTCGTTAGATATACGAACAATTTTTCTGAAAAACAGCCAAGTGTGAAAAGGCGAAAAAGGAAACTTCTGTTGTAGATGAAATCTACAAATTTAAGATTATACTTTATTAAAAAATGTAAAACTTGGGTAAAATAGAGATTTTCCTAATTTGGATCATAATTTGCATCTTCAACTTGGTCGATACTCGGAGTAGCATAAATATTCAGATTTGAATAAATGAGAATTGCGCGGAAAGTAACTCATACATTGCTTGCCAGACCCTAATTTAAAAAGGTTTGTCATAATTTTATAAATTGTAAAGCTTATTTCATTTAAACGTTTGCCCGTACCTTCCGGTTAGTGTAAGTTCAGGGTCTAATCAATAACGTAGAGAACAGGTATCTTTTTTCTAATTTATTAGTTTTGTTCTAAGCTATCAGGGTTATTGTCATTGTTACGTTTTGTTATTTTGTAATTAGAAAGGCTCACGAGTACTGGGCTTTGGCATAGGACAGGTCATGCTCACATTCGCTTTATATTGCTACTAAATACACGGTTGCGGTTGGTCAGGCGATTTTATAATGTGATTCATATTTCTTTATTGTGTCAATTTTAGAACAAAAAAGTATCTGACCTCTAAACTGATTTGAATCTAGTCGTTTTTGTGGTATACCTCATTCTTGGCTGTCAATCTCTTTTCAAAGGATTTCATCCATTCAAGTTTTTTGAATGGCGAACTGTATTTAAAAGTACCATCATCACACCTGGTCAAAGGAGGACAAAAACGTTTATGCAACATTTGCAGAATATGATTAAGCAAATTTTTATATTTAACAAAGTGGGCGTTGAGTTTTCACAAACGTACTATGTACTATCTAAATTTAAGAGGTATGGTACCTGGTACCATATAGGTATGCTACATAGTATGCATTGATGCAAGTTGTTGCTATAAGGAAATTAGCCCCCGTCTACAGCTCGTGCTAATTTCCTCAGCAACAACGCATTCGTGAGCTCGAAAAAAAATTCGACAATATCGAATGCACTTGGGGACATTTCATATAAATATTTAATTATGTATTACTTATACTTATAATAATGTACGTAACTCTATGATGGTGTATCGTATCTACGTGTATTTATGCTATAAGATTTTTAAAACAAGTTCTCGAATTTAAATCCCCTGTTTTGAAACTAAAGAATCTTGGTCATCATTTTCTCGCGTTGTATACCCAACATCAGCCTACAATTTCATCCGACTCAATTAAATTAAGATTAAAAATTTTTATTACGTTAGGTAGATCTGGGATTTTTATTATATTGGCCGAAAGATTACAAAAAAATATACCTCGAGGGACGAGATGAAGAGTTTGGGAATTGAAAAAAAAAGATTAAGTTCGGTCGCTTGTAATATCTGCTTGAAGACTAAAAATAATTTTTTTCTCTCTTTCAAATCGAGTTTCAGCTCGATGTGCCCATTGCCCATAGCCCAATCAAGTATAATTTACTGAAGTTTTTACCACATAGTTTCGTTACACAAATTATAAGTAAAATTTTGAATATATTTATCACCATTTGTGGGTTGCTTCTTAAATTAGACTTTATAATAATAATCAATCCAAAAATAAGTATTAAATTTTAATTTCTTCTGTGTACTAACTACTAACGTACACAGTAAACTGTATGATTAATTTGAGTTTGGCAGTTGGCTGACGTTTTTCTTGATGGTAATAGGCTGTTGCTATGTGCAATCGTTATGACTTGTTAAGTTGAGCTTTCGAGAGGGGGCTCGCAATGTACGGTGTAGTTGAGTATGTGAAAATAGATAGGATAAAATTGAAGGAGAGAACGAGGGAGAGGGAGGATAAATGAGGGATAGTGCCGGAATGACTGTTTGAAAAAAATAATTGTGAAACGATTCTTTGTTGGAAAGTTTGCATGGTTACAGCTGAGCGACACCACATGCTTCTGTGCAATTACTGTTTAGATGTGTGTGTGTGTGTGTGTGTGTGTATGTATGCATGCATGTAAGGGCAGATGTTTAATTGTGCACCTAATGTAAATGGTTAATAAGACTTCAGTCGAGTTGGAAGTTAACGTAAAATGTTTAATTTAGTACTGTTGTTTATTGTACTTTTATGGCTTCGAAACAATAAAATGCTTTTTGTGTCGAACTTAAAATCGACTTTAATTTACGACTTTGTATCTGGGTATAATTATAATTAACAACAATAGGTAGTAGTTGGTAATGTGTTATATTAAAGTGAGTTTCAAATTAGTTTGGTCTTGCCAGGAACGGGAATTTAATATAGTTCGAAAATTAGTATGCAGATCAAGTTTAAAACGTCGTTAATGTTATTTTATCTTTAATTAAGAATTTTTGTACCATGAGAAATTTACAACAGATTGCGAATTTTGTTTTGCATATTAATTTTGGAATTCTAGCGAGATTTCTCTATAGTCAATTAGAAATGCCTACTTTATTAAATTGACTCAAAGTATAAAATTTTTCAACCTCTGGAAATTTCAATACCATCAGACTGTACCTCACCCCTCAACTCAATACGCACCATAGGGAAATTACATGAAAATTTTTAGTTTGAATCTCTATTAGGTAAATCTATTATGACCTTTGAGAAAAAATATATAATGTCTTCCTCTGACGTCGAGTATGCGTTGTATTTTAAATTTTACACGTCGGACACGGAAATTGGTGGACGTGTGTTTTCGTTTATAGGCGAGAAATTATTTTTTTGCGTATCTGACGCGACATCGTGCAGCCTGTTTCGAGGGTTGAAACAGCTTCAAGTGCGTACAGTATCATTGGCGTTTTTCTAGCTTTTCCAACTTACCCGAACTTTTGTGCCATCTCTTTAATTGCAAATCTCATTAAGTGCAATATTTAAAAGGGGATAAATTTTCAAAACAGCTCGTAGATTTTCACCGGTTTTCACAAGTTCAGTTTCCGAAAACCATGGGCATACTGGGCACACTGTATACTCGTATAGGTATGGTATTTACTAATAGGGCTGGGCAAACTATATTAAGACTTATTCGAAGTATCGATACCTTCGGCGGTATCGCCTAACGATATCAAGAGGTAAAAGTATCGAGGTTTTGAAAGTATTGATGTTCGTAAGTATCGAGGTATTGAAAGTATCAATAGTTTCGAAAAGTATTAAAAGTACCGAAGATGCCGGAAGTATCGAAGGTATTGAAGTATCGAAAGTATACCGGGATATTGAAGGTATCAAAAGTATCGAGGTGTCGAAAGTATTGAGGTTAGGTTAGGTTAGGTATCGAAGGTATTAAAAGTATCTTACGATACCTTGGTACCTTCGATACTTCAATATTACTTTCGATGCCTCGATACTATTGATACTTCGATACCTTTGAAACCTCAATACTCGATACTTTTCTACTTAGTTCATTAAATTCCAATTTTTTTTTTGATTTTAACGATATAAAATATTCCTCAAACTGCAAAAAAAATCATTTGATCGTTTTTGTTGAACGATTTTCAATTGTTTTGTCAGCCATAACGATTTATTAAATAAAATGATATTTTTAAAATCTTTATTTTAATGACGGACTATTATATTCTTGAAATCAGAAAAAAAATAAGGAATTTAATGAGGCGACTTTCGCATATATGGTTGCCATTTAAAAGATTTGAATTAAAACTCAAAAGTAATAATTCAAATATTTTTTATATAATTACATCTAATTTATCTTAAAATTACCTATTAAAGACCTTTTTAGATTTTTTGAATTTTTAATAACTAACCTTGATCGAAGATTTGGACGATTTGCCGTTTTTATTAAATAAATTGGAAACTTGGCAAAATTGCTTAATTTCCTTAAGAGATTCTGCATCTTCATGTAATTCTACTCAATTTTGCTAATTTAACCAACCCTGTATCTCTTATAATAACAAAGTTAGCCCCGATTGTATAAAGCCTGGATGCCGGCTAGTTAGTGAGCTAGTCAGGGAGGTTAGCTAGTTGTCGAGATACCAATTCGCTAAATCTCCTGTTAAGATTGTACAACTCTGGGTTACCCATATAACGTAGTGAGATATTTTTCACCCTGTATTGATTATTTTTGGGTCCTTTATAATACCAATCCTTTGTCTCATTTAATAGAATAGTTCTCGCTGTTGCGCTTAAAATTACCAAGTGCCTCATTTGAAATCGGCGACTTGATTAACTTACGCTTTTCTATTCCAAGCTACTAAAAGGCTTGTTGTGTATTTATTGAACTCTGTGGAAATAATTATTGCTCTCGTGCATCGAACGAGCTCTATTGATCGCGAGTATAGAGATCTCTCTCTTAAAGCAATTTAACTTCCAATACCTCTTTAGTTTGTTTAGCGAAGATTCGCTTCTTTGTTGTTTCTTTTGTCGCGGAATTTTGCCCGTTAGAAATAGTTCCTCCACTTTGAAATTACTTATTCGAAATTTACAAAAGGTTTGTAGAGCGCCTTTGAATGTGACATGTAAAGTACACCGTTCCCATCGGCAACTATATACTCACCACTCCACCACTCTTCTGCGATTGTCGTCGACAGAATAAAAGAAAATTGTCACACACTTCTTTTTAAATTTGCGAATTAACAATTTTACGAGGTGTCTCTCGACTCCATTGTTCAACAATGGTCGTTAATTACCTTTTTGAAAAAAAAAATTCACAAAAGAAAATTTCAATTTCAATTTTATGTAGTACTAATTTCAGAGCAACGAACTCGGAAATAATTTGCAGGATTATATAAGAAAAAGCTTATGCGTGATTTTGCAAGACCGTCATTAGTTAATTGTTGGCGTTATTACAATTTGCCAAGTTTGCCTCACTAATTTTTTTAAATTCAATTTATTTAAAATGGGGTGTTCGGCTTGGATAAGTTTTGTCTATTGTTTCGAAATGAAACGGTTTGTTAATTTTTTTTCTGTGTGGCTAATCGTCGTTGTCTATACCACATAGGTGTATTATATGCTCATTTTTGACCCAATTCAACCACACGCACGCACATGGAAACAGTTAAATAACCTTGACATTGGTTCATTATTAAAAACACATTAGAAAGCTTCGATTAACTTTTTTTTTTCCTTCAATGGAAACTCGCGCACGATCGTTTTTTTCTTAACGATCGCGTTTATAATGTACATTTTTATACGCGTTATGATTTTTTTTTATTTTTAAATTGTGAGGAGTTACCTCTCTCGACTCTCGACAACCCCGACTCGTACCCACTTCGAGACAGGAAATTGATTTCAGTATTTTCAATGCTCGACGCTTTTCTCCGTTCCTTTCCTAATTAAGTTTAAATATAATTACGACGACGAACATCCTTTCCATTTCATGGCTAACTGCGTTACAAACCTATCAAATATTAGGTTGCCAATGTCCTGCAGTGATAGTTGCATTTATTTCGAAATTAAATCTATTAACTGTTATATCGAATCGACAATCTAAAAATAATTTATTGTAGCAAATGGATTTCTTCTACTAAATGCATCATCGGTTAACGTATTATGCTTATTATGATTATTAACCGATAAATTAGCAGTAATTAGAATGATAGGTCAAACTTATAACTTATTTTCCTATTCCGCTTATATTAGTTATTCGATAATATACGAATTTAAAGAACACAATAAAAAGGTAGTACCTAATAATATGCATCTATTTCAATAAATTTGTGTACAATGTGTAGACATAAATTTACACCAGCAATAAACTCGCGCTTTTCAAGGGAAAAAACGTTTTCGAAGCGAAAATCTATACAATTTTATTTTTAAAGACTCATTTCAACTAAAAAGTTCACTAACTTTTCATCATAATCTTATTCGATTCAGCTTGATGAAGTCTATTTTCGAGTTGGAGCTCTTGCATTTTGTACTAACAAAACGTTTTACGTCGAGAAGTTTGACAATAAAATATTTGTTGTCATTATATTTGCCTTTAAAATTTTAAAGTGTAACAAAGGAAAGGTGACTCCATATTTGACCTCGTCCAAATTTACTCGCTTTAAAACTTGCAATTTGCTTCTCCTCTTCTACAAAGGTAGTATATTTTTAAATCATTTTGAGCGTTTTTGGGAACTCTCTTGAGCCACCAATTCGATCTTTTTTTATTTATTTATTGAGGTTTGGAAAATCTTTGATAGAGGCCCCTCCCCCGCTTTGAATATCTGCTGTGGGAGAGAGTGTGGAACTCGCCAGGGAAGGTGTTCATCCTGGCATACCCACTAAAACCCCTTTCCTCACATTGCCATTTTCCGGATGCCTTCTTTGGGACTCATCCATATGAATATTACTTCAAAGAGGGGGCGCGGTGGTTGAGCCCGAGGTGGTTGGGTTGGGTTGGGTTGGGTGAGTTGCGTCCACGAAACGCTGCTAAGCCGCCCTATTTTACTCCTCACTCCGTCTGACGGTCATGATTAGGCGAAAATAGTTTGTCAGGACAGCCCAGACCCCCTCATCTCTGAGGAGGAGTTCGGACACCGTTTCCGCCGTCAGGCCGCAAGACAGTTCCCGCTCGACGTCGGTCCTGCCGCTGTCAAAATGGGAGCACACAGAGCGTGCTCGGGCGTGTCCACTTCACCGCAGAACCAGCAGGCATCATGCAACTGTTTTCCGATCTTCTAAAGGTATGTGCCAAAAATGCCGTGGCCCGTAAACGCTTTCGTCGTATAATGGTCAAGCCAATTCCACTCACAGAGGTACCATTCAGTCAGGTTCTTAATGAAAACGGAGGCCCAGCCTCTGTACGGTTGCCAGTTTTTGCTGCACTCGTTAAGCAGGTCGGTCTCCACCTGCCCGAATTCGGCTTTCGGGACACTCCTCCTCCTCGCTCTAAGCTTGATCTGGATCTCCACTGGCGGGATCTTCGTCAGGACAAGGGAGGCCCCCAACGGGACGGTCCTGTAGGCACATGTCATCCGGAGCGCGGGATTCCTGTTTAGGCTCCCTATGGTGTTGCTGTATTTTGCCCATTTCAGAGCCGTGGACCAAAACTGATACCCGTAGAGTATGATAGAATTCTTCTATCATATTCTATCACACCAACTCGATCTAGGTACAAGAAAAGTGACGGTATCAATCGAACCGCATCGACAAATGCAAATTATAGTGATTATTTTAGTAATTTCATTATTCTGATATTGGTAATCGAAGACGCTGTGCGTAATTTTGTAAATATAAAAGCGACAGGACTTAACTTTAGGATTGTAAAGATTGTTGTATTTTCCAGCAGTACGTAGTTTTTTTTTTGTAGGATTGGAATTAATTTTTAATTTCACTGCTAAAAAGGTTATTTATTTCATTTCCAGAAAATCTGGCAGGAAACTTTAGGACTTCAGGAGTGCTTTAGGGTAGTCTCTTAGGTCCCGCAATTTATAATATTGCTATTCAAGTAAGAAAATGATTTAACAGTAGTACATACACCCACTAGTACTTTGGTACTGTTAGTAGTAGTTTCATTCAAACCAAAAAAACACGTTTAAAATAGAATCATATAGAGGTCGTCGTAGTGCACACCCGGTATAACGACCTGTCACAAAATTTGATAAGTGAACCAAAGTGTGAATTAAAATTGAATCTATCACAAGTCTTACGTTCCAATGTGTCCGTTAAAAATATAAATCAAAACTATATTTATTGTAATTGTTAAAATATAACAGTGGTTGTCCTAGCGCCAAAAAATAAATTGAATTATCAATCATTTGAACCGTAAATCGTGAGCTGAACCGTTAACGAATTTTTAAACATAGCCATAGATTAAAAAATGTAATCTTTTTAGTAAGCACCCAAGTCTCTCAGTATGCGCCAATGTAATTAATTTTAATTAACGTATCTTTGAACATTTTTTCCCTTTTAAACGCGAGCAACATCCAAATAATAGGCACATTTTATCGAGTTTGGCTTCTCTTAAAAGTATGCATTTAATTGAGTCGAAATCAAAAACCGTACAACTGTATAGTATAATTTTATGGACCGCTTGTAAATATTTACTCGTTGCTCCTACGTAAATTGTTTTAATAGTAAATTTATTTATTTAAAGTCATTTCCCGAAAAACAATTTAATTGAACTTTCCGAGCCTTGTTTACTCATGTCAACTTGCTAATTATACAGGATTAAATCGGGGATTTCATTGATTCGGCAACTATCTGTTACTGGCAGGATAATATGTAAAACTCGCCAATATTGAAGTCCTAGATTATCGTACTATACCCGTGGCGCATCTAATTATTTCATTTTAACCCAACTAAACAATTTCTATGAAAGTTGTTCGATTACCAAGAAGTTCTTTAGATAAAGAGAGTTATATAGGACTTCACCTCGCAGATAATTAAAAATGTAATTTTAAATTTTGAATTGGATTATTGAGAGCTTATTTTTGAGCTGATCGATTCGAGGACTCGGATCTCTGCTGAGCACGTTCTTTTGTAACGGTGAAAAACATGGTTAATCTTATTTTTTAATTATAGTTAGGAAATTGGATAGGCCCCAACGTCAATTTTTAATTGCCAGAATCCGCCTCGTAACACCAAAATGCCAAGCAAGTGTTTTCGTGTTTAAAGTGGCCTCTATCTCGAAGTCGCTCGAAATTCAAAATGTCGTAAGCGTGCCTAACCTAATACAATTCTTCTCAAACTAAATGAATTATTTTGGTTGTTGTTGAACGACATCCATGTAGTTTTTTAATCGAAATTTTCGTCTCGCCGGCGTGTTTATAAACATGGACGATCTTGAGCTTCTCAAAAGAGCTTAAGAGCGTGTTTATATTGCAAAAATGACGTATACCTAATACATTTTTCAGCCGCCTCGATCCAATTTTATAGAGGTTGTAAAATCAAAATAACGACCAGCTATTTGGATCCAGTCAAACGTGATTGCAGAATTTCTACTGCTTTCAATCGTGTACTATTTTTAAAAGACCGCTGCAGAAAACTCGCTTACAAAAGTGGAAAGAAACATTTACTATTCAGCAATTTGTGTGGAGAGATCAATACTTGTAGTAGGAAGGTGTTGACTATGTTAGGTGCTATATCTATTTTAATTTTTTGAAATAGTTAGGTCATCATACTACGCGATTTCTTGGTTCGCTTTTTTCGGAAATGCACACGTGTAGTATGTGTATAGGTAATATTAAAAAAAAATTTTTTTTTTACTTTACTTTTCGAGCGAGCTCCGTAAACTACCACTGTGAAAATAATTCGTTCCATTGGCAAATTGTTGTTGCTGAAACTTCTTGTTATTGTCCTACTTATCTTCTCATTTTGTACTTTTGTGCAGTAGTCATTTACTTTGTCTGGTATGGTATACAGGATGTATTTTTAAACGTGTTCATATCGTTAATTTTTGGCTCTAACGTCGTTATTTGGAAAGATATTCAAAAACTGAAAATACTTTCTAAAGGAGAGTTTTTCTGTTCTTTCAGACCAAGTAAAAAATCTGTGTTATTCGTAGTTTATTGTATATATCGATACCAACTTTTGTTTTTCATACCTATAGGGGCGGGCCATTTAAAAATTTATTTTTAGTTTTTCAATATCTTTCGAAATAACGACTTTAGAGTCAAAAATTAAAAACGTAAATTTTGTTATTTTTTGCCATATTCAGAAACAATATGGAGGGGGGTAAGTATAGGCTCTGAAAAGTCGGTTCGCTTTCAGCAACCTTTCTGGTCTTTTCCCTCAAAATTTAAGGGACCCGCGTGTGCGTGTGTATAAGAGTTACGGTTTATGCAGTTGCCAAATCCATATTGGTGAATTTACTATTCTACACCCAAGTATACGAATACCTTCTCCATTGCTTCATCGTAATGGTTCCTAATTAACATTTAAAACCAAAATCATGCAGCCTAGTAATTACTAAATAGGCGCTGTGTTACTGAGTTAATCACTCATTGGAAAAATTAAAGACACATAAATCGGTATGTATAATATATAGAAGCAGTTTGTATTTTTATTTATGTGACAATAATTACACGCATCAATTAACGTTAATTGCGAATTTGAACAAAAAACTATTTGAAATTCATTATTTTAATCGTAAAAAGTATTATTCTTCAGTTATTAGCTCCAATCAAGTAGTAATTAACTTGTCGGCAGAACTCGCTTTTTACATTACAATTTACAATAGAAATTAAAAATTCGTGGTGGTCTTTCTAGATTGAAAAATCTGTTGGAACGGACCTTTTGTTCTAATTAATACTTGGTTATTGGTAAATTACTTGAGCTTTAAATGGTTTAAAAATAATTAAAAGTTCAAATTATTTCAAGGTTTTTCAAATGACACGAAATTATCACATATATTTTAATTGTAATTATTTTGTATTGTACCTACTCATTTTCAATTATTGTAGCCTGCATTATTTGAAAACGGCCCTTTACCTTTTCTTTTTCTCCTTCCCCTTAGCTCTATAGTATGCTATAGGGGAGTGTTAAGTAGAGCTTAGGGAAAAATCGAACAATAATAAAATATTTTAGGTCACCAGCCCACTGAAGAACGAATAAGCTAAGTGACATGGAACTATTTATCTGATGTTTTCTATAAAATATAGTCTTTTTTTTATTTAGAAATTCTTCTATCTCTGATACTTTTCACATTTGATCAGCCGAAATGGTTTGTTCTTTGCCAAATGTATTGCAATCACTAATCACTCCTTTAGAAATACAGATAAGAGCATCTTATTTTATGATTATTGAGGCTGCAGAAATTCGTGCTGATCGTGAGACTCTTTCAGGAGCATACCTTCTCAGATTTAAGGAGAGTCCGAACGTCTCTGCAGGAATTGGGCGAATATTTTGAACTGTTAATTCGACATTTTTGACTTGAAAGTATACCTCGGGAACATCGCAGAACACCCTGTATACTACTGCCAAATTTAACTTTCTGTAGCCACTGAAAAAGTAAAACGTGTAATATTGAACGATTAAAACAAGACAATGCTCAGAAGGCGTAGAAACTCGACCTTTCTCGGTTCAGCCTTATTTTGGCAGGCTTGTCTTTTCAGAACGGTGGGGAGCTGGGTCAATTCGCATAATAGAACATGTTCGTACTAAATTATAAATTCGTACACTTCTACGATGCTCGTCAACTATATTTATGAAGCATTTTTATAATGATATTACAATGATGCCTAGTTACGGTTGTCATCATTTGGTTCTTCGTAATTTGTTGCGGTTCTACCGTGACGAATAAAAATCAGTATAAAGAATATAATGATGGTTATGTAACTACAATTTAACCCACATTTAGCTAACCAGCCGTATTCAAGGCCAACTTCTATAACTAAGCGAATTTTTAAACTATACATTTTTATCCGAGTTCGAAAGTGAAATTAATAATTTGAATGATGATTTATGAATAATAATTAATGGTCTTTGTTTGCTAAGACGCAAATTATAAAAACCCACTCTTTGGTTTTTTAACGAGGATTTTTTGTTAACTTTTAAACCTTTTTTTGAGTTGCCGTAATTTGTGAACTAAACAGGAGTTGATCGTTTGCTTTATTGAATATTTCTTTAATATTTATGGAGTTGAGTGGCGCCCGAGGTGATTTGTGAAGAATTACTGAATAAAGTCGATAAGTAATGTTATTGAATCTAGATGCCAACACTTTAGTTATTATACAAGTTCGTTTCAATAACCCATCCTCCAAATTAAGCTCCATGTAGATATTTGGATTTTCTTTTATTTCTTTTTTCAATTATTTTTAAAAGTCTTCACTATTGTAGCTGTAGGCCACGATAATTATTATCGTCTGAAGTGTTTTTATTTCCTAACGAGAGAATTTTATTGAAATAATTAAATTGATATTTTCTCATTTTCTGTACTAATGGAAATCTGTATTGATTGTAGGTACTACTTCCTAATAATAAACTTCGTTCGAGTCTCGTCTCTAATGAATAGGAAATTTATTATTAATTATAAGTACATATTTATAGGTATTTGATTTATTTTAAACGCAACAAGAAACCCTCGAGATGAAAATCTAGACTATTTGAAGTTCTTCATTTTATATTATTTAACAGCGGCAATTAATGGATTTTGCTGCTGAGTATTTATCTGTTTTTGCCAACAGAATTTATTCAAAAAGTTGTCCACGATGATTTTTAAGTTTAGCTACACTTACAGGTGTTAGTTTATTACCGTTAACTACCGTTAACTGTATAGAAAGAAGTAAATCATATATTAAAAAACTTAATCACGAAAAACGAAATGAACCAAGGGCCAAAATTCGGTATGATTTCGTTTTCTACATAAACTGATTGTTCTTTTTTAATTTTAGGAATCGGTTCGATCGCGTGTAGCTATGGATTTTACCGGATCTGTCGGCAGAATCGTAGAAGATCCAAAAGAAGCAAAGGCAATAGCCGTTGCAGAAGGTTATTCGTGGAAACGTCGGTGGAGACCTACAACGAGAACCCCATGTAATATAGCCACCATACAGGGTTTAGAATCTGGTGTACACATAACACAACCGTGGTTTCACAGTGGCATGACTAGGGACCAAGCCACTGCTCTAGTAATTAAGCACGGAACTGTCGATGGGTAAGTTCGCTTGGTTTTTCTTTTTTAATTTCCCATTCATTAAGACTAAAAAAAATTACAATTAATAACCGACTATGTCAAGAGGGAGCTTAAAATTAGGCAGAATACAATCGTTACTTACTTCTTAATTTGTAAATATCCTGTTTAATTATATACTTTTTGTTTCAGCGTATTTATTGTACGTGATAGCAGATCAAATCCAGGCTCATTTGTGCTAACTTATAAATGTGGTAGTAAAGTACTTCATGCACAAATAAATCCCATAATGGATCATGTTAGAGAAGCTCACGTTTTCTCATTAGACAGTGGAGTGACCAAATTTTACGACTTGCTACAGTTGGTTGAATTTTATCAGCTTAATGCTGGTTGTTTGCCAACACGTTTAACGCACTATGTGGTACAAAGTTCCAGTCCCATCAAAGTTGCGAATAATGTGATAGGCTCAACATTAACGGCTGGCAGTTATTAATGCACTCTTCGAACATACAAAAAAATTATTTAAAAGTCGTTAAATCGACACGTCCAGCTTGGTTACTTTTTTTGAACGTTTTCGCGAGAATTAAAGTTTTGTTTGATAGTTATTTATTATTTTTCCAAATTTAGGCTTATGAAGAAAAGAATTTAGTTAATGATAAAATGTAAGACTTGAATGATATCGAATAAAGTTAAGTTGTGAAATTTATTTTTTGAAGTTGATTTTAAGAGGACTAAAGTAAAATTGTAAATTCGCTAGCAGGGTCTCCGTACTTGTTTTGAAATTTTTCTAAGGGATTTTTTTCAGTTAAACCTTCGTCTTTTTATAGACAAATGTTCAATGTATATCCGTCTCTGGCGTTTAAAAAAAAAAAACAGTAGAAGACGAACATACCATGAACCTTTTCCAATAAAAGGAAGAAGTTTCAACCGAAAAAAATATCCCTTCGAATAATTCCGAGGCAAGAGCGGAGAGTCTGCATCGGGCATATTCTTAGACTTTTGCTATAATACGCTAGAGAGTTTACAAATTCGCTTTCGAGCCCTCTTAAGTAGATAGATTGTTCAGTATTAATCTCTTTATTAAACAGGGTGTTAATTAATATAAATTATTCTAATCTCTTTAATTATATAAGAATTTAGTTTTTAGGTAGGATTTCTCAAAATGTTAATAATGTAAAACTTTAGTTAAAATTAAATTTTGTGAGAAATCCGTACTTTATATAACGGCTGTGGATAGTTTGGTGTGAAAAAATTAAAAAAAAGTGAAAACCAAATTGAAAAAATAAATTATTCTTCGAAAGTTTTGAATTTTAAAAGATTTAGGAATTTTATAGTATAAAACGATTTATAAATGTTTGGACTTTTGTAAGTAATTTGTGACGAGTATTGAAGCTTAATTTTTAGTTTCAATTGTGAAGTTTAGATTGGTGCAAGGAATTCTTGGAAAAGTTGGACGTCTTCCATAACCAATCTAATCTTTTTAAATTAAATGTTTAAATCAAATTTAAAGTTTATCGACATTTTGTAGTAAAAGGACAGCTCAGTTAAGATTGAAACCAAATATTCTTGTCTAATTACAAGAAAGCAATACAAAATAATTTTAGTAGATGTGATATTTGTTTAGTCAAAATTATATTTTTATTTGTTCATAATCATTACCATAATGTAAGTTAACTATTAAAACAGTATTTTTTCCAGTTTTGCGTCTTCGAGCTTAAAACATGATACTTTCATTATTTATATCTATGTTGTAAGTAAAGCACATTGTAAACTGATAGTAAAATTATAGAGGATTTATTTGATGTATTTTCTGTAACTCCCATAACTGATCTTTCTTCGTAAATAGGTTTATAATATATTTTTGATAGTCATGCTTAGTAGTTGTACTTATGTAGCCAGTGTTTACTATATACATACATACTTTCAGTATAATTTTTTTACACTATGTAGTTAATACCATGATTGTCTCAATATTTTATAGTTTCTATGATTTATTCTATGTGACGATACCTATCTATGCAGTTATTAATACAAATAAACTTACTTTATTTAATCAGTGTGTTTTTTGTGAAGTTTCGTATGAACGATTAATTATTGTAGAGGAGAAATGTGTATAAATAAAATACTTCTCTATTAAAACCTGGATCTCTAGGACGTCACGTAAAATACTATGCAAAACTCAGTAGCGGGGCTTGCTTATTTAATCCTGGTTTGACGTATACCGATAGTGTGAATAAAGTACTCTAGAATTGCAACTTTTTTTAAATTGTACAAACTTATAATAATGGAGGGGGTGGGGTAAATTCGCGAAGTTTCATGACCAAAATTAAAACTGGCTGTAGAGAATGTAGGGGTGTTTGAGTTACAACACTTATTATTTTAATTAATGGTTGCTAATTTATTGTTACAGGAAATTATTCAAGAGGAAGAAGAACAAAAGTGAGATATTGGAACACGATATGCTTTAATACAGAACACTCCGCCAACCATTTATATCTTTTACAAGCTCACAAATCGTAGAATAATTAATTATAAGTTATTCCTACTTTAGACTGTTTATGCATTAAAATTTATAATTATAACATTAGTTTATTAATTCGTTAAATCTATTCGTAATGCAATACTGGACCCTTTCTAAGTTTAAATGCGAAAATTAAAAATTGTTGAAATTGCAACTTTGTACGCCTAACACGTAGTCAACACTTCCTACTCTCGCACTACATTACAAAATTTGTATTTTTACTCTATTTATTATAGAAAATGGTAGAGTAGGGTGGTCACATGATCAACAAAAGTTAATATAAGGCCGAGTTTCGGCTGCCGCTTCAAAGCTTATCAACGGTTAAAATCTACGTCCCAGGCGGAATTTTCGGTTTGCTCGTGTGAAAAATCAACTTCGACTTTTTGAATTTTTTTTTCTTTGAAGTTGTTAGGGGCATTGTTCTGAATATCTTTAGCGACTTTGGAATCATTTTGTCGAATATTAAATGCAGGAAATCAAATTCATAACGCACAATTATTTATTCATACCACAGCACTTTAACCCAGTATTTTACTTTAGAAGGCGCTTACAACGATAACATTTTGTTACCCCTAAGTAATAATCTAACTAAATTTGTATTTATTTATACAGAATAAAATAATATTATGTTTTAATTAATTTTTGTATTATTATTATTGTACCTACATTACGTTGAAAAAAATAAACGCTACAAAACTTAGTATTTTATTTTATTTAAAAACTCCAATACAATTAGAAGCAAAGAAAAAGAATTATAAATTATAACAGTACAAAGAGTTTTAAAAGTCGAATATCTTCTAAACTTGAGGATCAGAAGCGCCCAAATTGTACAGGGAGATTTGCTGGTAGTAGGACTAAAGAATCGCACCCTCAAAATTGCGTAGTTCAGACTTTTTAAGAATATTTTTTCACAAATTTATTTCGAATTTTACAATTTTCGGACAAGGTAGTAGGAGAGCAGAAATGCTATAAGGTGTTGGAAACGAATTTTAAATTAAAATACCAATATTATTGAATAATAAAATGCTTATCTTTTAAGCGATAACGCCTTGTTTCGTAACATAATAGCAACTGCATTTAAATAAATATTTCTCTTGAATTTATTTCGACCACCTTATGGACCTTCTGCTCTCCTACTACCTAGCCCGAAAATTGTAAAATTTGAAAGAAATTTGTGAAAAGATATTCTTAAAAAGTCTGAATTACGTAATTTTGAGGGTGCGATTCTTGAGCCCTACTACCAGCAAACCTCCTTGTACAATTTAGGCGCCTCAGGTCCTCTAGTTTAGAAGATATTCGACTTTTAAAATTCGTTGAAGAGTTATAGCAGTACCAAGAGTTTTAAAAGTCAAATATCTTCTAAACTAGTGGATCAGAAGCGCCCAAATTGTACAGGGAGATTTGCTGGTAGTAGGACTAAAGAATCGCACCCTCAAAATTGCGTAGTTCAGACTTTTTAAGAATATTTTTTCACAAATTTATTTCGAATTTTACAATTTTCGGACAAGGTAGTAGGAGAGCAGAAATGCTATAAGGTGTTGGAAACGAATTTTAAATTAAAATACCAATATTATTGAATAATAAAATGCTTATCTTTTAAGCGATAACGCCTTGTTTCGTAACATAATAGCAACTGCATTTAAATAAATATTTCTCTTGAATTTATTTCGACCACCTTATGGACCTTCTGCTCTCCTACTACCTAGCCCGAAAATTGTAAAATTTGAAAGAAATTTGTGAAAAGATATTCTTAAAAAGTCTGAATTACGTAATTTTGAGGGTGCGATTCTTGAGCCCTACTACCAGCAAACCTCCTTGTACAATTTAGGCGCCTCAGGTCCTCTAGTTTAGAAGATATTCGACTTTTAAAATTCGTTGAAGAGTTATAGCAGTACCAAGAGTTTTAAAAGTCAAATATCTTCTAAACTAGTGGATCAGAAGCGCCCAAATTGTACAGGGAGATTTGCTGGTAGTAGGACTAAAGAATCGCACCCTCAAAATTGCGTAATTCAGACTTTTTAAGAATATTTTTTCACAAATTTATTTCGAATTTTACAATTTTCGGACAAGGTAGTAGGAGAGCAGAAATGCTATAAGGTGTTGGAAACGAATTTTAAATTAAAATACCAATATTTTTGAATAATAAAATGCTTATCTTTTAAGCGATAACGCCTTGTTTCGTAACATAATAGCAACTGCATTTAAATAAATATTTCTCTTGAATTTATTTCGACCACCTTATGGACCTTCTGCTCTCCTACTACCTAGCCCGAAAATTGTAAAATTTGAAAGAAATTTGTGAAAATATATTCTTAAAAAGTCTGAATTACGTAATTTTGAGGGTGCGATTCTTGAGCCCTACTACCAGCAAACCTCCTTGTACAATTTAGGCGCCTCAGGTCCTCTAGTTTAGAAGATATTCGACTTTTAAAATTCGTTGAAGAGTTATAGCAGTACCAAGAGTTTTAAAAGTCAAATATCTTCTAAACTAGTGGATCAGAAGCGCCCAAATTGTACAGGGAGATTTGCTGGTAGTAGGACTAAAGAATCGCACCCTCAAAATTGCGTAGTTCAGACTTTTTAAGAATATTTTTTCACAAATTTATTTCGAATTTTACAATTTTCGGACAAGGTAGTAGGAGAGCAGAAATGCTATAAGGTGTTGGAAACGAATTTTAAATTAAAATACCAATATTATTGAATAATAAAATGCTTATCTTTTAAGCGATAACGCCTTGTTTCGTAACATAATAGCAACTGCATTTAAATAAATATTTCTCTTGAATTTATTTCGACCACCTTATGGACCTTCTGCTCTCCTACTACCTAGCCCGAAAATTGTAAAATTTGAAAGAAATTTGTGAAAAGATATTCTTAAAAAGTCTGAATTACGTAATTTTGAGGGTGCGATTCTTGAGCCCTACTACCAGCAAACCTCCTTGTACAATTTAGGCGCCTCAGGTCCTCTAGTTTAGAAGATATTCGACTTTTAAAATTCGTTGAAGAGTTATAGCAGTACCAAGAGTTTTAAAAGTCAAATATCTTCTAAACTAGTGGATCAGAAGCGCCCAAATTGTACAGGGAGATTTGCTGGTAGTAGGACTAAAGAATCGCACCCTCAAAATTGCGTAATTCAGACTTTTTAAGAATATTTTTTCACAAATTTATTTCGAATTTTACAATTTTCGGACAAGGTAGTAGGAGAGCAGAAATGCTATAAGGTGTTGGAAACGAATTTTAAATTAAAATACCAATATTTTTGAATAATAAAATGCTTATCTTTTAAGCGATAACGCCTTGTTTCGTAACATAATAGCAACTGCATTTAAATAAATATTTCTCTTGAATTTATTTCGACCACCTTATGGACCTTCTGCTCTCCTACTACCTAGCCCGAAAATTGTAAAATTTGAAAGAAATTTGTGAAAAGATATTCTTAAAAAGTCTGAATTACGTAATTTTGAGGGTGCGATTCTTGAGCCCTACTACCAGCAAACCTCCTTGTACAATTTAGGCGCCTCAGGTCCTCTAGTTTAGAAGATATTCGACTTTTAAAATTCGTTGAAGAGTTATAGCAGTACCAAGAGTTTTAAAAGTCAAATATCTTCTAAACTAGTGGATCAGAAGCGCCCAAATTGTACAGGGAGATTTGCTGGTAGTAGGACTAAAGAATCGCACCCTCAAAATTGCGTAATTCAGACTTTTTAAGAATATTTTTTCACAAATTTATTTCGAATTTTACAATTTTCGGACAAGGTAGTAGGAGAGCAGAAATGCTATAAGGTGTTGGAAACGAATTTTAAATTAAAATACCAATATTTTTGAATAATAAAATGCTTATCTTTTAAGCGATAACGCCTTGTTTCGTAACATAATAGCAACTGCATTTAAATAAATATTTCTCTTGAATTTATTTCGACCACCTTATGGACCTTCTGCTCTCCTACTACCTAGCCCGAAAATTGTAAAATTTGAAAGAAATTTGTGAAAAGATATTCTTAAAAAGTCTGAATTACGTAATTTTGAGGGTGCGATTCTTGAGCCCTACTACCAGCAAACCTCCTTGTACAATTTAGGCGCCCCAGGTCTTCTAGTTTAGAAGATATTCGACTTTTAAAATTCGTTGAAGAGTTATAGCAGTACCAAGAGTTTTAAAAGTCAAATATCTTCTAAACTAGAGGATCAGAAGCGCCCAAATTGTACAGGGAGATTTGCTGGTAGTAGGACTAAAGAATCGCACCCTCAAAATTGCGTAATTCAGACTTTTTAAGAATATTTTTTCACAAATTTATTTCGAATTTTACAATTTTCGGACAAGGTAGTAGGAGAGCAGAAATGCTATAAGGTGTTGGAAACGAATTTTAAATTAAAATACCAATATTGTTGAATAATAAAATGCTTATCTTTTAAGCGATAACGCCTTGTTTCGTAACATAATAGCAACTGCATTTAAGTAAATATTTCTCTTGAATTTATTTCGACCACCTTATGGACCTTCTGCTCTCCTACTACCTAGCCCGAAAATTGTAAAATTTGAAAGAAATTTGTGAAAAGATATTCTTAAAAAGTCTGAATTTCGTAATTTTGAGGGTGCGATTCTTGAGCCCTACTACCAGCAAACCTCCTTGTACAATTTAGGCGCCCCAGGTCCTCTAGTTTAGAAGATATTCGACTTTTAAAATTCGTTGAAGAGTTATAGCAGTACCAAGAGTTTTAAAAGTCAAATATCTTCTAAACTAGAGGATCAGAAGCGCCCAAATTGTACAGGGAGATTTGCTGGTAGTAGGACTAAAGAATCGCACCCTCAAAATTGCGTAATTCAGACTTTTTAAGAATATTTTTTCACAAATTTATTTCGAATTTTACAATTTTCGGACAAGGTAGTAGGAGAGCAGAAATGCTATAAGGTGTTGGAAACGAATTTTAAATTAAAATACCAATATTGTTGAATAATAAAATGCTTATCTTTTAAGCGATAACGCCTTGTTTCGTAACATAATAGCAACTGCATTTAAATAAATATTTCTCTTGAATTTATTTCGACCACCTTATGGACCTTCTGCTCTCCTACTACCTAGCCCGAAAATTGTAAAATTTGAAAGAAATTTGTGAAAAGATATTCTTAAAAAGTCTGAATTTCGTAATTTTGAGGGTGCGATTCTTGAGCCCTACTACCAGCAAACCTCCTTGTACAATTTAGGCGCCCCAGGTCCTCTAGTTTAGAAGATATTCGACTTTTAAAATTCGTTGAAGAGTTATAGCAGTACCAAGAGTTTTAAAAGTCAAATATCTTCTAAACTAGAGGATCAGAAGCGCCCAAATTGTACAGGGAGATTTGCTGGTAGTAGGACTAAAGAATCGCACCCTCAAAATTGCGTAATTCAGACTTTTTAAGAATATTTTTTTACAAATTTATTTCGAATTTAACAATTTTCGGACAAGGTAGTAGGAGAGCAGAAATGCTATAAGGTGTTGGAAACGAATTTTAAATTAAAATACCAATATTTTTGAATAATAAAATGCTTATCTTTTAAGCGATAACGCCTTGTTTCGTAACATAATAGCAACTGCATTTAAATAAATATTTCTCTTGAATTTATTTCGACCACCTTATGGACCTTCTGCTCTCCTACTACCTAGCCCGAAAATTGTAAAATTTGAAAGCAATTTGCGAAAAGATATACTTAAAAATTCTGAATTATGTAATTTTGAGGGTGCGATTCTTGAACCCTACTACCAGCAAATCTCTTTGTACAATTTAGGCGCCTCTGGTTTAGGAGATATTCAACTTTTAACATTCTTTGTACTGCTATGCTTCAAATTGTATGCTTATGTCTATTACGAGACGTAAAGTAGAACAGAATATGAGGACGTTACTTGTAAACCATTGGGCAGTTTTTAAATAAAGGAAATTGTTAATTGTTTTTTAGAGTTTATTTTTTGCAATGTAATAAGAAGTATACATACAATAATTGTAAGACATAAATAAATTAAAAACTATAATATATAAATACAAATTATTATTTTGTTAACTTCTTTTGTTACACTACCTAACATAGAAATTCATTGTATAGGTATAATATAAAAAGTAATATAATATGACAATATATTAATAATTATTAATTAAAGTACAATTAAACTAGCATAATATTACTAACAATCTAACAGAAGAGAAAAGAAATAATAACCGACACCATTGAAAGAGTCTTACAAACGAAAATACTGAGTTATACTGCTGTGGTTCGAATATATAATTGTTCCCTAAAAATTTGATTTTCTGCATTTAATAATCGACAGAATTATTCAATAGTCGCTAAAGACATTCAGAATAATGCCACAAACAACTTCCAAAAAAAAATTCAAAAAGTCGAATTTGTTTTTTCACACAAGCAACCCAAAAATTCTGTCTGGGACGTAGATTTTAACCGTTGATAAGCTTTGAAGCGACTGCCGAAACTCGGCCTTATATTAACTTTTGGTGATCATGTGACCACCCCACTTTGCAAATTTCTGTCGTAGATACAAAGTTTATAATGTAGTGGGAGAGTAATAAGTGTTGCCTATGTGTTAGAAGTAAAAAGTTGCAATTTTTAATTGGCACATTTTAAACAGAAAGTGATCAATATTGCCTAAAAAATGCATGTTTTAGACCTCGTACAAGTTATAAATGGGACTGTTAATCATTCTAAAGTCGCTTCTTATTTTACTATCTAGGAGTAGTAAGGATTTACAATTTTAAGAGATATGGATGCAGCTTGACCAGTTCAGTAATGTTTAAAAGAATATTCAATTTTTGTTGCGATAGCTAGAGGGTAGAGGGTGTAATAAACAAGAAAGTTGCGTTTGCACATTCCAGGTAGTACAATAATATGAAACTTTAGAATGATTGGCATTCTTATTTCCAGTTTGCTATAACTAATTAATAGACTAATGTTATACATTAGTTATACAACTACTGATTTATAGTAAAACAAGAAAACCAATATCGACGACAAAAAATTAATTACATTTAACTACCTAAAGTAAAAGACGCGTTTAGCGGACAAAGGTGCCTAAAGTAAGCTGAAAGTCAGCATAAGATGAATTTAGTTACCACAGTGCTAACTCTCGGCATACAGTTAGCAGATTGTAAGTCGCTGAATGATTTATAATTAATCACTCTACAATGTTTAAGCTTCTAAAAGATATAAATAGTTGTTGAACTGTTCTGAATTAAAGCATAATGGGTGGAATTCTGAAAAATTGCGATTTTTTAAGAAGTTTGTTATTATCCTCATTTAGGTATATTTTCCCCATCACTTACGGCCACATTTTTATTAAAATAATAAAACCCCAAATAATACGTTCTGGCCACAATGTCAGTGTCAATTCCAAATTCACAAATGAAACTAATGTCGAGGTTACTAGCTCGCCTAACATCCAAAAATTTGAAAATTTCTCTCGAGACGATAAACACTATTCAAAAATCTTGAGTTGAGAAAAATTACATCTGTTCAAGAGCGATTTAATCTGTAGATCTATTAAGTAGGTTCCATTACAGTTTCGGATCGTGTTCCAGGCTTGTCCTTGTATTCATTTGTATCTAAAAGCACAAGATTACTAAATTATAGGTTTCTCACTTATAAATATTAAAATACAGACATGTTTCGTATTTCTAGTAAGTAAATTTTTTATAAAATAAGTAGACCCTGGCGTGCTAAAGCCCCAACAATAACAAAATGTGGGAACGACCTTTTTGAACATCCAATTTCTCCAACAAAATGCTGGTAAGCTGTTACATTTTTTTGATGCCATCGTCTACTTTTAGTATACAAATTGTGTCCTTTTCAGATTCAGATGCCAATTTTAACATTTGGTATACAGTCAGGTCCGGTTATAACAAGCACGCTAGTGCCACCAAAATGTGCTCGCTATTATCAGACCGCTCGTTGTAAAAGGTCTTAGTTATAACCAATTTATTAATTATCTACTGCAATTTAGGTTTGATTAGGGTAGAGTAACACTAAGCAACAACAAACAATCACCAATGACGAATGTATGTGATATATACAGGGTGATTCATTAAGGATGGACCAAACAAAGCAGGGTGATAGAGGACCTCGATACGCATTGATTTGACCCCCATGTGTATCTCCGAAACTTGATGGTTCGGGAATTATCATGATTTAAGTGTATTTCCAGAAGAACCTGATTTTTCCATAGATATTTTGTCATGCTGACTAAAGCGTTCGGTCTAGCTTGATGAAATTTTCCAGAGGTGTAGTCCAATAATGAGCCTATCACACCGTATGTTAGCATCCTCAATGTAACTTGACAATAGTTGGAAAAAAAAGATCTTTCTAAAATTTCATTACAGCAGAAGCACTCTCCCTTATTTTACTACGCTCTTGCAGAAAATTTTGACATGAAAATTTTTTTGGTACATGTTTTAAAAACTTCTCTGTTCTATTGACCATGTACCCTACAAGTTTCATTCACCTAGTCCTATTGCTTGTCATCAAAAAAATTGTGTTACTAGAAAAAGGCGATATTTCATGTTCCTTGTCGCAATACATTGGAACGATGATGATAGTTTTCAATTGTTGCGAATTGTCAATAATAGTGACAGAAGTGAAAATACAGGTTTTGTTCATTAGTTTTTCGTGATCAAATCTAGTTACTGTGGGCTCAGTTCTCGCTCATTCTCGATTCTCGGTCAACGACTCATTGCTCTGGTACTTGTGGAAGGATCCGCAATGACTTCTTCTAATATTATTTCAACGCGCTTAGGATTCCCTCTAATTCTTCCTTTTTAATTTTTTTGGTACATGTTTTAAAAACTTCTCTGTTCTATTAACAATGTACCCTACAAATTTCATTCACCTAGTCCTATAGCTTCTTATCCAAAAAATTGTGTTACTAGAAAAAGGCGATATTTCATGTTCCTTATCGCAATACATTGGAACGATGATGATTGTTTTTCATTGTTGCGAATTGTCAATAATAGTGACAGAAGTAAAAATACAGGTTTTGTTCATTTCGTGATCAAATCTAGTTACTGTGGGCTCAGTTCTCGCTCATTATTTGGATTTTGTGTGTATTGTTCGTTATTTAAGTCAAGTTATGCCTTATTCGCAAAGGGAATATGCAGTAATGCATTACTACTATGGTTATGCAAAAGGAAATGCTCGGCTTGCCGCAAGATTGTATCGAGCTCAAGTGATGCATCGAGGTGGACCACAACCTGCAACTTACCCGGATCACCGGGTTATTTTACGCGTGCATAACGCATACATAGAGGGCCGTTTGCCTGGAGCGAGTGATCGAGAAGGAAGAATTAGAGGGAATCCTAAGCGCGTTGAAATAATATTAGAAGAAGTCATTGCGGATCCTTCCACAAGTACCAGAGCAATTAGTCGTTGACCGAGAATCGAGAATGAGCGAGAACTGAGCCCACAGTAACTAGATTTGATCACGAAAAACTAATGAACAAAACCTGTATTTTCACTTCTGTCACTATTATTGACAATTCGCAACAATTGAAAACTATCATCATCGTTCCAATGTATTGCGACAAGGAACATGAAATATCGCCTTTTTCTAGTAACACAATTTTTTTGATGAGAAGCAATAGGACTAGGTGAATGAAACTTGTAGTTGTATGTTGTGGTATTGTATGAATGGTCAATAGAACAGAGAAGTTTTTAAAACATGTTCCAAAAAAAATTTCCATATCAAAATTTTCTGCAAGAGCGTTGTAAAATAAGGGAGAGTGCTTCTGCTGTAATAAAATTTTAGAAAGATCTTTTTTTCCAACTATTGTCAAGTTACATTGGGCATGCTAACATACGGTGTGATAGGCTCATTATTGGACTACACCTCTGGAAAATTTCATCAAGCTAGAACGAACAGTTTAGTCAGAATGACAAAATATCTATGAAAAAATCAGGTTCTTCTGGAAATACACTTAAATCATGATAATTCCTGAACCATCAAGTTTCGGATTATACACATGGGGTCAATTCGATGCGTATCGAGGTTCTCTATCACCCTGCTTCGTTTGGTCTATCCTTAATGAATCACCCTGTATATAGGTTTAAAATCACTTACGAGGGGTTACACGGCGAGCTACAATAAGTTTGTTATCATTATCATGCTTTATTTTAGAAGCTAACCGTCCAATAAATTATCAAATCTTCCACAAGAAAGGAAGTAATCGCACCAGTTAAGAACGTTTCAAGTATTAGAAATTGCTTGTTATAAGTGAAGTTATTCCGCAGTTTGGTATGGGTAATACGCTCGTTGTATCAGAGCTCAAAATGTATTAAGTTAATTAAGAATTTTTCGTGCGATGAGAAATGACTCGCTAAAATCGAGATCTTGCTATAAGCATAGTTCGTTATAACCGAGCCCAACTGTACTTCCTTCGATTTCTGACTGCACACGGTAATAATGATAACAAGCGTGCTGTAACTCGTCGACACCAATTTTAAGTGTATATTTTACACACAGTCATCATTGTTTCTTATTGCTTAGTGTTACTCTTATTCTAATTAAGCGTAAATACACTAAATAATAACTCGGAGCACACATGAAAAATCTTTTACAGCGAACGGTCGGATATAGCAAGCACATTTTGTTAGCACAACCGCACTTGTTATAAGCAGACCCGGTGTACTAAAAATAATATAAAATTAAAAAGCACCAATGACAAAATGTGAATATATTAAAAAATCAAACAACCTTCTTTATATCCTGTCGATCTGCGGTAGAAAACTAGTATACTGTTTTGCAGCTAACATTGGCTCAATCCTCATCTCCTCCTCATCTACTGTACGAGCTAAACCTTAATATAAATTCCATGAGATTTTTAGAAATATGGCTATAATTTTTGTCACTTACTGTTTATGAGGCTCCTTTCAATTCGGTCTGTATTTTCATTCAAGTATCCGGTACGTAGTGATAGAACGAATTTTTAAAAATGTAAGGTTAGAAACTTTCCAAGTTGACATTTATTTATTACAAATGGAAGTGGCTCAACTTCCACGCTTATTCTCCGGTAAAATAAGTTTAATAATCTTCCATATGCAACCCATCGTACAATTCTGTATTTACGGTCGACACAATTTACTATTTTATCGAATAGCAATATAAATTTAATTAAACTTTATTATTTTTAATCATTTATGTATATTTTTCTTTACACCTATCATCACCTCTTTATTAAAATAATGCATTCTCACCACCATGTCAGTGTTGGTTCTAAATTCATAAATGAAACTAGTACGGTCAGATCTGTTTTTAACTAGCTCCGCTTATAGCCAGGTTTCAACGAGTAATTTCGCAAGGCACCAAAAATCGCCCATTCACCTTAATAAATCTCTAATTTTGATACGAACTTGTATAATGAGCAGATCTATTATAACAAGCGTATTTCCTTTGTTAAACTGTGAAATTACTTCTCTAATGAACAATCTCTAATATGTGAAGAACACTCTCGGCTGCCGCGATTACAATGAGGGTTCGATGATTCATCAGTTGATTAGCTTCAATTATTCTCATTACGAATACAGTTCTAAAATCGTGTTTCAGGCCATATTTGATTTCCACTACATCCTTGTACTCATTTGTATCTAAAAGCACAAAACAACGAAATTATATTTCATTTCCCACTTGTAAAATTTAAAATACAGTCGGGTCTGGTTATAACAAGCACACTAGTGCCAACAACGTGTGTTCGCTATATCCGACCGCTCGTTGTAAAAGGTCTTGGTTATAACTGATTTATTAATTATTATCTACTGTGTTTAGGCTTGATTAGGGTAGAGTAACACTAACCACCAGAAACATTGACAAATGACAAATGTAGTGAAACATACGTTTAAAATCGTTTACGAGGAGGTAAACGGTGAACTAGAATAAGTTTGTTATCATGATCATGCTTTATTTTAGAAGCTAACCGTCTGATAAATTATCAAACTTTCCACAAGGAAGGAAGTAATTGCACCAATTATAAGAACGTTTTTCACGTATTAGAAATTGCTTGTTGCTCGTACATGCTTCATATTATTGAAAAGTAGGTATTCGGTACTATAGTAACATACAAAAACAAAATAAGTTTCAGTTTTGATGCAGTTGAAGTTACATGTATTTAATGTTAATTCAAGTTAATCTGTATGCTCGTATTCAATAAACGGAACTGATAATTCAATACATATTTCTATTAACTTAATTTTTAATAACCCTAACAATAACAAAATGTGAGTAATTACCTTTTATAAAACACCCCATATCTCATTGTTTACATCTAAACACTGGTAAACTGATATATTTTTTATGCCATCATCTCCTTTTAGTATACAAATTGTGCCCTTCTCAGATGTCAATTGGAACATTTGGTATTTCCTTTGATTTTCGATTTGCACAAAATGACAATGCTGCATAACTTTTTATTTAACTGTACTAAAAATAATAAAAAAAAAAAATTCAAAAGTATCGATGACAAAATGTGGACATATTCAAAAGTCGAACAACCTTCTTTATATCCTGTCGATCTGCAGTAGCAAACTAGCATACTGTTTTGTAGCTAACATTAGCTCAAGGGTAACGTACATTCATCATCTACTGTACGAGCTAGAACTTTATAAATCAAAGATTTCCAATTTTTAAAAATTTGTGCCACAAATATGGCTATAACTTTTGCCACTTACTTTCCTTTCAACTTGGTCGGTATTTTCATTTCAGTGTACAATACGCAATTTGTGTAAGCATGAATTTTTCAAACTTTAAAGTTAGAAATAGAAACTTTCCAAGTTGACATTCATTCAAATGGAAGTGGCTCAACTTCCACGCTTAGTCTCCGGTAAAATAAATGTAGTACTCCTTACATATGCAACCCAATGCTGCATTAACGGTTGACTCGGTTTATCGTATACTAATTTTAGTTTTATTAGTTTATTATTGTTCTTGGAGCCGGTTAATTCATCTCCAGGTAACGCTATCTTTCAGATAACTGAAATAAGCAAATAAGTATTTATTCGCGTATTATCAACGCAAATGTTTATCTGTTACATAAGTAAATTATCTTTTAGTTAGACATCTAGAATTTGATTTGTAGATGAATAAACAGGTCTTTTTTACAAATACACTTCGCAAAGTCTCAAACCGTGTTCCAGGCCGCATTTGATTTCTATTATGCATTATGTCCTGGTATTGTATTGTATCTAAAAGCACAAAACTACCATATTATAGATTTCTCACTTGTAAAAATTAAAACACCTACATGTTTCACATTCCTACTAACAAAATGTTTAATGCTACCATGCTAAAACTCTAAAGGTAGCTACAGACTACTATTTGGGTTTTGTGTTTTGCATTTCGTATTTCGTCATGTTTCGTACCTACCTTTTCATGAAAAGGGCATACACCCAATTCGTATTCTAATGACGAAAATTTCATATTTCACTGTTTACGTTTTCACGACGTTTTCGTGTCTGGAGATTAATTCCCTGAATACGATCTCAAGACGAAACACGCAACACCACAAGACGCTACGAAATAGCACAAAATTCTTGCAAAACAGTGTTTTCGTCTGATTTCAAGCTCTCACCGCTTACCAACTTACCAAGCAAAACAGTGCGAAACGCTACAAAACGGTTTTCTCAAAAAATAAACTCGTGAAAAACTCATACACACTATTCATGAAAAGACGAAACACGAAATGCAAGATGTGAATAGTGTGTAGTTATCTTAACCATAACCAAATGTGAGAAATTACCTTTTTTCAACATCTCATAAATATACCATTGTCTTCAACTAAACACTGGTAAGTTGTTACATTTTTGATGCCATCATCTCCTTTTAGTATACAGATTGTGCTCTTCTCAGATGCCAATTGGAGCATTTGGTATTTCCTTTGATTTCCGATTTGCACAAAATGTCACTGCTGCATGAGTTTATTATTCAACTGTACAAAAAAAATAATATAAAATTCAAAAGTACAGACGGTAAAATGTGGACATAATATTCAAAAGTTTAACAACCTTCTTTATATCCTGTCGATTAGCGGTAGCAAACTAGCATACTGTTTTGCAGCTAACATCGGCCTAAAAGCAACGTACATTCCTCATCTACTGTAGGAACTAAAACTTAATATAAACTCCAAAAGATTTTCAATTTTTAGAAATTTGTGCCACAAATATGGCTATAACTATTGCCACTTACCGTTTATGAGGCTCCTTTCAATTTGTTAGGTATTTTCATTCAAGTATCCAGAACGCAATTTGTGTGTTGGTAAAAGCATGAATTTTTCAAACTTTAAGGTTATAAACTTTATGGCTAAACTTCCACGAGTCTCCAGTAAAATAAGTTTAATACTCCTACATATTTATGCAACCCACCGTACAGTGCTGCATTTACGGTTGACACGATTTATTGTTTTATCGAATAGTAATTTGAGTTTTATTTTTATTCTTTAAACATTTAGGTATATTTTTCCGTCATCTAAGACCACATTTTTATTAAAATAATGATAAATCCCAAATAATAAATTCTTACCACCATGTCAGTGTTGATACAGGATACAGTAGGCCCGCTTTTACGAGCTCCGCTTTCTAATAGGTACGTGAAAACGTCTACATCCCAGATACCATTGTCTTCAACTAAACGCTGGTATAAGTTTGTTGTTAAATTTGTTAATGCCTTCGTCTCCTTTTAGTATGCAAATTCTCTCCTTCTCGGATGCCAATAGTAGTTTTTCAGATTTCCGATTAGCACGAAATGGTAATGTTAAAACAAAACCCAGAAATTACTCAAATCACCAAACTATACTAAAATTAATATTAAGTAAAATTACGAGCTCCTCTCGACTACTTAAGAGCAATAAAGTTTACGATCGTTCGTTTACCGAATGTGTCTAAGCGTAAAGACTTACCTTTTTCATTTGTAGTTGGCATTCAAAATTGCGTTTTTCTTATCGTATTAATAAGCTGGAACTTTTATCCAACAATCTTGTCATTGATGGAAATCTGGTACGTTTTCTTGTCCCCCACAATCTGCAATAATAGAGTTAATAAGTTTTTAATAATAAAAAAATTCACTTTTAGGGAGGCACAAACTCATCACCTCAACTCGATTTGCAAGGATATAACGCCCTATTTGTCAATAGGGGGTTGTCAATTACAAGGTAATGGTAATGAAAAAGAATTTTATGATGAGAAACTTTTTTTAATTTGGTGACGATCAATAGATCCCGATAATAATTTGAATGTGGCTTAAATTTATTAAATTTAAATAAAAAAAGGAAAATGGTTTCAATTGGTTAAATTTAATTCTCTGAAACCATTAAACACTATTGATTTTGAAAGGGTCGGTAATAATTGTAAACCCTATTATTACTACTTAGTAGGTATCATTACTGTGATAGATTGAAACGACAAAAAAGTTATAAACTAAAACTTTAATTGCAATAAGATGCGATCCCTACAAGATAAAACTAATAAAATATTAGAAATAATTGATGAATAATTTAATAAACAAATGAGTACCTACTAATTCCTTTACTATTCCAACTCTTGACTCCCTTAAACGAGGGTGGAGGGTGAATTCGAAAAACTATATTTGAATATGTAAAAACCATGGACATGTTACCAAACAAATTATTAAATTATGTATAAATTCTAAATTGTATCTTCTCGCAAGTTGAAACGTGTAGGTGAGTTATCAACATGTGATTAGAAAATGTGTGGTTTTAGCGTAAAATAGTTGAAACTCGAATTGGCGCGCACACAATGAACAATTTAACCCTAAAGCTACCGTACGGGGTACCCGGGTACTTTTTTGAGTTTAAAAGCCTATAACTTTTTTTGTTTTAAAGGAATATTATTGAGACTCTTTGACATCCTGTAAAATTTAATTCTTTATACGAAAATATTAGAGGGGCACAAAAAAATTAAGTGAGATGGGATATTTTTGTAATTTAATAACTTACACCTTAAACCTACCGCATGGGGTACCCGGGTACCTCGCTGTTATTTGCTTGTATTTCATGGGGAATCAATCAATTAAAAGTAGAAGTATTCGACTTATCCATTTATATTACACATTTTTATATTATAAATAATTATTATTATTATAAACAATAATTATTACTAATTAGAAATTGCAAAAAAAGTTAGTGATGAACTTTTGTACTTGCACAATCGTTAGATCTAATGGAAGTCGGTGAGATATGCCTATCACAGACAAAATTTTTACAACTCTCTCATCTCTTCCTCGTTTTCCTGTTTGGCATCTTTTCACCATTCTTTCAAATTATGCAACAACCAATTACCCTCAGTCGTTCAGTTTTATCCCGTTCTTGAACGTTTATTTGTGGCTGTGGTTTTGTAATGCTTACTTTGACGCCAAGAAATGATAACAATGCAATTTTTATCAAAATAAAATTGAATAAGTAATCCTTTAGTTCCCTAGTTCATAATCCTTAATCCCTAATCCTTAGTTTAGTTAGTATAGATCCTATATACTTCGATCTAGTATGGATGGCATACAAAGAGTTTTTCCTAAATCTTTTAAAATTTCCCTACGTTTTGATTTTTGAATTTTGAAGGCAGCTAATAGGGTGATTTTCAACAAAAATTATTTCTATGATTCTGGACACGGATTGTTTGGAAAGATGCTGCAGTACAAAATAAAAATAAACCCTGTTGTAAATGTCCACGACGCTATGCCCACAGAAAGCGCATGTTATCTTCACAATACAGCTTACTTTTGAGACGCAAATAGTTATTTGCTGGTTATAAATAAATTTTGGATTAGGTAAAAAGGCGTGGGAAACTAACAATTATCTTCTGAGCACTGTCGAAATAAAGCACGTGCCGACACAGGGTTTATTTGTAAAAATATTGCAGTGTAATATAACATAAACTCCGTTGTAAATGCCGACGACGCCATGTCTTCACAAAACCGCTCCAATTTGACAACAAAAATTGTTATTTTAATTTTTTTAAAATTATAATTTAAAAAATAATAAATTTGCAAGTTGCAATAATAATTAATATCGCCCAAATATAAACTAATTAGCTGTATTACTACTCATTCTCCATATAAAACATGCAGGGTACCCGGGTACCCCGTGCGGTAGGTATAAGTTGTAAATTTGTATGGTACCATGAGGGTTAAAATCAAATAATTTATAGTATTATTCCATTTTTTGAAACTGGCCTTCGCGTCAGAAATTTATGTTTCAATTCAAGTCTGTATTTGAAATACAATACGTTGCCGGTTAAACAAGAGATCAAAATACTTCGATTCACCGTCAGAAAATTTCAAGGATCCTAGGAATAAGTCAATACAATCACTTTTTGTTATAATAATGTGTTATTAAGGGGGTCGCCGACGCTTCGTAGCTCCCCCCGCAATTCCCTATTAAAATTAAGGGGTTAACAAAATTGAATGAAAATTTCACAACGAGTCTCCCTAACTATTGCGCATTAACAATTTAATATCTCTCTCATGAGCGACTCGTTTGAAGAGGATTAAATAAATTTTTACACTTAATCTGACAAGAAATGAACAATATTGATTGATTGATTCCTTTTACTAATAAATGTAAATGGTTTCAGGTCAACCAATTAATTAGTTATTAAATACAAAGTCCGAAGAAATAATGACCGTATTAATGAGAATGAGTAATAAGCTTAGAGCTTAATTAGTTCGTAACAATCGCAATGATTTTGGTCGTAAGACACCTAATCGACAGACTATAATGAATTCAATCGATAAATTCGAAAGTATTGGGCAAGTTAGTGACGTGAAGACTCTAACTTGTGTTTGCGGAAAACATCAATGATGATATAGAGATTTTAGCTGAAAATTCAAGTTGGTCCACTCAAAGACGAACATCCACGTATAGCCCGTGAAACAATCGCCATGTTGTTTAAAAATAACATTAGAGTGGAAATTGGGAACATAGGGTCGGAAATTTGTGAATCTGTGATGAAAAATTTTATCAAAAAAATCACGATTTGTCAGCGAAGTCCAGAAGATTTTTCAAAAAAAGCGATTCTAAAAAAATACTTAATTTAAAAGAGACGGTCTTAATAGCAAATAGACCCTTTTGCCATTTATAACGTACTAATATTCTATTTTAAATTTATACATAAAATCGTTTCATTTTGTAATTATTTTACACAAATCATAAAATTGATGAGATTCTAATAAAAATTAATTTTTTTATTTTAATTAAAGCAAGTAGCCAATTGCTTGAGAAGCCCGGGACGCTCTATAGTATCCAGCGCTCCTGGCCAGTCCAATAAAATTAATTCTACAATTAGAAAAACGCCAAGAGTATTAGATGGCTTCTTCAATACAAAAGTAAAGCCAATTTGGTGTTATAAAAAGTTTCCACAAATTTTCCAGGGTGGGGGTATTTATTTTATTTATGATGCAAATTATATTACACTAACTAATCATCTTTTTAACTTGGAACCATTTATTACAGTTCAATTTATTATTTATACTAAAATTTACACAATAACTTTAAGTAAGAATAATGACATAATTGCAACGAAATTAGTGCTAATTAACACCTAATAAATATTAACACTAGGAAAATGTACATACAGTAGACTCGCGATATAGTGAACGAAAAAAAAACAGGGCGATTCACTATTTGGAACTATTCGCTATTTCGAAAGGGTCTTTATAACCGTATTAACAGGAACTAATACCATCTTTATTTGACATTTTTACATCCCAATGTAATTTTTCATTCTCAGAGCCTAGACGAATCTCCCCCCCCCCGTGAATATTTTATCTGAAAACATAGCTCCATAAAGTACACACCTAGCACCGGCTAGCACCCCAACCCCAAAGCTAGCACCACCCCCGTTTTATCGTTTTAGAGGTCAAAAGCTAGCTCTGCACTCTACTGAACTAGCACCCAAATCTTAAAACTAGCACCACCACCCTTGCGGAGATAATGGGGGTGGAAAAAAATCTAGCCCCCCCAGTTAGAATTTTTTTTTTAAATTTCGGGGATCAAACTTAATGAGCTAGCACCACCTAGCTCCCGATATTTAACTCCTTCCCTTCGGCCGTTTTAGAGATATTGAAAAGCCTTTTCGGGGGGAGGGCTAAGTTAATTCTAGCCCTATAAATCGTTTTAGAGTGACCAAAATCTAGCTCTGCAATCTACTGAGCTAGCACCAGCTAGCTCCCAAATCTTAAAACTAGCACCACCACCTTTGCGGAGATCGGAGATAATGGGGGTTGAAAAAAAATCTAGCCCCCTCAGTAAGTATTTATTTTTTTAAATTTGGGGGATCAAACCTACTGAGCTAGCTTCTGTGGGCTATCCAGAACACACAGAACAGTAAAGATCCAAAAATGGAAAACTGAGAACAAAAAATCTCACTGGCATAACATACCAGGACATAGACAGGCGAAGAAATTTATTGAGTACTCGTCTACGAATGCTAAAAAGCTTTTTCTTCTATCAAAGAACGAAATCAGATTTATCACAGGACTGTTTACTGGACACTGCCCAGTGAGGTACCATCTCAAAAAACTGGGACTGGAAGATAGTGACATATGCAGATTATGTGAAACGGAGGTCGAATCCGCCGAGCACATTCTCTGCAATTGCGATGCACTAGCTCAACTTAGGTTGAAACACCTAGAGCAGGCACAACTAACGCCTGAAGAAATGAAAAGAAAGCCTCTCAGGGATACTCTAGGCTTCATTGACAAGATCGAATTCTTGAGAATATAATACGAGTAGGGTTATGAACAAAAGATCAACGCTGGTCGCAGTTCTGTGAGGCTTACGTAGCCAATCGACCCCTGACTACAATACAATACAATACTGAGTTAGCACCACCTGGCTCTCAATTTTGAACCAACTGTCGTCGGTAGTTTTAGAGATGTTGAAAACCTTTTCTGGGGGTGGGCTAACTTAACGTTAGCTCACCCCAATTGTTTTAGAGCGACCAAAAGCCAACTCTGCAATCTACTGAGCTAGCACCAGCTAGCAGCCAAGTTTCAAATCTAGCACCACCACCTTTGCGGAGATAATGGGAATTGAAAAAAAATCTAGCCCCCACCCGTTAGGATTATTTCTTTAAATTTGCGGGATTGAATCTACTGGGCTAGTACCCATTTGACAACTGATTTTCGATTTATTGGAATTTTTAAATGAAATAATAATTAAGAAAAGTGTTCTGGTATTTTAGAACGGTTTTCTCAATTTTCGTACTTTTCTTCAGTGTGTAGTGAAAAATAATTTTGTACTTGAACCGGTAGGTACAGAAGTTTCTTGAAATATATTTTAGGTAGGTACTAATGACTGATATGTTTAAAATTAGGATCGGCTTTTCGTTCTCTACTTTCAGCTCTTTGATGATCGTATAATTCATATAATAGGTACGGTTAGGTAATTCACTGGGGGGGGGGGGGGGGGCAAAATAACGGACCCAAATAGTGAACAATTTTTCACACTTTGTTCACTATTTAGAGTCGTCAATGTAAAATATTTTTTGTTCACTAAACCGAGTTGTTCACTAAATCGAGAATTCACTAGGTTTTATCGCGAGTCTACTGTATTTCTATTTGGAATCGATATCTTATAAAGAAAAGTGTCCTAGACTAAATTATGAATTATTTAAACGACATGAGAAACAACAGAGGTAATAACAGGCTGCCAATAAAATTATAATTAATCGAAAAAAGGAAACTAATGTGAAACAATAAAAATTTCAACTATGTGCTACAATAAGCCATTTTAACTTTAAATACGACAGTAATTAGCTAATAACAAATTTGAAACTCGACAAACTTATTTTAATAAATTTAGAAAAGGGGGCCCACGTTATGTAAATTAAAAGATACCTATCGTGGAAATGTAATTTTCGATTAAAAATTATCAGTTTCTTATCAGACTAAAATGGAACGTTTTTAATTCTTTAAACTTATTCAAATTACCTTTTTGTTTTTAAATGATGTTGACTTGGCACGATCAAAAAGAATATTGGATTAACATTAATTTCACTACCCCATTACCGCATATTCGATAATGATTGCTTTGTTAGTTCTACAAATTCACCTTTTGCAAATTTAATTCCTATACCTTCTATTCGACTAATTTGTAGGCACCTTGTGGTACTCTTTCACTTATAGAGGTTCCGTTTTGAAACGATCTCGGTGACTTTACCACCGGCAGAGAGGAGAGAGAACGATGCTTCATTTTGCTTCATTCATGCTTTGCGATAAAACGAAATGTGGGGTGTGGGGATTTCCTTCCAATGCGACAGACAGACATTTTCTCAAAGCTTTTTTTATTTGCGTTTTGGATTCAGGACAACTCGAAACGTCGAGAAATTAAATGAAAAAAATAATTTTTTTTCGATCGTATTACTTTTTCGAAAAAGTAAAGTAACGAAACGTTCTGTCGATACAGAATTCACATAAATGAGCTCGCTTGGCCGCTTTAACCTGGTTTACGGAGCTATTTGAAAAGAAAATGCACTTCTAAATATAAAAGTGAACTACTAAAATACTTACATTAAATCGATAATTATACTTGATTTACTTGAATAGACTTTACAAAATATAAATTAAGTTCTATAGTATTCGCAACTACTCAGTTTCAAAGGACTTCAATTAATTTTCCATTGTGATTTTCCTAAAGAAATTATTCCTTTGAGTATCGACCTTGACAATATATGCTGATTTCCCCTTAGTTAGAAAATTAGATTTTATTAATAGCACGCAAAACATTATTATGACACGTAGAAAGCCATTTCTTAAGAGGATGAAAAGTACTTTCCTCTAGTTGCCTGTTTAACATTACTGTTTACCATACTAAGTTCAAAGGGTAAAATTAAATTAATGGTACGATTCTTCTTATTAGTTACATTAAGCTGTAAATTTTAAGTAGAATTATTTACCTAATGTGGAATCGAGAATTGTTAATACACCACCCTTCTAAACGCTTTTTCATGAAAGTCTGGCAGGTGTTTCATGGTGCAACTTTAGCACTAAATTATTTACTAAAACAATATAAACTTCCTTATCTGGTCTTTTTGAAACCCCATCTATAGTTCGGTGCATTTACGAATCGACCTAAAAGTTTTAGGCATCGTCATTTTTATTTTTTTATTCGATAGAAGGTTGGTCGGAGACCTCAACTCTGATTTTGCTTCTCGGCGAAATTACCCCATTCGCCGCCATCTTGAAATCTGCCAGATTACCTACAACCTACAATATGAAGAAATACTCGATATTCACGAATATTGATGAGGAGAAGAAAACTGCAAGCGCCGCGAGACGCGCTCGATTAGAAGTTTTCAAAGTTGCGTGCGACATGGGCGACTCAACTTTGGGCTTGGATTGATCGGCAACCAATCAGATTAATTTTTATATCAAAATACGCATAATTGAGTCTTCTTTAAAAACCATTAGATTCATCAACAGCTTCGAAGCACCATAAGAAAACGACTCGCAAAAAACTTAACGAAGAGAAAATTTTCAGCTTTGAACACAAATAATTTTTTTTCTCGTCATCGGAGCGCTTATTGTGACATAAATGCATTTGAAGGAAAAATACCAACGAGTCCAACCATCGAGTTGGAATATACAAGGTGATTCTAAAATACGTACCCAACGTTTTAGTGGATATATAGCAAGTCGATTTATGACAAAAAGCTTAATAAAGTTTTTCTCAAAGGTGTCTCTAAGGAAGGTACAGCCCTTGAAAGTTAGTGAAAGTGAGTCCCTGAAGAGAGTTTTTATTTAATATCTCCCAAACCGTTGGATATAATAATGTTGAAATTTGGCATAACTACCAACTTTTCATGCTTAACAGGACCACTTTAATAAGATTTTGAGATGTCAATTCAGAGTAGGTCAAATCTAGAGGAGAAGTGCTAATAGTCGCCCTAACTTATTTGATCGTGATTTTTCTTTTATTTTTGACATGAAATTATTAAATTTCATAGTTATTTACGGAGAAAAGGTACCCTTGTCAGACATTAATAGGATCCACCGTTTTCGAGTAAAATTGGTTTAAAAATCTTTGGTGAGTTGATTTTTATGCATAAACGTAAACTTCTGTACTGTTATTTTTGAAATGGAAATGGAAAACGCATTTTCCAAGATGGCGTCGAAAAAGGTAGTTTTGCGGATACGCAAAATCAGAGTTAAGGTCTCCGACCAACCCTCTACCGAATAAAGAAAAAAAAATGACGGTGCCTAAAACTTTTAGGTCACACGTATAGAATTTTCGTAAATGCACTGGACTACTAATTCTTATTTCACTTGTTAAATTGTTAAGGTTGTTCAGGCACGTAACTAGATCATTTTTTTAGGGAAGGCCATCGAAGAGCTCGCCGAAAACTGCGTGAGCCACAAAAATATACTCGTAGACTTTAACATCGTATCGAGTTTTTTAGAAGCACAGTTACACAGTTTTACGTCATATCACGGCCGTACTCGAGGGAGGCGAGATCAATGAGATTTGAACCCTTCCCAAAAATTTTCAGAGGTCAGGAGAACCCCATTGATAAACCATTAAAAAATATTTATTGCTTCTTTATTAATTTCCCGAATTAGTGTTCGCTGTACTATGAAGCGACAAGCAGACAGAGATGTCTCCCGCAGATATTCCAGCAATGAGGGATCCATAGAGAAAACCATGTCACAAATTCTTCATACTATAGGCAATATAGGTGTCCAAGAGCACCCTACAACCCTACACGTTCTCGAAATTTTTGGAAAAAAACAGTTTTAGGGATCTCAACCCAAGAAAATTAGGCGGTAATGTGAGGAATGGACTTTTTTACTTTTTAGTATTATCGTAGGACTTTGATTATTTTCTCAAATTTAAGTTGGATGGAATGATTAAATCTGTTTACTACGTAATCAATTAGAATAACGAACTAGGGACGTACTGATGGGCATACCAACTATTGTACAGAAGCACGCAGTGACAAACTGTTACTGATGTGACAGTCTTATAGCAGTTACTAACAAATAGCTGTTACTTTTGTCACTGTTATTATGTTAGTAGCAGTAGCAGACATTTGAATAATTAGTAATTGCAAGTATTTGCAATTGAAACCTGTAGCAAAGCGCAAGAATAATAAAGAATAATAGCAAAAACGCAAAAAGTAACAGAAAAGAGTAACCATTAACTAGTGGCCAACGTGAATGAACGATTAGCAGACGTAGTTGACGCGACGAATAGTCTAAAATAAAAGTAGTAGTTGTCAGTTTGTTGTCACCCTGGAACCGCTGCTTTTAATAACTGCAACAAACTGCTACAAAATTTGTTGTTTTAAGTGGCAATAACAGTGACAAAGTAGCATCAGATTGCTATTTCTCAATCCATTCAACACACTTAAATTGTTTTATTCCAAATCACTATAGTAATACGCACATTACATATAATGTAAGAAGTAGGGGAAGTGCGTCATTCCCAAGGAGTAAGTAATAATTTATTACTGACCGGTTAGTAATATAGTCTGAAAAGGATTGCCAATTTTTAGTAAATTGTAAAGAAAAACACTGAAATGACTTGTTTTAAATATTTTGACAGATTAGGTTAAAACATAACGTGAATCTGTCACAATATTATTTGATATGAACTCATTAAAATAATGAACAATAATAATTGGAGGAACTTATTTAATTTAGAACATACTTATAATTATATTATAAAAAAGTACAAATAATAATAAATTAGGTATCTTTTTCTTTGGGATCTAAGTAATTAATGTTAATCGTAACTTTTGAATTATCGTGACTATTAACCGTAAGTGACAGGTTGCCACTTTGATTAATTAATATAATTGTCAAAAATTTTTTATATGCAAATTAAATGTTTAAAACTAAAGGATTTTGAATAAAATAGTATACTTACCTCAATGGACGGCTTCATTACAGCGTCGAGCTATAGCTGACCTCGGTGCTTCGCACCTCGGTCAGCTACCAAATCTCTTCGCTGTAATGAAGCACTTCCCATCTCGACATGTAATCTACTATTACAGGAAGAAACTAACGCAGTTACGAATTTTTGCCAAACTTTAACGCACTCCAGCGCCTAAACCGTTCATCTGAAGAAAACACTTGACAGATATAATTTGTAGGAAATTGTATGTAGTTTATTTTTATGTAGAAAAACTATTATCAAAAACTGCGTGGTTTTCAAGTTATAAACAAAGAACTGAGAAAAGGTGCAACAAACGCCGCCGTCTGTCTGAAATCTGTATTATACGAACCACAGTACAGAAAAGTGAGAAATAGTTATTTTAAGAAACTGCAATTATTTCATCGACATCAAAACATGTTAATTTATTCTGAATTTATTCTACATAAATCATTATTTTTTAAAATTCAGACTAAAACCCGTGCCAGAAAAATTAATTTTCAAACTTCGCACTCAACAACTATAAATAGGTATTATGCCCCTCAAAAAGATGACAAAATAAAAAAATTTAGACAAACAGTCAATAATTATTATTATGAATGTGCTACAATGGCTTATGTACTAAGAGCTAGCTAGACAGCTACAAGCTACTTTGACTACTGACTACCTCAAACGTGATGTCTGTACTAAAATCTGCAATTAAGTTCATTAATGCCGTAACTATAGGTCCCCAAATATTTCAAAAACGTAGGAAAGCTCTAAAACGGGACCCCTACTATGCCCTTACCTTTGCATTCATACAAAAACATCTGAAGACCACATTAATTTGTAAATAGTTATTACTAGGTACACTTGTTCCAGTCAGTACCAATAACAGCTACAAAGTAGCATCGATTTTATATTTCACAATCCACTCGTCGTCACACCGCACACGCAACACGTGGAATTTGTTTGCAACGAAAGGAGCTTTTTCGTATATTAGGATAACATAATATTATAGAGAACGAGACGGATCTTGCTCAGATACCTACATCTAAATTAGACTTGGCAAGTATTCGCAATTGCAACTTCTACCAAAATGCAACAATAATAATAGCAAAAAGTAACAGAAAAGAGTGGCTAACGTATTCACGTTGTTCATTCGAACAATTAGCAAACTTAAGACCCAACGAATAGGCTAAAATAAAAGTAGAGGTTGTCACTCTGGAACCGCGGGGAACTGCGGGGTTAATAGAAGAGCACAAAAATTAAAAATAGGTGGATTCGAGAGCACAAAAATAGCACAAAATTATGACACCACTTTTAATTTTTGTGCTCAAAATGGCCGTGCTGGCGTGAAGTTAGCACGGCCATTGATAACTCTCAATTGCGGGGTTAATAGAGGAGCACAAAAATTAAAAATAGGTGGATACGAGAGCACGAAAATAGCACAAAAATATGACACCACTTTTAATTTTTGTGCTCAAAATGGCCGTGCTGGCGTGAAGTTAGCACGGCCATCGATAACTCTTAATTGCGGGGTTAATAGAGGAGCACAAAAATTAAAAATAGGTGGATTCGAGAGCACAAAAATAGCACAAAAATATGACACTAATTTTAATTTTTGTGCTCAAAATGGCCGTGCTAACTTCATGCACCTATTAAAACCTTGTAAAAAATATATCGCAGTCGTCCTACATGTAAGCTCAGGGAAGCAAATAACATAATTAAAAAACATAAAAAATCTCAAGTGTGGTGTATTATTTTACAAATTAAATCTCAATCATCATTTAACAATATTATACAGTCCACTAAGAAGTAAAATTTAATAAATTGGAGACAAAAAAAGCAAGGATTACATAATTATTTTCAATAATATTACTGCTATCAAATCAGATGACTGTATAAAATACTTTGTTCATTAGCTTTTTAATTTCTTTTAAAATCAAAATCCGAAAAATTCATCTAATTTGCATATTACCTGTATAGATTTGAATATGTTCTAATTATTATTTATCAGAGAAATGCAACTTTATTATTGAAAAGGTTATTGTAAATGGTTCTCCCGGTGAATCTTTTCGTTAAGGCCCGTCTAGACGCAACGTTTTATGGAACTTCGTATAGCCTCATAATCAAAATTATGAAAACTGCCGTTAGTCAAGACCGTACAACCCCAAATTCCAGTTTTGAACTAAAAATACATTCTAATGATTTTGATGTATTTTAATTTATAATAGTCAGATATTTCAGAAAAGATGACAAAATCTTATGGACCTATAATATTTATAAGTATAATTGATTAAAAATTTTGGAAGCTCGTGTTGATATTTTGGAATATCGACCTGATTGGTTTGAAAAGTATTTCAAGCAAATTTTTGATTTAAATAAGTCAAGACTGTCATGGCAATTAAGAAAGAACTAAATTTCTGTTAGGCAAAGTGCCATTTTGGTCTATAATACGGTAAAATGTTACTCAGAAAAGTTGTTCTGAATAAGAAATTATAAACCTAAGCAACATTTCAAAAAATATTGGCCCACTTTGATTAACCAGTATTTTTGATGGACGCTAAACGCCGTTATCAACAAATTTCAATTAATTAATCATAATATCTACATAAATTATTACGATTGGTCAAAGACAAACAGGAGATGTTGCTAATAACGACTGTAAACGCTAAATACTTTCTATGACTTTTTCTATAACAAAGTAGAGAATTATTATTACTACCTACTCTGGAACTAATTATATTTAAATTCGTGTGTATCAAATTGCACCACATGAATCAATAGTACCTACTAAATTAGGATGAACCCTTTGTAATGATCTATCAGTACTAGTACTATCGGCGATAGTACTTAGTTACTTTACGCGCAGGCGCAGACTACGATATGCACGTTTCGCCTCTTATAGCTCCTAAACTAGATGCGCACTAAATTTTGTTGTTAGCGCACTAAATTACACTAAATTCATACTAAATTATTACCAAGTTTCATAAAAATCGGAGAGGGTGGTTATTACGCGTGAACTTACAATAACCACATTTGCAACGCGTATAGCGCCTAAACTAAACGCGCACTAAATTTTTTATTGGCGCACTAAATTACACTAAAATCATACTAAATTATCACCAAGTTTCATAAAAATCTGAGAAGGTGGTTATTACGCGTGAACTTACAATAACCACACTTGTAACCCTTATAACTCCGAAAGTACGCGCGCACTAAATTTTTTCATGGACGCACTAAATTACACTAAATTCATACTAAATTATTACCAAGTTTCATAAAAATCAGAGAAGGTGGTTATTACGCGTGAACTTACAATAACCACGTTTGCAACGCGTATAGTGCCTAAACTAAACGCGCACTAAATTTTTTATTGGCGCACTAAATTACACTAAAATCATACTAAATTATCACCAAGTTTCATAAAAATCGGAGAAGGTGGTTATTACGCGTGAACTTACAATAACCACACTTGTAACCCTTATAACTCCGAAAGTACGCGCGCACTAAATTTTTTCATGAACGCACTAAATTACACTAAATTCATACTAAATTATTACCAAGTTTCATAAAAATCGGAGAAGGTGGTTATTACGCGTGAACTTACAATAACCACATTTGCAACGCGTATAGCGCCTAAACTAAACGCGCACAAAATTTTTTATTGGCGCACTAAATTACACTAAAATCATACTAAATTATCACCAAGTTTCATAAAAATCTGAGAAGGTGGTTATTACGCGTGAACTTACAATAACCACACTTGTAACCCTTATAACTCCGAAAGTACGCGCGCACTAAATTTTTTCATGGACGCACTAAATTACACTAAATTCATACTAAATTATTACCAAGTTTCATAAAAATCGGAGAAGGTGGTTATTACGCGTGAACTTACAATAACCACATTTGCAACGCGTATAGCGCCTAAACTAAACGCGCACTAAATTTTTTATTGGCGCACTAAATTACACTAAAATCATACTAAATTATCACCAAGTTTCATAAAAATCTGAGAAGGTGGTTATTACGCGTGAACTTACAATAACCACACTTGTAACCCTTATAACTCCGAAAGTACGCGCGCACTAAATTTTTTCATGGACGCACTAAATTACACTAAATTCATACTAAATTATTACCAAGTTTCATAAAAATCGGAGAAGGTGGTTATTACGCGTGAACTTACAATAACCACATTTGCAACGCGTATAGCGCCTAAACTAAACGCGCACAAAATTTTTTTATTGGCGCACTAAATTACACTAAATTTAAACTAAATTATCACCAAGTTTCATAAAAATCGGAGAAGGTGGTTATTACGCGTGAACTTACAATAACCACATTTGCAACGCGTATAGCGTCTAAACTAAACGCGCACAAAATTTTTTTATTGGCGCACTAAATTACACTAAATTTATACTAAATTATCACCAAGTTTCATAAAAATCGGAGAAGGTGGTTATTACGCGTGAACTTACAATAACCACATTTGCAACGCGTATAGCGCCTAAACTAAACGCGCACTAAATTTTTTTATTGGCGCACTAAATTACACTAAATTTATACTAAATTATCACCAAGTTTCATAAAAATCGGAGAAGGTGGTTATTACGCGTGAACTTACAATAACCACCTTTCCAACGCGTATAGCGCCTAAACTAAACGCGCACAAAATTTTTTTATTAGCGCACTAAATTACACTAAATTCATACTAAATTATCGTAAAGTTTCATTAAAATCGGAAAATGTGGTTATTGTAACTTCACGGACCTCTGCAGCATATACACATGTACAACAGATGTGCAAGGGTAAAAAAGCAAATCACAAAGCCTATTGGGTATATTCTGTTTGGAGATAGCTTTTGCGTTTTGTTCGAAAGAATACAAAATATCAGCGTACAAAGTAGAAAGTCATTAAAAAGAACAAAACTTAAATGATACAGAAGTTTCCGCTTCTGACACGAATTTCGACGTGAACAGGGTGGGCAAAATTCAATGAAAATCATTGAAACCGAAAACTAACGAAGATATTAAAAATCCCTTCGGTTCATTATATTGTCCTTAAAAAAGTGCCCGAGGAACGTGCTAATTAATCGTGCAAAGGTATCGACATTTAGCGAAAAGTTGAAAAATCGAACTTATGCTCATAGCTCTAAAACAAAAAAAGATCGCGAATTCCGGTTTTTACCATCGAGTTTGTCTCAAAAAAAGAGATCGAGGATGCTCCATCCATTTCTTCATATATCTTCTAGTTATCAATTTCTCCATAAGAACCATCGAATTTTCCCCACCCTGTAGTTGACAAGTTCAGGTAAAAAACATTAAGATCTGTGCCAAGGCACTCTTATTCTCGTGATTTGTGAAAAGATGTAAATTTGATATATTAGTCGGTGTGGGTGGGTCAGTGTTTTATGTGTGAAAATGACGTAAAGCTTCTCAATTTAGTAGTTCGGGTTCGGGCACTATTTTAAAGTATAAGCCTCATACGCTGGTGTCTTGTCTTAACATTTTAAATTTTAAGACCCTCAAAGACCAACTATCTGCAAAAAGAAAAATTGCACTGACTCCATAATAACCAGCATAGCAGAAAACTCTCCAAGTCTCCAAGCTAAATCATATTTTGAACATCGACTTTGTTAAATATCATAAGCACAATTTGATTAATTACTAGTTACTAACACGAAGTGACTAATTTGAATAAATTGAACGAAAAAAGTATAATAAATGACTTGACATGAGATTAAAGTATGTCATCGATGAAAATTTAATGTAGAATATGTACCACATGATTTTAGGTATTACGGAATAGAAATACAATATTACACTTGAGGCGGGTAGCTGTTCCACTTTGAAACTGATAAATAATTAACTTGTTAGTCATTATGGGAAACGTTTAAAATATTTAAACGAACTGAAAATTCTTGACTTGTTGGGAACTGAAACATGTCATTAAATTTATCGTTCACAATTCTACAAAGTGATGTAAATTCTTTTGAAGTAATACCTACACTTTTATAACGTATCAACTTAACGAGACACGCGCAATGTAAATTACGTCTAATTACTACATTTTTCTTGGTGATTAATGATTTCTAAAAAAAAGAGTTATAGAATATTGAATAAACGCTAATTAATACCTGCTGTTATAAAAAATGTTATAGGATGTTTGGGTGAGGCGTATATTGGTTTGGGAAAAAACAATTTAACGAATTTAATAAAATTATTAAAAACGAATTAATGGTGGGCACACCATAGCATATAATAGTATCCAGTGGTATCATTTTTAATAATAAAACCCCAGAGATGCTTCTCGCAGATTTTCCCGCAATGAGGGATCCATAGAGAGAACCAAAATCCATCATTCTATAGGTGTCCAAAGAGGACCCTACATGTGGAGGCTGCAGTTGTCTCTTTATGCACAAAAAACAATTTTCAGTTTACACTGTGGTTGTGGTAATGAAGACAACTAAATTTAACTCTCTTTAGACAGATTTGTTGAATTATCTCCTTTTCACAAATTTGTTAACTTAGCTCTTTTTACACGGAGTTTGCGTTTGTTAGTAGTTCATTTATCCTTCAGTGGCTCTTGCGGCTTTTCCAAAATATCTTCAGAAAGATCTTGAAATGCTTCTATCGTTTTGAAACGACTTATTAGTGACGTGGCAGTTAAAATAATTCAATGTCAAATTTAACAATCGCAGGTCACTAGACAAAATTTTGTGAATTTAATAAAATTATAATTACTAGAGGGCCGAAGGCCCTCGGGCTGTATGAATTTCACCCTCCGGGCATTATCATCTAGTAACGCCCTTGGTACATGAATAGCTAATAACATAGAAATTAACATATTAACTCTTTTTTATTCAAAGTTGTTGCCAAAAAACCAAGCAACAGCAAAAATTATAACGTTTTTTCAGTTTGTCAATTTTGATCCCAAAGGATTAATTTTTTGGATTAAGAGTAGTAAGTTATGATTTTTTGGTGTTTTATATCACTTTTTGTCAACTTTGCTGGCATTGTCTACATGAGAGAACTTCGCGAAAGTTGTCTACATCGACACTATTACCGACATGTAAACAATAGCATTGCCTACATGATATTGTCTACACAGCCCATCCCTGAGAACGACCGATCGCTATAAAAATTGGAACGTAAATACTCCCCACAACGAGCTAAACATTTTGCCGCTAAAAAATTTAAATTCAAAAATGCCAATGTCCCCAAACGCGCCGTTAAAGGTTAAATCGATGTCGCCTTGGATTGTCTACATCTTCCATGTCAACTATGTCATCTGAGTGTCGACAATGTAGACAATGTGAAAAATTGTTGAGGTTAGATTTATGCTGTTGGAACCTTTGGCTTTTATACACGGTGAAAACTTGAAACTTGATCATAGGATCATAGGAAACTTCTGTAAATATTAGCTCCCCTAACCATTTTACAGCAAAATACTAAACAAGAAGTTTTTAAAGATTAAAAAGCTTCTTCTAATACAGTTATAAGATTTTTAATTCATTCAGCCGTTTTCGTAAAAATGAAAGAAAATTATTCAGTTAATAATCATTTCTCGCGTTAGCCTTGATAATTCATTTCAAATTACTATTTCAAAATAAATAACAAAAAAATCTGACGTGCGTTAAAATCAAGGCAAACGCGAGAAACAGTTATTAACTGATTAATTTTCCTTCATTTTCTCGAAAACGCCTGAATGAATTAAAAATTTTATACCTGTATTTGAAGAAGCTTTTTTAAAAAAACTTTTTATTTAATATTTTGCTATAAAATGGTTAGGGGAGCCAATATTTACAAAGTTTGTCTTCCGATGTTAAATCCTATGATCGAGATTCAAGTCTCCACGGTGTATATTGCGTATATTATCGTTGTAAGGTTATTATACTATAGAAATTAACATAGGTAACGTAGGTAATTCTTGATGCGCGTGAAACAGGCGATCAGTCAATACTGTAAACGAAGATAACTGGAAATCGTTAAAAATTTTGTAGAAACAGAGTCAGATCAACTTGTCTCTCTACGGAATATGCCAAGAAAAGGACGAATATTCTCAACGCAATAAACCAAACTCAAAATTCCCTTTCAATCTGATAAACCTTAGCCATCGAATATTGTAATCATTATGATTTTGTCGTGGGGTGGCCAGTCCCAGGCCAGACGGATTTTGGGGTGGGGGGGGGCAGACCACCCCAGGTTTCCGGTAGTTACGTGCCTGCTAGCTTCCAGTCTTTCTGGTACATATTCCAGGTCCATAGAGTATTGGGTCACTTGTAAGATAAATTTTAGAACTCTGACGCAAATGATGACGCTAATTCTGTCTATATCGAGCCAGAAGTCCCTCAAAACGGATCTTCTCGGCAGTTTAGCAAATGTTTATCTATATATCGTCTACTAAGTTACTATTTCGACTCAGCGGTATCTCGCAGCTTCATGAAAACTAGTTAACACTACTTTAAGCAATAGTTTGCAAGATTTTTAGAGAGAGCAGACATGGTTTTTCGTCTTGACAGCAGTTCGTGTAACTTTTCTCTCTTTTTTGTTTTTACGACACGCGCCTTCTTGGCCAGTTCGTTTGATTTATCATTATCTTTGTTTTCTTAATATCCTATGACCCAGCACAATGTAACAAAACATCATCTTTGGACAGCTGGTTTAGCAGCTCATTTGCCAACCACAAGAGGCCAGAGCTTATTTTGCAAATATTTAAGGCTTGCAAGTCCGTCGGTAATAGTATCTTTTTGTTTCAATTTTTTCTGATTGCCGCAGTGAAATATTCCCATCGGTTCGGTTAGAAAAATAAATGAAGCGTATTATAAGGCGAGCTCAGGCGGGTGCCTACACCCGCTAACTACGATAGGTACCTACGTCTTTTTGTTTTTAGACTCTGCCTGCTTCAATGTTCTCCGTTGGAGCCATCAGAGTTTTTGTTACACATATTTTTTGAGAAGATACGGTTTGCTTCCATCTCCAAAAGTGGTATCTTCTTGGAGCACTTCTCTAGAATTTTGCTGTGTCCGTAAATTCCATATTTGATAGACAGCAGTCCAGTCTGAGTGCCTTATTTAGTTGTTAAAGTTAAACTCCTCCAAACTTCGCATTATTTGTTATACTGGAAACAGCTCGCGGAAATTTCCGCAGAAATGGAATGCAAGTACATGTTTCCTTAATCAAGTATTCTCCTCATTAACTTAATGGAAAAGTTTTATCGCTTGTCATGTGAGCGCGATTCGTTTGTCAATACTTAATAACGTAATAACTAAGATACATCGCAAATTAACATACAATTTTCGGCTATTGACTTGAATTTAATTGAGGTATTTGAGGTTCAAAAAGTTTTTGGAAACAACCGGAATAGGCATAATGTTATAGAATTATAGGTAGCTAAATTTATTTGTCGTAAATGTTTGAAAAAGTAATTTTTTACGAGTAGATATTAGATAGTTAAATTCAATTAGTTGTTCAACATTTATTTTTCCGTACTATTAATGTAACCCGTTATTATCATTATAGACGACGAATTTCTTAAACATGCGCGTCATATAGCTATAGGTTAAGTTAGTGTAAATAATAACGTATATTCGTATATCATAATGGCCTGCAAGTTCTTCTATAGCGGCGACGCATTGCTATGACGACTCAACCCCCACGTTGTGGTCAAGCCTAGGCTTATTAATTATTTAAGTTTTTCGACATTTTCACGGCTTCGAAAAACCCCATGTTTTCAGTCGTTTAGTAACCGTTAACGTGAGAATTTGTATGTGGCAACAAAACATTCTTTTCATGTACGTTGAAAAAAACTTTTCAAGTCCTTACTTTATGCGATTCGTTCGGCGGTATATTTGAGTATTACTAATCAGTTTCAATTGTTTTCTGAACGAATGAAGAGGAAAAAGTATTAAACTGGTAAGGAAACACTATATTATAAATTATAACCTTCTGACAAAAATTCAAACTTGTACCAAATAATTTAATAATTATGACAATATCAATTATGATTTTTCTACAACTTCAAATCGAAACTTTGAGGCGCTCCATTAAAATATTTGATTGGCGTCTTTGTTGATCTTGACACTTAATAGTTTTCGATTTTTTCGGCGTTAAAAAAGTTATTTCCACATTTACAAAAGTGGCGGTTTATAAAATGGATAATTTCTGATTCATCGTGCGTATAATAATTATATTCCAGCTAAGTGCGTACTCTGTGCCAAGCATTGGAATTGTAACTCAGTTTTGAGCTTTTCAGCCGATCACGTTAAATATTTAAATTATTTGTTCAAGTTTCTGCAATGTTATGCAATAAAAGTGCCGCGGTGTTTTCATTTACTTTTGGGATCTGGCATGCCTCGTTTCACCGCGTTAAGTTTTAATCGAGAAAACTCAAATGGTCAAGATTTGTTTGTGTTCTCAGTACCACCAGTCTCCTCGGGGCCCCAAATAAAGCTAAAATGAATAAATCTTCCATAGAAATGCTTCATTTTAACGCCTTTCTTGGTTTGGGCATGCAAAACGAAGAAGTGATGAAACGTTGAGTACGTTTATCGGACAAAGCTGCTTAAAGTAGTCACTAATCAGTCAACTACGTTGAGTATGCTGACAATCCGCTAAACCGTATGCTGAGAGTCAGCAGACCAGTACTCTGGCAACTATCATTCATCGTATTCTGACTCTCAGCATACGGTTTAGCGGATTGTAAGATGTCAGCTTACTCGGCATAGTCGAATGATTACTTTAAGCAGCTTTGTCCGCTAAACGCATCTATTCTAATCATTTCGTGAGTCAGAAGTTAATACGAGCAATGTGGTTTACGCAGACTTGTAGGCGATTCCAAAATAGCGGATAAACTTTAGGGTAATACGTTGTAAAAGAAGCTTCATGGACCGAAAAATAATAATATTTGAGAAATGTATAAAAAAAAACGTAATATTTCGCAAGAAATAGTGCAGTAATTTGTAAATTTCCTCCATTTTTTCTACTTTGCCTCTTCATTTTGACCCACTAAGAGATTTTACACTACTTGCTCTACCAAAATTATGTACCTATGTACCTATCGAGAATCGAGAGGCTTGCAACTGCACGACTGCACATGCTTTTGCCAGGTTACTCATTACTGGGAAAGTTGAACATTTTGGTTCAAACAGCATCAGCTAGTTTGGAAATGATGACTTACTATGTTTTTCAAAAATTTTCTAAACAACTGCGTGTGAATGGGCAAAGAACTTTTTAAAAAAGTAATGGATTGTTCAGAAAAACTCAGCACGATTTTTTTAAGAGAAGGTCGACTAATACGGCTCTAGCTTGTGAATAATTGCTTCATTCGAGTACGTCGCTCTCACACCAATCTCGTGAAAATATTCACCGGGACTTTGAGAAAAACCTTTAACAACAACACTTCTTGCTATTCTTTTTCTCGTAATTTTAGTTGATCCATTACAAGTTAAATTTGCTTAAATCATCTTTTACCAAATTAATGTGACGCCTATACACTGTCTAGACCCAATTAACTTCGTTCCGATTCCAAAATTCCGCCAAAAGCTTTCTGTTCTACATTTACGTAAATCTGCTTTATAGAAGTCTCTATTTTTCTCTGGACAAATCTTCGACCAACATCCGTGCCTGTGGCAATGATGACATGGCGTTGGGTAAAAATTGCCTCGCTTTGAATTTTAAATTTATTCTTGTGCTTCTAATGTTCAAAAATTCGCGTAAGAACTTAGGCAATATGTTATCCAATTGTAGAGTACATTGCCAAACGAAACAAATCGTGACTTCTTGTCTCAATGCTAATACTTGAAAGCAACTGGCAACGTGGCAACTAACTGGACTGTTAAAAGTCTCTCTTATTCGTGCCCCGATTTTTGTGAAAACTGTTCAAGAGTCTTGTTCTTTACATTCCTTGTTAGATCCCAGACTGTCTAATTACGTAATTACCTATAAGAATTACTATACTGCGACGAATAGTTTAATTTCAATTATTTTGTTATTTTCAGATGCTGTTGGAGCAGTCATCAAAAAACCGCAGAGAAAAACTAATTGACTATAGAGCCTAAGATTATTACCACAATCTTAAACGTGTTTGTGTAAAAACTAAACAAAGTGCACGTTGAATTGTGTTAATTTGTGTTTCAATGAATAAGTATAAATTTCAAACGCGGTATTCGCGTACAGTACGTTCTCTTTTAAACGATTCTCGTAATATTTTAAATTACAGTAAAAAATAATATGGGCATCTGCTTAGACACAGGTTAGTGAATTTTAATATTTACATTACAAATGCAGACATACATAATATTATCTTATATTTTATGCCCCCCTCCCCCCTTTATAATTTTTTAACTAAGAATAGTCATTTCAAGAAACACGACGGTCGGTATAATAAACATTCAGGCCTATTCTGTATCGTAACCTCTAAAATAGTGGCCAACTTTAACGTTTAAAGTAACGTTCTATCCTTTTTATTTCGCTGAGATAAGTAGAACGTTATTTAAAGGTAAGCGTTCACTAGTCAGCACCGCACGGGCCGCAAGAGCCGCACGAATCGCAAAAGGGTATTCTTTGCATTACTTCAAATATAGCTGCGTTAACTGATCAGCACCGTACGCATCGACCTCCCGTAATTGCGGATGGAATACTCGAGAGAGCAAACTTTTCGATTCGTACGGCGCGTACGGATGATGTCATTCGCAATTCTGATAAGTGAACGCAGACATCAGCATCAGATAGCCTTTCTTTTGGTCCTATTGCCAACCTGAATGACGTATTTTGTCGCGTTAAATTTTCTTTCAATGCGTCGAGTAGTAGTAAAATGATTTTTTCATAATAAGTCATTTGAAAATATTGAAAAAATTTAGCCGGATCTTCTTCCAAATCAGAAAAAAGTGTATGGTATTCCCCATATTTTAATCTCTTTTTGCAAATATTATGCACCCAACGTGACCTTTTCCTCTTTTTACGTCTCTTATTCTCATCTTCTATTACCAAACAACTAACAATTACCGTCTCTGTTTCACTATCATTCATTTCTTTTAAATTTTACAATAAACTGCTACACAGTACCATCGCAGTAGTTAAAACTTAAAAGTATAATGGCATAAAAATGCTGATCGGTACTTAATTACAAAATGCGATGCGGATCAGTGAACGACCTCCACAAATATAAGGCGATTCGTGCGGCTCTTGCGGCTCGTGCGGTGCTTACTAGTGAACGCTTACCTTTAAACGTTAAAGTTGGCCACTATTTTAAAGGTTATGATACAGAAGAGGCCCGATTGTCTACCTTTCTGATGTAAGACTACCTAATGGTATCTATATAAAAGCACATTAATATAAAAGTCATCGCCGTTTTCCCAAGAAACTTCTACATTATAAATTTAATACACGTAGTAGCGTTTTAACATGTATTTAGAAAAATGATAAAGGCTCTTTCATCAAAAATTGATCGGCGTTCAAATGTCGATGTGCTATATAACCTTTGTAAAAACTGACCACTCTTCAAGTTGAAATCAAAAGTTAATATGAAATTGAATTTTTAATAAGCCATTTTTATCATTTTCGCAGGTTAAGTAAAGGTCGAAATTGCTCGAGTCCTTCTACTTATACCGGATGTTTTAAATGAACTCAGCAGCTCGGCACTGTCTTATTGTCGGAGCTAAAAAGCTATTTTTATTGTTGATTACGATGGTTGACACAAAAAAAAACAATTGAACATCGCATTTTCAAGATATCGACCAAGACGCGTGTAGTTTAAATGGGTATATTTTGATTTTAAATGAAAGAAATTAATTTTACTTAAAGATTTGTTACCATCTTTTACAAACTCTATAGTGAAATTTTTTGGAAATGCTTCAAACTAAGCTAATTGAAAGGTCTAGGCTCTAGCTACCAGAGAAAGCTCTAAAAAGCGATTTCTTATTTAAAGAGCTTGTAAAAGTAAGGAATCTTTGTCTAGAATTAATTTCTCTTTGATTTAAAACCAAAATATACATGGTGTTTCATTTAAAAAACAAACGTCTAGATGCTAAATCAATATCTTGAAAATGCGATGTTCAATAAATTATTTTTTTGGGTTGATTTTTTAAACAGACTTTGTAGCTTCAATAATAAGAAAGTTAGCAATGCTGCCGAGTTCATTTGAAACATCCAAATCTAATCAGAATGGCCTCCATAACTTTAATCAACTCAAATATCAATCTGAAATTTTAGGAGGTGAAGTAACAAACAATTCTAAGTTTATGCGCTATAATAGTGAAACGTTTGTTTTTCTTCAAGATTACATTAACTTTGGATTTTCAAATAGAATACCCTGTACATTCTGTTCAATTTAAGATCATATTTTGGATTTTGGCACAAAAATTACTTGGGTATAAATAATTTTTCATCTAGGCAGCCCTGTCCCCCATGCATGCCCGTCACCCATCACTAAAATGTTTCCTTTGAGTATCTAAAAAGTTGTTTTAATATTAATTTAGCTGTTTTGTGTTTCGTGGGCAGTGAAATATTTCGATAGTATTTTTTTAGAAAATTTGTTTCAAAGAGCTCGATTTTGGATAGTTAGAATATACCAATACGACTTGATTCAAGTTAGAGGGGAGTGTCAATGAAACGGGACAGTTTTTTCAAATGATTGTATTTTCTGAACAAAACATAAATTTGACTCACTTTTCCGTGACATACTAATTAATATGTTTCTTCTTAATGACATATCTATGAGTAAAACTAACTTTTGTATCAAAACTGAAAAGTTGTTGGATTTTTAACAAAGGTCGGAAAATTTCCGTTTCACGACAACAATGTTTTGAAGCGGACACATGGCGTTATGTTACGGACAGTGCTCGATAAGTAAAATATTTAAAATTTATAGTCTCAATGCCAGAAACTTTCAGGATGATAAGAATAAGCCAATACCATCATTTTTCGTTATTTGTTGTGGGGGCGACGACGCTTCGAAACCCCGTAATTTCCTTTTAAAATTTAGGAGTCAAATAAGGTTTTTTGCAAATTAGATAAAAATTTCGACTTTGAGACATTATTTGTGCCGCATCAAAATATAAAATAAAATGTTATACGCTTTTCACGTTTAGTCACGAAACGAATGCATCCACTTCAATACATTTCGTGTGCTCGTTTCAATACATCGAGACATTTTTAAAGAAAATTTGATAAAACCTAAAACGATAAACCAAATTTATTTTTAATACCTAGTCCTCAAGATAAATAAATACTTAGATAAGCATTTTTTCGTAATACCTATAGTAAAATGTGTGAAATCAACCATACCTTCAAGTACCCAAAACGTGCAAATAATAAATACTTTTTATGCGAGTAAATAACAAAGACCCACTCCACTTCCCGCTTATTAAAAACCGATTCATATCAAAATCATAGTTGGTTGGTAAATAGACTGGCAAAGTGTTGTCGTCATAAACATGGCCGCCGACCATATGATGGGTAAAAACATTAGTTTGTTGCCATAACGTTAACTTGTGAAAATGTCCATCATAAGTTTATCGGCAATTTTAGAATTATTTAGTGATGAGATTAGTGTTTTCAAAAAAGCAGAAAACTGCCTAGATAGTGGGCACTGCAAAGAAATAATTTTTGATGGCAGTTTGGGTTTCCCGTCTACTAACATGTGAACACCCTGGGCAATAACAATAAGGCATTTTGAATTAAATAGTTAACTTAAAACTGGAATAAAAACGAAAACTTATCTTTAAGCTGTGCAACTGGTTTGTTTTTACCCATTACCCACATTTGTGACGTCACACTTTTCCAGTCTATACGCACAGTTGCATTTTTGAAAATATCAAAGTGAAATTCATTTTAGTTCTTAATTCATTGCTACTCTCTCCTACTTGATTCCCCTCCATAATTTGCACCGTAAAAAGTACACGATCAAGACTGATTAATAAAAACATCATTTATTACGACAGGAAATTTTTAATTCGCGCTTTAAAAAAATTATACAAATATTCTCGACTGATAAGTCGGCGGGAAATGGAAAACACGCCTTGCTTGATTCATTGACGTAACTACAAAAATGCCCTACACACGCAACGTATATTGTTCTATGTTTTATGCATTTGAATAAAAACTTGTGAATAAAAAGCTCAACTTGTCACTTAACTTATTACAAAATTAGGCATTTTAAAAGTTCCCTACCAGAACATTAAGTTGCATGTAAATTCTTATCGAGTACATCTCAAGTGAATTATAAAATAATTTGTTCAATTTACATATTTTGGCAAAACCACTTAAGATGAGTATAAAGATGATAATAAAGATTAAGTTTCCTATACTGCTCAAATTATTTTCGGAATTTTAATCAATTTTTGTTCTTTAATCTAGCAATGTAGTGCTCGTTGTATACAGGGTGTTTACGGTCTTCTCTGGTGGACAGGTTATATGGAGTCTTTTAGTTCTCATAATAAACGATTTTAAAAATCTAGTAAACTACTTGTTAATCCTCAAGCTCTTCGATCCCCAAACCCAACATCGCTAGACTTTTATTCATGGGGTTGTATGAAAACCAAAATCGAAATTTTTAAGGTGGTGATAATTTCGAACATCTTTTGTAGAAATACTTTACTAGTAAACAATAAAAAAGTTATAATTGAAGAGAACAGTGCTAATTAAGTGGTAGATCACTAGACTTTTTAACAAATCAATAGTTTATTGTGAAAACTAAAAGAATTATGATAGCGTTTAGGAGGAAACTTTCACCAAGGTACCTTCTACCAAGGACTTTTGACCTGCAATATTGCCGATTTAAAAGATACAGAGAAAGCCGTGAAAACCCCGCATATACTTGTACTAAGTCGTGGTTCTCTCATTGTACTTTAAAATACTGGATGTAGAGCTGGTCACAACTTTAACTGTTTGGAATTAGGATAAGTCCAAGATCACCTTTTGAGTTTACTGTGGAAGTTTTATGATAAAATATCCATTTTTGAGACTATTGGGATTTAACTTTGATCGTTGGGTAAATTTATAGTCTGAAGCATATTAGTAGTGTGGGTGGCTACCTCCTTATACCTAAATTCCACGAAGTGCTTAAGAATAAATTTCGGAAGAAATGATTTGCGATGTGGGTGCTCATATTAAAAATATTTATCGAGAAATAGCGTGAGGAAAGAACCTAATAAAAAATCAAATGTTTACTTATTACGACTATAACGTCTATAGTATTATACACCACAATAACACGCACCCAACATCAAATGTAATGCTAAACTTAATAATCCATTTTGACACATCCTAACATCACTCATCCGCATCCATGCCACGGCATCAATTTTTACAGAAAATACTTTTTAAATTTGAAAAAATTGCGTCCCTATTATTATTAACTGTTAATCACATAATCACACATTACAGACAAGAAGTTTCCTATTTTTCTTCTTCATACCATTTTAGAGATATTGTGCTAATGCCCATCATTTTCTTAAATTTCAGAACAAAGTAATTCGTCACAAAATTTAGAAGACGGACAGGATAGCTGGTTTCAAAATAGTCCAAGAGATGCACGTGATATAAATACACCATTAGACGGCCAAATGCCGATGCACAATGGAACTACTGTTAAGTTTGAGTCTCCCAAAGTTCCCGTTATATTTATACTCGGTAAGTAGCCCATTTTTAAATAGTTTTCGAATCTTGCCAATATTCGATTAGTTTAGTTTTCGTGTGAAACTCCAATTTCAAGGTGGGAAACAGTTTATCACTGTTGGATATTTTATTTTAGAGGTTCTATTTCGATAATAACTTCTTATAAGTTCAGTGCAAGAAACGTTTGAAAGAGGGAGAATGAGACATCTTTAAATGGAATAGGTACGCTTTTCCTCTTATAACAGTTGAACAGTTCCTTCGTTTGTCAAATTCTTAATCAATCTTGCTGGTGTAAGAGACATTTATTGAAGAACTTGTTTCTTTTACGACGAATCTTATAAATCTAGAGACCAAATATCTAAAAGATCAATATACAGGGTGTCTATTTGAAGACTTCCCACCTTCAGGACCACTCCACTACTACTCCAAAAATAACAAATTAGCATATCGTTGTAAACACAATTAAAAACTTAGATTTTTCACACCCTTAAAAATAAAGTATATTTCATAAATATTTATATTCTCAATTTCGGCCTAAAAAAAGAGCTGGTAGAGCATAAAGGCAATTTCAAATTTTGTGACCTTGAAGAAGCTTCACGAAAGCGAACATTAATTTATGCCGGAACACGTGAAAACACTAACCAATTTATATTAATGATATCAAGACTAAAAAGTTTTTTTGTCAATATCAAGAATATTACAATAATCACCTAAATAATATACTTATCGTGCGGTACAGACTACGGACTCATAAAGGTATGATAAAAATGGAAATTTGAAAATTTTGTAATGGAAACTTGTAAAGTGTGAAAACTATTGTGTCGCAATCTCAAGCCGATAAGCAGTTGCCAAATGCGTTCGAAATGTTTGAAATTAAATTTTCTTTTAAACTTTGCTTTCAATCTAAACATATTAGAATAATTAAAATAATAAGCAAGCACATGATCGTAAGAAACAATGTTAATTCTAATTTTTGATAAATCGTAAAACACGATATCAAATGAATAAAAAATGACCACGCATTACTAGCATTACTAACATAATATATTGTACCTATAAAACGCGCGTACCTCCATATTTTACATACTTCAACAATGCCAAGTAACTTTTACGCCTTTTAATCAATTATTATATCATGAGTGACCTTCCAAAAACTTGTAATAAAAATTGAATTTTTAAGTGGGTTTTTGTCGATATAACTCTCATTATTTGATTTAGATTAAAGGAGCGAGGGTTGTATTAGAAATGCTAAAATAATATTTTAGCACTAAGCTAATCAAGTAACTTTTTTGCCGATGCTAAAACCCTTCCTCTTGTTATTGGCAAAAACTGCTAATTTTGGCTTTCTCACTCACTTCCCAAATTTGTCGGCGTTTATTATTCCCAAACTCCAAACACCCCGTATAAATTCGTAAAGAATGAAATTCGACTTAAAAGCAAAAAGTAATGATGTAATTCGCCCGAAGGATGGAAAAGAAAATTGTGAGTTTTCTTTGATGGTGATGAAAAGAGGTGTGCTGGGATGTGTGACGTGTGACGTAGATGTATTTCCTAATGTCGTGACCCATTACCTTGAAAAAGATTAAGCCAAACAATTACCTCAAGAAGTTCATGTATAAGACTAAAAGGAAATTAATGAGAAAGTAAAATTATTTTTATCCAAATTAATTTCATTAATTTCTTTTAACACGCCTTACTTGAATGTATTACAAGAATTGATTTCCATTTAAAAATTTTCAAGGTCAAAACTGACTTCTTTAAAAACGAAGATAAAAATATTTCCAGATAGCGGAGTGTAATAAAGCGTTTCGAGGTATTCCGAAATTAATTAGATATTATTGGCCACTAACTTTGCATCTGGTACGGTTTGGGAGATGCCCATGGCCCATAGTGAGCAAGTTCAAAAATACAATAATATGTGGCGTAAATCCTAACTTTTCTAAAGCACATTCACAATAACAACAAAATTTCTTTATGAATGGAAGCGCAATAAATCTATCGTAGATACCGGCTACTTATCATTAAGGTTGAATTTTGTAAACCTTAAACTAATTTGACCAGGCCATTAATTTTTGTATCGATTATCAATATTATCGCCTACCTATACTACAACTGGCCTACCGCGTATAAACAAGTAATTGAAATTGTGTCTTCCAGTTCATTACAGCGTACCCGAAAAGTAAAGTAGGAGCCCTTTTACGCATACCTATAGGTGGAATAAAATCATTGGAAAACTATTATCACAATTTTTTGCAATAAATTTTGATTTAAGTAGGTAAATACCGGCAATTTGGGGCTACTTGGGCACACTCTAAATTTTAAAACGAATAAATATTGTGGTCTCAACAGAAAACTACAAACTGTGAACGATTATTGAAAAAAAAATTATTGGGTGGCCAATGGCCAAGTTACTCCGGGGTGTCCAAGTAGCCCCCGATTACGGTACGATTTAAAAAATGTTTGACAAATCTCTTTTTTATTCACGACTGATGAGTAATATACTCATTATCCACACTATTTTTGATGGGTAATGATATTGATTAATCACACCCGTGAATAAATCATTTAGAAAATTTCTGAATTAAATCGACCGAAAAAGAGTCGTGGATAAAACATAGCACATATTCTACTACAAACATTAGACATTACACCACGTTCGTGGGTAATGTTATAATGTACTATTATTGAATTTATACATTACTTTTCAGACACAAAATTGTAGATTGGCGGTATTAAAATTTCTATTAAGAGGTCACTATTATTACCGCAATCAATAAAGTTCTTATTAAAATAATTACGAATCAGAAACGTTTAAACATTATTAACCCAAAATATTATGTTTTCGTTCTAAAAAGGAAATTTGCTTTCCATTATGGCCATTAGCACTTCATTTAGCTTAAATAAATAATTCGTTTAATAAAAATATAAAAACTTTAAAATAATGAGGTCTGTAATCGAAAGTTCGATATTATTCGTTTAAGTGTAACTTTAACGCGATAAACTCCCGTTTTTACCATTTCAAGTTATCTACTGCCTCATCTTCTATTTACATTTAACCACGAGTACCTGTATTACGTTTATAAATTTAAAAAAATATGTAAAAAAATATAATATAGGTAAATAAACAAAAGGCAACTGATTTGTACTCGATTAGACTTGATTTATAGATTTGACCAAATAGTCGTAAAAAACAAAATATAATACGAGTATACTCGTAATATAAATGTTTCGACGATAATTTGAAAAAATTACTCCAATTGGAGAGATTCCTCGATTCCTCCCTCAGAGTCCAAACGCCAGCCTATCACACAACAAGGTCCCTTCTAAAAGAACTTCTTTAACATACAGGAAAACCTTAAAACAAAACGTTATCTGCTGAAGTTTCGTACCACACGATGACTAACGTTCCAGCCCTTGGAATTCCTCTAAATAGCTGGACCATCAATTTTCACGATCACGATGAAATGTGTTTGTTTACGATTTAATCTATAGAGACAGAGTCCTAAATATATAATATAAAAATTACCACTAGACCAAACATAATCTGATAACATATTCCCCAATTTCATACGTTTTGCTACCCATCTTACTTTATCAACAACGTACTTCTAATGCTAGTGCAATAGTTACAGTGACGTGGGTGAAAGTGAAATTGATAGTGCAAATAGTGAACCTGAAGTTCCGTCCATTGGGAAAAAAATATAAAAATCTTCAATGGCAATTTGAACCACTTGAAGCCAATCAAGGTCGGCTTTTGAGCTTTTGACCAGGGGTCACTAGACACGCAATTTCTCGCATCAAAGATGTGAAATTATGTTTTAAAGCATTCAAAAAATGTTAAACAAAGAATGCAGAAGAGTTTATGAAAGCCAATGGGTTGAGTTAGATATCGTAGCTCTTCTCTTCAAACATATATCGATCGGGCTGCTCAGGGCCGTCCTTAGGATTTGCGAGGCCCAGGGCAAAAATACTTGCGAGGCCTACATGACTGCGCCGTAGGCGATTTTTCAAAAAGGGGCGTGGTCTAATTTAACGGCTTTTAGTGAAAACTATAGCCGTGGTCAGAAAAAGTTTTCGAGGGGGGTTTTCAAATAGATCCGGACAAAGAGCACATTATGCGAATTTTGCGCCCCTCGGCTCAGAATTGAAATAAAATAGCGCCGTAGGCAAAAATTTTTGCTTGTTTAAGGTCAAACGGCTTAAGACGAAGTTCCGCAATTTTAATAGCGATTGATATTGTCTCCAAAAAAGATGTTTTATGACAAAATTGTTTTGATTTTCTAAGTGAAAATTTATTGGCAATATCTGAAAAAACAGGAAAAGTTCTCGTACCTTTTCAAGTAACGATTGTAGAGCCAAAAAGACTATTAAGAAAATTTTTCCTAAAGAAAATGGTGATTAACTATCGGTAGCGCGAGGCCCTAAATTATTCAAAAAAGCGCGAGCGCCTGCTATATAAATAATAAATCTACACGGAAAGAGAGAAAAGCTCAAGACAAACTTGCAGCTATTAGAGCAATGTGGGAGATGTCCATTCAAGCAATACATTCCCAGCAAACCGGCAGAGCACGGAATTAAAATTTGGACCTTGTGTGACAGCAAAAGTTCTTATCTCCTGAAGGTCATATACTGGAAAAGAGCCAGGGTCGGCCCCAGAGAAAAATCAAAGGGTAGGTACCTGAACAAACTTCAAGGTCAAAATATCTGATGTGAAATTGTTTTACGTTGCATATTTTGGTTCAATTAATTTATTATAAATAGAAAACTTACAATGCTTGGCACTGTACGTCGAAATAAACTTGACCTGCGCGCCTGTCCCAAATAATGAACAACACAAAAGTTTACAGCTCGTCGTTTTATTTCACCAAGGATAAAACTGTAGTAACTATATTCCCAAAAAGTATAAAAACGTAGTTCTCTTCACAAAAATCTTGTAATCAGTGACAGAGAAGACAAGAAACCTCAGATGATATGGGTCTACAACACAACAAAAAGAGCTGTAGATTGTAGATACCATTGATCAGGTGGTTGGTACTTGCAGTTGCTAAACACAAAACTAATAGGTGGTCAACGATAATTTTTTACAATATTTGGTCTAAATTTTGTTCAAAAAGTGGTAATAAAACCAGCGTTGTATGTTTCGATTGTAATAAATTCATATGTAAAACTCATGTAACATACTACAACTGCAGGGCCGCCCTTAGGATTTGCGAGGCCCAGAGCAAAAATAATTGTGAGGCCTACATGACTGCGCCGCAGGCGATTTTTTAAAAAGGGGCGTGGCCTAATTTAACGGCCTTTAGTGAAAACTAAGGCCATGGGTAGAGAAATGTTTCGAAGGGGGTTTATAAATAGATCCGGATAAAGCGCAAATTATGCAAATTTTACGTTCTTCGGTTCAAAAATAAAGTAAATTAGCGCCGCAGGCGGAAATTGTTGCTTGTTCAAGGTCCATCGGCTTCAAACGAAGTTTCGCAATTTTAATAGCGATTGATATTGTCTCCAAAAAAGAAGTTTTATGGCAAAAATTTTTTTGATTTTCTAAGTGAAAACTTATTGGCAACATCTGAAAGAACAGGAAAAGTTCTCGTACCTTTTCAATTAACGATTGTAGAGCCAAAATTAAAAATGCCAATATTGTTGTTTTCCGCCATAATACTTCTGAAAGATTACGCAGAGGGTAAATTTTGTTTTTTGATTTGGTGTAGGCCTAATTCAAGGATTATTTTTTTAACCAACTCTTTCGTTTATAAAAATCTATTTGACTATGATGTAGCTAAATTATCATGAATTACGTATATGAAATTTGAGTGGTAGAACTTTTAATAAAATTGTAGTTATGAAGCCGATTGATTATTTATAGTTAAAACCAAGAGAGGTCTCCTATGACTCATCGCTAAAATGACTTAAAAATGACGTTTAAAAATATTCTGTCGCATTCCCACAAACTAAAAGCAAACTTATAAAAAGGATAGCGAGCTTCAAGTTACGTAGTTATTTGGAATGAGTCATAGGTCACCTCTCCTGGTTTTGACGATTCAAAATTTTCCATGTACTACTATAAGGCAATAGGACTTCCAGACGACTATTAAGAAAATTTTTCCTAAATAATATGATGGTTAACTATTGGTAGCGCGAGGCCCTAAATTAAGCAAAAAAGCGCGAGGTCCGAGACCTAGGCACTGCTAGCCCCCCCTCCGAAGGGCGGCCCTGTACAACTATCCAGGATGTAAAAAACATATTTTCCAAAATTTTGGGCCCTTTTTAGTATTTATATAGTATTTTTATAATAATAAAGTCATCTTTTCTTTGACTTATTAATGATAATACTGTCTTTTTTTACCTCAACGTAAGAAAATTAAAACATTACATATATCTTGAGTCATATTGACCCAAACGGTACTTATATGTATAGGTAACAAATTTTAACAGTACAGCAGGGTTAAAACTTAAGAATAAACGACCAACTACGGCTATCTTATCAATCATGTTTTCCTACCATTCGTTCTCATTTTACTAAAATTTCTAAAAAGTTTCTGAGATTTTAATTAAATAGAAAACTTTCTTGTCACCCGGACGTATAAATAAATTTAATAAACATTTTAGTGTAATTATATTTATCTTAATTTGGCTGTTTGAAGAGCTATCGTACACATTACATACGAAAATAATTTTTGCAATTTCTCTTTGATTTTCAGGAGGACCCGGAAGCGGAAAAGTAACTCATTGTGATAATTTAATGCAAGAGAAAAAAGGAATAGTACACATAAACATGACCGATCTTTTACAACAGTACGCTTTAGGCAACGGTAAGTTAATAATTAATTTGAAACAATTGAATACAATCAAAATTAGCACTTGTGTCGTCAAATTAATTGCTATACTTTTGAATCATCAAAATTCAAACAAGGCGTGCATTTTATTTGTGGTAATAAAAAATTCTCTTTGTTAGATGGCCATACGAGCTTAATCAATTTTGGTAGAACTGATCACGAAGGTAACTTGTGAAAAACAACGTTTTTTTTGTGTGCTAAAATAAATTAGATATGAGCTTTGGTTGTTTTTTCGCTGTTGAAGCTTATTTCAGTATTTTTTATAATTAGGCTAAAGCAAAATTGATTTGCCTATCGCCAATAATTTTATTAGCGTTCTTCTCAACTAATTTTTTTTTCTTAAACATGACAGACTAAAAATAAAATAATTGCGGTTGGGAATGTGAATAATTAAGAAGTTTAGTGCGCGCGTTAATATAAAGGCACCCATAATAGTCTATAATCACAAAATTTTGAAACCGCTTACTAAAGTAAATACGAAAGCGAGAATTACCTCGAGAATTGTCTCGTACCTCGTGAAAGCAAAATGCGATTATTTGAACTGGTCGACTTCAAGAATGTCGACCCAATAGAATAATCGATGCATGGATAGCGTTGTTATCATTTCTGTATTAATAGAGATGATTTTCTTCTGTTTGGGACGCCGATCTCTTTAAAAAGGAGTATTATGTGCTACGCCCACCTCTTTATACAAAGAATGTTGCCACAAACAAAATCTCTTCTCTTCTTCTATCGACATCGTGTACAAAAAGCTTGATGATTCTTCTACGACGTTACGAGGCATGGTAATTCAGTAACGAGAATGTTGTTTGCGTAAAATATACATCGAGTTTATAAATTAAAAAACAAATTTGATATCTAATAGTTACAGTAGATGTCTGCTATGCAAAAAATAAGTGATAGGTGGAACCCCAATCTCCCACAGAGATACGGTTTGAATTTTAGTTCGTTGTTGATATCTCTTTAACATACTAAAAGCCTAGAAAACTCTAAGTGTGCGAATTACAGAAAAGTTCATGATAAAAAAGATTATGATATTGGTTATTTGGTATTTTTGGGAATGTAAGGAATTTACCATTTGCGCTACTCAGTTTGGATTAGAAAATGCAAATATAAAGGAACTGACAGGTGTAGGCACCAAATCATTAATTGGTATCATTGTACGGTGGAAATCCAAAGATAGAAACTCTGAACCTACTACGATATAATCTCTACTTGAAAAAAGTCACAACTGCCAAAAGTTAATTTAATATTACAATATTGCCACCTACAGAAGATGCTGCTGCTAATCATATTCTTCGCAAGCATTTACAATGTCTTTGTTGAGAAACTATGAAAAACAATATTGCCAATCCCGAGTGGGGTTGGAAAAAAATAGGAAACCAACTACAGCCCATATTCATAACATGGGAAATGAGCTCTGCGTCAGCGTTATTACTAAGCACGATCCGCTGCATTTGCAGAATGGATATAAATGAGCCACGTGTCGACGTTATGGTGAGATATGTTGTAACTGCTCTGATAGAGATTGCAAAAATAGTGCACTGAAAGAAAGTGATTTGGAAGAAACTGAAGAAGATTATTATATTTAGGTACGATAATGACTTACTTACTTAATAGGTATCCCATCAGATAGAATAAGGACGTAGTTCAACGTTTCTTAGGAGCGCGCTATTCAACTTCAAGAGTTTCTTATTCACAACTTAAAGGTACCATGAAGATTTGCTACATATATCACATCACATAAAATAAGGACGTAGTTAAAGATTTTTTAAAACCAAATCTTTATTGTACCTACAAGTGGTGAATAGGAAGCTTCTGACTTAACGTTACATAGCGCGCTCCTTAATGTTATAATTTCGAACAAAAGTGTTTTTGAACTTCTTGACAAAAGGCGAAGACGAAACCTAGCACCAAACGGAGAAAATAGACACTCTGTTTATTTCAACAAAACAAGGACTCAAGTTTCCAAAAACAGAAACATTTCAGAGACTTTAAGTCGCCGACAACTGTTTTATTCAATAAATTCAAATCCCGTCGCGCTGTGGAAAGATCAACATGTTTCTGTGCAGCGCCTTTCTTTATACAAACAGAGTTTTCTCGGTGGAAACGGCACGTACCGACCCAGCAACAGCTGGTTACACACAATTGGTCCACTTTTCGATCGAAAAATTTTGTTTAGCAATGGAACTCATTTTTGGTTAAATGGTTGCGTTAACAAACAAAATTGCCGTGTATGGAGTGATAATCCTCAAGAGGTTCTCCAGGTTCCACTGCATCCTGAAAAATGTAGTGTTTTGTGTGGTTTACATGTTGGAGGCATCAGTGGTCCTTATTAAACCATGATAAACGATTATTTGTATCCAACTTTACTTGAAATCAACCTGAAGACTTTTGGTTTCAGCAAGATTGAGCTACGTAGCTATACAGAGACCCAAACAATTAATTTATTAAAAGACAAAATTTGTGACAACATCACTTCAAGAAATGATCCAATGAATTGGCTTCCAAAGTGTGACTTAACACCTTTGAACTATTTTCTATGGGAATTCACTGGTTTATGCTGATAAAACAGCAACAATATTGACACTTTGGAAATTAACATAACCCGATAACCCGTGTTATTTCTGAAATAAAACCTCATTGCCCTACAAAAGGTGGTGTAGTTTTGATTTTTAAATATGTTATTGGGTTGGGGGCCCTGATGAAAAATCTAAGTTTTCGACCTCAAGGGGGTCCGCGCGATCCGCCATCTTGGATTAAAGGTACGAAAAATTGGTTTTTCCAATTTAACTTCTTAACGGTTGATCCCAGGACAAAACTGTCAACTTCAACTTTGAAGAGGATAAAATGTCCTACAATATTTGTTCTATTCATTTTCTTCCTATCTGTTACGGTCTCTGAGATATAAGCTGGACAAAATCGCTATTTTTAGAAAAAATGAATTGTTTTGGTAAACTTTGCTTGGAGACTTTTTTACCGTTCATTTGAGAGAAAATTCTTTGTGTATCAAAGTGTATCACTGATATTATAACTCAACCAGATCTAAAGTTAGAGCAGTTTTATGATAACCTATAAATGTCGAAAAACGAGTCATGAGTGTTCGCAGCTCGAAGTTTTTGTTACAGCCCCCCCCCCTCTCCCTATATCAACCCTATCAACCCATAACAATTTTCCTCACATTTCAACATCTATTCAATTTAAAATGATTATGGGGAGGGAGTAGACATGTTGAGCGAATTTTCTCGTTTATATTGCCAACAACCTGTCTCATATGCCGACAATTATTATGAGAGGGTAGTGTTTGAGAAGAGGGGATTAGGAGGGGGGGGGTCGACCTCATATAACATTAAAATCGGTTCAGGGGTTTGGCAACCACGCGCGTTCAAAGGTTGCGGTAAGTCGCACTTCTCCATGAAACCAGGTTTGTCGGTACTCTTTTGGCCATAACTCTTATTTCTTTTTTTCATCTCCAAGCTGGTTAAATTTACTATCAGATTCTTTATATAAAATTTTGATTAAATTCTATAAAATACCCTCACTAGCTCACTGAACATGTGGAAATCGTCATATTTTGCAAAAAGGTGCACATTTAGCGTGCTGGTGTAAGTAATTTTATATACACGGCTGATAGTAAATTTAACCAGCTTATAGATAAAAAAATTTTTTAGATCAGACAAATAGTTTCGGAGTTATTGGGAAAAATGTGCCACGAAAACTTGGATCCCACAGCAGTACACGGTTTTTAACGTTCTAGGATTTTTATTTTATAGGGCTTAATTAAAATCTCATATATGCCGTCTGATGGGATATTTAACTAGCTTTCAGATGAAAAAAAGAAACTACGGGTCGGACAAATATTTTTGAAGTTATAGCCAAAATAGTACCGACAAACCAGGTTTCATGGAGAAGTGCGACTTACTGTAATCTTTGAACGCGTGTGGGTGCCAAACCCCTGAACCGATTTTATTGTTACATGAGGTCGACCCTCCCCCCCTAATCCCCTCTTCTCAAACACTACCCTCCCATAATAATTGTCGGAATATGAGACAGGTTGTTGGCAATATAAACGAGAAAATTCGCTCAACATCTCTACCCCCCCATAACCATTTTAAATTGAATAGATGTTGAAATGTGAGGAAAATTGTTATGGGTTAATATAGAGGAGGGGGGGGGCTGAAACAAAAACTTCGAGCTGCGAACACTCATGACTCGTTTTTCCACATTTATAGGTTATTATAAAACTGCTCTAACTTTAGATCTGGTTGAGCTATAATATCAGTGATACACTAAGTTTGAAGGCAATTTAAAATCCTACAACTTTTGTTCCAAAGAATTTTCTCTCAAATGGACGGTAAAAAAGACTCCACGCAAAGTTTACCAAAAAAAAATTCATTTTTTCTAAAAATAGCGATTTTCTCCAGCTTATATCTCAGAGGCCGTAACAGATAGAAAGAAAATGAATAGAACAAATATTGTAGGGCATTTTATCCTCTTCAAAGTTGAAGTTGACAGTTTTGTCCTGGGATCAACCGTTAAGAAGTTAAATCGGAAAAACCAATTTTTCGTACCTTTAATCCAAGATGGCGGATCGCGCGGACCCCCTTGAGGTCGAAAACTTAGATTTTTCATCAGGGCTCCCAACCCAATAACATATTCAAAAATCAGAACTACACCACCTTTTGTAGGGCAAAACCCCCCATTGACTGGACTATATTTACTAAGTTTGAAGTTTTAAAAAATGCTATTAAAAATGCTCAGTTACACTTTCATTTAACTCTTCTAGGAGAAAACCGTATAGAAATGGGTTCATAATTATCAAGTCATTCCTGTGAGTTTACTCGTGTCTATGAAGCCTACCGACATTTATAACTTGTTCAATTTACTTGTACAAAATACTACTCTAATGACGAGAAATGAAATTTTTATTCCGGGTAAAATTTGTCGATAAATAGGAAAATAATAGACCTTCTTTACATTAAATTATGCACGATGGAGATACCCAATAATTACTAAATTGGTATAATTGGAATAAGTACGAAACTAATGCTATTATTTTGTGCATTATACCTTATTTAAAAGTAAATAAAATTGTTTGTACGTTCTCGATTAATATCAAGAAATTATTATACTTTCCACAATCGATACAATTTTTTTGTTTATGTTATTAAAAGTTCATGTTGGAAAGTAATTATACGCAAGTCAAAAAATGACGAAATTGATATTTGTTCCATGTTTAAAATTTGTTAATAAACGTATTAAAAGGGTACCCTTTAATCTAAAATCTGCAAATATTTAGCATATATTTTTTAATATGCAACAATAGTTGCTCATTAAAATGCATGAAGCTTACTTTTAAGAAAATTTAACACAGTTGCGTGATTAAGGTAAAATTGCACTTCGACATGCGTTAATTACACGTAATGTAAAATATCCTCATTGTTTGTTTGCAGACATGCAAGACTTTGGTTTACTATCTAGTAAAACGGTAACGGAAGTTCTTATGTTAGAAATGAAGATGTCGCCCACTGCTAAAACTTATCTTGTATCCGGATATCCGAGAAATATGCGAGACGTTGTGGAATATTCCGAAAAGGTGAGTGGTTTCATTTAAATTTAAATTTTAACTGATCGAACGAATGTAAAATTCTTTGAGTTGCCGATTCGATCTTAATGTGTACTGTTCTTTCATCTAATGCATTTGACGGCCTTTGCATAAATATATGCAGCGATATAATGATAAAATTTATTTTGGGAAGCAAGAAAGTCGGTATACGGTATATATGTATACTGTATACTGTAATCAATATAATATATTGCATAAATGCTCTTCATGTTCCGGACATTTAAATTACAAGAGATGATTACAATTGGAATGCGATTACTGGATTACTGTATCGTGACACATGCCAACCGATTTTTAATAAATGAGAACTGCAACTTTTTAAAACCTTATTTTTACTGATTTTATCAAACATCGATAATATTCCAATTTATATTCTTGCCGCTATTGACGTCCTTTGTTTTCTAATTCACTAATATACCTTCTAGTTAAAGCGACACTCAACAATGAGTCAACAGTCTTTGAGACTTACAAATAATTACAAGAAAGAAGAAGAACATTTTGTACTGCAGAGCAACGGCAAATCTTTTCTAGCGGTTAAAGTTTAACATGCAGTTTGTGGTACTTCCAAAGCCACAAACACGAATTGTAAATAAATATTTAAAAATTTTGTTTGCTCACCTAAAGCCTAAAGTCTAGACTGCCATTTCAACGTTGTTGGATCTCATCAGTCGGGAGCAGACGTTGTGAGCAGTGCCTCGGCATTGATGTATTGTTTTTATAAATCCAAATAACTAGAATGAATAAGAAAAATACAATTGGAATAGTATGAATAGAATACCAAATTTTGAATTAATATATCAAAAACTGAACAGCTTTAGATCATTTATCATCGTAATAATAACAACGTACGTTGTTTCATTTATTACTTTAACCTTCGGAAAAACATTGCTATACAATATCTATACATTTTATAGTAGTTTTATATGAACATCATATCGATTTTTAATAACGTATCATTGACACAAAACAAAAAAATTACCGACCTACTAGAATAAAAGATTTAAACGTCGACAGAGGGTTTACTGACGGTTTTTAAACGAATGTGTCGAAATAAAGTTATGTTTTAGCAAAGGCCACATATATCAGACTTTTAAACGGAAAACACCCTTTTGAGGAAAATTTAGTTTCAATATCCCTTGTTTACAGGGATTTAGAGTGAATAAGGTGTTGCTATAGACATTCCATAGTAAGTCGAAGCTTAATACAAAATAATGTACCTACTTTTGAACGGTATACGCCATTTGTAAAGAGACACAGGGAATAAGCATTGTTACTCAAGTAAAAGATTCAGTTTTTACCTGCCTATTCTAAAATCCTTTTTGGTTAAGCTGGTAATCCAAATATATCTATCTATTTGCGGTCATAAATCTTGTTCGCAATATAACAGTAACAATCAAAAAAACAATGGAGAAGGTTATCCAAACTTCAAAATACGAGACGATAATGGTCAAAATTGGACATGATAATACACAAACGTTTTCCATATTTTTATCCCTTTCTTTGTTGCTCTTACGAAGGTATTCAAAAAATATTTCGACTACGCCGCTCAATTTTTAGTTAAGCTTTGGGACTCTTTATATATTTACTCTATGGTTTTAGTCTAACGGACGCTAAGTGCCAAAAATAATTATCACGGGATAGTCCAGTCATTATAAACATTTGAAAATGCAAGTGAACCGAGAAAGCTGATTTTTGGATATGTTGCAGAGGGGGCCCAAAAAAGTTTAACTTCAAATTTTCGACCAAGATTTCCTATGAGCTTTCGCCGCCAGGGTCAAATTTGGTTTTTTCTCGATAACTCGGCTCTACTTCACGATACAAAAATTGTGATCATGTACTTTTTTGTTGCTTTTTTTACGCTCTACAATTAAGGTTATACGTACAGTTGATCGTTGTTTAGATATCGAGCGCGAAAGTGAAAAATTGAGAGATCGAGATTTATTTTTTTCAGTTTTCTTCTTTCTGGTGATAGAAAGATAATATTGGAGATAGAGAACAACTGTATGGAAGCTTTGTTATAGTAAATTTAATAAGCTATGGTTTTTATCTAAACCATTTCTTCGATATCATTAATAGTTCCTGAGATATAGGCGAAAAACTAAAAAAGAGTACCCTTTTTCCAAGATGGCGGTCCAAGCGCAATAGTTATCGATTGAGCACTTTAGTATGTTTATCCGGAAGCCATAATGAGCTTGTATACCAAAATCCAGATTTTTACCGGTTAATGTTTTTATTTTTTCTAATTTGACCGGACTACAAGCTAATATTAAGAAATCGCAACTTAGCGCGGACTTGCTGACTTTGCGGCAAGCTACGAGACGTAATTTTTGTCTAAAAAAATAAACAAAACACATTGTGGATATTAAGATACTCTACAAGTTTTATTTCAAATACTTTTTTGATATCTATCACCAGAAAGAAGAAAACTGAAAAGCAAATCTCGATTTTTCAATTTTTCATTTTCGCGCTCGGTATCTCAACAATGATCAACGGTAGGTAAAAAATTCATATAACATTAATTGTAGAGCGTAAAAAAGCAACAAAAAAGTACATAAGCACAATTTTTGTATCGTAAAGTAGAGCCGAGTTATCGAGAAAAAAACAAATTTGACCTTTTTTTCAAGATGGCGGCGAAAGCTCATGGGAAATCTTGGTCGAAAATTTAAAGTTAAGCTTTTTTGAGCCCCCTCTTCAACATATCCAAAAATCAGCTTTCTTGGTTCACTTGCATTTATATACCTTTTTTTCCGACGTAATGACTGGACTAGGAGTTTTAAGATACTGCTAACTGCTAATGATAAATTGCATAGCAAGAACTATGTTGTCCCAGGTGCAAGTTGCACGAAGCGAACACGGCATTGATTGTTACAGAACAAAGAAAAATAGCAAAAGTGTGAGAAACTGTGAAAAACAGCATGTTTGTAAATATAACACTTACGAGCAAAAGGGACGATTATTTACTACACTGTAACTCTACCACTCCAACAGTGAGTGGTAGATTAATTATTTACGTGCTAGTCCCTGTATGTCGTTTTTATATCCAATTTAGTAATTAGCGAACAAACTCTCTTAGAGTGGAAGAATTAAGTTTGAAACGTCAACAGTCTCAAAGCGTGTTAAAATATTATAATTCCCCCATTTCCCCTTTCAAAAAATATAATTCTTTATTATAGTATCAGATAAGGTACTATTTCGTAATAGCGTAGTTTTTAAGTCGCGTTTAAACGTTTAAAGCACGGAAGTCAAGTTCAACTTATATCCGGTTTCAAGTTATTAAATAGGTGCCCGTAGTAAATATTTCCCGCATAAAATTAGTAAAGCAGAAAACAGTTTCCTATTTAAGTAACAGGTTAATCTCAACAATTTTCATTGAACTAGATTCGATCATTTACCTGCAAGTAACGAGAGTTTGAATGAAATTCAACACGGATAATCAGTATACGTACGTAGCATTGAAGAATAGAACCGTTGGAACAATCCCAACTTGCTTTAAGGGCATAAAACAGTTTTTTATTTCACGAAATGGACAGCTATTTTGTCCAAATAGTGAAAACCAGACGATACGACACAAAGCTAATTAGTTTCATGATCTCGACAACTTTTCATGTAATGCGTAATTTCACTAATAGAATTTCTTTACTTCTAATAGTAACGAGTGGGTCATTTGTTGGTTTCTTTTTGAAGTTTGTATTTTGACAGTTTGAAACGCTTCAAACACTTTAAGCCAGCGGTGGCTGGCATTTGAATGGAGTTGTCTTTCAAAAATCATCGGATAAAGCAACAATCATCGCAAACTATTGAACGTTGAAGTCTCAATAGCCACTTCAAAAAGAAATTAACTAATAAATGTCCCACCCTATTATAATACGATACGATACTTTTAGTATAAAAGAGAAAAACCTCGTTTAGTCTCTAATCTATAAATTTCAATCTGAGCAATTAAAAAATTTATGCACGTTCATGCATTGCATTACTTGTAAACAATTGGTGCACTACCTGTTTCAAGGCAAAATCAATAAAAAATCCGTACACGCAATCCTTTCACTTCTGCCTACACACAACAAGGCTGTTTATTTACGTCAAACTGTCAATAAGTTCTTCTAAACATCTGTATCTACCCTCACCTTCACCTATTTTTTTTTCTAGAAATGTATTCAACAAATCGTTACTCCAAAACTCGAACTTTCTGTGTATTGGTTATTGAGACATTATTATTATTATCATTTGACCATATTATGAGACCAGCCCTTTGGATGTTCACGTGTTTCATTACACGCAATAAAAACGCTACAGAATTGGCGAATTTAGGAAATTCGTGTGAATATAGTTGACACGTTCTCACGTTCAATAGTGGCAAGGTCCAAAGTGCACATTAAATGTGTTCTAAAATCTAATTTAGTAGATTTTTAACATTATTGATAGTAAGTTCGTACCTACGAGATACCTATTGAGATTAAGACTTCAAGTCACTTTTTGGTGGTATAGAACTTTAAACTGAAACAAAACATAATATAATTCGATAAAATGAATAGAATTTAGGCTTTATTTAATAGAAAATCTTTTCCCATTTAGCGTTTAAATATTATTTTGAGCATATGACCCTCACTACTGACTCTAATATAGTGTATCTTCAATTTTTTGCCATTTTTCAAGCATTAATCTTCCGATTTCGCCAATAAAACACACAAAGTTGGTTGAAACGGCGTTTGAGGATTCGCTTGTGAATTCTCTTACTCCAAATACAACAACTTCGCTTATTGACACAGCCATTGAACTAAAAATGGGGCCCATCACTGAACAAAATTTTGCGATGAAACAATGGGGCAACTTGATTTTCAGCTTATTTGCCCAATAATATTTGCTCAAGGAAGTCACCTTGGGTCTATTTTATTCAATATTTTTATTAATGATATTCATACATGCTATTTAAATAGCCAGTTTGCACTCTACGCCGATGTTCTCAAAGTTAATTTGGGAGTCGCCGACGCTTGGGACGCTTTGAAACTGTAGTCCGACCTGGACCGCCTTTCTGATTATTGTGTGAAAATGGACTGAAACTGAATGAAGATAAGTGTAGTCACGTCACTTTCACCCGCAAACTATTGCCTATAAGAACTATATGTAGGTAGGTAGTAGGTAGGTATATGTAGGTAGTAGGTAACAGTAAACTTCAAATAAAAAATGTGCTTAGAAGTGATGTCTACGTATGGAACGATGAGAAGAAGGATGATTATCGTAGTAGCTTTATGGATTTGCCAAAATTAGAATATGAACATGTAAGCGTATGGAATAGAACGTTGGTTGATCAAATTACGTTAGCGGCAGAAAAATGTAACTTAGTTAAAAAGAATATGCCTAGGAGGGTTGAGTTCAAGAATAAACCGTGGTTCGGTTCGGAATATATTCGAGCGAAGACTTGTATGCGTAGTGCTCATAGAAAATGGATCAGAAGTGGCTTTGCCGAAACGGATCTACAGCTGTTTCTTGAGAGAAAAAAAAGTTACAAGGATATAATTGCTCTAAAAAGAACTAACTACTACCAAAATCAAATCAATAAATTGAAAAACATTCGTAACTCTGCAGACTTCTGGAAGACAGTTAAAGGTTTTGACAACAAAAATATAGCACATAATGAGATTTCTAAAGCTGCATGGGAGCGTTTCTACTGCAATTACTATGCTAACCAGGCAAAATGTGACATTGTCCTGCATGACTGTTTGCACCCGGAGTTGGATAGATCAATTACCGTTAGCGAACTTACAATAAGCCTCAAAAAGTGCAAAAGTAACAAAAGTCCCGGATACGATGGAATTAAAAGTGAGTTTTACAAAAATTTAGCTCCGGAGTGGACAAATTTTATTTTGAAATTTTTTAATCGGGTATTTGAGACCGAAATATGCCCAAGGGAATGGTCAGTAATAGAGACGGTTATGCTTTTTAAGAAAGGAGATAAGGATGACGTGCTCAATTATCGAGGGATATCCTTGCTCAACTCAATAGTGAAACTGTTTACGCAAATCCTTCACGACAGGCTATCGTGGTGGGTAGAATCTAACTCTATACTCCCAGAGAACCAGGCGGGTTTTAGGAAGGGCCGTGGGTGCAACGATCATTTATTTACGCTTACAACTTTAATACACAATAGAATTCGATTAAAGTCTGGAAATTTGTTTGCAGTCTTCGTGGACATTAAGCGAGCTTTTGACTCGGTACCACACATCAAGCTCTGGCAGAAAATATACGAGGCAGGAGTAACTACCAAATTGATTCGGATCCTAAAAAATCTGTATGGACAAGCCGTGATGAGGGTGCGCACAAACGAGGGTCACACGTCGGAAATACAGATAACAAAAGGTGTCCTTCAAGGTGAAATCTTGAGTCCCTTGCTTTTCGCGTTATACTTGAGCGACATTGAAGTTTTTTTAAGAAAAAAAGGAATGCAGGGAGTTGATATAGACGGACACAACGACATCATGCTTCTAGCGTACGCCGAAGATATGGTTATGCTGGCTAACAACTCGTACGATGCCCAGAGAAAGCTCGATCTATTTAACGCATACCTCGTTGCCCATAGTTTAGAAATTAATACGTCGAAAACCAAATTTATGATATTTAGGAAAGGGGGTAAACCGGGTGTTCCCGTTACTTTAAAAATCGACAACGTACATATAGAGCAAGTAAGCTCTTATAACTATCTAGATGTTACTTTTAGTTCGACGGGAGTTTTCAATAATCACACCAACCTTGCAATTAATAAGGGTAAAAGAGCCATGGCAAGAATTAAAAGTATAATTTATAAATCGAGAATGGAGAATTGGGATGGGAAAGTTAAATTGTTCGACAGCATCGTTAAACCGACGACTCTATATGCGGCCGAAATTTGGGGTTTGAGATATATGCAGGAGTTAGAAAAAGTACAAACAATTTTCTTTAAATCGTTACTGTTACTGCCTAGAGGCACTGCAAATTTCGTGCTACGATTGGAGCTTGGACTCGAACATCTGGCAATTAAAATATTTGCGATGGTGTTGAATTGGTTATGTAAGATCTTGCAGATGGAAGAGAGCAGATACCCTCGAATATGCTTGATGCGCCTATGGATATTGGACAATTGGAAACAAAATAAAGACAAATATAACTGGGTCACTCAGGTTCGTGGTATACTGTGCAAAATTAATTACGACCATCTGCTGAAGGAGGATCGAATAAACCTAACTGCGTCAGACTACAAGAGGATGGTGGAAGCGTACCGCACTTTGCTCTTTGCTTCAGATGTCCAGAGAAGCGAGGCATCATCGTACAATACCTTATACAAGGAAATAAAAACAACCGTCGGCGCGGAACCCTACTTGAGTTTTCGACTTCCGTCGGTAGTGATAAACCTAGTGTGCCGACTTAGAACCTCAAATGCTAAATATTTAAATATAAAATACAAGGATAGCTGTGTAATGTTAAGGGAGGGTGAGAGGTGCGTGTGTTGTGGTGCGGAAACAGGCGGAGACCTGGTTCTGGTTCATTGCTTACAGTCCTGCCCGGCGTTGGACTCTGTAAGAGACAAACATTTTCGGGGAGTAGACACGGTGCATAACAAACTAACTATTATCGAGCTAGCAGGGGCTGAAGCGCTGTTTAATTTTACGTTGGAGTTGGTGGGTAAATCTAGTATCTAGATATCTGGTTTTGGAGTTGGGTTTGGGGCGGTTTAAAAGTGTGTTTTGTTGTTTTTATTTTTTGTTTTTTTTCAAATTGTCAATCTTTGTATTATTATAAACAAATAAATTCATTCATTCAAGAACTATATTTAAACTCAACGACGCTCCTCTGAGGCAGGTACAGACGGTCAGGGATCTGGGAATCTTATTCGATAGAAAACTTACCTTCGAGGCTCACGTTAATGATTTATCTAACAGGGCTTTTAAGACGCTGGGGTTTATAATTAGGCTATCGTATCCTTTTAAAAAGTTTCAGACTCCGCTGTCCTTGTTCAGGGCACTGGTGTTTGGGCTTCTGGACTATGGCTCTCCAATTTGGTCTCCACAGTATGAGGTATAGTCTTCCGCTTGGAAGTGGTTCAGAAAAGGTTTGTTAGGTATCTCGACAGCAAATACTTTAAAAATGATAAAAAGAATAGCTTTATCGAGAGATGCTCACGCTATGGCCTCATGCCTCTCCGATCACGTCGTATCGCGAATGATATGTGTTTATTGTACAAAATCGTCAATACCTAGTTGTTTTGATGCCAGTATTATTGATTTCATCGGTCTTCATGTACCATCTTTTAATAGTCGTGTCGTGGCAACTTTCCATCTTAAATACTGTATAGCCTCTCTTGCTTACAATTCTGTTATCAATCGTTGTACCAGCTCTTTCAATGTTGGATTTGGTGACTTTGATCTTTTTCTTCTAACACTTCGTCAATTTAAGGGCTTTGTTCAGCTTTCTGTGTCACGGGCTGTTCAATAGTTGAATGTTTTATTGTAATTTATAAATCTTGAATAATTCACTGTTAGCGATTTTCTTTTGTTTGTAATCGAATTGCTTTGATATGGATATTTTTGTATATATATTTTCTTTGTTTTCGCGGAGCCGCTAAGCTCTTTATAAGTGGCGTCTTAGTTTTGGGCCTTATAGCTCGTTTAAGACCATTAAATAAATAAATAAAAATAAATAAATAGATGCCGAAAATGATGGTCTTGCAGCTTCAATTCTTATGCGAGCTGGATAAGGCATGGTAGCGAATCGAGGTGTTTGGATCTTCTTCGATATACTTCTTCGGTTATGTATACTTTCTTCGGTACGCCCTCTTTTTTGTGCCACAGGGTATGCTAACAACAAGTAGCGTAAACGAAATGCGAAGTCGATCCATGGTTCGCCGAATTATTGGTTTGGATGGACGATGTCAATGGTAAAATGATCTGTACGTTTTGAGAATAGAACCATGATTTTCAAAATAAATTTGCGATGTTTAAATCGGGCCATCTTGCAGACCATGCTACAGGTCCGCGCGTTCTTACTCATCTTCGTCCAAAAGTTCCGTGTAAAACTTTGACACATGATAACTTATATCAAAGCTGTCTCAATCAAAAGTTCTATACCTCTAAAAAACACCCGTTATTATAGAGAAAGAGGACGCCAGGTTTAATGTTTTAGGTGGAAGAAATGTATTGTGCGTCACCAAAAAGCTACTGTTTTCTGATAATTACCGAAAGGCAATTTATTGAAAACGATGTTTATAGTATTTATAGTAGAAGTTTATAAATTCATTTACATGCTTTTAGTTTCTTTTGAAAGCAAAATCATTAGAAGAAAACCCTAAGTTAATTTATGACTTCCTAATGTTTTATTTATTTAATTTCAGATTCAAGTAATAAACGGAGCAGTATTAATATCGTGGAGACAAAAGGTTTTGGAAAGACAGATTGATTATGGTGCCAAACTGGGTCAAGTAGTTCTTTCGTTGGCTAGAATGGAATTAAATAATTTTTATAAAAATGTTATGCCAGTAGCGGATTATTTTGATCAAAGTAATATGCTTATAGCGGTAAGTGTGTATTTATATTATTTATGCCACCGTAACAACTCTTGCTACACTATGAAACTGCCAAGATTTGCTATAATAATTGTACAAGATCACAAGTCGAAAAATTTTAAGGCACGCGTTGTATTCGGTGTGATTATTTATGGAGTAAATTTTAAGAACAAAAGTTGCATATTTTATTGTTAAATTATTATTATTGTTATTGGTATTTGTAAATTATTCTACGGTATAATGGATTTTGTATCGAGATTACACAAGATACCATTATAACAAATCCGCTCTTTTTCATTAAATATTGATTTTGATACAAAAAAGAGTGGATATAATGCATTTTGTAATGCAACAAATTTGATTCTACAAAGATAAAAATATTATTGATGAGCCAGGTTAGTCGAGCGGCAAAAAAGTCACAACGCGCAAACGCAACGAAATAATCTAGGATTGATCTCGCTCGAATCGAGGATTATATCGACTATTGGTAAGAATTTTAGTCAATTCGAGAATTATTTGTCAATCCCGGTTCAATTCTCGACTATTAGTACGGGCATTAGAGCGCCGGGTTCAATTTTGAATGTTCTTGTTTAAATCCGTCTGACACCACTAGATTTCTTTATCATTCTATGTGTCAAATAGCTTGGACCGGGTGGTCCAGAATCCACCTAAAGCTGTAGGCTGTTGTAGGTTCCATCTGTAAATAACCTTTGCAGTTGAAGAGGACGTAGAAGGTCGCATAAAAAAATTGTTAATATTACTTTGAGTAATTATAACGCATAAAAACATTACAAATAACAAATGACTATCAATAAAAGCAATAAAACCCAATCACACTTAATTAAATATTCTAATAATGTCGATTTCAATATTACTGAAGGAAAAAAATTATTAAATATGAGAAACATTTAGGCGGGTGTTATAGTTTCATTATTTTTTCTTTAATTTAACATTACAATCGTTCAAAATACATTTGACAACATTGCTTTAAGCACAGAATATAATTTTCATGTACTATGAATGCCAACCTAATAAAAAAGAAACAATGGCCTACTGGGATCTAAATCAATCCTTCAATCAACGCTTTAATATTGAACAATGATTTAGCCATGACGTTGATTCATAACCAACTGTTTGAAAACGAAAAGTGTCAAAAATCCTCCAAGTAACGTCAAACTATTCGCAAAATTATTTGTGTTGTTCCAAATATATAAAAATGTTTCTTTTAAAATAAGAAAGAAGGTGCCATTTCTACATAGTTAACTGGAACTTTCTTACGTTTTCAAGCCTTTTCGATAAAACTTTTCCAACAACTCTCTAAAAATGTTGTTGTAAATTAAATTTTATTGTTAACGTGTAGGCTTACATCGAATTCAATTAAGTTATTCAATGTTAACGCGGCTTTAATAATAAAGTTTAATAAACTCGCACCTACACTTTTAATTAAAAAGTTAATCAGAACCGGTAACAAAAGAAGCCGTTCGTGCGCTTAATTATGTGGTAAATATTAATGAATTGAACGTTTAAAAAAATCATATTTTTCGTGTTCAGGGTTTCCGATTTCACGTTATAATATTACAAGAAAGAAATTATTTTTGCAGCAGATAATAGTAAATTCAAAAAGTGCCTATTACGTCAAGGATAAGCTTTTAAATTATCTATATCGTATAGAAGGATTAACTATTATTTGGCGGGTTTATAAATCAAAGCGCAACATGAAACAACTGACAGCACTAGGACTTGACAACTGATTGTATCAGCGTTACCAAAACTGCTTTAAACGTATTTTTTTCAATAAACGAAGCATTTAATAGAACCTTACTTTTTTTTTGTAAAAAATACGTCTCAAATAGTTTTGGCAACGTTGATACAATCAGCTGTCAAGTTTTAGTTCTTCTACTTGTTTCATACCGCGCTTTGATTTATAAACCCGCCAAATAATACAGCGTTCAGAAGTAAACATGAGCCCCGGAAAATATGTGAACTAATATTAACAATTTTTAAAAATTTGGAGCGGCAAATCATTCAGCCAATCAGAACAAGAAAAATTTGAAGGGTGCAGTCAATAACCAAAATCTCGGCTTGTCAGTTTTTTTCCTGTTTTGACGGTTAGAATTTATTATTTATTTTTTAAATCGATATCAACGATATGACTAGAAAATCGAAGAAGAGTGTTCATTCCGAAGCCAGAAACGTAATTAAAACTGTTATAGAGTTCTACGATAAACAGAAAGCTGCTGGTGATTGGACCTTTCTCTTAGAAAATGCAACTGAACTAGCTGCTGCCGCTACTGGAAAATCAATCTCTTTTATAAAACGGCTTCGCAAGGAAACTGCAACAGCCGAAGCCGGATTTTTAAAATCTCCCTCAAAGAAAAAAGAACTGGAGGTGCAACAAAAATAGTTTTTGATATTTTGATAATTGTGACCTGGAAATTTTGAAAAGGACAGTTTATCAAGTCTACACAGTTGACAAAATAGTTCCGACGGTTAATATTTTAGTCGATAAAATGAAAGAAAAAATTAATTACTCTGGTAGACCAAATACTTAATCTGTCACAAAAACTGACACATTTTTGAATTTGCCGCCAAAATACTTTTTGCTTTGACTGTACCATGAAAATTAACGCGCCACTAGCCACGCCCCTCCAGAGCTCATGTTTGAATCTGTCGACTGTAGTTAATCCTACTATAGTTACGAGCACCTGAGTCAGAGTGGAACACTAACCACTAAATTCTAATATAATAGAAATAATAAATAAATAAATTTTGATAGTACCTTTTCATCTTAAAAACTTCAATAGTTTTGATACTTCACATACTCATTTGTATATAGGAGTCTATTAGTGATGAACTGATGAATACCCTAAAAGTCCTCATGAATCAGAGGTGAGCTAGTGAGCTTTAGCGGAAGTGGAAGAAGTCATGTCACTTTCTATGGTTTTTTGTTAATCTCTCCAAAACTATGGGTTGGAACTGGCATGCGATTATATAGAATTAAAGCTGATAAAATTTCCTACAAAATCAATTATAGGCATGTTTTTCTTATTCTTAAAGTTTACTAAGTTATAGGACGTTTAAAATGGGTGTTTCTTGCCGAAACCACCAATGCAACTGTCTGCTTTAATGACGTTGGATTTAAAATCTTAAAGTCATGGCATAACAGCAGAAAATTAGATGAAAATGACTAAGAATCGTAAAAATGATTGCAAATTTAGTGCGACAGGATATCTGGAACATCCACCTACCCTTCAGGCAATAACTTCTTTAAAGAAGCGGCTGCTTGTGTGCCCACAGCCCTTTACGTTTTTCTGGACACTTTAATTGATTGAAAAAGTTTAAAACAGAAGGAAGAAATGCATTTCAGTTGCCCACAGTATGCGATCAATGTCGTTCGTATCCTTCAGAATGAACAGCATTGCTTTGTTCATTTATAGAGGGCTCACGTGGTTTTGGAAGAAAACATAAATTTTTAATGCCCTATGACTCGGTAAATTTTAGGGATACAAGAAATATGCCCATATTTGATTTTGTAAGAAATTTTATCAGCTTTAATTTTGTATATAATCACGTTCCAGCTCCAACCCATAGTTTTGGAGAGATTAACAAAAAATCGTAGAAAGTGACATGACTTCGACCGCTGTCGCAGAAGCTTGCTTTAAGTATTGAGGAATCGACGAAAATATCAAAACTTTATAATTTTTTTCCGAGACAAGTCTAATTTGACTGGATTATAATTATTAATTATGATTTAAGCGTATGCCATGTTTAGTTTTAAAACAAGTTATCTTTATCGAAATTTTAACTGTTACTCGCTGTTAAGTATTTTGCCGACATAAAATATCCTCTTCATGTATTTTTATATTAGGTATAACATAATATTATAACAAAATCTTCGTACTTACATGAATTATTTAAGTTAACGACAAATCAATATTTATTACAATAATAATTATTGCCCATTGTACTTGATTTCTCTTACTATTAAATGAATATAAATGTATAACAAATAAATTGCTACAGTAAATCTACCTATAAATAATTTGTCTTTTTATGTTATGCTCCGCCTAATATCGTTATACATCATTTTTCAAGACCACGCCGTTTTAACAAATAATTTTAACCTTTATATGAAGTTACACCACTCGCTCACGCGCTCACACAAGTTTTTAAACAAAAAACAGCAAGTGGTGTCTCGTGGAGTAGTTTGAGTCTGTTGGTTCCGCTCTATGTGGCAAAACTGTTAAAGTTCTAGAAGAATTTAATTGCACATTTTTGCAGGTTAATGGCGAAAGACACCCAGGAGATGTATATAAAGACTTCAAAGCAGCAGTTATGAGAATATTAGGAACGCAGGATAATCCACCAATATTTAGTAATGGAGAATCACCAGAAGTTCCTGTGGACGTAGTTACAGAACTTCCAACACTTGTAAGTCATTTTCACATTTTTTAAAACTCCGAGCTTGATATACAGTACAAATTTTAAGAGATGAGATACGGTTTGCGCAGCATTTTAGCAGAAGGGGTGGTAAAAATTGCCTGTCATAGCCGTGTCAACTTTATCAACCTTATACAATGTACCCCTTTTATTTTCGATATGCCATTGGCATCAACTGTTTTGGTTAGGGTGGAGCTCAAGGCAGTTAGTGCGCGTAAAAATTATTGGATAGGTCCCGAAAATTTGATAAACGCTATTAAAATTATTAATTTATAAAATTGTTACTATCCTTAGAGCACATCGTCACATGTGATTTAAGGAGATATGAGAGTGGCAGTCTGGACTCGAAATTATGGCCACAAGACGTACACTGGATGTATTGGATTTCCGATTACCACCGTGTTCTGACTTCTTTTAGTAGTGTTCTTATTTACTATATTTTTTTACTATTCATGTTTTCTCTTACTTCGAGTTTTGTAGTTTTGTATATTTTGTATTTTTGTAGTTTTTGTATAGTTACTTTCTTGCTGTACACCGTACGCTAAATAAAACATCAGTATTATATCAATCTAATTCTTTTTTATATAAAGCTACAAAACCATTTAATATAATAGGCCTTTAAGACGGAGTGCAACTAAAAGAACGGGGGGGGATTAAGACCGACAGGTACAGACACTTAGAGTATAACCTAAAAAAGATTAAAACCTTAAAAGCTGAGAATTCACAATGATGAAGGATAACCGTTCGCATAGCAATAGTATTCACAATGCTCTACAGAGCACATCAGATAAGAGTAGAACCACCAACAGCATAAGGCAAAACTTCGAATTTAACCATCAAGAAATCAGACACACAGAAACCAGCCGCAAGCTTAACTGTTACGACAAGCCAAAGTAATCGACAAACAAAGTAGTAACCGAGTCCAATAAACTAATAAAAACGTCAATCGGTGATTAGTGGGTCTTGGAGTAATCCAAACAGTTTCAACAAAGCCACTTTCCCCCTCTCTGTAGCTTCAAGAACGTCGTAGGTGATTAGCAAAAGTATTGGTTTACAACTACGCCGACTCCTGATTATCTTTACAAATTACCTAGTCCTAGAATTGACTCGCAAAAACCCTGCCCACAATTTTGAAAAAAGCAGGCAAGAGAGTAGTGGACTGAAGGTCATTAGGTTATGCAGGGTTGCCGATAGGAACAATTAAAACAGTCTTCGAGGCCAATGCAAAACCACGTTGGGGATATAGAAGTTCACGATAATCAGTCGAAGGCAATAATGTTTTAGCTTCTCAGGGGATAATCCCATAGACGGTTTAAATATTAAAAAAGAGTTCTAGTGTTCAGTCTCGTAGGATACTTTCTTGTCGACATTATCCATAAAAAGCATCTCAAACTATAGAACGGAAGAAAGGCCAGTACAAATGGATTGCGATCACACTGCCAGAAGTAACCAAGATGTTCGTACAGATGGAAGGTCACAAGTAAACGTAAAGGAAACAGGTAGAAATCCAAGATCCCCTTAAGCGGATAAATAATAATTCTGAGTCTGTGACCAGATATGATATAAGAACCGATAACACATGTCCAACACTCTCGAGATGTGATGAATGTCATATTCATCGAGAGCCAAGTTCTATGTATGGAAACTCCCACTTTTCACTTTTAACGAAAATCCACATAAATTAGATTGTCTGTCTGAGAAGTTTTTTCTCAAAATATTACGGAGTTATTGAAAACCAGACTTTGCAGGTCTAGATAGAAGAAATGCTTTTGGCCAAGCCTTTTTCTACCTTTTTTTGCAACCAGTGTAAAAAGTATGGTTTTTGTCCACAAGTTTTGACAGATATTGGGGACCAAACAAGTGGTTTTTGTTCAAAAATGTGCGTGTCTCTTGCCTAACTGAGCACCTGAACAATGGGACCGATCATTTTCACGTACCTACGAGTTCTTTCCTCTAGTTATTGGTTATTGTAATTCAATTTTACAACGTAAATTTAAAAAAACTATTAGAAAAACCGCAAATATAAAGAAACAATAAAAACAATAATTATGTTTCTATTCACATTATTATTGTTTCTTCATTAATTACTTCAAAAATATTTAATATTTTCGTTACACTGGAAAAACAGAATTTTCTTTTTAACACAATATTTTCGTGACCTTGAACGTTGCTTTGCTCATGACATGACCTTAAAGCTAAAATTTATTTATTATTTATGAAAATAAAAAACGATAAAATAATAACCTGTTGTATATGACTTCAGCAATAAAGTTTGTAATTAAGTTTACATACTTTCTATAATATCGTCTGCTTTATTATTTTTATTCAGCTACCATTATAGGTATTCAGTCCATTTTCACTTTATCGATTAACATAGCTATTCGACTAACTATTCCGCATGATATAACGAAACACTTCCACGAATATTTTATTGACAAATAAAAACGTTTATAGTCTGTAATTGTGTGTAATTTTACGTAATTATTTCAGACGGCTCCAGTACCAGAACGTTTACAAGAACAACCTCGCCCAAATACGCAAGTAATATCGGTAACTTCACAATCCCAAAATATGTACCAGTCGCCTGTAAAACCAGGATGGCCACCTGTATTATGGGTGATAGGCGGTCCTGGAAGTAATAAAGCCGTTTTGTGCGACGACGTGTGTAAGCAGACGGGATGGGCGCACGTGAGTTTAGGAAGAATTCTTCGTGCAGCCTGCGAGCCCGAAGAGCACAGAAACGCCACAGATGCCAAAGCAATACGAGATAGTGTAAGCACAGGAGAGTTGGTTCCTTTCGACATTGTCATGAAAATGGTAGAATATCACATGAGTGCCAATAATGCAGCAAGCGGGATTATTATGGACGGATATCCTCGAGACATGACTCAAGTTACGGAATTTGAAGCTAAGGTAACTTATAATCTCTTGAAATAATTTGGAATAATCACTAACGCGACTTGTGGCGACTCGGGAGTTACGACCTCCCCAATAATAATTTTAACTTTTTTGGAAAATTATAATTTTTGTTCTTATATCACCATCGATTTTACAAAAACTATGCACTATTTATTAGATAGGAACTTTTTTTAAACGGTCGATTTAGTACCTCAACTTAGAATTAATTATTAGTATTGAGTTAAATCAATACCTACTAAGTACTACTCAAATAGTTAGGAGTGTGTTTTTTAAGTCGACGAAGGCGTTTTTTATTGGTTTTTTTCCGACATAAAAATGTACAAAAAGTTATTTTGAAAATGTGCTTTTCGAATAAAAAATTGAAACTTGTTTCGTTTTCAGTTTAAACAGCGTCCAACAGTAATACTTCTCGACTGCTCGAAATTGCAACTAGGTAGAGGAAGATTAGATGACAGCGTTACAGCTTTTAGACGTCGTTTAGAAATATTTCGTCAATTATCCTTGCCCATGTTGAAAGCGATGGATAATATCGGACGCCTTACGATTGTAAGTAGTTTATCTTCCTTATAACTATATCACTATAAAAATTACTACCTACTTGAGCATTCAGCATAATTGTTTTGTTATACTGTTTCATATTAGTGCATTGTATTGTATTGTATTGTACTCAGGGGTCGATTGGCTACGTAAGCCTTACAGAACTGCGACGAGCATTGATCTTTTGTTCATAACCCTACTCGTATTATATTCTCAGGAATTCGATCTTGTCAACGAGGCCTAGAGTGTCCCTGAGAGGCTTTCTTTTCATTTCTTCAGGCGTTAGTTGTGCCTGCCCTAAGTGTTTCAACCTAAGTCGAGCTAGTGCATCGCAATTGCAGAGAATGTGCTCGGCGGATTCGACCTCCGTTTCAATCCCAGTTTTTTGAGGTGGTACCTCACTGGGCAGTGTCCAGTAAACAGACCTGTGATAAGTCTGATTTCGTTCTTTGATAGAAGAAGAAGCTTTTTAGCATTCGTAGACGAGTACTCAATGAATTTCTTCGCCTGTCTATGTCCTGGTATATTATGCCAGTGAGATTTTTTGTTCTCAGTTTCCCATTTTTGGATCTTTACTGTTCTGTGTGTTCTGGATAGCCCACAGAAGGGTTCTGGTCCAATCGGGATAGCTTTAGAGCCTGCTCTAGCTAGTTCATCAGCTATTTCATTTCCTATAATTCCCTTATGCCCCGGCACCCAGTTTTTTGAGGGACTGTCTGCATTCCCAAGTGGATAGGAATTTATAGCTGTTGGCTTTGAGTGCCTTCAGCACGGCTTGACTGTCAGACATTATATAGACCTTTTTACTCTTTATACGCCTTCGTAGGCATTCCTGGGCGCATAGGTCTATTGCAAGTGTTTCAGCTTGCATAATTGTGGGGAAGGTTCCTAAGGCTATCGATGCCCTATATTTTGGGCCATATATTCCTATACCTGTTCCCTGTTCTGTTTTAGATCCATCCGAGTACCAGATGGAGGAATTTGGTTCCTGTTGTATTATTTGACTTCTAGCCATGTCGCGGTCTCGAATGACCACTTCGAAAGGTGTCTGGAAGTCAAATACCCTTGGAATGACATCCAAGGGTTTTTCAAAGAGTTCAGGCTGCATATTAGTGCATAATAAAAATGTTCTTTGTTTTGTAAAGTTTATCTAAAAATTCCATGAAAAACACAATAACTTACAAAGAAAAGTTAAGAAAAATTTTGCAACGTTGTAACACCACCATTGAATTCAGAAAAAAAATCTCACCCAGAATAGTTTAAAAAAGTAGGTATTGCCAATTGAGAAAAAAAAGTTTAATGTCACTAGTTAGAACTGGTCAGAATTGGTCTGCCGAAAGAAACCTAGAATGCTCATTGGTAGTACATAAAGAGCTGCATTGCTCTGTTTTCAATTTAAAAAATCAGACTATTAATAAGAAAGTTACAATGTGGAGCGTTTTTTAAAATCAAATTTTTGATTTTTCACTTCTACAACAGGTGATTACGACTTACGACTATCTCGACTCTTGAATTATTGTATGTTGATATTACAAAACACTACTCGTAGGTTAATTTTATTTTCTTAGCTAACAAAAGAAATGATTTCTATATAAACATAAATTAAATATTGTACTAACAATAAATCCAAAATAAACCCGACGAATAAACAAACCAATAAATACGGATTCGTTTATCATTATAGGTCGATGGCGATACGGATTCGATGCCCGTTAGGCTAGATTTTAAAAATGTCGTCCAACAACATATAGATTACGTAAAACAAAATGAAAACGGCAATCAAGAACCACACGGAAACGGACAAATAGCAAATGGTCACATTGGAAACGGCATGGCACAATCCGGCTCTATCAATACCATTAGCCAAAGAGTTCAACAAATGGGAAATGGCGTAGCCCATTCCGTTTCCAACGGAGTAAATCACATGGCAAATGGTGCCCATAACGTGGCAAACGGTGTTAATCATATGGCAAACGGACACGCGCAAGCAATTAAAGTCACTCCAGTGGGAAAACCGACCAACTACTCGGATTTGGACCTTCAAAGAAGGGAAAATATAAGAAATATGTATAGTGAAATTAATCATATTTAAAAGCGAAGTACTTTTTTTTATAAATTAATAGTGATTGTAGATATGTGATATTATAAATTATCGTTTAAGTTACTCAGCTCATAAAATTTACGTGCCTTGAAAAAAAATTATTGATGTAGTGACGATGCTTTTGTAAGCAAGGTTGCGTATTGATAATTTGACAGTATTTTTAGAGTAAGTTTGTGTAGAAAATAGTTTTATAAGGACCTAGTTTAGAGAAAACCGACGATGCCTTAAAAATACCGTTAACAAAAACGCTCAAATTATTTAATTTGTATCAATTTACTAGTCATACACTGGTAGTAAGTTGGGCGTTTTACAAATAAATTGTGTGTAGGTAAGTGATAATTGATAATGATTTAAAAGAACGACGAGGAATAATTATCTGCATACAATATAAGTACCTAGTTATTATTAACAAAATTTGTTACTACTCATATTAGCATAGTATTAACGAACATTTATTTTTAAACTCGAAAAGTATTATAATAAATTGGTATATTGAGTTAAGAGAAATTTTTAATTTTAAAACTTCTGTGTGTACTTATTAATTTTGCACTTTCTGCTGGTCGGAATTTGCACACAAAAATTAACGATAATATGGTATATATTTATAGATTTAACTATTTTATTACGTACCTACTTATACATACCTATATTAAGCACTACACTGACACTTTATATTGTAAATAAAATATTAGTGCATATAAGACACGTTTAAAGAGAAAAAGTCAAAGTGCCTAAAATAAGTATTGAATTTTTATATAAAAATAAATTACAATGTAAAAATTTTAATATTCAATAGTTTAAGCTCGTGGGGCCATTTGCGCTAAAATCAGTTCTAGTTTCAACTTATACTAAATATAAGATTGATATTTTTTTATAGAATTGTAGCACTAACAAAAAAAGCGCACTTATAAACCTGTCTATTTTGATTTTTAACTAATCGTTATTTTCAACCTTTATTTGGCAAATTTATTATAACAAACAGTAACTTGATACAACTTGGGTAATAACTATTCTGTTACATTGTTTCTTGTTAAGTGTAATGCATTTTAATTGTCATTAGTTGTAAAATAAAATGTTATAAGCAATGGTGTTTGAGATATTATTAGAGATAATATACCGCCTGAAGAGTATGCAACACCTCATACTCGTGTCTATTTGTATTCCCGAAGTTTTTAGGAAGTTATAGGGCGTTGAAAATGGGCATTTTTGTGCCAAAACCACTAATGTAACTATTGGTTTTAATAACGTTAGATTTAGAACCTTGAACTCATGGTATAACAATAAAAAAAAACAGATGAAAGTGACTTTAAGACTCGTAAAAGCAGCTGTAGAAATAGTGCGGCAGGATATCCACTTTTTATGATATATTCACCAACCTTCCAGGCAATAACCTCTTCATCTCTTCAAAGAAGGGGTTGCTTGCGTGTCCACAACCCTTTATGTTTTTCTGTACACTTTGATTATGAGTAAAGCAAAACGTTGAAAATAGAAAGAGGAAATGCGTTGAAATTGCTCACAGTTTTATTTCTCCGATGCGACAAAGGTCGTTCATATCCAAAAAATATTTTCAACGCCCTACAACTCGGAAAACTTGAGGAATACAAAAAATATACATAATATTGAATTTTGTAGAAAATTTTATCTGCTTTAATTTTATGTATAAACACGTTTCAGCTTCAACCCGTAGTTATCGAGATATTAACGAAAAACCGAAAAAAGTGCCTTCAGCCATTGCCGCTAAAGTTCACTTTTGGGACTTCTAGGATGGTCATCACTACACACATAGAAATGAGTATGTGAAGTTTCAAAACTATTGGATTTCTTTAAAGGTAAAGCCCGTTTTTGGTTTTCGGTGATTGGACCTTCTCAACTTCAAATTGAAAATTAACTAAAAGCAGTTGAAATTATTTTCAATTTATTCTAAATTTGTAATTATTTATTCTCAATTTCATAGTGTTTAGTCTAAATTTGAAGTTGAAAAGGTACCTACCTATATATACTTGCCCTCACCCTGTACCTTGTTCAATTGCAACTCCTGGAAGAGGCAGGAACGGCAGGGTTGCTCGCCTAAGGCAATAAAGTGTCAACCACAATAGTTTTAACCCTAGTCTGCCCGACATGTAGAAGATTTTGAGGTATTTCAGTTTTGACGAATATTTTGCATGAAGTTCTGAACGAATCCCAGTAGATCATATTTCTTCACAATGTAATTGATATGGCGTTTCAGCGAAGACAAACGTCGTCTGTTAGGTTTATTAAATTGATTTTCCTCTTACAGTAAAAACAGCAGTCTTCAATGTTCCCGCTTTCTTATTGACGAGAAATAAAAAGTATTTCCCAAAATAATTCGCAAGTGCTAAATGTTATCACTTTTAAATATTTTAATTAGTCTCTATTTTTGAAAACGGGTGGTAGAAGTAATTTCTGTTGCCCTAAGTTTATTCGTATGTGACCTCTCGACCGTCAAACTTCCTTTTAAGTACATTATTAATTTACATTTTTTATCTACTCCTTAAGTACCTATTTATAACAAGCCAATTGATTTTGATTATGTTAAATAAAGATACTGTCAAATATAAATGAAACAAAATTTATTTGAGAACCACATCCATCGTTGGTGTCGTCATTATCCTGTTGTGGTATTGTGAGTTGTGAGCATCATAATCACAGTACAAAATTTTTTACAAAACTTTTCAGCGCGAATTCGACACCTTAAAATTAATAATTATTTTGAACTTCATATGGCGGCATAAAAAATGCTACATACACGGCGAGAGGTGGTACCCGAGTACCACCGTGGCAAAAAAAAGAAAAAATTTGCTGATGTAATATAATCTTCAAGCATCAAAACAAAAACAGCTGTAAAATTCAAAGAAAAGGGAAATTTGACTTTATAGTGAAAACAATATAATGCAAAATGTGATATTGGGGAAGGCAATCTGACTCTCCCCCTCTAGTTTGCAGAGCTCAAGAAAAATGCCATTGATATACCTAAAAAGAAATAGTTACTGTTCCTCTAGAAATTTAGTGCAATTAGTGTTCGCTGTTCGATTTCCAAAGATGGTCAAAGACTTCAATGTTCTGTTTTAATGTGTAAGCCTCTCAGTAAAGGTTCGGAAAGAGAGTAACCCTATTTTGAACCTAAGAGAAGCAAAGGGCTTCCTAGAAGAGTGAATAACACCGTAAATCGCTTACCCATGTACACGCCTTGGCTTGAACTCTCAGACTACGTAGATTAAGTACCATTATAAAAATTTCTATGAGGCCCCCCCCCCCGTGGTCTTTTTCTCAGCCTTACCTCGTAACTAAACCCTGTGGTGAATGTTCATCTTTGCTTGGAGACTAGAGTCGAAAATTTTCCATTGTCCAGCGATGAGAGCCCCATAAGAGGGTCTTATCTCAAACTCCTACATTTTATTAGGTACCTATCCTTTACATCTTTCACGTAAAGGCTGCGGGAAAGAAAATTAATCTTCTCAATACATTATTAAGAGACGCTACTGAGACCTGAGTAGTAGGTACAGTCAGACTAAAATGTATTGGGCACTAGTAAGTAATAACTTTCTTGTTTTCATATACATTTTAGCAGATAATGGCTTAAAAATCGAGAGTGATATAACTATGAAACACCCCATTCGTAATTCATAAAAATTGCAAGGCAGAAATTGCGAACTTGTGGACAAAATAGTCATCAAACAACCTATAGGTGCCCAATAATTTTTACGCTGGCCGTACCTCCACAGAAAACGAAAAAAAAAATAACATTTTTGCCTTAATTTCAATCACGTAGGCGGGGAGAGGTGTCGCCTCGCTCGTCAAAATTCTTTTCGGGCTACGGCCTTGCCAACAATGCGAATCGAAAACGAGAAACTCGTAAAGGGTGTCTGTAGCACTTGTACGAATACCGTGTACGTTCAGCACAAGATCCAAAGGGTAAAATGTCTTCAATGTCGAGATAAATAATAATTATTATTAATGACATTTATGACATAAAAATAACAATTCAATAAAATATTTCAACAAATATCTATCGTTCTATAGTTAAGAATGTGTTAAAGGTCAAAGTTCTCAAAATTTACATAAAACAGCCTACTGGAAGATGTCCTGAAAACCCAAGTCGATACGGTTTCGCAAAAATTAAATATTTCACATTTTATGCGTAAAAAGTACCCGGGTACCACCGTCAGTCACATAAGGGTTAAAATTATGTCCATTATCAGATTTTAAGCTTTACTTGTTTTAACGTCGCTTGCATAAGACTTTCTCAATATTTTTGTACCTACGGTCCTTAATCTCAAAACACTTATGAGTTTATCGTAAAAACAGTTTCTTGCAACACAAATCTATAATTTATAATCAAATAAACTAAGTTTTGAGGTTACAGAGTACTTAAATATTTATAAAAGTTGTGTACAAATGGCAGTTATTGTTTTTTATATCTATAGTCGTGTAACGAGGGTTCGAGTAAAAAAGTAATTATGCTAGTATTATTATACGTAATTTAATAGATCGACAAAATAAAATATTTATATAACTAGTCGAAATAAATCTATAGCGAACAGTTACAGTTAAACAACTTTTGTGCTACAGACAAACCCCAAGTAGCATCAGTATAATGAACAATTACTGTACTGTAATATTTATTGTAACTTCACTAAGTTGTATTTGACACAACTTAGAAGAGACTCAAAAGTGTTAAAGTGAGTAAATCTTGAATTATCCGTTTCAATAAAAATTCAGGCGTACCTATTATACATATAAATATAACCTTTGTGATGTTATTTTATAGTAGCAATATTATTGTTCATAAAGTTTAATAGTCATCGAGTAATTTGTTACAAAATACAATAGATATTATTTCAAAATTGCACATAAAAAGCAAAACGGTTAGTTTCGCTTTCTTTCATTCAGAAGTGACTGTATCGATTGCCCTATATTTCTCTAGGTCCCTACTACTACAGGACACCCAAACACATGCAGTACGGTGCGTATACCTCGATCTACTGTGAACTGTGAGTTCTGACTTCCGAAAGAAGTTCAGTGTTTACGCGGGCTAAATATGGATGAAAATAATGTAAGTTGTGGCAAAAAATATTTGTAAAATTGTCGATTTTCCCACCTATCTTATTATTTGTGTCCGATGCCATCTCAACAATTTATTTATTTGCTATTAATTATTAATAACAAAAAATTAGTATAAATAACTCTGTTTGGCACCACATTAGAATATTTCGAAAGCGTCTTGCACAATATCAAAACCATTTCCGTTTAAATTTAATTTTATTAGCCTTAACAATTGATAATAGCAACGACAAAATTTTAAGCCAATTAATTGTATTATATTGTAAGATTACTACCGTAGAAATACATTAAAATTAGTTTGTGAAAATTAGATTTAGGTTTTATTTTTCTTTGTTTACTTTAATATAAACCGAAAATATACGTATCTTTATTGCACGTTGCATGTAGGTCAATGGCAAATGTCTTGGCATAGTTTCAGTTTACGAATCCTAAGTATAGAATATTACAACTGAAAGCGGAGAAGCGCGTAACTTAAAAAAATCGCATAGGTGCTCAAATTGCACAAACTGAAGTAGTTTGTTGAAACTTTAAATTATTCAACTAGTAAGTACTACTTCGTATGAACAGGACCGTGTGTGAGTTTCGCGAATAGTTTGATTTGATCAATGATCGGTATCAAATGTTCATCTCCAAAGCGTTCCACGCCTCACCTCCTAACAAGTTCCCGCTGCACCACCAATAAAATCCTGTTTTTTAATTATCCGTTCTTTGGCGACTAAAATCAATGAAATTCGCCAATTTATTACTGAACTCTTCGACCACCCTCTAAAAGTATCATCCACTTACCAGCGTACTACGCTTCGGTTAAAAGAGACTTCAAAAAAAAGGATGTTATGTCATTAAGATTAAAAGTGAAAGTTTGTTTGAGAAACAGTTTTTGCATTTGTGAGACGAAGCGTAAGCAAAGCTGAGCAGAATTTTAAATGAAATAATTGTTTGCGTTTAGAAACAATTGAAACAGATTCCAGGAAGCTGAAATACGGTTAAAAATGTTTCAATATCTGAATTACTCTATTAAGGTCTCGTCACAGGTGCCCGGTCAGAAGATCCCAGAAGAAAATATCCCAGTTAGTATTCCCCCAGCTAAAATGTCCCGCTACAAAAATATCCCAAACAAAGATATCCCGCTACAAAAATATCCCAATAACAAACATCCCGTGCCGAAAAATCCCTACAAGTGATCTTTGTTCAGATCGAGGTCCTGGCGTATTCGATTATTCACGCGGTTCCGAGGCCCCCCGCGTTAGGTTACGAGAAAGGAACCGATTTTTTTTTAGAGCAACGGAATCTTTTCTGATTAGGATAATTATTGTTGGGAATTATATTGGGAAATTATTGTAATAGGATTTTATTGTAGATTGATATTTTTGCCATGGGATTTTTTTGTATGGAATATTTTTGTAATGGGATTTTTTTGTATGGGGTATTTTGGCATGGGATAATAATGATCGGGATGTATTGACTGGGATTTTCTGACCGGGATTCCTCGTCACATAGCTACAGTGGCGGTGCTAAAATTTCTTTTAAGGTGGGCAAAGAGGATGCTTGGGTAAAGTTTTTTGCATTTTAAAATATTGCTTAGAAATAAAATCAAATAGCGCCTTAGGTGCAAATTTTTGGTTGTTCAAGATTAAACGGAAATAAAGTTCAGGAATTTTAGTAGCGATCGATAGCGTCTCCAAAAACGACGTTTCATAAAACAAATCAGGGAAATTAAGACTTAAATTACTATATTAGTTATGTCCATGGAGCTAGAAAATAGGTGGAAGGATTGAAGGTGCCAAGAACATGAAGCACCTAGCGAAGAACAAGCTGACAGTTGCATAAAGAAGTTCCGAGAATTTCGAAATAGGGAAAAGTAAGAGTATCCTGGCGTACTCGGCCGTTCACACTACTGAGTAACGCTCTCTACCGTTACTGATACTTTTAGATACCCTCAAACTAGCTTAAACAGGTGGAATGGCTATTCCACCTATTTTCTAGTTCCTTGGTTATTTCTGATAAACCAAAAATATTGTTGGAGAATTACGGGGTTCCGCCTAAACAGCGGCCTCGGGTTTTAGCGGTATCCATTTTTTAGATGCAGTTTGCATTTCAGAAATTGTCAATGATTAAAACTAAAATCCCTAATTATTTAGATGTTATAGTCAAAACCAGGAGACTCATTCCAAAAAGCTACGTAACTTGAATCACGCTATCCTTGTTTATAAGTTTGTTTTTACTTTGTGGGAGTGCGACAGAATATCTTAATACGTCATTTTTAAGTAATTTTAGCGATGAGTCATAGAACACCTCTCCTGGTTTTGACTATAAATACAAAATAGTTCGTAAAATGTACGTTCATCATCTCATCGTCTCTCATCCCTTCAAGTAAAAAATAATGTAAAAGTAACTTCTTTTTTCAAACTCCTAAAAACGATATGTTTATCTACATCATCTGATGATTAGTTGTTCGTTTTGATACTTTCATTAACGACTTTCAAGAAATTTGAATTGGGCAATAACAAAACTTCAAAGTACCCTAACTTTATTGTGCCCGTGGTGTTCGTGGCCCAATAAATATTTAACTCAAAAGTCAAAAGTCACTTTTGACAGACAGTATGGCTTGTTGTAACTGTCCCACAGTTCGTGTAAGAAAATGTAATTGTTCCAGAGGCCCAAAAGTATGTATACGTAATTTAAAAAAAAAGCATTTTTAAAAGTAAATAATGGACAAAATTTTAAAATAATTTCTAATCCGTATCTTCAATTGCCTCTAAAAAATGTGCTCGCACACTGTCACACTTGCGTACACTTTGTGGCGCACCTTTTTATTGCGCAATTATAAAATTGCACGTCGTGTTCAGACTTAGCAGAAAATCAAAAATTGCGACACAATTGAATTAGGCAGCTTAAAAGTTCGATTTCGCTATTTGTAATAGTTTAGCCAGAAAATAATTTTCTGTACGTCAGTTATGTCAAATATTGCGTCCCTTATATAACCAACGCGGCGGGAAATTTTTATATTGCACCACTCCAGTATTTTGAGTTGTTCACACTGCAGTTGCAATTTTTCTTGTTGGTTTACTTGGTCTTGTTGGGCTCTTTTCAGGCATATCGGCCGGAGGATAGTATGGCCCAAAATATGCAGCAAAATCTTAAAGAGCGTGGTTCCGCGAACGGTCGATTTCGGATTCCCTTTTGTAGCATTTGTGGTTTCAGTACGATGGTGCTCCGGCTAATTTTTGATAGCCGTTAGAGAGCATTTACACGAAACTTTTGGACAAAGATGGGTAGGAAGAACTTGCATCGTGGCCTGCAAAATTTTTTGTCTATTTGTTTGTACAAAATAACTAATAACAAAGTGAGCTGTAAACGTAAAATGTTTCGTATATCCGAAACCGGCCATTTGCAGATCTATGTTTATTAAAACTTTTCTGCATACTTTTTGGACCATACTCTCCCCTCTTCAAGTTTGTGGCACACGTTTTTTAACACCCTGTACATCTCTGTTACGTCTCTGGATAATTAACTGTAAATTTAATTAAATCCAAGTAAAGCAGAAATTCAAAAACTTTTCAACCCTTCTCTATTTCTGAGTTGCTTGTAACACTCGGACTTTTCTCTAATTTTTTTTTTTTTTAAATAATTTCAAATGTAAATATAGCGCTTATCAACAATATCTATAAATTAAATTGATTTTCTATCTCCACTTTACCAACTTGTTTAAATTTTAAACGCGAGTTATTCTCGTCTAGTCGAGAGCTACCTCGTGACCCATTGCCATTGAAAAGTGTAACTATTGCGATAGTTCGGTTTAATTTGTTTATTACACTTTGTATTGTACTAGTAGTCATGGTGAGTGAATGATATGATACGCTCAGATTACATAATAAAATAATTGTTTAAATTCACCTTCAATAGTTAATTTTAATTTAGATTTTTGAAAATTTAGATCACCTTTTAATTAATTTACAATTGTGTCAATTAGAGACTTTAAATTAAAACAAATCTATTTTCAGTGTTCCGTAGAGATTAATGTGCCTATTGTGTGGATTCTTGGCGGCCCAGGATCTGGAAAAGGAACACAATGTGATAGAATTGTGGCCAAGTACGGATTTACTCATCTATCTTCTGGAGATCTCTTACGGAAAGAGGTACCGTTTCATTTAATTTAACTTAAAATTAACATTTTCTTAATGAGAAACACAGGCTTTTTGCAAAAATGCTTTTTGGCAACCGAATACACGAAGGTGCCGACACAAATAACTTTATAAATAGTTTTTTTAATAAATTAAGAAAATTCTATTTGAGTTGGAGTAAGAGTAGGTTGTAAGTAATGATGCTATTATACAATTTACACCACAATCACGCCAATTAAGAGTTAACGAAAATAACGCTCAAGTTGTTTAGGTCAGCAGTGATTCTCCTCGAGGAAAAGAACTATCAGAAATAATGACAAAAGGCGAATTGGTACCTCTAGAAGCTGTTCTCGATTTATTAAGAGAAGCCATACATCAAAGTCTTCCAGGCTCTAAAGGTTTTCTCATCGACGGTTATCCGAGAGAAAAAGAACAAGGTGTGATGTTTGAGAAAACAATCGCGCCAGCCAGTATCGTACTCTTTTTGGACGCTTCGGAAGAAACTTTGGTTAAAAGACTTTTGGGAAGGGCCGAGACATCGGGAAGAGCCGACGACAACGAAGAAACAATAAAAAACAGAATCACCACCTTCAATACTCACAATAGTGCAGTTGTTAGTCAGTACACTAACAAACTAAAAACGGTTTGTTGATTAAATATGGTAGAAGAGGTACCTTTTTATGACGTAATTTCTTTTCAGATTAATGCCGAAAGAGACGTGAATGAAATATTTAAGGAAATCGAATCTTATTTAGATCCGTTAGTTGCTGGAAAGTAACGTTTCTATTTGCAATAACAAATGTTGTTAAAACACTCAATATTTTACGTAGGTAAAATAAATTTATCTTCATTAAATGTCTATATAAACTTTTAACGCATATACAGGATGACAAAAAAGAAATTTGGTCTTTACTATAACTTTTTCTACAAAAGATAAAGATTTGTGGTTTGCGGATTTCTCATATCAGGACCTCAAAATCTGTCATGGTAACCCCTACTGTTTCTGATCTCTTTTTATACAGGATGCTTCTAAAGATGAGAGAAATTTTTAATTTTCAACACAGGGAACGGATTCTTGAGCTCACTTGATAAAATATGTGAGCTAACTTGGTCTAAAAAATTGAATACGCTCAATTATCAAAGAGTTAAAGCACACATTGAAAATCTTTCTCCATCTATCTTCTGTTGTACAAATTTGTTTAAATAAAAATATGAAATTCTGTTTTGTCACCCTGTATAATATCTATCTATATACATACGAATATTATATTTATTTTAAACATGAAGAAAGAAACTGCAACACCAAATGACGAAATTTGTCAAAATTAGTGATATATAGACTAAGATCGTATATTTTCATTCTTGTAAAATTATTGTTATTAGTTATTATCGATGATATAGCACAAACTAGGTAGTACCACAGTACTTAGTAAGTTGCTATCACCACGAAATAAAATAAAATACCTATTTAAGTTATTTAGAGTTTCCACTTCTTAAAAAATATTGCTTACTTCCAAGTAGTATCTATAATAGGTATAACGTCATCAAGAGAAGTGTTGAGATTAGCCGAAGAAAATTATCGGAAAAATTATTCGGATAACAGTTTTTTAGTTTTTTGTCCTATTTTTTAATTTTTTACTATCCTTATATTCCAGGCAATGGGTAGGTTCCGACTTACAAAAGATTAAAGAAAGTTGTAATTTGGTAGACTTGTAATTAATATTCCGAGTTTGCGACTTCAAGTGACCGCGATATTGTTTTTATACAGTTTTTTGAGAGTATCCAAAGCCAGTAGATATTATACTGGCTCTGGGAATATCTTCTCGCCAGGACCACCTAGGTAAAAAATAGTTATCACAAATATTGTAGAACATGAAATTTCCTGCAACTTTTGTATGAAATATTTTTCAATCAGATCAATAGTGCACGAGTTAGAGTAGAGTCAAGTTCGGCAAATTTCTGGAATAGTCAGTCAGTAAAGGTCCAAAACACCCTTCTATGATGCAATAAATGGGGTAGAAGTTTTTATTTTTTTAAATTGTTTATATGGGTGTAAACATAAAACAAAAATGCTAATACCGGCGACCTCGGGAGACTTTTTGGCACCCAAAAAACCTCAAAATTTTAGAACTTGTTTTGTTTTATCGCCTATAACTCCTAAACGGTGCATCTTAACAAACATCTAAACATCTAAACAAAAAAAAGCGGTATACTCGAAAACCGCAGTCAAAAAACGACGATTTTTTTCAACTTTTTCAAAAATTGACATATAGCATTATATATGAGTCTGCAGTTTAGAAATTAGTACTCTAAGAGAAAAACTTATTAAATACAAGTTGTAGAGCATCTAATTCTGCGTCCATGTGTACAAAAATTTTTTAATTCGGTCAAGGACACCTCTCAAAATTGACAATATTCTGATGTCCGGCATTTGCTATAGTAGGAAAATAGTCCAGTCGAATAAGGATTTTCGATCAGAATAATTCCTACAAAACTGGATTTTGGTATACACGTACATTGAGATGTTCCAAATGAGTATATCACAAAATCAGAAAAATTTCGGCGGAGTAATTTGAGATATTCAAGGTCAAAGGTCACAAAAATTGTTTTTTGCAAATAACTCGCCTCCTATAGATCGTACGTTGATGAAGATTATTATAAAAGTTATAGATAATATTATTAGCTACAAGATTGGTTATATGCATTTTTATCATAAGTTTAACCCTTTTTGAAATATTGCGCGGAGAAGATAACGCTGTATAAACTGCGGAGTAAGACGCGTAAGTCTTATAAATAGAGTCGGCCACTAAACTTACCGACTGATTAATAATGTGGCGCTGCATGAAGTAGAATAAAAGATGTACTTAAAGATTTATGAAAGTAAAAATGGTGTTAAGTCTCGTCTTGACCTATTACAAAGAAATTTAAAAACAGATTGTTCGAAATTATGACACTTACTAAGCGCGCTATTATTTAATGATCTTTAATTCTTATATAAAAACTTTTTTGTTAAGATGCACCGTTTAGGAGTTATAGGCGAAAAAACAAAGCAAGTCCTTTTTTTGGGTGCCAAAAAGTCTTCCGGGGTCGCCGGTGTTAGCATTTTTGTTTTTTACATATGTTGTATGTGGATATTCTGTAGTGTAGAATTTAAGTTTTCCAATTCGAGAACTCTGTACTATCTCCAGAGCAGCTAAAAAATCTCGACATGGTTTACCTTTTTTTTAGGTTCTGTCAATTTTGACCCCAAAGGATTAATATTTTGGCAAATGCAGTTTTATATTTTTTTAAATTAGGCTGAATTGTCTTCAATTTGAGACCAGAATGGTATCTGTAGACCCATTGGTGCCCAATATATAAATATACAAAAACTTCCAAATTTATCATATTGCGCCATTTTTAGTTTTTAGCGATACAGCTTTTGACAAAGATCCGGATTATTTACTTTGCATCAAATGGAGCAGTTATGATTTTTGGTATGTTGTATACCTCCTGTCAGTGCCGGATTTACCAATAGGCCAACTAGGCTCTGGCCTAAGGCCCTAAGATGTTGGGGACCCAAAACTCCAGCGCCTTTTTCAACTTTATACGGCAAGGCCGGAGTGGTCCACTGGTATTTTAGGAAAATGGACCGCCAATGATTGCGAAAATTTTAAAGCACACTTGCATTCAAGCAAGTGAAGCACGAACAGCGCTACAACAGTACCCTGAATGCGCGTATATCATTACAGCATGTTCGATTATTTTAACTTTATATCACTTCCTAGAACTTATAGTTTATAGTCTCTTACCAATAAATATGAATTTGTCAAATAAAGTTTTTTCGGTATGAAAAATGCATCTAACTCGGTTGACCTTGAAAATAAAAATAAAATTGCCTGTGGCGCTAGGTGACCCGTGGATGATCAAAATTAAAAAAAAATAGGAATACAAATGTCTCCTAAATTCTTCTGAGAACCAAATGAGCACACCGATTTTCCTTGCTCCAGAGCGCTGAATACGTTACTACACCACTGAACCGGGCCGTTTCTTCTCCAGGATTCTGTTCAAATGTAATACCTTTATCATTTTTAATTTTGAATTTTGCATTTTTTTCTTTCAGTTTTGCTCTAAAACAGTCAGAAAAGCAGAAATAAAAAAATGCGATTTTAGTGCCATGTACGAGTAAGTCATTCAACACCCGGTATAATGACGGCCTAGTGATAAATCCGGAGATCTACCGAAATGGAGAACTGGGATTTATCATTAAACCTTCATCATTAACAACATATCAGAAAATTTTAACTACTTACTCCATTTAATGCAAAGAAAATAATCCGGATCTTTGTCAAAAGCTTGAATCGCTTAAAAATGGCACAATATGATAAATTTGCAAACTCTTGTAGTACTCGTGCACTATTCATCTGATTGAAAAATGTTTCGTACAAAAGTTACAGAAAATTTTATGCTCTATAATTTTTGTAATAACTATTTTTGACCTAGATAGTACTGGAAAGAAGATATTCTCGAAAAACTGGTTTTCAGTACCAGTTTTCCAATACGGCGGTTCGAGCGGCGAGCTTGTTACTCAAGCTATGAGGCGAAGAAAAACTTCGTTTAATACTTAATAGTTATAGATAACCTCGTTGATAACTAAAATGCATGAAATATGACTATACACTCACACTGTCATCAAATCTGCCACCGACTATGGAGTTGGAAACTAACGTTCTCCAAATAAGTGCGAGTAACGGCCCAACAACCAATAGTCTAAGAGCTAGCAACGTTTTCGAGAGAGAATTTCAGGTGGGCCAGTTTTTAGATATGTTATCTCTCTCACTCTCCCGGACGTCCTACGGGCAACCTGGCTGGTGGTAGCTGGTGCGTTCATTAGTTTTCATCGTACCTGTACAGGTAAAATATGAATTTTTCAAATCATTTTAAGAAGGTTTATTTTTTTTAATTATTTTAATTGAACTTTTTGGCACATAAATCTATTATTGCCAGACATTTTCATTGTTGTTTATACTGTGCCAGACGCTGAGAAACAAAATGGCTAAGACCTCAAATACTTTCCAATTTATCTCAGCAATTCCAATTTTTGGTATCTTGTCTATAACGGAAGCCTAATGATAAATCCAAGTTTTCCACCTCGGCAGACCTCCGGATCATTGTCAAAAATCCAAGAAACTGCTAAATTTTTCACCTTTTTTCAGTGGCTGTCAATTTTGACCGCGAAAGATTAATTTGGTGGCAAAGATAGTTGAATACTTTTTTAAATAGACATAATTTTCTACCATTTGAGATTAGAATGGTCTCTGCAAACCTAATAGTATCTCTTTATGTACTTTGTATCAAATAGGGTAGTTAAGATTTTTTGGTATGTTGTACATGATGAAGGTCTAATGACAAATCTCGTTTTTGACCTCGGTGGATCTCCGGATCTTTGTCAAATCTTCAAAAATATATATGATTTAGATCTGCTGATGACAAAGATTCGGAAGTCCCCCAAAGTCGAGAACTTGGATTTATGATTAGACGTTTACCATATACAACACACCAAATAATCATAACTTACCCTATTTGATACAAAGTACATAATCCGGATCTTTGTCAAAAGCTGTATCGCCAAAATGTGACAAAATTGCAAACTTTTGTACACTTGTATCTTGTATCTGAGATACTATTAGGTTTGCAGAGACCATTCTAGTCTCAAATGGTAGAAAATTATGTCTATTTAAAAAAGTATTCAACTATCTTTGCCACCAAATTAATCTTTCGCGGTCAAAATTGACAGCCACTGAAAAAAGGTGAAAAATTTAGCAGTTTCTTGGATTTTTGACAAAGATCCGGAGGTCTGCCGAGGTGGAAAACTTGGATTTATAATTAGGCTTCCGTTATAGACAAGATACCAAAAATTGGAATTGCTGAGATAAATTGGAAAGTATTTGAGGTCTTAGCCATTTTGTTTCTCAGCGTCTGGCACAGTTTAAACAACAATGAAAATGTCTGGCAATAATAGATTTATGTGCCAAAAAGTTCAATTAAAATAATTAAAAAAAATAAACCTTCTTAAAATGATTTGAAAAATTCATATTTTACCTGTACAGGTACGATGAAAACTAATGAACGCACCAGCTACCGCCAGCCAGGTTGCTCGTAGGACGTCCGGGAGAGTGAGAGAGATAACATATCTTAAAACTGGCTCACCTAAAATTCTTGTTTTCCGGACGTTGCTAGCTCTCGTACTACAATCTATTCAAATCGTTTCGAAATTTGGACCTGAAAAAATATACAGCTTGCTTAGGATAGTAAAAATTTGTTTTAGATTGTTTTAATAATATTTAACTTGTCAGGTTTTTTATATTGATTTTGTATTATTTTTCTTTTATAAAATTAAAACAATAGTTTTCGCGTAAATAAAATGGGTGGAGTTTTTACTTGCATAGATGAGGTAATAATCTCTTAATATTTTCTTTTATAACAACTGCATAATCGATGATATAGGTACCGGACCTTCAACGGCTAGAATACGACATGAGCCCTTTTAAATCCAACCCTGTACCAATAGTTTGGCTCGTAGGTGCTTCAGGTACCGGCAGGCATATACAAAGTCAAACTCTCGCACAAAACACAGGATTTGACAACATCAAAATATCAGCTTTGCTTAACAACGAGGCTTTGAAAGGAACAGATCGTGGAAAGCTCATCAAAGACGCTCTGTCTAATCCATCGAAAAAAGTTCCAGACGTAAGACTCGCAAAGTCGAGTTTAATTCGATTTATAAAATTTTGCACAACTTTTTAGACTTTAGTCATCGATTTGATAAAAGAAACTATATTATGTTCAGCCCATCATCGTCCAAAGGGTTACATAATAAATGGTTTTCCACGTACATCGAAACAAGCTATGCTGTTTGTAAAAGAAATAGGGGATGTAGATGTACTAGTCTACCTCCATTCCGATACACAAGTTTTAGTAACACGTTCTTTAGAAAAAAGAGGCAATCTTAATGACTCGGAAATTGTTAAGAAAGAAATTAATAACTATATAAAGGAAGTCAAAGAAAGTATGTCGAAATTCGGATCTAAACTTGAAAAGGTGTGCATTTTTTAACGATTACAATTTCTTTATTTGAACGTTGAAATTAATTCTTCCAGATCCACACTGGCGCAACTCCGGGAGACGTTTACGGACGTATCGAATCGGCAATTAACGTCAGGCTTAATATAAAACCAAATTCACAACAAAAACAAATAGAAGAACTCTAAACATACATCATTTATTTGTATTTACTGACTGATGCGTACTATATTAACTACTTAAATATAACCGGTGTATCCGACATATGCTTCCTTAATTAATAAATTGATTACATAGATAATAAGTTCCAAATAGTCCTAGTCATGAACTCAAGTAGTGCTGTAATTCTAATACTTTACATTTTTACGACTATTTCATCAGGAAATGATCCTTGTGAAAACTTCTACGACTTGCAAATACGACCTTTCTACAAGATTAAAAATTGCGCTCGATCCACCCTCACCATGATTGCCAGAACGAATGTTCCTTCGCTGAATAAATGTTTCGATTACGCAAAAGAGAAGGGCGGTTTGGCAGTTAATTTCAGTCCTCCAGAAGAAAGTGCGATTAAATACGAAGAAGATTATTATTTTACAAATTGTCAAGTTTTAGAATGTCCGGAAGTTGTTAATTCAACTACTCTAGTGAAAGATGGAACCTTTGATTACTATAGTTTGTATGGTGATTTAGATCGTAAGTACTAAGCGCCGAAGTAATACTTATTTTGATTTTGTATCAGTTTTAGAAAACACTACGTGCATTAAAAGAATCGGAGTTTTTCGTGTATTTCACGAAAAACAAAATTATTCAGCAGCGATAGCCAAATGTCAAGATGTTGGAGGAGATTTAGCTCATATTTTAACGGAACGTAGAACTAACGGAATTTCAAATTTAGTTAAAAATGAGATCAAGGCTTGGTATAAAATTGCTTTTGTTGGATTGGACGATATAAAAATTCGGAACCGCTTTGTAACACCAATGGGCGATTTGTTAAATTGTTATAAATTTAGAGCATGGAGTCCAGGACATCCGAGAAATAAAAATAATAAAGCCAATTGTGTTACGATCGATTCGGATAACATGTGGAGAGTTGTTGATTGTGTAAAAAAATTTCCTTTTGTATGCGAAATTTATCCAATGTCCAATACTACTAAAGCTGCTAAGGACGAAGACGATTGTTCCGAATTTGAGGAAGAAGGTACGAAATCACTTATTTTTAAATTAGTCACGTTAAATATAAATAAGTAATTGATTAGAAGACCGCGATGAATGCGAAAAGGAAAAAAAGGAAGCTAAGAAGAACAAGAAGAAGAAAAAACATAAAACTGAACTTCTCCTTGATCAAAGAAATCTTACTGATCCACAAGACGATTTCGAAAACGAACGCTGCATTGAAACATATGATATAAGTAAGTAACCCCTAACCCGTAACTACCCTCGGGGGGCTATTATAGTATAGTAATATTTAAAAAAAACTGTTATTTCTGAACCCACTATGCAAAACTGTGCATGTTTATATCGAGGAGAGACTTATTATATTGATGGATATGAGAATAATTTTTTGTAGCCGTGTGTAAATCATTGCAAAACATTAAGTTCAATTTTGATGACTACTTATTCAAGAATAAGTAGTATAAATAATAAGTATTTAAAAAAGTGCCTAATTTTTCGTATGCCAAATTCCGTATTTCCCTCTAATATTCATTTACTCCTACGTGTTATGCAACCAACAGTACAGTTGTGTATTACTTTCAATTAAAAAATTTATACAAAAATGTACTAGTCGTACGAAGAAGAAATGTTCAAATTTGTATAAAGTACAGAAAAAAATAGTTTATTTATTTAGTAAGAATTATTTCGAGATAACAATCCCTTCACAATAATATTGAGAATTTTTAATAAAGTAAAAAATCAATTTTTCGTACGACCGACTCTAAAAACATTCTTTACGCTTCGTGAAGTAACGCCTAAAGTCGGACATTTTGATCGAGTTTGTTTTACATACAAGTATATGATCGTAAAAATTATACATGGACAGGTATATAACCAATAAGATACTTTACGGTTATATACTTTTTGTTTGATTCTGTGAAATTTCAATTTTATTCCACTAGATGGCGCACGCTCATTAGACAAAATTCAAACTTTGAATAATTATTTAGACAATATTGAAGTCGTAAATTAATTACTTATTTAACAAAATGCAAAATTGTGAAAGTACCTATTAGTTGTACTTATAATTATAATACGAAAGATCAAAACTCAAAACAGTTATTTGCTGGAACAATTTTTAGAAACGTAATTTACGTAAAACATAACCTTACAAAATACAAAAGTTACTAATTTTATATTGCCGTCGTACGAAAAATTTTGTATGTATCTCGAGCAAAATGCGTTTTTGATGTTCGGTCGTCATTTAGCAGCTCAGCTCCGCTTCGCTGCTAAAAATTAGACCTCACATCAAAAACTCTCATTTTACGCTCTAGACACATAAATAACTATTTCGTTTCGTTTCTAAAGATCACAAAAAGTTTTAAGGCGATAGTGCTCTTGTCGAAGATCGAGAGTTTTCGATGTGTTGCGTTTAGGAAAATTGCATAGAATCTTAAAACCTACGGCAGAATCGACAAAAGGTTGTCAACGCAACAATAGTTCTACTTGTAGTAGTTAAGATGCTCAGTAGTTCAGGAGATATCAGTAATGTAGTTCAAATGTACAAACAAACTTCAAGAAACGTCAATTGATTTATTGTTGTTCTTTCAATGTTTTAATTGACTTTAATTATGGGCCAAGGAAAAAGTCAATTTTCTGAAGACGAACTACAAGATTATGAGGTATTTATTATAACTGAAATTAAAATTAATAACCCAAAGTCTTTTGTAGGATCTCACATATTTTACCAAAAAGGAAGTCCTGTAGTAAGATAATTCTTTTATGATATTAAACGTAAATAAAACCACAAAATATTACAGTGCGCATCAGAAATTTAAAGCGTTAGCCCCTGAAAAAGTTGGACACAATAAAAATGCAAAACTACCCATGTCAAAAATATTGCAATATCCAGAACTTGGTGTAAATCCATTTAATGATCGTATTTGCAAAGTATTTAGTTCGAGCAATGACGGAGACTGTACATTTGAAGATTTTTTAGATATGATGTCTGTATTTAGTGACGCCGCTCCAAAAGCCGTAAAGGCCGAACACGCTTTTAGAATATTTGGTTCGTTTTTTTGTTAATTTTTGGTTGAAACTTCAACTTAATTTATGTAGATTTCGATGGGGATGATATGTTAGGTACATCTGATCTACGACAAGTAGTTGACAGATTAATTGGGAGTAATCAGTTGTCTCAAAGTGAAATGCAGCACTTGATACAAAAAATATTAGAAGAGGCTGATTTAGATGACGACGGTGCTTTATCTTTTGCAGAATTTGAGCATATAATCGATAAGTCATCGGATTTTGGAAAGTAAGTGCAAGTTATTGGTTCTATTTTAAATTTTGCGTTGCTTATCGTTACCAATTTTAGTGTTTTCCGTATAAGACTGTGAACCGTGTGGTATAAAAGAAATGCTGGAACAAATTTGACACTTCCATTTTTATACTGTGCATATGCACTAATCTATTACTCATTAATGATATTGGTCTCAAATGTTTTAAATCCGCAAATACTCATTGTGCTGGTTTCCCTGTACTAGTCAGTTTTACAAATTGAAGCTTTATTTAATAAAACTTTCTTCTAATACCTGCTTTTTATTAAATTTCACAAAAAATTCTTTGTACACAGCAACATACACAAAACTTTTTACGATTGTAAATATCCAGGTAATTTCATACGCATAAACACCCAAGTTGCAATAAACGATACTAGCACACAAATAAAGCCAATCGATGTTATCAATATCCTATTTAGTTTAGGAGTTAATGGTGAATGAATATGATCCAATAGTATAAATCCTAAACCACCCATGGAAAACAAAAAACTTGACGCCAATCCTTCCATAATATACTGTCCATTTACTCTGTACGGCATAAAAGCTACAGGCCTCGAATGGCCATGCTCATCAGTCGTTGAGCCCACACTTGGAGGTTCAACAATAACATCGTAAATTATACCTATAAATGGGACAATAAACATTTGTATGAAGACAAATTCGTCTATTTACCTCCAGTAACTAAAAAGTACGAAGTGAGTACTAATGAAAACATAACCATAGCCGAAGGTTGTTGAAACCATGACGGTTTTTTTATTTTAAGATGAGGCACTTCTAATATTGTAAAAGGAAAAGTACATATTGCTTCTAACATTTTTATACTATTGTTAATTAATGATTATTACTACCGGTAAACACAACACAAAACTACAATTGACAGTGACGTGTCAAACCCCCTAACCTTAACCTAGGCAATTTTTATTATTAGCATTTGTTATTAAAAAAATGTGAAATGCTTAGTAAAATATGGTAAAATCTGAGAGTAAATACTAAATGTCAATCCCGTGAAATAATTAAATGTAAAATTAGTGAATATTTCTTAATTTTTCGGAACAATCGATTATCGACGCGTTTAAAAATTTTACTTTGGTATTCGACTACTAGCGCCAAATATGTACGAATGCAACCATGATACCACATGCAACTAACTTCTTGACATTGGCAATGACAGTTGCTGTCAAATTTTCTAATGCAATAAATTTTAAAACTGAGCCAAGTCGCGAAGTGTGGTACTGGTACACGTCAGAGATTCTGTTAGAATAAATTGTATAAAACAGTCTTAAGAAAACGTTTCCATCATTCAGAAAAATGCATTTAAATAAATATAAAATTACAATAGTAAGATGAAGATAAGTGTAATTTGTATTTGCGTATTTTTATTTTGTATTCTACATTGGGCGATGTAAGTTAATAAAAAAAAGATGTACGTTAATTAAAACTTATATATTTATTAATTTTTAGCGATACTAAAACAGGGTTAGCAGCTGCCGAAAATGCACCTTCATCTTCGTCGAGTGTCATTCGAGAAAACATCACCGAAGCTTTAAGTGAGGAGGTTGAAAGTGGTCAACACGTGAGAGAAGATGATAATTTAGAACCTAGTGACGAGCCTAGTATTAGAGACGTTATAAATAATGAAAATTTTGTGCAGCATCGCGAATTCGTGGAAGCTGTTTCACAAAACTCGGTTCTTTCTCACGAGTAAGTAAAGTAGGATAGTAGCAGCTTAAGTTATTGTAACACATTTTCATTAATTTAAAAATAATTGTAAGCAAACAGAAAATTGGTTTTAATTAGAATAGAAAAACGCCCGTCGAGTATTAAATCACCCAAGGCTTAATCTGCATGGTTTGTTTGAAAATCAGCTTTGAATGAGTGTGCAATAACAATGCTCACAATAACTTGCTTCGGTTGTAAATATGATTTGTTATACAAGCTTTGTGTGCAGTCTGTGACCCACATTTGAAAATACTGTACGTACGTAATAATAAAAAGCTTGAGATACGGAAATAGTTTTAATGAAGCACTATAAGGTGAATACGCTTTAAGCAGATCTTTTTTTGGTTGATTACTGCACGAAAAATCGCAAAGGAGCTTTTTATTCAGTTTTTTTGTAGATCAACGTGCTACTGCCTGTATCCGCGAATTTCGATACACCCTGTATAATACATGCACGTGTAGTAATATTTAATCACATCATTCACTAGTTGATCAAGATTTATAAATTATTTTATTTGGAGATCAAATTTAGTTACCTACTAAGGTACTTGTTCCGAGACTTTACAAGCAGGAATTTAGATGGCATAAACACAATATAATGTAGTTTGCTATATTGATAAATGGTATGCATACTCGTAACGTGTTTGAGTGATGCAATAATGTATTTTAATTAAGAACAAATTACGTTCAATTAAAGGACACTTGTGAATTAAAATGCGACTCAAAGTACTCCACTCAAGTATTTTTTAAGTCGTCACATATTGTCACATTTTATTCGGATGTGAATGAAAAAGTGTACAAGTGTGGTACTCTTGTAAAACTATCAACGAATAATTTCAAGTCATTCGATACCCACTTTATGGTGCATTACACTGATCTGAATGCGAAAAGGCCGACTATTTTTGGTTTTTGAAATTTTGAAAGAATTTTATTAGTAATATAATTTAAATAAAACTTTAAAAATTTAAATATATGAGTATAAATTTATTGAGTTTCAAAAATAAGTTTTTTAAAACTTGTTTTTGGAGATTTTATTTATTATAACAGAATTAGATCGCAAGTATAAAAAATACGACATTGACTTACAATTTTTGAGTGAATTAAATAACAAATGTTATATTTATATTGTGGGCAGGTACATCTACATACATAGTACAGCAAAGTTACTAATTCATCAGCAGGTACTAGGAAAAAAAAGATTTAAAATAGACTGGAGATAGCTACAGTTTATTTATAAAGTTTAATAAGAATTATTTATTTAGGCATATCCTTTTTTGATACAAATACTTATTTTGTGTGGAAATATAGTTCTACTTGCAGCTTAATTTTAAAATCAGAACGCTCCTATATTCTAATTAATTTAACCTCGAACTATTTGCTTTCTTTTCCGCTCATTATGTAAGTTTTTTTGTTTGACACTTTTTTTCATTATTTACATCTAATTGTAATAATTTTGAAGTTGCATGCATAACATGATATCACTACAACTCTGGGGGTTCGGAGGAGTTTTACATAGTATTTTGATTTTGATATACTTTTATAGTTCGTGAGTATTTTAACTATATCGTTAACTAATTATTGTTTTAAAACAAATATACATAATTGTTTTTTTCAAATACATATTTATGTTCTACATATATGTAGAAAATTTAAAAAGTATAAATCTAAAAGCAAAAATGTTCATTTTATATACATGATTTTACTTGAATGCCATTTGCAAAAATTTGAATATTGAAACTTATTGTTTCCGAACAATATTAATAATTGCTGTAAGTGTAATTTTTATACTTTGGCCGGATTCGGATATTATATTTAAAAAATGTTTATACAGTGTGTTCCAGGATAATTGTAACGCTCTCTTATTAGCGATTTTATCAAAAAAATGTTACTCTTTATAAAAGTTCTTGTTTGTCTCAAAACTTACTTTCATGGTTTCATTTCTTCAGTTTATACAGAGTGAGTTTTATTAGCGTTTTTCTAAAATAACATTTTTTGTAAAATTAACGAACTCTGCTATCAATTTTAATACCAATTAAACAGGCCATTTACAATGCATATTTAACTGGCGAATAAACTTACGATTGGTATATAAAGTCCATAATTATTGCTACACCAGTTTACTTAATACAGCAAATGTGGAGAATTTTGGATTGGGGAAATGTTGGTACAATAAGCAATACCATGTATTTTCGAGTTAAGTTAACTTATAGAGCAAAAATTTTGAATCTATACCTAGAATAAGCTATTCTTTCGATTATACTGCCATTGTAAAACAGGCCCTTAGCGATGATACTATTTATAGCTAATTGCTTTCTCCTACAAAGTTAGAAATTATCAGTTTTGAGGCTATGAGGGTTGGAGAGGTGAGATTCTAAACGACTAGATAATAAAGCCCGTAAATTAATATTCAGATTCATAGGTCTTTAGGGTCATTTACGTTATATTTTAACGTTGAAACCTAAATATATCCGCGAGATTTAACAATCCGAATTGTTTTATGTTTTTCTCGAGGTTTTTCTGATTCATCGATGTAATTTGACTCGTTTTTGGTCAAAATTCAACGAATATGTACAAAAAATTAAAAATCAGTCTGATTTTATGAACCTTGCGCTACTGGCGTAGGTGCGTATGTAAAAATGAAGTAATAATTAAAGTATTTTAGAACAATGGAGAACTCGATAAAGATTTACATTAGTTCAAAACATAAAAAAGTAATAAAGTTTGCTAATTACTAGTGCCTCGTACAGTATAGTACGTATACAGTAATGAAAATGTTACGCTACTGAGGTATAGTTTGTTTCACTTTCTTCCGATTTAGCTTTTCGACTTTACCTATTGAAGTGTCTTCTAATCCGTTCCCAAAAGAACCATAAATTAAACTTACAAAGCCCCCTTGTCCATTTCTTTACGGTTTAAAATTTTACCTGTAAGCATTATATTATATAAAAGAGGTAAAACCGTAAAGAAATGGACAAGGCGGCTTTGTAAGTTTAATTTATGGTTCTTTTGGAAACGGATTAGAAGACACTACAATAGGTAAAGTCGAAAAGCTAAATCGGAAGAAAGTGAAACAAACTATATATTGAAAATCGCGTGGTACGCGTGCAATAATAAGAAATACATAGTAATGCTTTAGGTAGAATTAAAATTAACCAGTTAACAAATGTTTTTGAACTATATTTTCAAATATATTACCAAAAGCTTGTAATTTGCAATGACTACAAAAAAGTTACTTAAAGTATTTATATCCGACTGCTCAAAGTGATAGTTCATACCACATTTCCAACATCACTTCATCATCCTTCGTGAATATTGCTATCTGCTATCGTTAGTAGTACATCCCAATTGTTCAAAGTAAAACAAATTTAGAAGGGCATTAAAAATTAATTTTTTAAGGTACATGTGGGAAAGCATCGATGGCAAGATTTGCAGAAAATTTTTGGCTCGCCATCAGCCGTTTTTAAGTAAAATCCTAATACACTTGGGGCACGCAAATTCTGAACTGTAAATCGGTTTTACGGATTTAAATAAATAAATTACTTCCAGCGATATTAGGATACCCATTAGTTTATTTTTGGTTATTGTCATTGTTGTCACCACCTTCGTAGTCTTTCTTCTGGGCTTCTACTCGCGTAAATGAAAGCTATTAACTTAACTGTTCTGTTCATAACTGTTAACTAAATTAAGCATTTTTCTAAAATTTTGAAACTGCAGGTGCAGATAAATAATAACCCACACCTATACTAAAGGTACCGTGCTCCTCATTGATAATACATAATTTATTATTTTCTTTAATAAAAGCGTATGTAAAATTGGTAAAATAAATAAAATTTATAAAATAGTTGATAACAAACTTGAAAAAAAAATCATTTGACGTAAGAAAGTGTGATTTGCGTTATAAAAGTATGTACTTCTAAAATATTATTAACTCGATTGATTTTGATAGTTCAAGGATTATAAACTTAATAACAATTAAGTACATATTTTTAAATAGACATTTTTTGCTTGTTTCAAACTATATTTATCGATTATCATAAACTCGACCAATGTTGGGTCGCATTTTTAACCTTCCATATTCTTGTTTTTCACAAACGGAACTACTTGCGTCGTTTATATCCAAAATTGAATATAAAGAAGCTAAAGAGGACTTTAACCCCTTTTTGTTAAATTTATTATGAGTTTGACCATAAAGCTATTCTTGGTTAAATTAAATTTCTTTAATCGTCGAATCATATATATTTTCGTACCATAATGATTTTATGTTTGAAAAATGTTAATTTTAAATTAAATAGTATACGTATTTGTTTGAAAAATTCACTAAAAAATTTTACTTTTTTTCAGAATTTCCGGCACCGGTTTAAATGTGCACACAATAATAGATTCCGCAACAATAGAATTACAAGAAAGAGCGCAACTATCCGATAGTATTTCTACATCAACCACAACTTCATATAACGAAACTCCTAATTTTAGAATAGACTTTTCGGAAGAAAAGCCCCCAGTGATAATAGAACCTTTAAAAGAAAATATAAGTAATGAAAATTTATCTTTAAAAATTGAAGTAGTGGATGAAAAATTGGATGCTAGTATCGAATATAATAAAAATAACAAAACCGAACAGACTGAGCAATTAGATAGTGAAGTGCCAAGTATAGAACCAAAGATAAATGTAACCGAAAAACCGAGTGAAGCTCACGAAGAAATACCTTCATTTTCGGAATGGACACAAAAACAGTTAGAAGAAGCGGAAAAGAAAAAAGAGCAAGTAAACTCTTCGATTCATAATCAACAAACAAACGGCATTGGTGGTTCTAGTCTAAAAAAGAGATGGAAAAATTATGCATCTCCAGATTGTGGGGCAAAAATTATTGCCGCCAATCCAGAAGCGGTTAGTGCAGGTTCTGTGCTATCTTCTTCCAGAGACGAATATAAACTTAACACTTGCACTAGTCGTATTTGGTTTATTGTCGAATTGTGTGAAGCTATACAAGCCAAAAAAATAGATTTAGCAAATTTTGAATTATTTTCATCGTCCCCAAAGGACTTCAGCATATTTGTTGGCGATAGATTTCCAACGCGAGATTGGTTAACTGTCGGCCATTTTACCGCTAAAGATGAAAGAGACATTCAGAGTTTTGATTTATCCCCAAATTTATTTGGAAAATACGTCAAATTTGAAATGCACTCCCATCATGGTTCAGAACACTACTGCCCTATTTCTTTATTTCGCGTTTATGGCACTTCAGAATTTGAGGCTTTAGAAACTGAAAATGAGGTCCATCCAAGTATTGCAGAAGATGACGACGACGACGACGAAACTTTAGATGTACAAACTGGAGATGTTCCCAAAAATTTATTTAGTTCAGCTACGGATGCCGTAATATCTATGGTTAAAAAAGCTGCTCAAGTATTAGGAAATAAAGGCAACGCTACTGTCCCTATCGAAGAACAAAACAACAAAACAATACAGTCTTTTAGTTCTCTAATAAAAACTTGTACGACTCCGAGTCATCTAGTTGTTTGTGATAATTGTAGTGATCTTTTGTATGGAAATGTGTTCGAGTTAATGAGTTGCAACTCTAAACAATTAGCGATGTTAGTTTCCAAACCGATTATTCGAAATTCTTTACAAAATTCTAATGTTTGCTCATCTTTTGGTCTTGACTTTCAAAGAAATTTGTCCCTTGCGACATCGATTTATAATCGATTTAACATCTCGTTGTTTTTTTCTATGAAGTTCATTGGTGCCCTATGCAACACGCTTGCAGTCGATCAATGCAAAGTAGTTCGTAATAATAGCTCTAACATAACACAATCTATATCGCAAAGTGTAATAGATACAAAAATTCATAAGCTTACTACTACAGGCTTAAATAATGTTATTTCCAATTTTGAAGAAATTATAACAACAGATACAGTTAAGGAGCAAACAAACACTTTGTTGGTCGAAGTGAACGATTCAGAAATTTCTTACGCTACTCAGATTAAACCTACAAAAACTTTGACGTCGGACGAAGATTTAAATTTAACAGAAACATCAACTAGTACAGAACCCGTCGAGTATAAACCGACGGTGCATCCGAGCAGCTCTTATTTCGAGAGCGATCAAAATGAAATTGAGTATAGCGGCGAACTGGAACCAAAAGAAGCCATAATTGATGTCGAAGCCACTACAGAAAGTTCTGAAAGTTTGGACGACCATTTGGACGCTTTAGTTACAGAATTAAATGGAGAGAGTTCCTCAAATACGCCCACCACTTCGACTCCTCCAACTGTTCCGCAAGGGCAAAAGGAGTCCGTATTTTTACGACTTTCAAATAGAATTAAGGTAAGAGTACATGATCGTTGTATGGATTTAAAAAAGAGGTGATGTGACATCACAGAACTTTTCCATTTTCTTATCTACAAAACTAGTAGTTATTAAAATTAGCATAGCTCTCAATGAGGACTCAAACTTTATATATGTTATCTAACAGTGTTATTGCAGTTATTTTTTTAGATTAAATGAATGTGTAAATGGGAAAGTCATAATATGATGACACATCATCGTTTTTAAAATTAATTTTTGAATCTGATTTTAATGTTGATTATGCTTATGTTACAGGCTCTTGAAAGAAACATGTCACTATCTAGTCAATATTTAGAAGAACTAAGTCGAAGGTATAAAAAACAAGTAGAAGAAATGCAACGATTATTAGATAAAACAATAAATACCCTTAACGAAGAAAGTACAAAAAAAGACGAACGCACTCGTTTATTAGAAGAACAAATAACAACTTTGAGAGAATCTGTAGAAAGTTTAGTAGAAGAAAAGAATTCGTGGTTACATACAACTTATTGGTTGTTCATAAGCGGAATAATAATTCTAGGTACGCTATTATTTTGTCGCAGGACTTCGGATTTTAAACATCCAGGGCATAAGAGCCCAAATTCTGAAATACATCGTCGCAATTCTGTGGACGTAATTACCCACAATACTCAAGTAGCAAAAAAGAGACGGCCCAGCGAAGAGGCAATGAAAGCTGGAGGTACTACTTGTAGCGAATTACTGATAGACGAAGGTACTGCAAATCAGAAAACCAAAGATAGAAGAAGAAAAAGAAAAAAGAACCTGCACCAATTCACTTTGGCATTAAACGAAGAAGTTGTCGAAAATGATAATTTAAAGCAAAAATTTTCATTTGCTCCAAAATTAACTTCTAGTAAAATTCATATGAGACCGGAAGAAAATTTTATCGACTGGATAGGCGAAGTAAAAAATAGTAGAATTTCTGACATTCCTTTTGCTTTAGAAGAAGGCGACATTGCAACTTTGGAACCCCTACCAACGCTACAACAAAATAGCGTATCTAGTGATAAAATTAAAACAAACGGAAATGCCGCTTTCATAGAGAACGAGTTAAAATCAAAAAAATTCTTTCATAAATCAAAAAGTGGCAAAAGTAAAACTAATCATAAAAAGTCTGCAAGTTTAGATGACACTAGAAGTCATCGAATAGAACCAACGAATAGTATTGATACGTTTAGTATTAATAACTCTCCATTAGCAGAAGCGCCAAAAAAAGAAAAGAAGAGTACTTTACGAAAAATTTTTAAAAGCTTAACTTTTAAGTGAACTTATTTTTTTATCAACTGATTTTAATATTTTTATATAGGATGTTTGTAAGAGACTCGAGGTTTTAAAAAATTATTTAATTGATTTAAAGAATTTTGATAAATTAGTCAAAAATATCTTACGAGAAAAACAGTGTAAATGATGAAACTTCTGGCTAGTTTCAGCATGCAGCAAAAATATGCATTACTTATTAAGAAGTGTAGCGAGACTAGTCTATGTTAATAATTATAGAAATTTATTTTGAAATTGATGTACAACAAAAGAATAGCGAATTTTTTATTTGTGCACTACTTACTTTTAATATTTATTTATTTATATATCACAATGAAATATTTTCTATTCGTTTCATTCAAACTATGTTAGTTCCACTTCAAATTCCTGTTTGATATGCTGTGATAAATTTATTTAGTTTAAAAATGAATATATCGCTTGCAAGCTGTGGTTATAATATGCAACATGTTAGTTATGTAGATGTAGAGTACTTATTTCAGATTAGGCAGGAAGTCGAGGCACTTCTATAACTTATTTACCCAATCAAAATCTGGGTAATATTGGCATTATTTAAAATTTTAATCACTATTTTAAGTTAGCAAATACAAGCATTTTTTGCATTTTATATGAAACAAACGTATTTTTAGTTTTTTAAAATTTGCGTTTAAAAACAGTACTAAAAATATTAATTTTTAAGATCAAAAATGCTTTTAATTTTTAAGCGCATATTTTTTCATTATTAAAATTAATATTTTTGATACTTATCTACTTTAAGAAATTTGAAGCAATGTTACTCGGATATCATCCCATCAGTTCATAAATGAAAAAAATTATAGAAGTGTCTTTGCTTCCTGTGTGATCAGTACATTAGTTAGGAGGTCAAAATATGCCATACCCGAATGTACATAAAAATAAAACTTCCTGGTGCAACTATAAACTTTGTTTTATTTACTTTTTTAAGTTAATACACAGAGATCTTCAATTCCTTTAAAAAGGCTTCACCATCTATCAAATCTTCTTTATTGTATTGATTACGTTTGAAAAAATTATTAATTTTGTTACAACCTTCTTTAAACTTCTGTTTTAATTCAGTCGCTTCTACTTTATTCACTGTACAAGCAACGAACTCATTCAAGTCCTCTACTAATCGATAAGTTGCAATTGTAGAAAATTTTTGTGCTAAGTCACTCAAAATTGATGGTCGTAACGACTCATCTCTTAAAACTAAATTTAATATGAAGAATCCTAAAAACATTTATCTTAAATATTATATTAAAAGTAGATTTTAAATAGGAAAAAAGTTGGGAAGTTAATGAAAATTTGCAAACACTTTCAAAAGCGCAAGAATGAAGTATTTACCATGTTCCTTTAAACAGTTTTTAACAGTATCCAATACAGAAGATTCTAAGAATTCTTTTGGTGGAAAACTCATGCCAATAGTTGAATTCTTATTGTCAATATCAAATAAAATTGCGTCAAACTTTCGTCCTATAAATAATTATCTCATAAATACTGTATCACAAGATCGAATATTGAAACCATACCATCCTTAACTGAATTTTTCAAAAATTGAAGTCCATCCACAATTTCAGCATTCAATTTCTGATCCTCTTTAAAACCAAACCAATTTACAGCGACAGATAACATATCTTGATCGATATCTACTGCAGTAATACTAACTTGAGGCAATAGTTTACGCAAAAACATACATAAACCTCCACCACCTAGACCAATAATGGCAACAGAGCTTTCCGGATTTATTGTAGCTAACTGAACTGCAATGCTCATATACTCGTGATATTTGCACGAAACAAAAGAGTGATCGACGACTTCTTTAAGTTGACCTTTCCTACTTTTAACTAAAACAATAAATTCGAATCTAAATAGTCTCTCCACAATTATAATGCCTACCAGATTTTAATTTCGCTTCGGATTGTATACCCAATTGTGAATTAAGATATAAAAGTCGCCTATACTTTGAGTCATTAATTTGAATATCTTCAACTATGTAATCACCAGAACTATTAGAATTCGATTGGAAACGAATGATGCGGTTACCAACATCATTTCCTAACGATAAAAATGGTATCTAACAAAACAAATATCCGCAAAAATCGTATCGTAATTTTATAAACTAGATTTGATGTTTCTACCTTTCCAGTAGCTCCTGCAGGCGCAATCTGACAAACAGCTTCATGTAGCTCGCTTTGCATATCTTCCAAGTTTGTATATTTTTGACCACGGTGCGTAACAATAACGGCTAACCGATTGTGTTTTGTTATCGTCGCTAAATGCTTACGACCTTTATTAGTGGAAAACATCCACTCGACTTCTCTAGGATTTACTTGTCAATACTCAAATTTACATAAGTTGTGCAAAACACTAACCTTCCTTGTGGAACAACAAACGCTGCGTATTGAGAGTTTTTGGAACAATACTGTAAATCGACTACGTAAATTGTATATCTAGGTACTTTTTCGCCTTGTTTGTACAAATCAAAAGAAAGATTGTCATCATTAGCTATATTACTTCGCCTTAAACCAGCACAAATAAAAGCACTTTGTTGAATAGAAGAGATCAATGACAGAACTTCATCTGTAGTCTCGAGTCGTTGCATTTTATTTTCAGAACCCATATTAACTTCTAAAATCTACTTAAATAAGTTTTATCATCCTTATTTACATACCACATACACACCACTTGCGCTAAAGTTTTAAATTTGGTACACACGATCATAAAAACTGGCAGGGAATTATCGCTATCACTAGACTTCTTTTCTGCTTCCAAACATCTAACAATTCGAAGCATCCAATTCTTAGAGGGAAAATAACTTAGAATTATACTCAATATATGGCTTTGTAACAAAGAAATGCACACGTAACGCCCGCCAATTTTTAAAACGCGTTCGATTTCCTTAAAGTAAGTCTGAATCTTTTCTACATTTTCCGAGCTTGCATCTGGCATCAAGGCATCAAGCGTACCTTTATCCAGAATAACGGTGAAAGCTTCATCGTCAAAAGACATATTGAACACATCCATTTGAATATACTTCAACTTTGGACGTTCTTTCTTGTGTAAGCTCAACATTTGATTAACGACAACTTGAGAAATGTCTATATTGGTTATTTTACTAAAAAATGTAAAACAATTCAAGAGCGGTTATTGTATTTCTGTTTCCGTCTGAAGGATCTCGCAGACTTTTTAATACCTACTCATAGCCAACGTCGTATAAATCACTACTTAAAGACGAATTTCCACATCCAACCACAAGCGTGTTATCCTTAGTTTTTATATACTTGTGTAAGTTTTCGCATAATTCTGGATACTCTCCGTACCTTAAAGTTTATAAACTTGAGTTGTTACTTTTAAGAAGTACATAACCTCACCATTCGAAAGCTTTCTTTCCTCTTTTTTTAAAGAAGCTTTCCCAATAATCCTTTTTGCTAAAATCTTCATGACTTTTTGGTAGTAGATTCATTTCAATTTAAAGATTAACTATTAACACATGTTTTTGTTGATTATTTAAATTTTGACAATTGACATTTAACATTTTAAATGAGGTAAAGACCTGTTTACACGTTATAACTTCGAAATCGCGATATGAATTTCCTTGTCAAAAAGGGGTTTAAATTTTCAAATAGCAACTTTCATATCTTATGTAAAAGAACAATGAACACATCACAGATTGTTCAGAATGATAAACGAAGAAGAAGAAACGAAGAAATTCAGGACCTTAACCCTAAAGCTACCGTACGGGGTACCCGGGTACTTTTTTGAGTTTAAAAGCCTATAACTTTTTTTATTTTAAAGGAATATTATTGAGACTCTTTGACATCCTGTAAAATTTAATTCTTTATACGAAAATATTAGAGGGGCACAAAAAAATTAAGTGAGATGGGATATTTTTGTAATTTAATAACTTACACCTTAAACCTACCGCATGGGGTACCCGGGTACCTCGCTGTTATTTGCTTGTATTTCATGGGGAATCAATCAATTAAAAGTAGAAGTATTCGAATTATCCATTTATATTACACATTTTCATATTATAAATAATTATTATTATTATAAACAATAATTATTACTAATTAGAAATCGCAAATAAAGTTAGTGATGAACTTTTGTACTTGCACAATCGTTAGATCTAATGGAAGTCGGTGAGATATGCCCATCACAGACAAAATTTTTACAACTCTCTCATCTCTTCCTCGTTTTCCTGTTTGGCATCTTTTCACCATTCTTCCGAATTATGCAACAACCAATTACCCTCAGTCGTTCAGTTTTATCCCATTCTTGAACGTTTATTTGTGGCTGTGGTTTTGTAATGCTTACTTTGACGCCAAGAAATGATAACAATGCAATTTTTATCAAAATAAAATTGAATAATTAATCCTTTAGTTCCCTAGTTCATAATCCTTAATCCCTAATCCCTAGTTAAGTTAGTATAGATCCTATATACTTCGATCTAGTATGGATGGCATACAAAGAGTTTTTCCTAAATATTTTAAAACTTCCCTACGTTGATTTGATTTTGAAGGCAGCTAATAGGGTGATTTTTAACAAAAATTATTTCTATGATTCTGGACACGGATTATTTGGAAAGATGTTGCAGTACAAAATAAAAATAAACCCTGTTGTAAATGTCCACGACCCTATGCCCACAGAAAGCGCATGTTATCTTCACAAAACAGCTTCACTTTGGAGACGCAAATAGTCATTTGCTGGTTATAAATAAATTTTGGATTAGGTAAAAAGGCGTGGGAAACTAACAATTGTCTTCTGGGCACTGTCGAAATAAAGCACGTGCCGATACAGGGTTTATTTGTAAAAATATTGCAGTGTAATATAACATAAACTCCGTTGTAAATGCCGACGACGCCACATGTCTTCACAAAACCGCTCCAATTTGACAACAAAAATTGTTATTTTAATTTTTTTTAAATTATAATTAAAAAAATAATACGTTTGCAAGTTGCAATAATAATTAATATCGCCCAAATATAAACTAATTAGCTGTATTGCTACTCATTCTCCATATAAAACATGCAGGGTACCCGGGTACGCCGTGCGGTAGGTTTAAGTTGTAAATTTGTATGGTACCATGAGGGTTAATTAATTATTGCTATTTGGACTTGGACTATATGAATTTGCCTAGAAGCTAGAAGCTAATCTCATTTCCGGTTAAACCAGAAATTAAAATACAAAATGCTTGGTACAGTAGATAGATAGTTTTATAATCTTCTAAGCCACTCAAAATATACTGGGTGTTGTATTTGAAATAAAAAACCTGATTCCATTTCCAATTAAACTTAAAATAATTATACCTACAATATTTTAAAAAATTCTAAAATACACAGCGTGTTTTCAAAAACTCCTTACGCGTGACTAATTTTTGGTTTAACCAGAAGTGTTCTTTAAACCAAAATAGTAACAAACAATAGAACTGTATAGAATAAATTAAAGTGTCAACTTGCAAACATAAATTTTAATGAAATTACAAATCTTTGAAAATTTGACCTTCAAAAAATCGTAACTTCGAATTTGCTTATAGCATAATATGGAAATCAAACAACGGTGTTTGATTAAGAACTTCGACATCTACAACATATATTCAGAAATGGAAAAAACGGCCCAAACGATTTTGAGAAAATCCTAAAGCCTTATTTAATTACCTCATAATATAGTACTTCTATTATATACGTATACGTCTACAGAAGAGCAAGTCGTTCAAAACTAAAAAAGTGGTGAAACTTTGGAAAGAGGCGTTGTTTAAATTTTTTTCTCCTTTGTACGGAAAATTTGTCACAAGCACAAGCTTTATCTAATATTTAAATTTGTTATTACATAATTATTAAAAAAAGAGAAAACTCGTAAATTAAATACAGGGTGCTCTGGTCGCAAGTTATATGAGAAAATGTAACATTTTTAGTTAAAAATTTTACCAATTTTAGTTTAAATTTCGATAAAAATTACGGTAACGGTAATGCTTTCTTTAATGGTCATTGACGCCCTGTAATTTCTTAACAAAGCATCGAAAACATACCCCAATTAGTTTTACCAGTAAGAATACTTTATAGTGAAGTCGATCCACTCGTGTTATTATATAAATAACACTCTGTACATTTAAAAAACAACAGGGTAACCCTTAAAATTTTGTAGTTAATAAAAAAGTTCTGACCTTATACTGAAGTAGCAGAAATTGACTTCAAAACTTCTTGCACAATGCACAGTGTCCCTTATACGGCAAACGATAATTTCAAACGCGAGCGCAGCACATAACATACTAACCAAACCGAGTTCAATTTACACTAAAATTAAAAATTCAAGTAGTATTTTGTATAACATATTGAATATTTATCTCTTCTGGTCGACCACGGCACGTGCAAAAATTCTTATCGAAGTAAAGCAAATGGCATTCTGATAAATACAATTTAACGAAATACAAATTCAGGTGCCAACTCGTAACAAGTTATGAATAATATGTTTTGAGTAAAAATTTTTAATTTGAGATCAAAAATATTGTTGATAAAATTATCTCGACCTATGTTGACCAATTATGCACCTACATGGTGAAGTGGAAAATTCTAAAATTTTCGAAAACTAAAAATTATTTAAAAAATATTCGCCCATTGTACTCTCAAATTAATGTTCAATTATTATTAAAACCTGTAACTGAAATTAGTTCTTATTAACTATTATAGTTTGGGAGGACGATTTTAGGTATTAGAAACAATTTTTAAGGCGGTAATAGGTGCTTTGCGGGAGACCTAAAAAAACTTCAAAGTAATTACGTAGGAACGTGGGAATATTTTTGAAAAATTTCGCAAGACTTTATTGATAGGTACCTTTTTAGTTACTTTTTTTGAATTTTTTAACTTAAAAATCATCTCTAATCATGAGTTCATGAGTATATTGTATAATCTCCTAACCTGTATCTATTCAAAGTTGGTCGCTCAGGTTACAAACAAGTTGTAACTATACACTTTATGCTCATTGGATTTGGATTTCTGAAATTTCCCGAAAAAATTAAGCTTCTCGTTTCCTTATTTTGGCAATTTCTTACTAGAATTTGGACAATTTAGTTTTAATGATGTCACTTAGTAGTAAGTAGTAGGCCACACATTGCAGATTTTCCGCTGCGGAAAATACGTAGCGGACTTACCGTAAAAACAAATAACATTATTTTAAATCTAAAACCTAAATGAGCCGCACTTGGTAAAACGCTCTATAGTTCATTCAAACTCAAGGGGCAGTAAATGTCATCAGCGATCATCGCCTTTCAGAGAAAATGCGAGGTCCAGAGCAACTAATATACTAGGGGTCCTTCAAAATTTAAGTTTTTGGGATTACGTCGTGCAGTGGCGTAGATACTTGAAAGTAGTGGACTAAGTGGTTAAATATCATGAATTAGAAATAAAATAAAATAGCATCGCAGGCGAAAATTTTTGATTGTTCAAGGGCAAAAAAGAAGTGTCACAAAAGCAAAGTAGAAAAATTTCGAGTTAAATTACTACATTATTTCAGATAAAAAAATATATCGTTGGAGAATTACGGGGCCCCTGCATTTAATCATTAAATTTTTTCTACTTGTCCTAATTTCTGTCTTTGCATTCCCCTTGATTTTTGTCCAACATATTGAGTGGCCAAGTGGAGAGCGCTAATATTGTGAGACTCTCTGTAGCACTGTAGCCCTGGGTGTACACATAGTAAAAATAACCACACTGCATAGTTTTCTAGGTATAAGAACAATACTGTAATTGTAGAAGTTGTATGTAGAAAAATGTAACCAGTAACCTACATGTTATTATAATTTTTTTCTTTGTTTTTGTATAGAATGATAATTACATACTATATTTATTTCAACTTCCAGCATATTTATTATATCAGTTTGTTATAATATCGCTAAAAAGTTAATTAATTACTTAATAAAATATTTATTAAATCGTAACTATAATAATGGAATCTACATTAATATGTATTTAGCCCATTCCATTGACATGCACCTACATAATGCCAAACAAATGATTAGAAATGACTATAAAAAATCAATTCGTTATTTGTACATAAAATTGTAGTTTAAAAAAATTAAAACAAATTCTATCAACAATTTAGTATCGATTGACCATAATCTATAATAGTTCATTAATGGGGTATCTATCAAAACGCAAGTGATAGAAATTGCATGCTAACAAGACTATTTCATTATGTTGATTTATAACCTACTACAAACGTAATACTAATATAACAGCAAGTTGTTGAACATGCGACAATTCTACTAATAAACACACCAATTTATTATTTTTCATTAATTACCCAACTTTTCTAAAGGTAAATTATATGATTGCAAAATAGAACCAACATTCTAATGCTCTGCCCGGCAAAATCTTCTTTCTTAATCTCATCTTTTTCTGAATTTTAAATTTTTTATTATGACTGAAGCCAGGAAAATTGATTTTTTTAAGTAGTCGGACTGTTTTCACTCTTTTCATATTTATTATACTCTTGCCAATTTTGAAGTGTTTATGACTTTGAGTGGGCATTTTATGAAAAAGAGAAGTAGCGCAAAAAAAAACTAGACCAAATTAGGGGAAAGCTGAAGTTTTGTAGGTAAATAGTATCTACTATAGGAAGTATTTTCACAAAAGTCTCCACTTCTCCCTTGCTTGCTTTCCCCCCTATGCTTCTAAAGAAATATTGAATTTGCAGTGTTTTGCTTAAAAGGATAATTTGTTGAATAAAACTCTTGCTCAGAAACAAATATTATTGTAAAAGAATTAGTTTGATATTTTTAAAAATTTTCCAAACAAAACGTTTGTTAAATTTAATAACCTGTAAAACGAGATATAGCTTTGGTTATTCTCTTCCGGGATTCAAGAAACTAAAAATTTTATTTGGATGGAGCTGGACATGCAGCACATCAGGAGTCGTAACCTATAAGTCTAGAACTTCCTAGAACGGAGCGCTGTCTCATTTTTCTCTTCTAGTTCGAACTCATTTGAACTAAGCGTATCCAAGCTGGTCCATTAGACCTATAAGTTAATCGCATTTTGGTCGTTTTTCAGGAAGTGCGAGAGATGCCTTGGATTTTTAACTGAGTACGTTGTACAAACCATACAAACGTATACAATTCGAACATTTCTTGTAAGTTAAATTAGTAAAATTTCTAGAAGGTGTAATGTTGACTCCACTCCCTCATCATCCTACATTTTCTAACTCTTTAAGTTCCCAGTTGCAAACACGGTTGATACAAGTTAAAGAAAAACGTTAATTTGGGTGTGACCTACTACTCAAGGTGTTCGAAGCTTCTTCAGGATCTGTATCTCCCTTATTAGAGATTTGACTTAAGTGAAAATAAATTTCAAGTCAATAGTTTTTTGGGTTTAGGAGATAAAGCTTTTTAAAAGCCTTTTAAGTGCGATAAAGCCTTTTAAGCGAGTGGGGGATAAATGGGGACTTTTGTGGAAATACTCCCTGTCGTAGGCACTTACTATTCATCTGAAAACAATCAGCTTTCCCCTAATTAATACCAGTGAAAAACCTTTGACTGAACTATTTATAAGCGAGAACAACAAACTGTTAAATTTGAAGTTATGTCTAAGATCCGAACTAAGGCCGTTTCGTTCCCATCTACTTACCAGATGAAAAGGATTTTTTATCAAACAAATTAATTTAACAAATATATATCGCGCATGTGTTGTCTAAGGATATACGGTTCAGGCCATGGTCCTGGCCATCATTACTCTTATTAATTTTTTTATAGAGGGGGGGAGGGGGGGTTGTAACGAAAACTTCGAGCTGCGAAAACTCATGATTCATTTTTTGACATTTATAGGTTCATAAAACTGCTCTAACTTTGGATCTGGTTGAGCTAAAATATCAGTGATACACTCAATTTAAAAGAAATTTAAAATACCACAATTTTTGTTCGAAAGAATTTTTTCTCAAATGAACGGTAAAAAAGCCCCCAAGCGAAGTTTACCAAAAAAATTCATTTTTTCTAAAAATAGCGATTTTCTCCAGCTTATAGCTCAGAAGCCATAACAGATGGGAACAAAATAAATAGAATAAATATTGTAGGGAATTTTGTCCTCTTCAAATTTGGATTTGACATTTTTGTTGTGGGATCAATTGTTAAGAAGTTAAATCGAAAAAAACAATTTTTTGTACCTTTAATCCAAGATGGCGGATCGCGCGGACCCACCCCAAGGTCGAAAACTTGGACTTTTTATCAGGACTCTTAACCCAATAACATATTCAAAAATCAGAACTACATCACCTTTTGTAGATCAAAATTCCCTATTGACTGGACTAGGTTATCAGACTTTGAAATTTAAAGAAAAAATAATGATTGAAGCAATATTCTTGAAATTTTGCATAGAATCATAATTTGGTATTCTGAACAACTATTTTAATAACATATTATCATAACAATAACCGAAATTGCACTTTACCTAAACAGAATTAGTTTTTTCTCAACTTTCGCGGCACCCTTGATTTTTTTAAAGCAAAGTCTCCTAAAAATTCTTTTCGTACGACCGACTCTAAAAACATTCTTTACGCTTCGTGAAGTAACGCCTAAAGTCGGACATTTTGATCGAGTGTGTTTTACATACAAGTATATGATCGTAAAAATTATACATGGACAGGTATATAACCAATAAGATACTTCACGGTTATATACTTTTTGTTTGATTCTGTGAAATTTCAATTTTATTCCACTAGATGGCGCACGCTCATTAGACAAAATTCAAACTTTGAATAATTATTTAGACAATATTGAAGTCGTAAATTAATTACTTATTTAACAAAATGCAAAATTGTGAAAGTACCTATTAGTTGTACTTATAATTATAATACGAAAGATCAAAACTCAAAACAGTTATTTGCTGGAACAACTTTTAGAAACGTAATTTACGTAAAACATAACCTTACAAAATACAAAAGTTACTAATTTTATATTGCCGTCGTACGAAAAATTTTGTATGTATCTCGAGCAAAATGCGTTTTTGATGTTCGGTCGTCATTTAGCAGCTCAGCTCCGCTTCGCTGCTAAAAATTAGACCTCACATCAAAAACTCTCATTTTACGCTCTAGACACATAAATAACTATTTCAGGTCAAGCAGACCAGCATCCCAAAACATCAAAACGAGATTCCAAATTTGTTGATCGATTACACCTATTCAAAGTGAAGTCAACCCGAGGATTCGTGATTTTTCCCCAAGCAACCCTATACCACCGTGTTCGCAATACAATTATCTTTATTTTGAGATATATGTTTCAATGAGAAAGCATCAGGTGAGTACATATTACTATATCGACTCACCTCTTTATAATTGGCAACCCGGTAATGGGACCACAAAAAATAGGCAACCTAACTTTTGTATGTTCCTCATGCTTTATACTTTCGATTAGGATTAAATTCGTCTGTTAGACAAGTGACTAAAATGCGATATATTTGTTAAAATATTATGTTTGATAAAAAATACTTTTCATCCTGTAAGGAGATGGGAACGGAACGACTTTAATTCGGATCCTGTACTATTAGTTTTTTCAAATAAGTATTTGAATTTTTTATGATTTCACACAACATAATTATATAATTCGATTCTCTCGAATTGTACGATTTCATAATATGAGCCATATGAGGGGGTGTCGCACGGTAAAACTCAACAATTGAACGAGTGCAAACAAATTTCGAGTTAATTTTGACACTATAATTTGCTTTAATAAATTTAAAAACTCAATTTCACTTAACGTTAACCAGTGGCATCGTAATTTTTGAAACATTGTCAATAAATAAAATGAAAGTAATTCTCCATATAAATAGGTACATGAACTACATAACTAAATTATTTTAAAAGCAGATGCATCAATTATTGGAGCCGTTATTTATATTTGCTACTACTGCACGTTATCTTCTTATGAACATGGACAACATTTTATATTACGCACCATAATAGGTAATTATTTTCATCCGTATACAAAAATTTACATATCCATGACATACTTCAAGATAAGCTTCGTCAAAAATCAAAAAGCATAAATATGATAGTTTTTCATTAATTCGTTATTGCAAAAAAAGCTAACTATATGATATAAGATCTAAGATCTATTAAAGTAATGTTTTATAATTTTTTCTTCAAATCGACGTGTATTTCAAAATGATTTAGATGTATCGCGCAATCGTTGCCAATATATCGTGTTAGCAGTAAAGTGATTTCATTGCAAATTCAATAAGGGAGCAGCTTTTTCTACAACCACCGCCGCGAATGATTGGTTATCCATCCGATATAAGCCATGTTTGTAATTACTTCAGCGTTTCATAAAATGTGATTTATAAGATTCAATCTTAAATGAACTTAATCGTCACTTGCTATTTATAAAGGCTTTCGAAAGTTTTTCACTTATTTTAATATAGCTTAATAATAAAGTTCCTTATTTGGTAGTTTTTAATTTAAAAAAAGTAGGTGATTGCACGATTTATGAGCTTGCTGAAATTCATATTTGCAATTTGAAATCTGAACTTTTGCCGACAGTTTTTTCCGACGGAGATTTTGCTATAGATCAAAGCAGACAGTAATAACTCTCCGCAAACGTTGCAGCCAACAGCCCTACAGCCAATAATAGTAGGCTACATAACGTTATTAGTAAACAATAATCAAGTTACAATTTACAATAATTTCAAAATGTAAGTAACTCTCATACCGCATCTACTAGGCTCTAGACTCTAGACTCTCTCTAGACTAGACGATCATTTAGATCTTGTGTATAGGCAATGTGTCCAAATTTCAGGAGGAGATTAGGGTAGCTTCGATAAGAATAAAAAATGTACATCTAGAGGTCCATGTTTAATAAAACTTAATAAACAGAAACTGTGAAAGTATTCTCAACAAAAATTGATAAAGTGACTTTGTCCAGCTGTAACTTTATTAATTTAATTGAAGCTCTCCTCTCATCAGATGAAGCATTTTCCCCAAGGTCCGAGTACAGTAGTTAAATATAACAGTGAGTTTAGAAGATACAATTACAACAACACAGTAATCAAAAACAAGTCAAAACTAGAGCGACTTTGTTGTTGTTTTAGAACTTCTGTAATAAATAACTTATCGATACATCAAATTAGGATGGACGTGTATTTCAATGCTATATAGCTTTTCGATCTTTGGTGTAGACTAGTTTTTATATGCCTACTTTTAATTCAATTTTATATCAGAAGTAATCGCTGAGTTATATGTGGTTATATGGTTTATTAATTTGTTTTGATCGACTTCGCAGCGTGTGGTCACATTAATTTATAGTTTCATTTTGTCTACTGACTCAATGATTTCGATCGAATACTAATTAACTTGTTTTATTGCATTGTGAAAGATAAGACAGATTTTCCTAATAGATATACTTTTTACACATTTTTATATATTAAGTATTTATAGTTTGATATATTTTAGTGTTATCGTACTATCGTTTGTACCTAGGACATTCTAGAATTTCTACGATTGACCTCCTGCTCCTTGCGACCTCTAAAAGAACGCTTTATTTACAGCACGAAAACATTTAAATTTTTTAATATCCATTCTGCAACTAACAACTTATACGATGTCGTTATTAATTTGATGACATATTTTGGAAAAAAGTAGGTAACAAACCCCTGAAATTTGAGTTATTTACTGGAAGACAACAGTAGATAACTGATGAGATTTTGAAACATAAAACCTAAAGGTTACAAGGAAATTATTTACAAATATATAAACAATGTACGAGGATGTATTGATAACTAGTTAGCCTAGACCAGTTCCATGAACAAAAAAATATTGCGTTACCATAGCAATGAACAATAACTTATTAGAAGTGTCAGTATAAAGTTTGACGTCAAAAAAGTAAACCAGAGTTAAGCAATAAATTAAAAGAAAAAAGATGTCCACCGAAATTGTGAAAATCGAAAAATTGGAGTATCGAACCATCATCAAGTACCTGTATTTAAAAGGGTTAAGAGGTAAGCAGATTTACGAAGATATGGTTAATACCCTTAGTGATCAATGTCCTTCGTATGCGACCGTGAAAAATTGGACTGCAAGCTTCAAAAGAGGTAAATTTTCAATTGAAGATGATGACCGATCGAAAAGTTCTTGCTTCAGTTTTTTGGGATTGCCATGGAGTCATCATGATTGATTTTTTGGATAAGGGTAGAACAATAACTGGAGATTACTATTCGACATTACTGACCACTCTACGGAAAAAAATTAAAGAGAAAAGACGCGGAAAGCTATCCAAAGGTGTTTTGTTTTTGCAGGACAACGCCCCTGCACACAAATCTCATGTTGCCATGCAAAAACTTCGTGATTTAGCGTTTGAATTACTAGAAAACCCCCCTTATTCTCCAGATTTGGCTCCGTCCGACTATCATCTCTTTCCTCAACTGAAAAAAAGTTTAAAAGGTCGTAAATTTTCTTCCAAGGAGGAGGTAATAAAAGCTGTAGACGTCTGGTTTGCAGAGCAAGAAGAAACTTTTTTTTTGAAAGGTCTAGCGACGTTGCAGGTTCGCTGTAATAAATGTATCCAATTAAGAGAAGAATATGTTGAGTAATAAAATATTTTGACATTGAAATTTTGTTTGGTTCTATACTAGGCTAAGAATTTTTCAATATAGCCTCCTAGGTAAGTAGTGCAAAGAATTGGGGGCTCAAAGAAACTGTTGAAGTTTACAAACCATGAACCGTATTAAAACAACTCTTCGGTAATCGGCTGTTGTATTTAAAATTTATTTTATAATTTTTGGAAATATAGAAATATAAGAAATGTCAAGCCAAATAGCCAAGTCACAGTTGCCAATTAAAATTCTTAAAAAATGACCTTACTACCACGCGCCGAATTCAAACAAGGAATAGTATTTTAGAATCTTTAACGTAAGGTTTTCGTTTTATTGAGTTGATTAATATTTTTTTGGAAGCAATTTAAGGAAGCTTTAATAGTAATTTCCTTTAAGACCTAATTAATATTACTTTGATCCACTGTTGCGAGTGGTATATCTAGGAAAATTCTGACTCATTTCTTATGTAAAATAACAAGGGTAGTCGCCAAGGTCCATTCTGTTCATTTTAGTACACCAGTGCTTTGCGCACATCGGTTCTTTTAGCATACCTACTACCCGCCATACAATAATAGAAAGCTCGATATCTTGAAAAGTATCGGAAATATTGCAAAAATAAATTTTAAAAACATCCCCAACGCCAACAGTCGATTCTGACATTCATTGGAAATACTGCTACCGTTATTCGAAATACCGCTACCTCTAGTGGAAATACCGCTGCCGCAATTGGAAATACCGCTACCGCTATTTGAAATATCGTTGCCGCTATTAGAAGTACCTAACCTAACCTAACCTCTATTTGAAATACCGCTACCTCAATTGGAAATACCACTACCGCTATTTGAAACATCGTTGCCGCTATTAGAAATACCGCTACCGCTATTAGAAATACCGCTACCGCTATTTGAAATACCCTACCGCTACTTCACACACCGTTACCGCAATAGAAATGCCACTACTCCCATTAATATATTAATTTAATTTCTATAGTGTTAACACATTATTATTTTACATAAGAAATGAGCCAGAACTCTCCTAGCAATACTACTGTCGGGCTGTCGTGCCTGTTATTGGCCGGTGTCTATTTTGCTTATTTGGAAGACCGATATTGTTTCAAATTTGCCTCTAAAACTGAGAAATGGTCAATGCAAGCAACGGGGCCCTTGCATCTTTTCTGTTCTTATTATAAATTTCAAAAAGTAAATGTAGAGCCAACAGCCCAACCATAACCATATAAACAGACAGCAATGTGACAAAACTAATATTTAAGAAAACTCATGGCTATTGTGTCAATATCCGTTATTCGGACGTGTGATACCCTTGCAGCACTGGAATTCCCGGGCGGGGTAATATTAAATTATAGGCAATACTACAATCTGAAATTGATGTTTCCATCTATACAGGGTATCAATTTGAAAACTTTCCACCTCTAATATCTTCGCCTTAATATATATAGAATAATTATAAAAATTTTGCTAGACTCATCAATTTGATTACTGAGGGGGATGCTTTTCAAGAGTGGTTACATCCTATTACGATGGTTCTACATAGATCAACCCTCAAAGAGGGGTAGGTTTAACTCTTTTAATCTTAAATGAGAAGGGAGATCGAGTGACACCTTTTTTGAAAGCCCATTTAATTGTCTTCACTATAACCTTTTCATATTTTTGGCGTAGGCTTTCATGATATGTGTTCTAAACGGTGAAAAATGCGTTCTAAAAAGTAAAAAATGAAATAGACAAAAAAATTATTAATGATTTGTTTAAAATGTTCTCCATTATGTTTTATACAATAATAAATTCTGTTGTGAGACTTTTCTCTAAAATTTCTAAATATCTTTACGATTCTCAATATCATCAAAACTACTAACCCAAAAATAACAAATTAGCGTATCGTTGTACCTTCCTATTTAAGATTTAAGGAGTTAATTCTACCCCTCATTTGGGGCTAATCTAGGGAAAATTCAAACGCCCAATTAAAGTGTCGCATTAATAACTAAATTGATTGGTCTTGCAGAATTTCAATATTTTATACTAAGGCGAAGATTATGGAGGTGGAAAGTTTTCAAATTGACACCCTGTATACAGCCTCTCTTTACAGCGCTCATAAAGGCACCCAGAGAAGCCAAATAAATATTTTATATTGCCTACATAGCTTATAACTCGCCTATTTAAATATGCAAATACGTTTAGTAGAAGTACATACTACTTAGTTAAATATAAAAAAGTTATTAATCATTTATAAATCCTCATTATTTTTTTAAGTGTAATTTGATTTTATATCTAGCAATTATTTGAATCTAATTAACTGGAGGCACCTGCTAAAAATGTTATTAGTGCCTGATCTGATAATGTTAGGAATGCGAATTAAAATTTATTTTCATGTTAAATATTTTAGCTAAACTGCTTAGAGCATCTAAATTGCTGTATTGATTTTCATTAATTATATCCATATCCATGCATGGTGTAATATAATATTTAAATATAATAATCAAGTGGGCTCAGAATGATATTGTTAATCTTTAGATGTCTAACTGTAAAAGTAGCAAATTAACGTAAAAATGTACATAAAAGTGTAGGGGGCGGTCGAAATCGACGCAGTTCTTAACGCGCTTTTGGGGACCCTCCATAATTATTGAAATTAAGCAAAACGGAAAATTAAAGAAAAGAGGAAATTTAGGATAATTTCAGACGAAACCACCGGACCAAGACATTTGACACATCTAAAAACTTAGGGGTGCCAGCCAGATTCGAACCAAGAACGTCCAGATTCAGAATCAAATCCTTAACCGGTCGACTACCCTCTAGCTCGCTCTGTTGAATTAAATATTTTCGGTATAAATGGATAGAAAATGCTTATTTTTGTTTCATTTAGGCGATAAATTTAATAATCTGTTCGAGGTACCTTTATAATTGAAAAGTGTATCAACACTAAATCGTGAGTTAGTATACCTACAATTTCTCATACGTTATTTAAGTTACGTGACCGTTTTAAAATTTGTTTAAATTACATGCGGGTATACTAAGACTTAACAAGACCCTATATATCTTACCTCTTGCTGGAAAGAAATATTTGCACCTGCTATGTTCACATTCATACAGGTACAGGTGTCTCAATTTGTGAACGTTTTTAGCTCGTGCGAAGGCACACATATAAATCTCATCATTTATATTATCAAAATAAAAGAAAAGCGAAATAAAAGTTGCTTCAATTTCCTTTTTTTTAAACATAACAGTACATTCTTTAATTATTGCGGCTTGTGTAGCAAATTAACATCCTACTATCCTTTACCATCTGCAATCCTACCTTCAAAATATATACATAATACCGTAACTGGAAGGTAAAAACGCGGTCGACTAATAACATAATAACCTATTAGAATAGAAAAAAACACTTTTACCAGACAAAAAATAAATTTGACAGTTGCAAGGGTTGTTCAACCTGACGAATGTAACGGGACTCACTTTTATAATTTGCTAACGCGGAATTCGATCTGTTTTGCTAGGACAGAGGGTTATTAAACCGTTTCTTCCGACGAAAAAGACAAAGACGAGTTTATGTGTTTAAAGCGTTTTAGAAAAGCAAAGGTATAGACAGGTGATGTCCAGATAATCAATGGCAACAGCCTCTTCTCTGTCTGGTAGATGGGAAAAGATCATTGTCTCGGTGATTCCCGTTTTCCTTCTTTACACGGCAGTTGTTATGGCACGCGTCCGTCTGGCTTGTGTCGATATCTTTCTATACACGCAACCACCCTTATACCTACACGAAACATAAGGTAGACTTACACTTTCGAATTAAAAAAAGTTTTCGTTCTGATTCGATCTGCTTAACACACGACTCATTTTAACGTTTAAAAAAATCAAATTCCGAGCGCACAACTGCCGAACTACCAATACATTTTCTTAGTATAAATCGAATATTGATTTACATAATTTGTTTTACTCCAACGACCTACGAATTACATCGACTATTTCACTCGCCTTGTCTTAATCAAACAATGAAATTGCTGTCGGGCAATTAGCCCTCGTCTACATAATTCCACATAAACAAAGCATTTGTGATCTGGAAAAAATTGATGGTAATATTAAATGCACTCGCGATATTGTATATTACGATACTACACATGGAAAAAGTTTACACATCCAACTTCAGCTACAATTAAAATCTTTACACCCTACGCCAAATTTATTTCCCCCAAAAATATTCATCTATACCAGTGAATTAGTATTTTTTATATTAACTTTACGATCATAAACTAAAAGAACCCTTATCGCGCACGGAGTTTCCTACCTGAAACAACCACGAATCCCACATGGTGTGTGTGCTGTCTGTTGAGTCGTCCGCACTTTCCCTCTGCCATCTAAGCTACTTTCAATCTCATTCTGGTTCGCAGACGGCGATTTTTTTTAAACGAACACCCTTTTCAATTTTAACATTTTTTTATTGCGATATAGTTACATTTCATCGAGTCATCGCCCAGCGGACAATGTAATAACGAAAAGCCTTTGTACCTTTTCTGAAAGCGTATGTTAGAAAAGAGCAAAAGAGTGACATACATCAGTTGTTGAACTTTATGGAATATTAATTTACAGTTTACACGTTATGCATACGAGACTTCCAGTCGTCTTCTTTTCGCAAGATATATGAAAAACGAAAACAAAGCCCTTTTTTGACCAGTGTAAGGTTTCTCGCTTGACAAGTCGTCCAACTCTCCTCTGAGGAAATGAAGCCACGAACCACTTACCACTCGCCAGTTTGTTTAATTTAGCACCTTATTGTCTGCATTCTCAAAAAAGTTGTGTTTTAATTCATTAGAAAAGTTTAATAAGTGGTAACAGGTAACAGTTAAATTACCAACATAACTTGTAAAGGCAAAGTCGATTGATTGAATTCCAGCCGAAGCAAGCAATTATTATCTGTGTAATTAATACTAACATTAGTTTTATTGCAATAAAATAGGAGCATTCTTAAGATTTTAATTTGAATCTCGTTAGTAATAGTATAGCGTGATTTGATTTTATCGCTTTTCTAATTTGTAGTTTATAGCTATAGAAAAGTGGTTCTTGGTACAATTACAAATAAACTCATGAACAGTTGGAAGTCGAAGTTGTTTATCTACCGATGAACCGATGATGTTTAAAGAGTTCCGAGATTTTTTGAAGCCTGTTTTATGGCTCGCATTGTGTAAATCTTGTCATACATATGCATAAGAATCCTGTTCCATTTATTTACGGTATTATGAAATATGTAGTTTTTGGTGTGATTATTCGACTTCTGTCGAATGCAGCCAACTTCTAGTAAATTTAAATTCTTTTTACCGAAATTTACTGAAATCCGAATCTGTTTAGTGCTGGAGTTAAAAATATATGGATGGCAAACCTAAACGGATGCAAAAAGTATCAGGTAGTGAGTTAGTTCATAATGCAACAACTGTTGATTGAAACCTACATACTGGTTGGTGAATGAAAAGATATCTAAACCAAAATCACCACCGAGTACCGAGTTGTAGCCGCAACCTTAAAATAGAAGGTTCTTCATTTAAGCTTTTAGCAGGAACCTCAAAGAGGGAGGGTGGCTACAGTGCGAGTGTAAACCAAATCAGGTGCACCTCCATAGGTTACGCATCCGGTAAAACTGGAAGCCAGTACGCGCAGCGTGATAATGGGATCTTAAATATGCTACAAGCAGCCATTGGTGTTCTCCAGAACAGAGCCTCAAGGCCATTACTCTTCTTGCTGTATGTCAATTCTGATATTGATTAACTTACTTGCTGTTAGTTACAGATGAGCAGGTTTTTGCCTGCCCTGCACTTTACAGTAGCCGTTGACTGAAGTTCCAGTTCCGCTATGCGGCAAGTATCAACCTTGAAATTGCTTTTTTAATTTTGTTTTCCTTTTACGGAGAGTAGCTGTATCAGATTTATAACTGCTTGATGAAGAAATTATTTAGCTAATATTTTTACATTATGTAACGTGACAGTAATGGTTTCCCTTCCAATTGAAGAAGCCATTAAATAATTAAATTCTGAAAATATTAGCTGAATAATTTCTTCATCAAGCAGCTTGAAATTGCTAAGCGCATTGAGATAGGGCGAGCATGTGAAGCTACTGTATCAAATAGGTAATGAACACCTTATAATAATCCTTTGTCATGGAAGAGACAACGTGAAGAGCGATAAACGCTCAAGCCGCCCCTGCCCATCAAAAACAGATCCAAATGTTGAGAAAGTCGACGAAATCGTAAAGACAGACGGTGAATCGATATTATAACAAACGGGACCAGGGTGGTCGAGCGGCTAAGACCGTTGGATGCAAATCTAAAGGTAATCTATTGGTAATTGATACCAATTGGAGGTAATTGGAGGTAAATCTAAATTAGCCGGTTCAAATCCGGCTGACACCACTAGATTTTTCTATGTGCCAAATACCTTGGTCCGGGTGGTTCGGAACCCACCTAAAGCTGTAAGTCCCGTCTGCTAATAACTATAGTAGTTGATGCGGACGTAAAATACCACATGTAAAAAAATATTATAATAAAGACGTGCTGGCTAAATTAAAGGAAATAATTCGAAAAAAACGTCTAGAACTGTGGTCAAATGGCCGAATCTTGCACCAAGATTCAAAAGTACATGGTGCTTTCAGTAAAGCACCTTGCGACCGATAGACTCTTCATATTCGCCGGATTTAGCTCCCTGCGACTTTTTTTTATACCCTAAAATAAAAAGTCTGTTGAAAGAGACTCATTTTCCACCGGTAGAAGAGGTAAAAAGACAAACGGTACAACTTCTAAAAGCCTTAACAGATGAAGACTTATAACACTGCTTCCAACAGTAGCAGCAGTGTATGGAGCGATGTGTGCAAACAGAGAGGAACTACTTAGAAGGGGATAATGTTTAATTTATAATAATCTAAGAATAAAATGTCTAAATCCTATCAGTTTCGTTATTTAATAGGCTCACCTTGTAGAGAGCTTTATAAGTAGAATTTAAAAACTGGGTAGCTCCAGCTTGTATTTGTTAAATTTTTGACTTTGAGGAGTCCGAATTGAAGCAAGCAGAAAAGTTTCAAATTAGGCGAGAAGTTTTATCAAAGAACGTATTATTTATACCACTTCAGTAGCGAATGAGCCAATCGCAAAGGCAAGAAATTTCCTAAACGGCCGGCCGCTGCTCCTGCTCTAACCTCCAGGCCGGTTCGTTGCGTTATTTTACCTCCGACGCTCTTGATCGGCTCTTTTAACAAAATGTTCCCGGACCGGTGACGTCGAGCCCATACACCCCTGTACCACTTCATTCACCTTTTTAACTGATTTCAATCTAAAGTTGTAGAATGAACGTGTGGCGGTGTAAACGAACGTAGAATATTCACTCACTCAGAGTATTTGTTCGGTCCCGTTTTCGTGTTGTTGGAAATTCGTATACTAACTATCAAGTGCGTCGTTTCCGATGAGTGGTGTTTACAGGCTCATAGAATAATAAATAATGGTCAGAAATCTTTTGGACATAAATAGTATTTTTCGCTTTTTTGTAGAAGAAAGCAAAAATATCTGTCAGTTGAATATCGAAATATAGCAAATGGATTTTTTGTGATTTCTCCTTTCTTCAAATAACCGTCCCCTATATAACGTACTGAAGAGGTTATCTGTCATTTTGGAATCATCCTGTATAGTAAATATCGTTCAAAAGAATCAATAAATAAATTTCAGCAGTTGCTCTACAATTCTACATTAAAAGATTTTAGAAACGCCTTGCCGATTCTTATGACTGTAAGTTAAGATGTAAAGATTTTCAGAAAATGCTTAAAAAACATTTCTTTTTGCCTATAAATAAATGAAGCGAAGAAAGCAGTTTCAATTTTTAATGAAGTTCAATATAAGTAATTATCTATAACAAATCTAACCCTTTCCCTTGGTACGTATAAATCCGCCCTCTTAAACCTTCTAATACTTAATTATTTATACTGATCAGAACATTATTATCAATGACCAATAAATTATTAATAGTACCAATAATGACCAAATAAATACAACCTCAAACCATTATCAACGAGTTCATATAATTACCGTTAACTACTCAATTTTAATAACGTTTAAAACTATCTTAATTAACCTAAATGAGAAACTCAAATACTCGTAGGGCCATTTCCTTTTAAAATAAAATTTATAATTTAATTAAGTACAAGACATCAATTGCCTGCGCTAGTCAAGTACTGATTAAGTATTAACTTTAACAGTTAACTATTTGCGAGTTTTTCATAAAAAATTTATATTAAATAAACATTTCAAGTACCTAATCATCATGTAGATTAGTATTTACTAGAGTTTGATTATTGTTGTCTTTAATGCACACTGCACAGTACTACTTGAGCACCTATATAATAACGACAATGCCGTTAATGACGAACTATGCAGGATGAGGTATTGTGTCTCTTAAAATAAAAATTCAACTACAGTTTGTTGTGCTATACGAACTAATGTGTATAATTAATCAATAACCATTAAGTCGTTAGTGTAAATTCGAAAAATATATTTTTTAAATAACAATTATTTTTTGATCTCGATCGTTTACGTTCCATGAGTTGTCATGGAGGTCGTAATTATAACTACCTGCTTATTATCCTATTATCGATATGAAGATCACACCTGTTCAAACGCTAACTGTTGTACGTTGTACTTTGCTTGTTGTGTTTTTTGTTATAGCTAAGCATGCAATTGAAGTTGTTCGTATCATTATTGTAATGGTGGTTCAATAGTAGCGCATAAGTTCGCAATTATTAATTTAATAAAAAATGTACTTTTTCTGCACGACCCTGCTTTCTTTTACTTTTAGACATCACTACTGCAGATAGGAAGCCACTTGAAAATTCGCGTAGAACACCATCATAACGGCCATTAAAGATGGCCCTCATTAGTTGAATACATTTTTTATATCTCAGCTACTATAATTGTCCGATTTCGATTTTTTTTAATTTAAAAGCTCGTATGAAGAGGAAACTTTTTTGAACCTATACATTTATCTCTACACCTTAAGAATTCTGCACAATTTTTAAAAATACGAAAATTTCACTTTTCTCATGAACATGAATTTCATTGAAAAGTCCTTTATTAATTGTGCTCAATATCTCTTTTTACCCCACAGCAAAAAGTTTACGTCTATTACAGGGTTCCGTAATATGTCATGAAAGATTTATTTTCATAAACAATAGTTTTAATTATTTTGAAAATATTTAGTTCAGTAAATTTCAACATCTTACTTTACATGAAATGGGATAGTTCTGATTCTTTGGTATGTTGTCTATAATGGAGGCCCTATAATAAATTTCAAATTTTAGATCTCGAGAGACCTCCGGATGTCTGTCAAAAATCGAAGAAACCACGAAATGGTTTGTCTTTTTTCTGTTTCTTTTAGTTTGGACCCCAAAGTATTAATTTTTCAGCAAAGTAGGTCGATACTTTTTAAATTAGACTAAATTTTCTACAATTTGAAACTAGAATTGTCTCTGTATACCTAATTGTGTCCGAGATCCACTTGTACAAACCTTGCAAATTAAAATATTTCGCCATTTTTAGGGATACCGCTTTTGACAAAGATTCGGATCATTTACCTTGCATCAAATGTGGTGATTCTGATTTTTTGGTATGTTGTATATGATTAAGGTCTAATGATAAATCCAAGTTTTAGTTGTCGGTGGATCTCCGGACCTTGTCAAAAATCCAAAAGCAAAGCAAAACTAAATCGCATGTATTTTTGGATATTTAACAAAAATCTGGAGGTCCACTGAGGTCGAAAACTTAGATGTATCATTTGAGCTTCATCATAATATTATACAACAAGCCAAAAACTAATAACTACCCCATTTTATGGATAGTAAATAATCCGGATCGCTGTATCGCTAAAAATGACAAAATGTGATAAGTTTGCAAACAAAAGTTTGTACACTTGTATCTCGGACACTATTATGTTTACGGATACACAATTATGTTCTCAAATAGTAGAAATTTAGGATACTTTTAAAAAGGATAAAAGGATAGAACTGCATTTTCTGAAAAAAGGTCCTAACAACAAAAAGGTAAAACATTTCGCGGTTTTTTGACTGAGATCCAGAGGTCTGCCGAGATCTAAAACTTAGATTTATCATAAGGCTTCCCATACCAAACAATCAGAACTACCACATTTCATGCAAGGTGGGATGCACCCTTTGTTGTGGGGTAAAAAGAGATATTACAATTAATAAAGGACTTATCAATAAAATTCCTAAAAAAAGAGAAATTTTTAGATTTTTAAAAATTGTGCAGAACTCTTGAGGTGTAGAGATAAATGTTTAGAAACAAAAAAGTTTTTCTTTCCACAAGAGCTTTCAAACAAAAAAAATAAAATCGAAATCGGACCATTATTAACTGATGATGAGATACAAAAAATTTATTCGACTAATGAGGGCCATCTTTAATGGCCGTTATGATGGTGTTCTACACAAATTTTCAAGTGATTTTCTATCTGGAAAGCTACCTTTTGGCATCAACTATGACCACAGAAAATGGCACATCCCAATTAAAAAGTGCAGCGTTTTTTGGTGTAATACCCACAACGTACAACGCACAAGTGTACAAAAACAGGTTCCCGTGGGATCCTTGATGAAGCAAATGTGGCACTAGTCTCAATCTCTTTGTTTGACCTTAGAGAAACATAATTTCGATGTTGGCACTCTTAAAAATTATGCGTTCGAGTGCTGTGCGCGAAAGAAAATGGCCAACATCGCAACACTTTTCAATTTATCTATTAAGATTACAAAAAAAGTTCTATATAAAAAATATGGATACATCAATTCTACATAAAAAAGGTTATTATAAATTTTTATGTAGGATTAACCGTTTCCTCAAAAAGAGGACTGTTCTTTTGCAATTGTGCAAAAACAGGCACTTGTGGGTTATTGATGAAGCAAGAGTGACAGTAGTCTCAATCTTTTTGTTTGACCTTGGAGAAACATAATTTCGATGTTGGAACTCTCGAAAGTGATGCGTTTGAGTGCTGCACGCGAGAAACAAAATGGCCAAGACCTCAAATACTTTCCAATTTATTTTAGCAGTTCCAATTTTTGGTATCTTGTCTATTACGGAGGCCTAATAAAAAATCGAAGTTTTCCACGTCGGCAGACCTCCGGATCTTTGTCAAAAGTCCAAGAAACTGCTAAATTTTACACCTTTTTTCAGTGGCTGTCAATTTTGACCGCGAAAGATTAATTTGGTGGCAAAGATAGTCGAATACTTGTTAAAATAGACAAAATTTTCTACCATTTGAAATTAAAATAGTGTCTGCAAACCTAATAGTATCTCAGATACAAGTGTACAAAGGTTTGCAATTTTGTCACATTTTGGCGATACAGCTTTTGACAAAGATCCGGATTATGTACCTTGTATCAAATAGGGTAGTTAAGATTTTCTAGTATGTTTTGTACATGATGAAGGTCTAATGACAAATCTAAGTTTTTGACCTCGGTGGAACTCCGGATCTTTGTCAAATCTTCAAAAATATATACGATTTAGATCTGTTGTTGTTTTGAATTTTTGAGAAACATCCGGAGTTCCATCGAGAACAAAAACTTGGATTTATTATTAGACCTTCATCATGTACAAATACCAAAAAATCATAACTACCCCATTTAATGTAAGGTAAATAATCCGGATCTAGATATATATATATCGTACGTTTTAGTTTTAGATTTTTGAGATGGGTTCGTATTATTTACCTATCAGAAAATGGAGTAGTTATAATTTTTTGGTATGTTCTATGTGACGGAGGCCTAATGATAAATTCAAGTTTTGGTCTTTGGCGGATCTCCGGATCTTCGTCAAATATCCAAAAGTAAAGCAAAACTAAATCGTATATATTTTTAAACATTTGACCAAGATCCGGAGATCCACCGAAGACCAAAACGTGAAATTATCATTACATCTTCATCATATAAGACATATCAAAAAACTATCATAACTGCTGCATTTTGTGCAAGGTAAATAATCCGAATCGCTGTATCGCTAAAAAATAACAAAATAGGAAAAATTTGTCAACTTTTGTGCACTTGTATCTCGGACACCACTAGGTTTATAGAGACCAATCTAGTCTCAAATTGTAAAAAAATTAGTCTACTTTTAAAAAGTATTAAACTATCTTTGACGAAAAATTAATCCTTCGGAGTCAAAATTGACAGAAACTAAAAAAGTTTTTAAAATTTCGCTGTTTCTTGGATTTTTGACAAAGATCCGGAGGTCTGCCGAGGTCCAAAATTTTAATATATCATTAGGCCTATGTAATAGACAAGGTACAAGGTGTTTGCGATATCGGCCATTTTTTCTCGAGTGCTGCTCTCAAACGCATCATTTTCGAGAGTGCCAACATCAAAATTATGTTTCTCCGACGTCAAATAAAGAAATTGAGATCAATAACATACTTGCTTCATCAAGATTCCGACGGGAGCCTGGTTTTGTACAATTACAAGAGGGCTTTCTGAAAAAACAGTTAGTCGTACATAAAAATTGGTGATAAGCTTTTTTGTGTATAATTGTTGTAGCAATATTTTGAATATTAAACTTTTTTTGTAACACTAATGGTTACTCAGATAAATTGGAAAAAGTGTTTGCTATGTTAGCCATTTTATTCTTCACGGGCAGCAGTCTAACGTATAATTTTCGAGAGTGCCAACATCGAAATTATGTTTCTCCAAGTTCAAATAAAGAGTCTGAGATCAATGCCACACTTGCTTCATCTAGGATCTCACGGATGTACATTTGAGAACGGACTAGTACTAAATACCCGTGTAATTAAAAAAAGGTTTTTGCTCTGTTTGCACTGAAAACATTATGTAATACTTGACAGCAAGCTCCTCTAGTTTGTTATAGGTATTTTTCATATTACTCTAAGCTTTACATTCTTGTAAAGATAATGCCCTAAGTAATTATACAATTTTGTATATTTACAATTTCCGGATCTTTTACTTCAATTATCCACCTTCCAAGTGAAATAGAACCGACTCCTTCTATTTCAAATAATTACATTTCAAGTGGAATAGAAGCAGGCCCTTCTACTTCGAATTACTATATTTCCAGTGGAATAGGAGCAGGTCCTGCTACTTCAAATAAGGACATTCCACATGAAAGACGGCAAAGTAACTGTAAGTCGTTTTTAATTTACATTAAAATGCTGTACCATGTTTCAAAATTCCAATTTGTTTCCAAAATTTACATAAAAATTTATTAAATTTAGCTATATTATTCAAGTTCAAAAATTTCAAGTGATGCTCCACCCATACCATCAGATCTACGAGAGCAAATTTGAACAACTTTCCGTGTAAATCCGTGTAAAAGGAGATAAGTCAACAAATCCGTGTAAAATGAGATAAGTTAACAAATCCGTGTAAAAGAAGATAAGTCAACAAATCCGTGTAAAAAGAGATGTCAGCAAATCCGTGTAAAAGGAGATAAGTCAACAAATCCCTGTAAAAGGAGATAAGTCAAAAAATCCGTGTAAATTCGTTTACACATATACAAAGATAATCGCATGTAGGTTCTGGAAAGGACTTGACACTATTTTCTCAAAATTTTGACCTAACACTTATCACTTACTATCTTTTTCACGCGCATCAGCGGTCCATATCACTCTCTGCGTCAAGCGACTTTTTGCCTATAAAAAGATCCGGGCACTTGAACACCCTCTGTATTCGTCAGATTTAGGTCTCCGTGACTTCGATCTATTCTCAAAAGTTAAGAAGCACTTGAAGGCACCCGTTTTGAAAGTTTAAACCAAGTCAAAGAGAAAACGACAGGGATACTAAACTCAAACTGTTTGCAGCAATGACAAAAACGTATGCAAAGATGTGTAGATAGAAAAGGGGAGTAAAATGAAGAGAATCATAGTTAAATTAAGATACTTTTAAAATAAAAGTAGGGACTTTTTTCAAACCAACTTAACTTAATTACAACAATACCCAATAATTGTGGAATGTGTATAATTATGTAAGTCGATTATAAAGAAGTTAAAAAAATATATTTAAAGTATTCCCGCCCTTCATATTAATGCTTAAATAAAAGTTCATTGTTAACGGTTAAATAATTGCAAATTTCTTCCTAAAAAGAAACAAAACTCATTTATAATTTCTTACTTAAAATTTCAGATCAAATAAAGCAAAAGGAGATAAGATTAAGAGTAAAAAAAACTAAAACGACATAAAATCATGATGGAATCCTTCAGACATAAGCACGTAGGTCGTTTAGAAAGATCGGCTTGGTCAAAGCCCGCCTGATCAGGACAGTGCATAATTGTTCCTTGTATACAAGGACTTTGTTAACCTCCCACTTGATATATATGGTAACCAGCGCCCATTGCGACAATCTCAGACGTTAATTAACTTCATTAGCAGCTAAGCAAATGATTTCATAGAAAAGTATTGTAGAAATTACTGGCCGTTTCGACCAATCACGGAGGAGTTAAAGATGCTCAACTATTTCTAATTACTTCTATTTACCTAGAACATTATACTTCAATACTGTAATTGGACAGTTTTCAAACTTAATTAATTATATAATGTTGTTTTCTTTTACTTATAATTATTAATTAAATTAACGTATCATCTGTTTCAAAATTTATAATTTACGACTAATTAAATTCGCTTATAACGACAAATTTTAGTTTAAGGGTACGTAATCGTTATGTAACTCTCTTAATGTGAAGTTTTCGATCTAAAAGTCAACATTATTTTTAATAATCATATAATCAGTAATAATTTTAAATAAATTAGTGGATTACTCGAAAAGTCTAAGAAACTATCCAGTTTCTTTCTGAGCTCTAAGTTCCTAAGTTCTGTCAAATATAATTAATTGGTATCAGCTGTTGAGGCTAATGCCGTTTTCTCGATTTAACGAGAAAATTTGCAATATTTCTAACCAAAGCGGTAAATTTTTTAATAATAAATAGGAAGAAACTTTCTTTAAAATTTTAGATTTACTCTCAGTAATCAACACACAGGATTTTCCATAAGAAAGTAAAGCAAAGTACATCGTAAACTGAACACCCCGTATATTGAATAATAATTTTACGTTATAGACATACGAGTATAGACTATACCACTATACCACGAGAATCGTAATTTTTGTATAAATAATTTTCTTTTAATTTATACAGAGCTCTATTTCGGCCAAATATGCCCTCTGCTTCTAGACTCGCAGACTAAGCTTGTAATAGAAGTCTTAAAACGGATTTGAAATTTTAGAGAAGTTTATAGAAGAAACTTTATATAAGTTTTTCTGGTATTATTTAAAACAAATAAAGTATTCCCAAAAACTCTAAACTAAACAATTTTCTATGATTCGACCAACAGAAAGAAAACTTGAACATAGAACTTGATAAAATTTTCCAAAAAACAGTCAATATTCAGCCCCATCTGAAATGTTGTATGCGGCAAGCGAACATAGGTATGTCGTATGTAGACATAGAATGTAGAATGTTTCAAGTTATTCAGAAATGACTTTGTGACTTGAACTATGGAGAGCAGTGTTGAGAATTAAGCATGAAATTTTTAATACAAAAGAAAATGTTTTGGTTTGGCCGTGATGGCTGACTTGAATTTCAAAAATGGACGCATTTCCGATCAAGTTATTGCACCAACATTATTTTGAAATTTTAAGTTTTTAGACGTTTTTACTTATGACGCAATCCCGAGCCCTACTTTATTATATAACGTCATCATCATAGTATAAAAGTCACGGAAGAAATTTGTCAAGTATCGACAATACGCCTCATTTATACACGCACATTTTAGATTTCGATTATGCGAGATAGATTAAACGATGAATGATCGGAGATAACAATTAAATTTTTTAAATAAAAGAATATGTAAACTTACCTTCTCTCTTTCTCTGCTTCTTATTATCTTGTATCTGTAAAACAGTTTTTTTTAAGAAGAAGACCAACGATTAAATAATGATCATAATACCTTAAAATAATTCAGCCAATTAGTGTTATGTTTACACTTTAATAACGCTATCACAACGCTCATAATTATTACTAATTGCATTTCACTTAACAAATATTGTTATTAAACACACACACACACACACTAGTTATTTACGAATAAAGAATTAATTCCAATTAAATAAGGCTTAATTAAGCTTCTTTAGCATTCAATTGGAGATACCTTAAAATGTAGACAATAAATTGTACAAGTCCCACAATCAACTCGAAATTATTGAACAACACCGGAATTAAACAAAACTATTCGAGTGGCATTTAGACAAAATAAAATTCGAGTCGTTTGCAGATAAAGATAATGCACGAATGCATGTGGCGCGTGCCCTTGATGCGATTTCGATTTATCTATCTTTTAACAAAAATATTAAATTTCTAAGAGCCTCTGCCAGCTGTTGTAGGAGCCATCAAAAGGCAAAAATACTCATTCGTTTTATCACGTTGTAACTTATTATAATTCATCTAAAATACTGACAAATCGAAAGGAGATACTTTTTCAAAGGCAAGAGGTCTTTGAAATCGGTCCTACTTTAAAACCAAAACTAAACAATTTTTAATTTCCTTAACAAAACGATTTCCGTTTGTAAATTCGCAAGTTGTTCATCCAAGTCTATATCTCGAATCTTGACGCATTTCTCCTGAATATTGAGAATTATTAGGTAATAGTGTATTCGCTTCTTTTTGATGGAATAAAAATGTGAGTTGATGTCTAATTTACATTAAGAGGAAATAATTTAGATATAAATTCAATAGGTACGCCGAAACTATTTAATTATTTACAAAATCCGTTCAAATCCGTAGAAATTAAATCATCGACGACTTCTTGTTTTGGTGCCTCCCCTATCTATAAATAGTTGTAACGGCTCTTTTCGAGTGGTTATACCGACCCATAATGACCTACGCCGCTCCCGCCTGGGGGTACGCCGCTCCGACTCACATCAAAAAGTTGCAGACACCAGACAGTCCAGAACAAGATCCTACGAACTACGAACCATGGTGCGTTGACGATCCACGAGCACCTCCAGATGATTAGCATCCAGGATTTCATCCGAGAAGCAGCCGTCAAATTCCACGACGCAACGACGGACCACGACAACCCGACCATCCGAGGATTGTGGGGTTACAAGGTCAACGAGACGAGACTCCGAAAGAGACCCAAGTTGGTCCTGAACAGAGTCTAGTTTTCGCCCACCAAGACGGACAAGGATTAATGTTCGCCTCCGGCGAACCAAGTAAGACGCGTATCGTCAGCGACTTCGGTCGCCTTTCATTATTCCTGTAGTTTTAATTACCCATGCTTTATCTTTTCAGATCCAGCCGATGAAGAAGCAATGGACCGAGTTCCGAAGTTTCGTAGCCAATCAAGATTCACGATTCACGATTCGAGTGGTCATAGTATATTTTCTTCTACCCTCGTTTACAGCATTTAGAGATATCACAAACTGGTCTATCTGATGATGAAATAAATCGTATAATGAAAGAAGTGGATGAAGAAGCACGAGTGAGGAAAAAAGATGATCAAGAATCAGGCAGATTGATAGTCACTAATGCAACATACGATGAACAAGATGTTGATTGCAATAGTTCAACTCTGGTTAAACTTGCAGAAATATTAAGCTTTTATTTCCTGCTCGTTTAATCCGTCGAAGTTTTAAGTGGATATATGATTGTTTATTAACGACAGGCAATAAAGTATAAACTCACGCTGTACACTCTGATGGTGTATCAAAACTTTAGAAGCAATCGATACAATCCTGATGAGCTATTAACTTCCTATAATCAGTGGTCAGGTGCGAACTTAATGCTATTACAATAAAACCTGTAGGCTAATCCGATAAATGTTTCAATGAATATTCGACATGTGCGCGCATATATAATTTTTTTATAATACATTAAAGTTGAATTATTAAGTTACGAGTAACGCATTAATAAGCGCGTAATTAACTAAACTCACAATAAAAGTAGGTTAAATTAAAACGAACATATTAATAATTCAAGGAAGCTAAGCTGACAGTTACCGGTTATTATACATCATCATGTGCTCTGTGTTATTGTTCGTAGACTAGTTCGGGACAGTTTACTAAAAAGCTTCTTTTACATACTACGAATAGTAGATATCATGAATCATGACATCAACCCTTTAGATGTTGCTAGAAGACAAGACTAGAAAACACCCGACAACGTGCTCTGTCGCTGTCCACAGTATTCATGTCGGCAAGAGTATTTAACATCTCTCTTGCAACACTCTGGATTTCTCCTAGAAGAAGGGCTGTCTAGAAACTGATGAGTTATGTACTAGATGAGGCTGTTTGAACTTAATTAAATGAGCTGGAGCAAGTTGCTCATAATCCAGAAATACAGGCGCGGATTTATCACCTGGAAGTTCAGTGCGGAGCCCTGGGGTCCATGGCAGAACCCGGACCTCCATATTTTCGCAAGCAGACACCCTATCTGCTAACTCGAACCTAATTTTTAAAATGAGAGGGAATAATATTTGTTAAGGTCGGTGGCGTAACTAATAATGCTTTCGAGGATTCCGTGGAACCAGCCATCAGTGAGATAGAACCAAAAAATTGTTATATAAAAAAAATAAAATTATATCTAATTTTAACAAATTCAAACTTCAGCACACAGCATTGGCAAAATTAGCAACTCTTTAAAGCCCAGGCCCGTTATAATATCGCTACGCCACTAAGTTAGGTCTCTAAAAAGAATTAAAAATTAGGGTCCATGAATGCTTTTTGCACCGATACCTACTCACTGCTTGATCCGCTACTGGAGAAATACCAGAATATTCTGACTACCGAGGCTTTTAGTATTGTTCCTATCCTACCTTTTATTCTGAAAGTTGATAATTATTGAATAGACCATAATGGCCAAAAAAGTTCATTAAATCTACGTAGAGGTTTAGCAATTCTTCCGACAAATTCCAAAGTCAAAAAATGAACTACGTATTTGTGGAATTAGAAAAAGTTAGTAACTCTGTGATAAGTCTCTAATCTTTTATTGCTCTTTCAATTTAAGTTATTTAATGACTCTGTACATGAACTTATACTGGTGGATGTACCATGTACCTATCTGAAGTACTTCAGAAAGTTTTTCCAGCAGGTGCAATGCAATTATCCGTTGGGCACTTTTTTTGTTTCGAGAGGAGAATGACTGGCTTGGGACTTGGGACTACAGCCGTCATTATTTAATGGTTTTGTACTAAAATTTGTTTAGTGATTGACACAAAAACCTGCAAATCCACAACCGAACTGCCCTCTTTATCAAAAATTCAATAACTTTCAAGGAGGAAAAAGGTAAAATTTAAAAAATATAAAGTCCGTCCCTGAAAAGTTCCTTTTAATTTGCGTGATAAATTCGTACACCAATTAAAAATTACTTTTGTACATCTACTTCTCCGTCACAACATTTTAAGAAATAAAATCTCTGTTATTTGTACAAATTTTTTTACAGAAATCGAATTTCGCGAAACCAATAAAACAAAAGTAATTATTTCGATCAGTTATTTGACAAAAACATTTTAATTATCCACAGAATGTTCCTCAAAAGTCGGTTCCGCTGAATTCAGAAGTGAAAGGGCGTGCCAACCATTCTATTGCGTTAGTTGGTTTTTTATCAACACCGCCAAGTTTTCTTAACGATGTTGAACAAGGTGTTCTTCTTGACTTGATGAATTGACAGTAAATTAATTTTATATATCGTAAAAACTTCGGCGAAATATTATAATTATGATCTCTTAATTAATTTACTTTTAATAAGAGAGTGATTAAAAATTATTTTATTTAATATTAACTTTCGTTTCTCACGAAAATTCGGTGGTCGCACATATCATCAATTAAAAACTTGCTCATAATCAATTAAAGTTAACAAGTAATTATTGCTAAAAATGATTGAAATTGATTGGTAAAATATGTTAAATTAAATTTACTAAAGTTTAATTTGTTTCTTGCATGATTATTCGAATAATCTTTTTACTCGGTGTAAAACGAGATGATGTGTGTCGATAATAATGTAAGGAAAGTGGCAGTTAGTTGAGCTGTTTCAGTTAATTACTTTAAAGACGATTTTGATTTGCAGCCGTCACTTTCACGTTAAAAATTACTTCATTGTTTTGTGATGATTATAGCATCAATCTGCACTTCCGAATCGAATCGCGAATCGATCACGGATACCCGTCTAAGGAGCGCTGCTTCAAGTTGTAGGAAAAGCGCATTTAAGAAAATTGAAACACTGAAAGATTAAAAGGACAACAGACAACGAGACAACAGCTTTTCCATTAATTTTAATAGCAGATCTTTGATCTCAGATCAATTGTGATCTCTACTCCAACTTTCTGTTAGTTCGATACAACATCAGTTGGTGAAACATTCGGCCTACGAATGTAGCAACAACGATTACTTGTTATACGAATACTTCCTGAGACACTCAGGCGTATTCTGTATCATAAACTTTAAGAATAGCGGGAAACTTTGACGTTAAAATGACGTTCTATCCTTTTTATTTAGCTGTGACAGAACGAGATAGAACGTCATTTTAACGTCAAAATTTTCCGGTATCCATAAAGTTTATTATACAGAATACGCCTGAATATGTATTAAAGTCAAAACCAGGAGAGGTCTCCTATGACTCATTCCAAAAAAATACGTAACTTGAATCACGCTATCCTTGTTTATAAGTTTGTTTTTACTTTGTGGGAATGCAACAGAATATTTTAATACGCCATTTTTTAGATCATTTTAGCGATGAGTCATAGGACACTTCTCCTGGTCTTGACTATACTTATATTCTTCTTCGATCGTTTTAGACCTTATCGACCTGGCTCATGAGATCGAATTAGCTATATCGTTGGATATAGCTTCCTTTTACTCATGAGACAACTTCAAAAGACGTACCTTTTATAGATTTTAATGTCTACTTGTAGTAGAATTAGAGGGTGGCCACCTTACAATACATCTTGTGGATTGTTCAACAAGATGTTGGTCCCTGTAATAGGTAAGTAAAAAAAAGGGAAAGACATTTGACTCGAATTTTATTTATTTTAAAGGTTGATTAGAATTTATTTTGTTTTAAGCGTACTTATCTTACATCTCATTACAATTTTTGCTAAAATACTATATTTACAACATGAAAAAATGCTTTTTTACATACAAAAAACAATTACAGATAGGTACCAGTCAATAACTAAATTTAGTTAATACAACAACTACACTTAATTATTTTTAAAAATCTTTGGTTTTGCAGCTGTACGATAAAATTTTGTTAAGAGCCATAATTTATTGAAAAAAATTACAACTTTTAATCAAAAAATTTAAAAAAGTGCAAGTTACGTTTATTAGGGCAACTATTTTGTACAATTGTTTTTATATTTCGAGTTTGCACTTTAAAAAAAATTTCTTTTGAGACTCACCAAAAAAAGTACTTAAAAAATAAAAGTTTCAAGACTAGACTGGTCCTTGGTCCCATTTTAAAATAATCAGATCAATTAATTTAAAAAATATATATATATAATTAAGAGGGTTAAAAAGTTAAAAAATATATATTTACAAATTGTGTATGTACAAAAATCACACTCGAAAACAAATTTAGTGACTAAGAGCGGTTCTATACGGATTTTGAAAGCGCGACAGATTCGACGGAGCGTTAACGCCAGTTGAATAAGTAAATGAGGAATGAGGAATAAAGTCTGTTACTCTGCAACTGATAAACCTGCAAATGATAACTGTCTCGTTGAAAAAAAAGTTGGCTAAGATTAAGACTGGATGAGGAACCCAACGTCATTAGGTTCTTTCAGAATAAATCTCTGCCCGCGACCCGGCGACGCGCTTTTTAACGCTTGGCAGGTCTGCCCTAAAAACGCCCCGTTTTCAATGTCCGTGCACAATAACCCTAACTTTTAGAAAAGTTTCAAGGGTAGGTAATATTTGTTTAGATCGAATAACAATTTTATACAAAAATTAATTACAGGTACGCATTAAAAAATATTTAATAATAAGCTTTGGTTTGCCGTGGACTACATATTTTATAGTAATACGTTATATTTTACATTTCGTTTTTAGTAGGTAGCATCTTTTTGATCAAAACCAATTAATTTCTTTATTAAGATTGTTTGTTTTGATTACAGTAATACGTAATACTTTCTTCGTTATTTCATTACAAAATAAATTTATGTACAAACTAAACTTTAATTATACCTACTTAACAATTCAATTAAATTTTTTCCATTACCTCGAAGGAAAATTCGATTCGCAACTATTAATCTTTAATTTTCATTTAACAACGTTAATTATTCAAAAAATAAAAAAAATTTTGGAACGCGTATTGACGAATTATAATCTTTTTGTATCGTGAGAATGGACGGATGTATTAATCTTAAATAGGCACTAATAGTGGACGGTAACAATAATGTCGTGCAAAGTCTTCTTTAGTAATTTTATTTCCTCGTTTAATAGGAAAACGAAAATTTATGAAAATTGTGTGACTTTAAATATCATTTTAACGTACACGCGAAGAAACAAGAAAAACAGATAACCAAATCAAACAAGTTCGCGTGTGGTTTTCAATTACAGCCACTTTTTCATAAACAAAAGAAACTACTCAAGAACACCAAATGGCACTTAAAAAACACGGGAATCGTTTATTTCGTAAACTTTAAAAATGGCACTAAATTTCCACTGGCTTAAATTCGTAATCGACTAATTTTTAACTGGCTATTGGCGCTTATCCTGTAAAATCCTTAAAATTAAAAAAAAATCTTAAAATTTAATCACAATTTAAAAATTCGTTAAACCAAAAAAACAGATGACTCAAATTGGTTTCAACTACTACTCGATACTTCTTGTTTATTGTCGTCCGAAAGGGACTCTTCTAGTTTGACGTTGGTGTATTTATAATTAACAGAGATTGGTATATCCGAAGCTGTTGGATGTTGAGATTCGCGGTGCCTTCGAAGATCCACTTTACGTTGGAAGGCCTTTTCGCATAAACCACACGAAAATGGCTTGTAACCCGTATGTTTACGCATATGGGTTATTAAATTTGACGATTGACTAAAAGCTTTCGAACACACGATGCACTTGTGAGGTTTTTCACCTGAAACAATTAGATTTTGTTAATATTTATGTATTCCGTTAATTGCAAATTTGGGGATGATTCAGTCACCTCGATACAAAAACTGACTATTTAGTTAAGGGTTTCCCCCCGGGCTTCAGAAATTTAAAATTACATCATCACATATCACTACATCGCAATTAAATTTACAATTATTTCTTCTTCTCAATTTATCTCTTCATTGTTTGTCACAAAAAATGCAATTTTTGGGTATAAAGTAGTAGTTTAATGTATTAGGAGTATAAGTAAGACTTTATGTGACTCAGTATAAAAGTTAAAAAGCTGAGCGAAGCGAGGCGAATTAAATCTATACGAGTCACATAAAGTCACTTGTACTCTGTATACTTAAACGCGCTCTAGCACCTAAACTGGCCGTTTGACGTAAAAAAGTTAAGAGGCATAATTTGTAAGAAATTAAATGTGCTTTATTTTTATATAGAAGCACAATTTACTAAAAGTGCGTAGTTTTCGAGTTATAAGCAATAAACAGAAAAAATGTTTTCTTTTATTTTAGTCAAATTTTAACGCACATTAGCGCTTAAGCCGTTTGCATAAAGAAAAAACCTTTCGAATATAAGTGGTAGAAAATTGTATTTAGTTTATTTTTACATAAATGCATTTTTCTCAAAAAGTGTGTAGTTTTGGAGTTATAGACGAAAAACTGATAAAAGAGCAAACACCCACTCTTCCCAAGCCGCCCCCAAGTTAATGCTGCCGCTTTTAAGAGACAATCGATCGGTTTTAATACTCATTAGCAATGTTCCTCCAATCTGCATCGGTAATAAAATGAAAAATTTTGAATGTTTGTATTTTGGCATTCTGCCTGACGGACACGCTGTCGGATATGCCCTAAACTTCAACGCGATCTACTACCTCTACTGTTTGTTTAAGGTATAAAATTTAATGCAATTACCTTATTTTCAAAAATTAGAAACATTTTCTCTAAAGGTGCATAGTTTTTGAGTTATGAGCAAAAGATAAATTTTGGGGCCGATTTTGGTAGTTTTTTTTAACTTTAATGCGCGCTAGCGCCTAAATAGTTCTCCTGACAAAGAAAACTTAAGAGACATTATGTGTAGAAAATTTAATTTACTTTAGTTTTTCGTAGAAAAACTTTTCTCATAAAGTGCTTAGTTTTCAAGCTATAAACGAAAAACGAGCCCAAGTTCGCTGCCTCCCGTACTATAATGCTGTATTAGGCCCCGTGGAAGGTGGAGCGCTTATTTTAGCTTTCAAATCTTGGGTTCGTTGCCCCAATTTACTATTCAATCCCAAATATTTACGCAAAAGTTACCACAAAGATCAAACTTTTTATTAAAAAACCGCACGTTTAAAAATCAACCCAAAAAATAAAACTTTTTGAGAGACGATAAATATTATAGTTACAGCTCTTTGAAGTATTAAACGTTCAGCACCTGTTCTGCGGAAGTTCACTTATAAATTTCGACATGGCGTTTAATTTTGTACGTAATTAATAATGCGCTCATTAACATAATTAAAGCTACCCCGTATCATTTCGTTATGCACATATAACATAATATATCATTTTAATAAAAATTGTTAACAATTATCTCCATCAAAACAATTTGGTTTATTATAGGTAGAAACGTAATAATATAAACGATAAGTTTGTATGTTATTTCGTACTAATTATTATACTTATTATTTATCGCGGTTAGAATATTTTATTTTGTACGTCGGATGGCTCATAACTGATAGTGAAAAAGTGTGTAAATGCCTGGTAACAGTTCTATCTGACACAAAATATCACTTGTTGGATGGATAATTTAGTAATTGCTTTTGTGTATTGCGACTAGTACATGAATAATTTATAACATTTTAGATGTTTACATATGCCTAACGTTTATAATTTAAACGATTACGACTGCATTAAAACAAAATAATAATATGAATAAATAAGGTCCGCTAAGTAATTATTATTAAATAGAATGCATCTCTTATATGAAAACATTTACATTAACGTTTTAATAAAATAAGAAATTGATTATCAAACGCAATTGTATGTAAAGTAACCTCAGTTGTCATTAACGTAAATTAATTGTTTTACTTTTGTAAGTGTTTTTATAACAGATTAAGCACGCCTCTGTATACCAGTATATATTAACTTTAAACAATCATAAAACCTGAAATGACGTGTTATCAATCGTTTAAGTAGGATAATCGCGCTTCAATTTGTTAATTGGTCAATCAAATATAATTACGTTGATATCGATGTATTGCTAAATTTTAAATGGTGGAAAGAACGCTCGTATAGTATTGTTGTTTTTGAAAAACTATTTAAGGACACTCTTATTGCGTCACCCAGTTATTTATAATTATTTTATATTCACAAAGAGCGCTATTTCGACATTATTTCAGTGGATTGTGTTCTATAATTTACTTAAGATCATTAGAGCTTTCACAACCGGCTTCGTTAGTGTGGTAGAGGTTTCAATGCTAATAGGTTGTGGTCGGAAGGTTCTGTGTGCGATGCCTGACGTTGAGGCGTTGAGACGTTGAGGCGTTGACGCGAGGCGTCTTTGAGTGAATTGGGGTGACTGGAGTCGCTCCTGAACCGCCGGTACGCGTATTTCGACCGTGCCCGCACAGAATTCACTCAAATTAATCTCATCCCTTTGAAGATGCCTACCACAGAAGTAGGCGAAACGTCGATATCGCACATAGAACCTTTCGACCCAAAAATTTTTTTTCTGACCCAAACTGTTCTTAACTGAATTGTCAAAAGTCTCTTTAGTAACTTCTTTAAATTTTTGCTGTAAAGTAGAAGAATGTGCTAACAAGAAATGAGGTTTAGAGCGGTATACTTTTTGGTAACATACTGTTACGAACAAGGCACTTTCTTAAATTAGGTTAAATTAATTCGTAATCTGTGAAAATTTCATTCAAAAGCTTTAATTTCGTCGTTTCGGTGGGTATAATTACACCCATGGCAATCCCACATACGTAATTTGCGCGTGTGCTTGCTTAAAACGTGATGGTTTTGTAGATACTTGAACACTGAACAGCCCTCCTTCAGAAGATTTTGCATCGAAATATTAAAATTTTTTAAATTGCAATCTTGGAGAGTGCCATGGAGTGAGACTTATCTGCTCTAGGTATTGGATTAGAAACCACTAACATAAAAAAAATTACAAGGTAAGAAAGTACTTGGAATAAAGGGGCCTTAACTTTAAAACCAAGTTGCAGTCGGCACGTTTAACAGTTGCAGTACCAAATACCTACAATTTAAAAATTTCACAGAAATGCCTACAGCGCCGGGCGATCAATTAGGCCTTGAGTTAAGAAATAAATTACAAAAACAGGCATTAAGTTTGTGGACTCTCGCAGTTTGTTTTTTACTAATTACCTACTAGGTACTTGAGTTTTCTCGTAAAAGTGAGAATCGCCTCGCTGGCCTAGGATCGGTAATACGGTAATTAAAAAAAAGCTCTGGTCGTCGGATTGCAAAAACTAGCAGTAGGTGTAAAAATTTCCACCAAATATAAATGGCCCATAAATCTTGCAACAAATTATTGCTTTAAACTCGGTCAACTCGAATTAAAAAATTAATGTATCTGGAGCGTTACCATTTAACACGTTAAATATATAAAACTCAAACTTTTAACGCCCATGCAGAAACTTTCAACTTGGAGCAAAATTTCCAACTGGTTTGAACTTATTATTATTATAATCGCACGTGAAATTTGTAATTATAACCAAAAAAATTTACAAAGGGGCAGTAATTGAAAGCAACCGACGCTTGTAATGATATGGTAATAAACGTGTGGGTACATCGGAAGGAAGTACACACAAAAGCGGCTGTCGATGTGGTGGTAGTTTCCGGTTTAACACGAGCCATGCATGGTCTTTTACACGCACCTATATTCATCCCTTGTTAGCATTTTTTAAAAATTTGTATAAATTATTTAGACGTAAGAAGAGGTGGTGAAAAATGTAAAAATTCGTAAACACGTACCTATTCGGAAGGATGACTCATAAATCTCAGGATGTGTATAATTATAGATAAAATGAGTGAATCAATAATTGATTTAAATGAGGGGGTTCGTTAATGAAGGTTTGCGTGCTTTCGAACGCGTGTGCTTAACCATATGACACGTGTACTATTTCCGAAAAAAATTTCAGATTGAAGCATCAACGTAATTACTTTGTATAGTGATTGTTGTGAACTTACCGAAAGTTTGAATTGTACTTACTAAATTTATAAAAAGCTTTGGATAATTTAAGGTATAAAGAAGGATCGATTCGTAAATGTTTAGTGACATCCACGTCGACTTACCTGTATGGATGTAGGTGTGCTTTTTCATGTCGGACTTTTGATGAAATCTTTTCCCACAAAACTGGCAGGGGTAGGGTCTCGTATCGGAGTGGATGAGTAAATGTGTTGATAATGTAGAAGACCTCTTGAACGATTTTCCGCATTGTGGACACTGTAACAACGACATTACATTTTAACGATGTAAAAGTTGTGCTTAAAAGAATAAACAATAATAAACTAGTTTAAAATAAACTTTTTTCCGATTCGGCATAGATTTATGATATTTTAATAATCTACACTTAATGTTATGATTACTACCATTCCAACTTTACAGAAATAAATTATTCACGTAAATTGTTTTCGAGTTTTATTCTAGACGAAGTTTGCAGTAGGTAATATGTAATTTGACTTTAATCATGAGTAACTTAAGTTTTACTTATTAATAATTTCGACACTTAATATTTGATTTCAGTAGGACTAATTTTAACTCAATCCTTGTAAAAGTTTGGTAATTTTAACGATCTTCATTATGCAATTGATTACCGAATTCAAAGGTCGGATTTAGGATAAGCGCAGACGAGCAATTATTGAGATTCGAAGGTTGCAAAGAGTAGCTGTTAAGCCAAGACACATAACTAGATCATTTTTGTAGAGGGAGCCATCGAGAGAGCTCTCCGAAAACTGGGTGAGCTACAAAAATATACTTATGTCAGTAGATTTTAACATCGAATCGAGTTTTCATAGAAGCGCGGTTTAACCTTATTTCGTTACATCAAGGTTGTAGTCAAGGGAACTAGATCAACGGGATTAGAACACCCTTTCCAAAAAATTTCAAAGGTCAGGAGAACGCCGTTGATAAACCATTAAAAAAAATAGTTACTGCTTCTTTATTAATTCGCCTGATTACAGTTCGCTATTGTACTATGAAGCGACACACAGACCGAAATGCCTCCCGTAGATTTTCCAGCAAATGCCCAGTTTTGCGGCATTGAGAGAGTCTATACTGAGTTCTGCGTCTCTTACAGCCTTGAAAAGAGCTATGCCCTCTCATGTTGTACTAAACCAAGCTCAAAATTTCCTTTTCAATCTGATAAATCTTATCCATCGAAGATTGTAACAATTATGGTTTTGTAGTGGGGTGCCCAGTCCAGACGGATTTTCAGGGAGGTCAGCTCCATCCCCCGTAGTTATGTGCCTGGTTAAGCCCGCTACACACACATGCAAATTGTACAACTTGGCTTGAACAGATTAGATTGACAGACTTGCTTGTGTGTGATTTTTTAGCTGAAGTTGGAGCTTGAGTTGGGTTGGAAGTTGGGCTTGATGGAAATCGGAAGCATGTAGCGGGCTTTACATGCAGACTGATTACATTTTGTGGCGTATTTCAGTTATAAAGTGAAATTAACGAGCACTATGCAGTTTTCTTGTGCGACGCAAAAACAAAATTATAGATGACTATATTGGGGGTGCATCTGTTTGGATTTCGACTCTGACCACGACAATTCTTTTATTATTTTTCCACGCCTATTCATTTGTGTCGTGAACAGCTTATGTTAATCAGTGTGTTTTCTAATGCGTGCATCAGAACTCAGAATCTCAGAACCCAAGAAGTATGTGCAATGTGCACCACTTGCTAACAGTATTTTTGTCTGCCTGCAGCTGCCTGACTATTAGTATTAGATCGGTGGTGACAATCGTCTTGCTACTGAACATACGAGGAAAACGAGAACTTATTGAACTATTTAGGAATGCCCCTCTACCAGTCAAATAATTTCAAGAAGGACCTTACCTACTGTAATCATTCGCCTGCGATATTTGTTATTAAAGATGCTAAAAGGTCCATCTTAATGAAATCAAAAATTTATCCTTACTGGATACAATGGATATCCCCAAAATTGGGGATACCCCAGTGTCCTGTTTATAAACCACAGCGCCTTTTCAACCTTTGCGAATTTACCTTAAGAACAAACTCGTGAATAAGTAGTTTCTCTGCAAAATTCTCAATGGGTAAAATAAATTTCTTCAACGAAGACAACTTCAGAATTCATCCCACTAAATATTGGCTATTTCTTTATCGTTAAAGATCGGAACTTAAGAAAACTCAAATATCAAAACCAAAGTAGATTGTTGTAAAAGTTGGAAGTTGGAACGAAAAGGCAGAAAATTGCATGCAGTTGAAAAACAAATAAAGAATACGGAAAATTGCAAATAGAGTATCGAGATAATGTTAATAACAATGTAGCAGTAATCTGGAAGTCTGGTGTGCCAAAAAGGCAAAGTGCTGGCCACATTACCTTCATTATAAAAGTTATCCGGCCAAACTACACTCCCTAGATATTTCAAATGTACGTTAAAGATACTTTATAAGGGACGTAATTCTTTTTTATGTTGCGCCAAGTGACAAGAAGAAAACTGGGACGAATGGGGGTGCCAAGTAGAGTAACCGCCAAATTCATATTATTTCATTTTAAATAGACCCTAACCAAACATTTTTTGGCCGAATAGAGCCTTGTAAAAAATTGGTAAATGAAATCCTGTGGCAATTTTTTAACATTGTAAAATCAGGTAGGTATACTTTCCTACGCATCCCCTAAAACCCAAAGCGCTTGAAATTTTATTGATACAAACCCAAATAATTCAAATTTTAATTGGCTCCAACAGATAGTTTTGTTAAATAAATAACTTATTTAATTGTCCTATTATTGTTAACGTATAACCCCCATTTATTACACCAGTGTTATAAGGTTAATTATACTACTTTTGCCAAAGGAAATATAATTGACTCGATTGTTTTACGATAAAAATAAACGACGAGAGTAATTATAAACGTCATTGGCGCATAAGTACGCGTTCGAGTAATTTTCACAAAAAAAAACAAATGAAATCGCTTTCCATCGATAAGTGAAAATCAAAGCTTAAATACTCGAGAACAGATGGTAATAGAAGAAAATTTTCAGACACGTTAGCGTGACACGGGATGCCTTTGAGAATAAACTAAGAGACGTTTAAAGCAACTTTCAGTAATTATACGACGATTAAATTGACAATTATGGCTTAAGAGAATCGTTTTGTTTTTGAATAATTTGTAGCACAATTAATGAGAAGAGAATAATTTTCCGTTCTTATATTTCTTTCCCCTTTGTTTGTCTAAGTGCCTATTTCGTATAGCATATAATTGTTAAACTAATTTTTTTTTAAAAAGAACATACCCTATAATTTGACGTAATTTTTTTCTATTAGAAATGCACGCCGATTAATAAAAATTATTATTTTTCTTCATAACCTGACATGTTTCACACAGTTCCATGCCCCGTTCCAATTAAATACGTCTTGAATTATTTGTACTCAAATTTTAGAGATACAACTATTTTAATATAATTAGTTACATTTTCCGTCGTTTTACCCTGATATATACTTTATTTAATAGCTTTTAAATAAATAAATAGAAAAAGATTAACTGATTCTAGAATATAGTCTATTTGCAGTAATCAATACAATTTTCAATGAAACTCCATATAAATAAGAAGTTATTTTATAACTCAAACAATAAAATAAAACATGTATTTTAAACTTTTTTAAAATTATTCTATTCCTGACTATTTCAATTATCTTTGTAAATATTCGCTTCTGATGGTTTAAAACTTCATTTAAATTTAATATTAGGTATATTAGAAAAAAAAACGCACGTGGAATTGGAAAAAGTTTATGAAAAAGCAATCAAATGTAAAATAAATTATTTAAAAAATAGAAGCCACTTAAAACAATTTTTTTTCATAAACTTGAAACGTACAGGCAAATTGATTTGACTGTATTAGGCTTCATTTCTAATCTATGCGAGAAATCGCCCCTACATTAGTATTTAACACTAATGTTAAAGCCCGGTAAATCACAATACAAAAGTTCGAACTGAACAATCGTTTAGCACACCCGATGAAACTACGACATAATATAGACACGACCCCGAGATTTCAGGCGCTAAATTACGGAGGGGAGTCCCGGAAAAATTTGGTCACTGAAAAGCAACATTTCCCGCCTTTATCTGAACGATTCGCACAAATCAGCGAATTTTACTTGGAAGAATTAAAGAAAAGGGGTGAAATTTTGAACAAACGTCTAAGGTGACTTTGTAAGATTAATTTGTGGCCCTTTTCAATACGGGTTACAGTAAGTAAAGCCTCAAGAAGTCATTTCGGTATATCGAGAAGCCTACAGTACCGAATAATTCAACATTGAAACGATAAACATTAAAAAGATTAATAAAAACACATTATTACCTAAGCAAAACTTTGATATATCAGAACAAAGCTTTTCATGTTGAAAGGGGCTGAATTATTAATTGTATTTGCATATAATTTTTCTGATAATGTGTTTACATCTTTGTTGCAATACAACTTTTTGTTTCCGTATTTTCTTTACCCAATGTTTGAAAACCATTAAACTTCGCAAAATCGGTTTTTGTTACACCAAACAAAAATCATTCAAAAAAAGAAGAAATGAGAGTAGAAAACAGTTTAAAACTTTTTTAAACTTACGGTAAAGGTCTTTTCTCCCGAAGAACCAATCGACGTCACTTTGACGTGGTGATCTCTGTCTGGAGTGTCCCAAGATCTCCATCTACTATCGAAATTTTTGTTTCCTAAACCATTTTCGACGCTCGAGTCGGGTTTGATTTCTAAACGCGACTTAATTTCTTGTTCGCATAAACTGCCGGGCGACCAAATACTGTGCGATCTGGATCTTCCTTTTAACGAAAGATTTAACGGAGCTTCCTCATCTAAAACAAATAGTTTGGGTTAAATGTGATCCTTTTAGGCCCATCGAGACGGCTTATAAGTTAACATTTCTAAGCCATCTAGATTTGTTCTTATTTTAATAGTTTCGAGCAAGGTAATTCTGATTTTTTGTTCAAAACTAATTTATCTATTTGTAATTATATGATAATTTAGAGGTTAGTATTAATAGTAGACAGTTTAATTGAAAAACAACGATTATGTAAAGGCTAAAGCCAAACTAACACTCGATTCAAGGTTAGTACAAAGCAATTATTTAAACTCAACCTTATTTGTTACTAATAATTTTGAGATACCTCCCATTTTTTAAATTATACGCGTTAATAAACGTCAATTTAAAAAAAAGTTGATTTGCTTGTAACTATTAGTGATGTTGATATAACGTACCTGTTTTCGCCTTTTCCGGGTTGAAAACTTGTTCGCCATTAGAAGCGTTTTCACGACTAATTGCTTCGATTCTAGTTAACGATGAATATGGTAGAAATAACCCTGGTAAGGAAGGCCATCCGTACGGCGGATACCCTGCTGGGACTAACGGACTAAACGGCCCATACATCAAAGACCCAACTTCTGTCAAATGGAAAAAAAATTGATTAAAGCGTAATTAAGGCATTTATGCGGTTTGTTACCTCTCGAGGATAAATCATTTTTTGTACTATGAAAATCTCGCGGACAAACTAAGGAAAACGCACTATGTCGAGACGATGGTAAAGGCGATCTTGGTGAAGATGGGCTTATGCTTCTCGACGACAATTCGGTCACTGGACTCACCGATGGCGAACAATGAATCGACGAAGGGTGTAGAAGTCCACTATCCCGAAATTGAGGTAGAAGTGCTAGCCGCGGCATTCTGAAACGAACGGAACTTTCGTAAATAAAACAAAAATAGGCTTACTTTTGTTTCTTTTAACATACGCACCAATAGTGTTAATGTATGATAGTATACATGATTTATGTAAACGAAATTATATTGTTTATATTAAAACAAATCTGTAATTTGTTTTTTTGACTCGTGCCATGCGAAGTGATCATTTAAACGTACATTTGCTTTTCGATATACACAGTATTTTGTTAGTTTGATAGATGGACGTGCATGTTAAAAAAGCGACGTGAGTCACTCGGCCCTATAGTTACAAAAATGTGTGTACCACCATTGAGCATTAACTCGCCTTTATATATTATACGTAGATATTTGAAGCTAAGTGCTATTATGGAACAATCACAGGGATCAATATACAAAATTGTCGCGTGATCAGGGATGTAAACAGCATTAGTAGTGCGTTATGTCCGCATTGATTTACTTTATTACTTACGCCCGGTCATCAAAATGAATTTTATTTATCGTTTTTCTATGTCTGGACACTCGATAAAATAATATTGCTTTTAGTTTCAGTCGGTTTCGTGTATGAAAATTTTAATAAATAAATTTAAAATATAATTTTTCTATTAATAATTTTTTACTTCCACACAATGAAAATTTCCAACTACCGACTACTAATATTTAAATTTACGAAATTTTTCATACGGTTTTGTTCGACAGCTGCTCAAAAAACTCAAATGGATATTACTGGTAGGTACACCTCGTAATTACATTGCAAGCCACAAAATTTTCAAGAGCTGTTAGTTCTTAATAGCACTTTTACTTTTCACCGAAGTGATTGAAAGTTTTCTATTTGAAAGAGAAAGGGTCGCTATGTATTTCAAAGTTATGAACACCAGCTCAGCGATCTTTTTGACTTTGTGTAAAAAGCTCGGAACTGTTTCTCACGTCGGTGGTCAACTCCCAGACTATAAGGAGTCGATCACACTGAAGAGATCGTTGTAAGTAAAGCGATGTTCTTCAATAACATTATTCTTTCACCTTTGAATTCCTTCCTTGAATCTCTGAAATAGATTCTTACACTAACTAAAATGTAGGAACTGAACTACATTTGAAATGCGCCTGAATACCTCTTAAAAACAGTAAGGTAAGTAAGTCCAATTTGAACTCAGTTTGTACTTTTCGTATAATTGTGTAACACCGATGATGGTCATACCTTTTTATTGATAATTAACAATGAGTGACGATAATGATATAATATTTATTTGAATAATTATTTAGATATTCAATATCTTGGTTTAAAGTTTTCAACACAGCTTTTATTACTTATTTATTGAACGCTTCATAATAATAACAGTAACAAAAAAATTGAAACAGCATAAAGGACGTAAACATTTAACCATTTTTTTTTCGTTAGTCATGGCATCATGGCTTACTATTTTATTTTAATCAATCATCAATTTTTTTGTATTCCCAAAGTTGCTCTTTATTTGGTTATAGAGATATGCTAACCAAAATTACTTGAATGTATTGCACTTTAAAAGCTGTGGTCTAGTTTCAAACGTTGTAAGGTACCTATCTCCATTTCTAGCAGTTTATCTTGAAGATATAAGCACCTCAAAGCTACATCGGTGAGTTTGTTGAGAATTCAATTGAAATTATACAGACGCAGTAAAGTGAACTGGTGTAAAGAAGACTTACGAATGTTTATAATGGAATTGACAAAGTAAATCACAAAACACAATTAGTCACATTCTACTAAACATTCCCAAATTTTCTTGTTACGATATTATTTTGACGCGTATCAAAGGAAGCCAAACAACCAATGAAATGACTCCCATTTTCAAATTTTCAGCCAATCACAAGCCAAGTAATTGATAACAAACTGTTACATAGCAGTTCTTGAAATGCTCAAAAAAGCGCATGTAACTACAGCTAAAAATACAAAAAATTAATTATTTATTAAAATTGACATTGGCGTTGATGTTTTTTCAGTTTTCATTTTTTAAGTAATATTTATATTTCGTGCATAGTTTCTTTGCTTCGATAATGCTGGTTTAGGGACGCAAGATGCAATCAAACTTGTGAACCCCAGTAACCAGTAACCAGAATTATCGATAACTCACTATGCAATTAATAATATTACTGTGAGAATAGCATAAAAATTTAGAGTGTTGTAACTATCAATCACCCTATAGTGTCCAATAATTATTTTTCCCACTGTACATATAATTTTACAGTATATGTATAGTTAAATCGCTTGGTAAAGTATTTTCTGACTTACGCAACTGCGGTTACAATAGTGAATAGAGGCCTCCCTTAGAGAAGTCACGTAGGTAGTCAATTGTTGAAGTCTGGTTAGACCTGGGTTTTTGCCACTTATTTACCAAAACTAAATAGTAAAAATAGTTTTACTAAAATAGTAAAAACATACAGAAAATATTAACCTACATAGTACCTAGTTTATGACACCCCCAGGTTCAAATACAACCGCGCATTCTAAAATTAGATACAAATTTGTTTAAAAAAATTAAGTTTGGTTTAAACCCGAGTTTTCAATGCAGGTCTCGCCAGATTTAAACAATTACCATTACCTCTACTGTAGCCTATCTGCAAGTGGCGTAAGTCAGAAAAAACTTTACGAAATATACTGACTATAATGTAAATTTTATTTTGATTACCATTTCTGCAGTTTAATGGTGGTTGAAAAAGAGCTAGGTTAGGTTTCCCTTTACTGTACTTTTACTACTAACACAAATTTGAGACCAATTTCTGATAACGAGGCTTCACACACACCTCCGCATTAATGAGTCTTTTGGCGAACTTGCGCTAAGGCTACAATTTATTAATGGTTAAAGTCAAGAACTAAACTGTAGATCTAAAATATTCGGTATTTTTTGTAATTTTTGTATTTTTAGTTATGTAATCAAAGATCACTTTCCGTTTCAAGAAAAGCTTTTAAATTATTGTACGTACTATATTGCTTTTCATTTCCAAATTTATAAGCTTTTTAGCAGGATTTGACCTAGATGCACTTATATAGGAAAAAAAACTTCAAAAATCAAAGTATTAAAAAGATTAAAATGGGTGTTACAAAAGTTCCAAATGTGGATATTTTGATTGTTTATTTATTCGGGACCCCTAATCTAATATGTATAAATGTATATGGATATCTATCAAAACACATAATTTTAAATATAATGTATAGTACAGACTATAAGGTAATTTAGTAAATGATAAATTAACTTATTTATAAAATTCATAATATATTTCAAAAAATGTTGAAAACGAAAGGAAATAATACACGAATTAATTAAAAATATTAATTAATAATTAATATTTAAACGAATAATCGCGCCATTAAAAAGCAAATTAAATTAATAAATTTACTATTGTTCTCTTTTAAATCATTTCCACAATCAACAAAAATTCTATGGTTAGATTTGTATTATTCTGAAAAAAAAACGAGGCGTCCCGTGATTTATTCAACAATGCAAAACTTTACTAAGATCGCCCTTTAGGTGAGATAAAGAGTGTTCTTTTCAACAGCATAGGTCTCTTAATAACTAAAATCAATATTAAATTTTAAGAATAGCTCTGTTTGTTTTGTTGTGTTAGTTTTAAGATTTTTCTAACGAATTTTTAATTAACCCGATATTATTTTCAAGATCATTGTTTTGATTATTAAATGTAAATTATTTACTGATTTATTAATTAACCGAAACCAGGTGCCTTTTAATTGTTTTTCTCTCGACTCGAGTTTCTTTATTAATTATTTATGAACTCTTCGATATAAGAGATTTTAGTAAAACTTAATGTTTTTCCAGGGCTTACCCAATTAGTCATAAATATTATAGCATAGCACAGTTAGCTGTAAGAAAACTATTACCCATACCTTCTGTGTCCGTACTATCTTATTAATAAGTTAGGCGAGCACTGAAGAAATTTTCCTTGATCGAGTCGTAATAAACAGTAATGTACATATTATTAAAAAAGGACATGTTATTAGTGTACTTTAGACAAAAAATCGAAAGTCACCTTTTTCACTTTCATTTTCTTCAACTTACATCAAAATTATCTTATATTAAATCTTTTCTCTTCTTTTTATTTTATCGCCCATTAAGGCCTCGTTTTTTTAAAAGAGACATAACAAAATCATGACAACATAATAATAATTTTATTGATGATTTTCTTCACCTTTAAAATTCATTCTTGAAGCAATATTAATAACTAGTAATTTACATTTACCGTACATTAAGTCTTTGTATGTAAAGGTAATATTTATTTTTAGGTATTATTGTTTATAAATCAATCAAGAACAAAACCTAAACATTACGATAAATCACGCCACATCAATCTCGCTAATTACCTTGCTTATTAAAGTAATACAACTATCGCATTAACACATTTGTTTAATTTTTCCTTTTGCTTATATGTAATAACTTTATTTCGTTGCGTATATATGTAATTTTAATCTTACCTTATTATCAATTCGTTCGATTCGAAGCACAAATTTTCAAAAAGAAACAATTCATATTTTGTACATAAATTACACAGGCACAATGTATCACATATTTTCACAAAAGTTACATTTTATAACACATTTATACGTGTAACATGTAAAGATTATATAAACTATATCAAAATATCTACGCTCTTTTTTATATATTTTTTTAATATCTTCGGGACATGTAAGGCATAAAAAATTCCGGTTATGTATATATTAAAATAATATGCACGTGCCCGGAGTCGCACCTGACTGAACTCATCCGACACCGGCTCCGGTATACAATCTACAGAAGTCCCTACCCTACAGGTAAAGCTATATATTAACAGATATCAGGTAATGTAGGTAAGATTGCTTAACACGTGCTCATTTGTATCGCCCACTTCTCACCTGTACTGTTGAATTATTGGTTAAAAAGTGAAAGAAGGCATGGTTTACCTCAAGTGATTCTTTCTATTGGTGAAGTTTTATATTAAATTTTTTTGTTTATTATTACTTGATTTTTGTTTTAATTAATTGCTTTATTTTATTTTTAGATTTCAATAATCAATAAATACTAATTTTTCTATAAAATTTGATTTTTTTTATTATTTAGCTTACTTTTTATTATATTATTATTTTTTATTATTCTATTTACATTTTAACATTTTCTTCAGCTACAGTATACTTACGTTAATTAACACTTTATTTCAAAACTTTTATTTATTTTTATAAAATTCCAATCTAACCTAAATGCCATACCGTCTGAAACGCTTTCAAAAATTAATAAAATCGCAAAATTTTCTTTTCAATAACGAGTCTTTACACGAAGTTTAAAAAATAAGGTAATGATAGGTATAAAATAAACATAATACCTAATAGTACGAGTTTGATCGTTTCCACCAATAATAGGTGTACAAAAATGACAAATATTTTGATGCCTCTTATTTCAGATAACTTTCACATAATCGAAAAAGTAGAGCAGATTGATAATTAAAAGCACACGACGCCTCTGGAACAATCATAAAGTGTTGACGTAGCCATAACAATACTATTTCAAAGGTTTACCATAATTATTCGAATTAAAAGTTTTTTCTCAAATCCTATTAATTAAATAATTCTCGAAGAAACGTTACTACATTGTTGCCCATAAGGAAATCGTAGTAATTAAGGAATCCCTAAAATATTTTTATATAATTAGATACCTTAATGCAATTTGCAGGATGAGTCTGTGTGTCATGTGGCTTGCAACTATTCTTTTAACGTATTTTATTATATTTTGTGATATCCTCCACCGGAAATAATATTTTACCTAATACTAAAACCTATTTTTAAAAAACGCTTTTCAACAACATACCCTATATTTTAAAAATCTTAAAACTTTCACTGCTTTTTCTCACCACGACTACATTCGCGCAGTGGTTAATTTGAAATAAATATACAGATAATGAATATAAAAAAATTAAATTTGGAAAAGAGAAAGTTTTTTTGTTTTGTTTAAAAATTTTTCTCTCTTTCATTTTGAACTGTCAAGTGCAGGTGCCATTTTTGGTTTCAAGCTAGGACGTGCTAGATGAAATTTTTTCTAATTTTCTTTTCCCTAAATTTGGCAACTTTGTACAGTAGAAACCAATTTTTCTGTTCCTAGTAAAGTGAGATCTCCATGCTGCACATCAGCGAGTTTTAAACTTGGTCCTTTCGAACACACTGTATTAGGTACAAAAGTACAAATACGTCAGTTTCTACATTTTATCGGTTCTGAGCACCTCCATGATTACTTTATGACCATCGATTTCTTCCACGCTTTCTTAGATCGCTGATATATATTCATCTATTGAGCAGTAGTTTTACATAGAGCTTCAAAACAACAAACAACTTTCAGCGAAGACCCAAGCGTTGAAACTCAGTGGTTGCCAAACAAGGATGGGAAGCAAATTAGGTGCAGACCGCTTTATTGCATCTATAAGCTTTGTCAGTATTGTTATGTATTTTTTTTTTGGAGGAGAATAAGAAAGCTATTTATAGTGGCTTTCCTCGTGCATAAAAACGCAATCAAAACCTACTTCCGAGAGCTTTGAGCTTTACCAATTTTTGTACAATTAAGTAAAGTAGACTTTTCGAAAAAGTGAACAGATAAAAACGTTTTATTAAATTATATTAGGTATTGATTTTATCAAAACAAAGAAGCAACGTCATTCAAAGCGATTATCCATCAGTTTAATTAACTTTTGTTGTTTAATGACTATTAATTGTCGTTACTATTTTTATCATAATTTATTCAGCTTTTTATTGTGATTACGTGATTACTATACGAACAATCGACGATATAAACATGTAGTAGTTTGAAGGTACCTATATATGTTTATATAAAGAGGGGTAGGAATTGGAGTAATTTAAGTAATAAGTTAGAGGCGGGTCACGGGTCACACTGACTGATTTCGCAGCGTCATGTGTGTCTTCAACGGTCTTCTATTATCAAATTACAATCGTACGCCGGATTGGCTATATTTTTTACCAGTTTTCTTATATTTTAAGGTATCTTTTAATGATATTATACGCTTCACACTCCATAACACTATACGGAAGACTTGCAGTTACACGATTTCTTTCTCGACCGAGAATTACTCCATTGAATTTCATCTACCTGTAACTATTAGAATTAAAGTTCTAGTATATTTTTAATTAATAAATAAAAGACGGTTAAAATCGCTACAATTTGCTTACAAGAAGGAGTAGCTAAAAATGTAACCCCTTTAAAGAAGAATCAAATCAATCAAATTATTAAGATGTTAAATACGCAATGGTCTTATAGAAATCGGTTGTAATTTGTTATTTGGTTTGTTTAAAAAAATCTAGTAAAATGATTTGACTTTAAATGGATAGACTTGATCGAATGGATAGATAGGGAAACGATGAAGACAGGACAGGGGCGTTAAGCACGCGTCATCTGGCAAACGGACACGTGCGGATTATCTTTTAACCGCCGCCGCGATTCTTCATCCGTGTCCTGAATACCACTTTCGATTATTTATAAATTGGGCTGTGTTTGCAAACAGTCCATAAAGAATTGAAAATATAAATAGTATAAATGGATTAAGTGGAAATCAATAACTTGTTAAATCAAATTAATTACGTAGGTATTACTTCGTGTCGTCCTTGTAAAAAGACCGTCCTTTCAATAACGAATCGAAGTAAATTACTAAAGGTCTGATGTGATTTCTCATTAACTATGACAACTAGGAGAAGTATCGTAGAAAACCTTTTTAAGGCTCTCATCACTCTTTTTTTATAAACCATTCTCAAACTTTTCTTTTACTAATAGTTCTATAACAGTCCTCGTGTTGTTCTTTAAACTGTCGACCTAGGACCCATCAGTGGTGCTCCAAAGTTAGCCCGAGGTACACCACTAGTAGCATTGAGCTCTCTAATATAATAATAGAAAGGGGTTTATTTTGTGTGGTTCCATTTATAGTTTAGATGGCAGCCATCAATACAATTAAAAATTTCCATTCGTTGAACTAGATCTCCTTCTGCACAGAATTGTACCTATATGTTATTGTTTTTGCTGATTATCATGCTTTTGGTTTTATTCGCATTCAATAAGTCACTCTCTTTGTTAATAATAGCTAATCGATCGGTGCCTGTAGGCCTTCGGCAGTGCCTGAGAGCAATACACTGATCTGAATATTTTATTAATTTAGGCTAAAGCCAGTATTCTTTATCAAACATGAAGAATGCGTATTGCGCGTAACAGACGACGACTTGGATGTCTGATGTGCAGAAGGCGATTTAAAACAATAATCGAATTGAACCAAGTGCGAACTGAACGGTTGACGAATTATATTAGTCATTACGATTCTTAATATTGTCACATTTATTAGACAACGTGCATTGAAAGCTTCCGGCGATCCAGTCGTCATAGTTTTCCTCAATGTCCTGTAAACGATGTTCCCTACTCTACAGTCTTTTCGGAACCAGTCTTCGTATTTTGGATTTCTCGAGAACCCACCGCTTCAATCAAAGTTGTCCAATTGGGGGTGGGGGGGTTATTTACAGCCTGCTTGCTACCATTTATATCTGAAATAGGAGATAGAGTTATAGTTAAGTTTCAAAATTTCAATTTTTCCGAGCGACCTTTTCTCCATCACAGTACGAGTGTTTATCACCAGGTTTATCACGAGTTTATCGAAACGGCTCTTTATCGCCTGAGGCCAATTAATTTACAATGTCAAATGTCGTGATTTGTTTAAACAAAATTTGGGCAGGTGTTTGGACGCTCTAGGCGAAGTCGTCAGTGGTGGTCATCGATTTGATTGATATACTAAACTTGGTGCAATCTCACTTGGCACATATTTACATACGCGAATGTCTTTCTTTATTTATTTATATAGCCCGTGGCATTTGTGTTTGCACACTTTTCAGGTTAATTACTCGAATAGTTTGGTGATAAATTATTAATCAGTACGTATCTTCAACTACCCCGATTATACGAAATTTTACTGTTACGATGTGCACTTGTGCACATTCACCTGGAAATTGCTTTATTTATTCAAACAGATGCCGATGAATATCTGTGCGTTTTATTGCAAATTCGCCAATTTTGACATTTTTATTCAACGGGCTTCATGCTTTTAATTTAATAAAAAAAGGCAAAGAATTAATCATTCATAAACAACTAAGATTAGGTATCTATTTTTTATTTGTCTCAACTTACACCTTCGGGGATTATAATTAAAATAAATTTTGAATTAAAAATTGCGCCCATTAACATACTAAATGTTGTTAGATGATTGTTTATTGAGTATAGTCAGTTTGCATTTTTAAATTAATATTTATTAAAAAGCTTACGTAATAAAAAAATTACCATATAGATTTAATCGGTAAATAATTATCTTAATTATACTCAATTACTGACGATTGACTAGAATTTTAAACGTGTGCCAGTGGTTATCTGTTCGCTTTAAATAATTCTGAAAGAAAATTAAGGTTTCGTTAACTAATTATAATTTAAAAAATGGGAATTATCAAATATGGGTTAATTGGGAGTTTAATTGATTTAATTGTTAATGTAAAGGAAGCGAAATGAAGATTTTATCGGGAAACCTTAGATGTGACAATAAATTAAAATCGCGAAATTAAAGACACATTTTTGAGTTTCCAGTGCTGCAAAATCCAAATACTCTAGAAAAGCGAGTAGGTGATAATGTCCAAACTTCTATTCATAATATACCTAGAGCTGTTATGCGGACGGCCATTATATGGTCGGCAATTGAAGTTAAATTGAAATTGAAATTTTCTTCTATTAATATTATAGAGGGTGTTTAGAACGTCGATGCAATAATTGAAGCCTGTGATATAAGAGATCACCTCTTTTATTTAACGCATCAATTTTTCAAACACCCTGTAATTATAATCTCACAATCTGGTTAACGATGCTTGGCGGGTGCTGTAAGAGTGAACATCAAAATGAACGTGAAGATCGTGCCTTCCACTAAAAATGTAGAAGCAACAGTTATATTTCAGGAGCTTTATTTATGGTCCTTTTATAAAAGCTCTTAATTGACGCTTAATCTCTTCATGTCTAAATTACCCAAATCTGCAAAACTAACCTTAGCTAAAATCTTAATAATTTTAGAGATTCGAGAGATTTTCAGTGTTTCAGATTCAAAGCCATACTAAGAGCAAAGAAGAAGAATACGTTTTTTCTATTTTATACTCTCTGAGTAAAAAACTACTATCCAGTACTAAATTGAAGATTCAAGGATGCACACTACGTCAAGACGATACTAATTTGCGCAGTTACCCATATCTCTGCCTAGTTTTCGTTCAGTTTTTTAAAACCATGGTTTTGCCGTCTACACGCGTTTTAACCAAACATCTAAAGCCGTGGAAACAAAACGTTGGGTGAAACCATGTAAAACGTTGCATCTAGGCGGACTTTTTACGAAATACGGCTGAAAGTATCTTGACACCACTCGTGATGCGACTGATATGTTTTCGACAGCTGTCGGTAATTTCGCTAGGTAAAGTTCTTGGTGACTTACGCCCCCAGCAGAGAGGTTACAATAGTGAATAGGGGCCTCCCTTAGAGAAGTCGAATAGGTATGTAACTGTTGAAATATGCGTAGACCTTCTAAGGATTTTTACCGCTTAATTACGAAAACTAAATCCGCTAGTAATGTATTTATGCAAGAAAACAAAGAGATTGCTAACAGAAAATATTTACCTGCCTGACACCCCAGATGTTGTCTTTTCAAACTCAACCACATTTTAGATTTAAATACAAGTTTTGTTGAAAAAATCTAATTTGGTTGAAACCCGAGCTTCAATGCAGGTATACGCAGATTTCAACAATTACCTACCTATTTGACTTCTTTAATGGAGACTTCTATTCACCATTGTAACCTCTCTATGGTCGGCGTAAGTCAAAAAGAACTTTACCAAACAAACTTACATAACTCAGTGTTTTATTTTTTGGCTTTAGGGTTAAAAAGTGATTTTCCTATAGATTCGTTAGTACCTTGACCATGTCCTAACCTGTGGGTTTGAGTATCGTTTGGGTATAAGTACACTAGTTACAGGGAAGTAGACATTTGTAGAGATGCTTAGTAATAGGTGATAAACAGCAGAAGGCCCCAAATTTAGCAATGCTGGGACACACAGTTGCATGTTTTTACAGAACCCAAATCGAAACGAGAGAAAAAGAATATTTTTACTAGTTTAATTTGTGAATTAGGCCATTTATAAGTAGGTACTTTGTATAATGTATAAAGTGTAGTCACAGATTGAAAAAAGTTAAACTTAACTAACTATAATAAAGTTATAGGCACAACCTACTTATTGAAAAACATTTTCCTGAAATTTATTCGAATTTTTCCATCAAGTGTATCTAATACTTACTATTAAAGTGATTAAGCAGTTTGTTAGTAGTTTGAGGATACATAATTTGAATCACTAAAAATTAAAAGCAAATATATGTTTTGTATAGTGTCTTTAATTATACTTATCGTTACACCTGATCAGTTGTAAAATATTTTCCCACGGTTAAAGAATATTAATACGTTAAGATAATAACCCTTAGTATGTTTTTAAAAATTAACTACTTCTAACGTTAAGTATAAATTGCACAAGTGTGTGTTAGAATCAGAAGTTTCAAACTATTGGAATATGATGGCTATAAGACGTTACGGCTGATTGGCAAAATAGAAAAAAGTCATTGTATTTATTTATATGCACAAATCGTTAGACTAGCCTGCCCAGTCAAGAGTTTATTCAAAATTTATTTTTGTGCCAAATTATTTCTATGGGTCTTTGGCCTTTGCCTTTTATTGGGCTGTATTTGATCAAAAATTCAAAATACACTTTAGAGCGTTTACACTTCCGCATTTAAAAGAATCGGGATTTATTTTTTAAAAATGTTGAGAACTTCTTTAACCCATGGATATAGGGGAAGTTACTAGAGTTGTTATTACTTATAATGCGGGGCCTTCTGTATATTTCAACCACAGAAACTGGCATCTCCAGGACGTCGTGTATACGTTTGGGAAATAAACCTTACACCTGGCTATCCATTTAATTTAAAAAAACTTAACATGTCACTAAATAATACTAAAATATCAAATGAATTAATTACCTTAAGTATGTACTATATTCCTAACTATTACTTAAATTAACATAATGTAGACTACGTAGTATTGATTTCTATTTATGTTGACGGGTCGAATAATATTTCAATCATAACATTAATCACTTAATTTTTTTATACAAATTATAACGAATGTACTTTTATTTAAGTCAACTAACACGAAAAGTGGAAAAACAAAAAATATAATATGAATTTGCGTCGGTAAACCTTTCTTTAAACTGAAAATAATTGTGATAGTTACGACCTTCTAGGTAGTCAATCAAAGAATACGTTTAAGTCACCTAGAGATTGCTTCAGCCCAATCAGTTTGGTGCAAATGCAAACGGCACTTATACGATCCCTAAAATAAAAACATTGCGGTGTGATAACATTTTAAAAAGAGTAACTTTCGACGGCTTTAAAAACCCTGATAAATTAGAGGGAGTATGCAAGGCTCTTAGTGTACTATTTATTTACAGACGGGACCTACTACAGCTTTAGGTGGATTCTGAATCACCCGGGGCAAAGCATTGACACATAGAAAAATCTATGGTGTCAGCCAGTATCGAACCGAGAACATTCAGACCATTTATATGTAGAAAAGTAACTCTAGAGAGATAGATTTGCCGATGATAAGGATAAGCCTGAAATAAGATCGATTTCTGTATTTACACATATCTATTCTCCCAAACGATTCGATGCAGTTCTCGCCATTATATTTATTATCTAATTATTAGACTTGCAAGCTCACTTCGATTTCGATACACAAATTTTCTGCCTCACGATCCATCTGAAAATGATACCAATTTCTTAAACCTTGTTACCAACGGTCGAAACTTGGATACAGTTTATGAGTCTAAAACTAGACAGCAGTCGATTGATCGAACCCACTCATATGCAGAAATACTTGCAATGAAGCATATTAGCATATCATCACAACAGTAACGTGGATATTATTTCCCGTTGCCAACTATTCGGAAAAGAATAGTAAAAACCAGGCACAAGAAATTGACAATACGAGGATATATTGAAAAATTCTTAGCCTACTATAGAACCAAACAAAATTTCAATGTCAAAATATTTTATTACTCAACATATTCTCCTCTTAATTGGATACATTTATTACAGCGAACCTGCAACGTCTCTAGACCTTTCAAAAAAATGTTTCTTCTTGCTCTGCAAACCAGAGGTCCACAGCTTTTATTACCTCCTCCTTGGAAGAAAATTTACGACCTTTTAAACTTTTTTTCAGTTGAGGAAAGAGATGATAGTCGGACGGAGCCAAATCTGGAGAATAAGGGGGGTGTTCTAGTAATTCAAACCCTAAATCACGAATTTTTTTGCATGGCAATATGAGATTTGTGTGCAGGGGCGTTGTCCTGCAAAAACAAAACACCTTTGGATAGCTTTCCGCTTTTCTTTTTAATTTTTTTCCGTAGAGTGGTCAGTAATGTCGAATAGTAATCACCAGTTATTGTTCTACCCTTATCCAAAAAATCAATCACGATTACTCCATGGCAATCCCAAAAAACTGAAGCAAGAACTTTTCCAGCAGATTTTTGGACACGAAACTTCTTAGGTCTTGGAGAACTAGAGTGTCGCCATTCCATCGATTGTTGCTTTGTTTCTGGATCGTAGAAATGTACCCAAGTCTCATCCATAGTAACAATTCGGTTTAAAAAGTCTACATCGTTTTCAAATCGAGCACAGATCGAACGCGATGCTTCTACCCTTGCACGTTTTTGGTCAACATTCAAACATTCGGGGATCCATTTTGCAGAAATTTTTCTCATGTCCAAATTGACGTGAACTATATGATGAACGCGTTCGTATGAAATATTCAGTGTTTCAGATATCCGTTTTAGCCCAATTCGACGGTCTGATAAAATCATGTCATGAACTGCATCGATATTTTCGGAGACTGGCACAGAAACTGGCCTTCCCGATCGGTCATCATCTTCAACTGAAAATTTACCTCTTTTGAAGCTTGCAGTCCAATTTTTCACGGTCGCTTACGAAGGACATTGATCACCAAGGGTATTAACCATATCTTCGTAAATCTGCTTACCTCTTATCCCTTTTAAATACAGGTACTTGATGATGGCTCGATACTCCAATTTTTCGATTTTTACAATTTCGGTGGACATCTTTTTTCTTTTAATTTATTGCTTAACTCTGGTTTACTTTTTTGACGTCAAACTTTACACTGACAATTCTAATAAGTTATTGTTCGTTGCTATGGTAACGCAATATTTTGTTTATTGTCTAGGTCTAGGCTAACTAGTTATCAATACATCCTCGTATCTGATGCACCCAAATCGAACTGACACCAGTTCGCAGCCTAGGGTTCCAATTGCTTCGACATCCTCCTTATCTATGAGATATGTCTTCTTTAGGCTTCTATTCTCTTTTGCGAAATAAAAAAAGTCAAGAAAGGGGCGCTAGAAGCTTAAAGAAGTTATGACTTCCAGTTACATAAGTTTAACTATTAAACTTTTCCCGAAAATTTTTACTTGATATGTCCATTTTCTCAAAGTTTTCCTATAGGGATATAAAGTAAAAACAAATTATTAGCCTCTGGTACCACATACAAATCATATGATATTAATCTCTGCAAATTTCTAAATTTTTTGCTTGTTATCTAAATCTATTCGCGTGACAGTTAAGGCACGCGTGCTACAGGTTTTCCATCTCTTCTTTAATCTGTCGTGGTTGATGATCTCTGCGCCGCTTCTTATGTAATGCAATTATACCAATTAAACATAGAAAAACAACTTTATTAGAATTCAGTTCTCACTATCTTGATTAGTGACTTGTGCCTCAAGTACCATTTAACATAAATACCGGTTTCTAATTAAATTAAATAAATTTGTTTGAAGATTTGAAAAATTTTCGAAGACCATAACAGAGTGAGTGTTTACGAGCATTTTGTATTTCAAAATTGAACAAATATTTGCTTAATTGGCACTACATAGTTCAATTTAAAAAACATATTTCTTGATAGAAACTTATGTTAAAAGGCGAGACAAATTGGTTAAATCGCTAATTAAGAGTGTGAGTTAAAATTAAATTTTATTGAAACTGCTTTCGCTTTTTAACCGACGAACGAACCGTAATATTGTGCATTTGGAAATAATTTTTTCCAAAAAAAGAATTAAGTAAATAAAAATGTAATGATGATGCCTCGTGCCCCTTTGCTACTCCCTCGCGATGTGATGGCCAGGTGAGGTCATTGATTTGCACACATGGTGCTATTAATTATACGTTGCATCCAGGGGTCTCTGCAATTGGATTTACCGATGGGTTTGCTTATCTGGATTGAGAATTGGTTATATTTTGTATTCTCACGCAACTTCACTAAAACACTCGATCGCCCCTCATCACAAATTAAATTTTATTAATGATGTTTCAATTAAAATTTTATGTTTTTACTTTTTATTATTGTCGAATCAATAAATTTTATTGTCTATGTTTTTGTTCTACTTCTAGAATCTTGGAATATTTTTTAAATACAAAATAAAATCATAAAAATTGTATATTATACATACCTAGTGAAATTCTGACTATGCTATAATCTACCCATGCTACTATGAATAACTTTATTAATATAAGAGATATGTAGATAGTTAGTTAATTAGCAAAATTTACCAGTTGCAAGCGCTCTTATCTGTAATTAATGTTTCCAACTTTGGAAGTTATTTTGAAAAAACTGGAAATATCTTTGTTAGGTACCGTTTAGATAAAACAAAAGTGCAATCTTTCCAGCAATAGAAACTAATATTGGAAGATAATTTAGAGAAACGCCGGTTGTGGGCTTGTGGGTCGAGCCAAAATAATTTTTTTTCGTTCTTGTTCAGTCTATCCTGGGTCATACACATTAAAAGGCATTTTCTCTCTAATTCGACATTTGTGAATTGATTATGAACTTTGACGCGTTCGAGGACGCGATCAAATGTCCTGGAATGGCATACAACTTCTTTTTATATTAAAATTTTGGGTTAAATGAACGAATAATTAAATCTTTACGTTTGACTCATATCGGTTGGTACCTAAAATATCAAATAAAAAAACTTGACTGGGTACATTACAAATTTTTGTGGTTATTTAGTAATTTAAAAACTCAACCAAAAAACTTGAATCTGTCACCTGCTCCACTTACTTTAAGCTTTAGGCTTTTTCACAGCTTAGGGTACAAACGACGAGGTTAGAGACAAGGTAGAGACAAGCGACGCAGTATGCGGCACTATCACATAATGAGTAGACATAATTTGGAATTTTTAGTCTCTTCATCACGTTACACGTGATGATTTTGGCAATTCAAATGTGCTGCATACCCAATTAATAAGCTTCCCAAACTTTAATAAATACCATTCTTATACAGGGTGAGTCGGGAGGATCGCACCGAACTCTAGAAGCGTAGGACAACTTTTAACCAGAAAAACAGAACTGTAGAAACTGATATTGAGACTAGGACTAAGTACCTATTACCAGTAAGAATCGCAAGCGACAACAATTTCGAATTTTCTCGCTGATCTCTCGCGTGACGCAGAGACAACGTCTTCACTATGTTCAGGTGCATCTGAATATACGCTGGAATTAGGCTGTCACCAAGTTATGTATCTTTGAAGTGTTTATGTTCAATTACAAACCCGCCCGCTCTCTTCATAATATTCGAATTACTGAGTAACCCATCAGTGCAGTGTCATAGAGTTGTGCACCAAAAACTGAGAGGGTTTGCAGATTTTGCCAAAATTCCAGAACTAACTAAGAGGTTTTCTTATATAGTTCACGAGAACCTCAGAGCAGTCTGTGGCTGTCAGTAAAAATATGAGTTTGCTTACTTTGGTAAGTCGTTCCAGGTTTATCACGGCACATATAAAGATTGAAAATTAATATCTCAGGCCGAGTAGGGCTACAACAGGTCGAGTGTAGAAAACTGCATTTTGCGAATTATTTTAGGAATAATTAATTTGCCTCAATCCGAATGACTGTGTCGGTACAAATCTTTATAGTCGTTTAAGTAGGTTCTCTACAACTTATATACATATAAACGAGTCGTGAGTCGTGAAGTGATTTAAAAATATCTCGAGGCACAGAGAATAATACGAAAAACTTGCTTTTTGAGAACATTTATCATCGATTTAAAATGAATATGGTAAATAAAAAATATTCCCCAGGGCTTGCTGCTCTTAATTTTGTCATAATGATTATTTCAAAAGCAAAAGTTAGTTTTCAGATTGGAAGTTGCTAAGTCCTTATTTTACAGAAAATTACAAAAAAACTATTTTAATGATCACCGAAAATACGATTACATTTAAAGTTGTAAAAAAGGTCAGTAGTCCGTATAATAATTACTTTAATTTCGCTTTACAAAACTAAAAATAAGGAACTGATACCTACTTAAAATGCATTAGTAATTAAAGAAAGTTTTGCCGCATTCTTTTTTGTTGATCAAAAACATACGAGTATTTACAAAAATGTCTTAATTGGAGCCGTTGCTCGTCCCATAGGTTCCAATCAATTTAAATAATATACTTTTACATTCCGAATCGAGCCCTTCAATGCGCAACAAGATAGATAGCTTCTGAACGGAGCAACGGATTCGCTTTCCAGCTAAGAATAAGCCTATAAGTACCAAAAATGAGTGAAAGCGACTAGGATGGGACTTCGCTTCTAAAAAAATATCAGTTTTGGAAATATAGTTATTCGATATATCGGAATTAGCCCAGGTAAGCTTAAGTTTTTACCTAAAAACTTTTTTCGTAAGACAGCTTTGACCTAGTAAAATAATGTACTAAAGTGCTCAACGATTCCCATGTCTGCGTCATTGGTTTCTAGGTCCTCTGGGTCATGGAAGAGGACTAACCGACTAGAACTGGTGCAAATTTTATTTATGATTCAATCAAACTCAAATTGCGCTGAAATGAAAGAGGAAATATCGAGGAACAATAATTTGTCTGTGGCGTGGCCAACAATGGTTGACTTCCTATGGGCCCAAATCTGGAAAATCCGAGAAATTTAAATATTTTACCATAATTCAATAACTACAGCTACGTCAACTAAACAAGTCTGACGGAAAATATGCCAACTAAAATTATAAAATAGGAGGTGGGAAATTTTAGACCAGTCGGTACTATCCCGACGTGTATATTCCTTGACAAATTGAGAGTAGCGGACAAAGACAATAATTGACAGGTTGTTGTGTGGTTTTGTGCTTTTAATTTTCTCTGATTTCGTTCATCTTTATAAAAAAAAGTCTTCCATTATTATAAAAACTTCATTAAAAAATAATGAAACAGACGAGATGTCTCTATTTAAGAACACTGTTGTAATTAAAGTTGAGAATTCAGTAGTACGTTTAAATTTACCGCCGAAGTACTTTTGAAAATACAGCGACACCAAAGCACGCCTACTCAACAGACTTGTTTGGTTGGTGTAGCTGTACTATGTATCGTATGCTATAATATATCTACCCTTAAAAAAATTCTTTTAATTAAATTGTAGATGGCTACGTGTTATTCAATTCTAGTCCAAAAATAAAAAATCAAAACAGTTACAAAGATTATGTAAATTATATTGATGGTTGCTTACAGTACCTATTTTAGGTACACTTTTTGTTATAGGAATGTTTCTTTTGTATTTATACGATTTTATTCAATAAGTTTCGAACATTTCGGACAGTAAATTAATGTAGGTGTATAAATACGGTCACATCTTTTTAAAACTCGAGTTAACTCTTGAAAATTTCATGGTGCCTATCCACCTTTAATTCTCTTTTAATCAAATAGAAAAGTATCCATTTCTAAATGTCATCTCAGTAATACTTTTCATTAGCACTTTTTCAGTCTATTTTGATATCTGTTGTTCTATTGGTCGTATTGGAATAGCTCGATATATTATAAGGTTTCTTGATCGTATCTTCTAACAGTAAGGCTTCATTCAGATTCATTAACTCTTAGCTTTATTAGGTTTAGAACTGATACAGGTAGGTCGATGAAACGTACCAAGATTTTCCTCAATTTAAAAAAAATTGGCTAGAATTATAATAATGCAAATAATGCATAAATTGTAAATGTGTTACATCAAATTTTATTTTACATTACATTTTTTTATATGTAACCTGTCATAGGTTCTTGTAACTGTTGGTTTCACAAATAAATAAATAAATATCCACAAAATAGCTCTACTCTCCATGCTCGTGTATTTGTTTGTTGATTAGCATACAACTGAGCGATAACGGAGTGGAGCGGTATCGTACAGGTGATCACACTATCGTTCTCGCTCCACTCTTGCTCCGATACCACTCCGATAAAATTATAAAAGTGTATATCTGTATCGGAGCGTTATTGGATTGATATCTGACCAAGAACGATAGTGTGATTAATCTCATTATTTCTTGCGTAAGAATATTTTATCGGACCGAGAGCGTATTGAGAGAGTATCGAGAGTGTGAGACGACCCTTAATTTATTGTTTGTACCTCTAACGTGACTGATCGTTACGTTTACTCGCCTTCGACTATTGGAATAGTAGACTAATGTAGGTATATACCTACATATACCGTACTATTAATGAATTGATACTTGTAAAGTATATGGCTTACCGCACACTACAGACAGTCGGTGACCGTCAAAATATAGTCGGTTAGAATGCCCAGTAGAGATTCTTATGTAGCACCGCACACAACCGACTAAAATGACGGACCTACATAAAAGATTAAGGGCTACCGCACACTACAGACAGTCGGTGACCGTCTGTTTTGTAGCGAAGTGACCGCACACCGTCAAGTCACCGCACAGACAGTTCGTCAGACATCGGCGCCTACATCTACACCATCGCACACGCTACCGACTATCGTTAGGAAGTCGGTGGTTGTTGCATTGTTTGTCCCTGATTTTAACTATAGAAGATGAACAACTACAACGACAATTTTGTAGTTCGTGTGCGCGCCCCTACTTAATTACGTTATTCCCATCTACCGCCGTCTAGTCACAGACAATCGTGTCGGTTGATAGTCGGTGTTCTATTTTTCCACTTTGTCGTTGTAGTTGTGCATCTCCTATAGCTAAAATCACGGACAAACAATGCAACAACCACCGACTTCTTAACGATAGTCGGTAGTGTGTGCGATGGTGTAAATGTAGGCGCCGATGTCAGACGGTCACCGACTGTCTGTAGTGTGCGGTAGTCCTAAGTTTCATTCACAGATTTTTGAATAATTTGTGAGCCAAAAATGTGATATTCTCTCACGAAGGAATATTTGATAAACGATCTGTATTGGACCTAGGTAATATATGTACTTTGGTCGCCGTGTAGTACTATAACTACAAATCGATTAAGTTGTATTATAATCGGACTCCATTACCGTTACTCCAAACTATGTAAAAAAAAATTGTTTTCATGTAATGTAGGTGAAACTGAAATAATAGTCTTTTTAACAAGAAGTGTGTTCCCTAAATTGGCGTACAGTCAACGTAACCGTTTCCTTAAATTTTTACTGAATGCATTATAATCGTACCATTTATTTATTACACCTGTAATTTATATAATTTTTAAACTATAATTTTTCAATTCATAATGGATCTTACCATCTTACATGTTAAAAGAAAACATTTAGATAATACCTACCTGTCTTGGGCTGAACATTTTGCGAGCAATTAAAAATTTCTTGGCTACTCAATAAAAGATTTATCAGGTGAATTTTTTGTAGCTAGAATCGCTAGTATGTATGTTAATTTGATTTTTTGCTATAGATTTGTATTCTATAATAGCTTAAATTTTAGTAGCAGCTGCTATTTTACAATCGCTAATAGATTGACTCGACTAGACGACTAGAACCACCTAGCTCTCGTAACTCGGTCCTCTGTGCAAAAACTTTTTTACATTTAACCTATACTTATTACCCAATAATCTGCTAAAAAATTAATATGCGCATAAAATTAAAATGTTTGTCAAATTTTTGAAATTTTTTCGGCAAAGTTGACAAAAGAAAAAGTAAATAGTTTTATTAAATTACTTTACTAACAACCGTTTCGTCTTCGATTTGGGTAATTGTACTTTACGTAATAAGGCGAATTCGTTTGAAAGAGGCCGCAACATAGGCGTTAAGAAAGTGTAATTCTACATAAAGTGCAGGTGTAGCTCGAGCACCTGCCGTCCAGGTGCCCCACCCTCATGTAACCGTTGTCGGTGCCACACGCGCGAGAACCTCCGGAGAATCGCTCTTTAGATCTGCCAGATTTACATTTCTTCCTGTTAACTTTATATCCACAAGGCGCACTCTGCTCGAGGTTGAAGTCCTAATAACACGCAAAGTCGGTGCTTAAAAAGTTGCATCCAAAATAATTAAGTTATGCAATACCTAATTGGAATCCGGAAGATGATTGAAATCATTATAACCAGATTGTTTTTGCCGCAATTTATGATTTTTAATTTAATATTACGTGCTCATCTTCTTTATTATTTCATTATTCGACGAAAGGATTAAATTGTCCCAAAGCTATGTTAAGCACCTTCTTGTAGAATGCAGTCGTTATTCTTAATTATTATTCGATTTAAAAGGTCGTCGATCTTTAATAAAGGGACGAGTAATAAGGACTTTGTACCTTTTAACCATCCTACTCAGTTTTCTCATATTATCTAATAAATATCTAATCCAGCTCTGATGGTATAATAAAAATAATAATATATACCACCTTTTGTTGGTGAAAAGTACTTTCTCCATCGCTCACCCAAACCCTTCTATGTACTCTATAGTATATCAAAAGATGGAAACGGGGCAAAGGAGTAAGTAATACGAACATAGTCTCGGGAAATATCAAACTGTTACACACTGTGAACTGTGACGAATCGAAGTTCTGGGATTTTAGCACTTTAGCAATGCGATCCAGTCACTTCACTTGGCACAATTACAAACAGAAGTAGGGACTTAAAACTTCTTGCAGGAGAGAGATGAAATCTTAAGAGCCGCATTGGAACAGTCGAAGCTAAAAAAATCCTTTGTAATTAATCAATAGTATACGAACGCCCTCTTACGAGAAGAAAATTATTGAAGTACCGTAGCTGTCCAAATAATATGATAGCTTTTAGAGCAGAAACCGTTCAGTACATTCAAGTTCTCAGGCGGTTGGAGTTCTGAATGTAATTTGATGGCTTCATATTTCTAAAACCATAACTACTTGAGCACAAATGGGCAACGAATCAAAAAAGGACACTCGTTTCTGGAAACGATATTATACAATAATCTTTTCATCGATGCATAATTTCTTTACGATTGGCGTATTAGCAAAGAATATTTAGAATATCCTTACTGGATATTCTTTGGTATTAGGAAACATTAGAAGACAACACTTTGCTCTCAGTAAGCCTCTAAACAACTTCTTCTGAATTGAACCGCCATCAGTCAAGTTACAAATTTTTAGATGTTTATCCTTCAAACTAAACCATCTAAGGAGCGAAGTCTCTTATTCTTATTGATTTGATCGAGATGCTTAAAATTAAAATTCCAAATGTGGATAAACATGTTTTTAGGCAAATTACAAATCAACAAATTAATAAATTTTTGCAATCCCAAACTTTCCTGATAATAATTCGAAATTTATTATTAATAGCATCATTATTATTATTAATGCCGATTAATACGAACAAAATTATACGTTGTAAAATTACTAATAAGAGAGTAAGCTCGATAAATATTTATTAATTTAACATTTAATTAATATGCTCGATATCATTTGTGCACACAACCCAACAATATGTAACACTTACATCTTGATCTAAAAGCAGGTGAGATTATTATTACTTATTACTATACGAAAATGCCTTGAACGATGCGTTTCTTGCAGGAAGTGTGCCGAAGTGCAATTAAGAAATTATTAAGTTAGCGCAAAGTATTCAACAACTTGTCCTTCATATATCATTCAACATTCAACATAATATTAAGATCATATCTTAACGATGCAGAGGCATAGCGATTGCTTCTTTAAGTTATTTAATGCATTTTCAACGAGCCGACTTTGTTTTATAAATTTCAAAAACTGTCTCAAAACTTAAAACTCCGTTGCCTCCGTTTTAAAGAAAATATTATTTGGCGCCATAGGTTGTAAAGTGAGGTAGAAGAAGCGTGAGAAAAATAAGTTTGTTGGGGCTTAAGTCACAATAAACTTACAAGTTGTAATTGTTTATAGGTACAAAGGTACACCTTCTTCGATCACTTTACTTAGGCCGTAATAAAATTTTAAAAGATTTCGACAACTTCCGGTGGGCTCTTCTTCCAGTCTTCTTGAGAATGGACGAATAACACGAGTTATAGCAGGTGCAAATAGACTTGTAGATTTAATACCTTGATTTGTGACCAAAGTTTTATGAACTTTAAAATACCTTTTACTTTCTTATTTGAAATTGCACTTATAAAAATTTTCTTTGTGCTAAGATACTGAAGCATAAAAGTTTTGGAAAAATGTTTGTAATAGTTTAAACAAATTTGAAAAATATCAATAATACTGAATGGAACTAATATCTGCATCCGGATATTATCTTTATCTGTTTACTGGGCATCAACTTTGGTTTTTCGAATACAACACCCTGTGTACCCGTTCTATTTTCTGCAATATATCCCCGTATCCGCCGCACTCAGACCACGCATATTATAGCAATTCATTTATTTCGAGATACCTATACCTATATAGTGAAAATACATAGACTCGTAGATACACCACAGGGTACTCTAAAAATTGAAGCATATCTGAAATAAAATCAAGGTTGCGGATAAATTGATGACAATATTTATTTATGAGTAAAGTAAGAAATAATTGAAGTACTTTTAGAAAGTTATAAAATATACAGCCTGGGAAAATGCCGGTATCCACCAATAAAACTCGAGACAACAGGCCAGGACACTAAAAACTGCAAAATTTTATCCTACCATTCATAAATACAAATATTTTTGACATACTTAGTACAATTTAGGCACTTAGCCGAAATATTATTTAATAATTAAAGTTCAATACATTCAAGTAAAGAAAGTGATTATTTTCCATCTATGAGAAAGAAACTTAATACAGGCCATGCTGGCCAGGGCAACTAACACTGCTTCTTCTGTAGGTAATGTAGGTAATAAGGGTAATAAGGTAATAAGGTAATAAAGGGGGAGCAAGCTCCCTGCACTTAGGCCACTTAATCGGGCCCATTGTACTACCTCCAAGCGGCCTCCCCGTGCCCATCAGATCTCGAGCCATCCTACATGTAGGATGAACTCCAGGATTCTGGCGGGAGAGGTGGTGCTTATTCTGGCCATGTCGAGCCAGAAGTCCCCCAACACGGATCTTCTTATCGACATTAAAGCTGGACAGTGACAGAACACATGTTCAGCGGTTTCGTCTTCTAGTTCGCATCCCCGACATATGGGATTGTCTACCAAGCCCAGAGTGTGAAGATGTTTGTGTAGTCGACAGTGTCCCGTGAGTGTCCCTGCAATTATTCGTAGATTAGTTTGGGACAGCTGTAGACAGTATTTTGTTAGCTTTTTGGAAGGTGCCAGTAAAGCTCTTTTGCTTTGGCGGCATCCTTCTTTGCCTGTCCATCTTTCAGTCTGTAGTTGATGGGTATATTTTTAAGTATTAACAGTTGATACGGCTGGTTTGATGATTGGCTCAGGGCCACAGGGAAGGCTGTTTGAACCTTTCTTGGCCAGCTCGTCTGCTTTATCGTTACCATCATTTCCTTGATGTCCTTTGACCCAACAGAGTGTAAGAACATTGTTTTTTGATATCTGGTTCAGCAGCTCTATACATTCCAGCATGAGACCAGAGGTCACCTTGCAGGTGTTTAAGACTTGCAAGATAGCTTTACTGTCCGTCGATATTAGTATTTTCTTATTCAGGATTTTCCTTTTAAGAATTTCGTTGGCGCTGTATAATATACCCATCAGTTCAGTTTGAAATACTGAGGCATATTTCCCCAGCGATAGACTTATGTCGAGGTCAAGCTCAGGTGAATGAACACCTGCTCCTGATCCCTTTTGATTTTTAGATCCATCGGTGTCCGCTGCAATGTTCTCAGTTAAATCCATTAGAGTTTGAAAGTCACGGTCTGCATCCAACTCCAAGAGCTTCTTAAAGCACTCCTCGAAGATTTTGGCGTGTCCGTAAATTCCGTATCTGACAAACCATAGTCCCCATCCCCTCAGTCGAAGATCTGCTTTTGTTGCCATCTTTTCCACATATAGATCTAGTGGAGGAAGGCATAGCAGCACTTCCATTGCTGCTGAGAGTGTGGTTCTCATGGCTCCTATGATCATGAGACAAAAAAGTCTCTGTGTTTTGTCTAGTAGACATTTCATAGTGATCTGTCTGGTTTTGGGCCACCAGATGAGAGCCCCATAGCAAATCATAGATCTGATAATGGCAGTGTATAGCCAAAGAAAGATTTAAGGAGAAAGACCCTACGTCTTTCCCACCGCCCTTCGGCACTGCCAGAAAGCCAAACTTGCTTTGTGTAATTTGTTTTTGATGTGGTTTCCCCAATTAAACTTGTGCTCTAGAGTAATGCCCAGATACTTAACCTCCCTCACTAGTTTTGGGGAAATTCCATTCAAAGTAGGGTAGATCATTTTACCTAGTTTCCTTTTTCTGGTGAAAAGAACCAGCTCCGCTTTGTTCGGGTTTACCGTCAAATCGCAATATTAATCGATAATTTGTGTTTTGAAAAGCATTTAAAATAAAATAAACTTCGGCAGTAATTTTTCAGGAGTTTTTCAAAAGGAACCATTGTGGATAATTACGATATTCATTCCAATAGAGGGAGTTTTTATAAACGGTTTGATACCAAATAATCCGTAATTCGTTCACAAACACCGTACCTACATAAAAAATAACTTTTATAAGATTTTCTAATCAATAAATTACAATTTATTATACGAGGTGATTCTGTGTACTCAGGGCCGGCCTAAGTAATACGCCGAGCGTCACATCGGGCAAGTTTCTTTATCGCGCCTAAAAAAGGTTTAAAAACTATAACGGTCTTCAAATGGAGGAGAGGTATTTTTAATAATATTTATAGTGCCGCACCTTATTTTAATAGTGATTGTGAATTGAATTGTGTTAATAGAGATGCATATAGAGATGCATTTATTATTAGACACTATACTTGATACAAATACATGCCAGGCCGTACGTGATATGGACTGGAACAAAGTATATTATGTGAGTTTTACTTGATGCCACTAGTGTACTGAACGCTTTAGTGGATATAAAACAATCCAATTTATGACGAAAAGCTCAATAAAGCTTTCTGGTGTTTCCTAAGGGAGGTGAAGCCTGTAGAAAGTGGTTTCCTGAAGAGAGTTTATATTTATAATGTCTCTTAAACTTAAACTATTAGAATACTCCCCTAAACACGTAGGTTTATTTTGATTTTAAGAGAAATGATTAAATTTTATAGTTATTTACAGAGAAATGTACTCTTGTCAAAAGCGGGCTTTACCTACACGTTCAACAATATTGACAATACAGTCGTCAATCCTCGTACCAACCAGTCTCAAACTTACCCTCCTTACACGATAAATATTATTGACAGTAGTTTTGTCAATAAATTTGCTCTTTGCTCAGTACCTCTGTCTGTGCCTAACGAGCAGGGTAAATTTGTGTGATTTTATTCGGTTATTTCTGAGTTTTATCCTTCCAAAACATGGATAATCATACAAAAGGTTGCATATCTATTATTTTGGCGCTTGGAACTACTCGTCGAGTAAAACGCAAACGCTAGATGAATGAGGAATGATTAAAGAAGGAAGAAGAATATTCTCATCTAGTAATGTTGCAGAAAATAAGCATCGGCGATGTAAAAGACTTCAAAAACTACTTCCGAATAAAGAATTTATAAAACTGTTACAGATGGTTGAACCGTTTTTGAAAAGTGAGGGCGTGAGAGCACAAAAAATATGAAACAAAACATAACTGTTAAGGAAAGATAAGCCTTAACCCTGAGAAGAAATTTTGAATTTGAACAGTTCTACTACTGGTTCCGTCGACTCGAGCTGCACTGACTTCTAAAACCTCTCAAGAAACAACAAGCCAAAATACGTCTTTGAGTACGGTGTGCAAAGTATAATTTGTTCGTATACTGTTCATTTTCAATTTTACATCATTTCTCGCGTAAGGGTATGAAAAGCTCAAGAGATGAATTTTGGCTGTTTTCTTTAAATACATTGAGTTGGTCGGACTCTACAGTTCTGGGGATAGTTCGTACCGCTCGATGAAGTTGGGAAGAGCATCTTCGCAACTTGTTCCTCACTGGAACCGAATAAGCCAACAGTATCTTCATCGTTGGTCATCGTTACCTCCACAAGAGAGCAACAAAAACTAGGTTTTTAAAAATTATTGAGGATCTCCCCTACACCGTCAATAATATTGCCAATAGCTCGTCTCCTTTCTAAGTATTGAAGCCCAAAATACAGAAAATCTAGATTTTTTCAATACTCGATCAATATCGACCGCTAATCCAGTTTTTCATTTTATACTATCAAATTATTGTCAATACCACGCTAAACATCTATATAGAGCTCATCGTTTTATATTAAGATCTCAAAGGATTTCGAAAAGAAAATTAGACCATAAGTTAAACTTTTCAAATTTTCTATCGCCTAAAGCTTGATTATTCTGATAAATTTGCAGTAGTGGATAAATTTGGTAAATTTTTATGGGCAATTTTGTAACTAATTAACGATTATATTCTTTAATTGAAATGAAGTGACGACAAAGCAACAAAAAATTAAATAAAATGAATAAAATAAAGTGAAACCGTGTAAGATGTAATTAAATAACAAATCATTTAAAATAAAAATTTTCAACACCTGCCTTAAAAGTGAGTTTCTACAAAATTAGAGTTCATTAAAATATTAAATACCCCAATTGTAATTGTTTATGCAATTTTTTAAAAACTGTGACGAATGTATGATTTTTTATGGTAGCTGCCTTGGTGCTTAAAATTCAAACCGTAATGTTATCAATTTAATGTGCTTTCCGTTAGTTTCTTTCAAATTAAGATACCTACGTTAAAATTAAATGGTCAACTTCTTAAAAAGCCACCTTGCTTTAAAACAATAAATTACTTTTTTTTGGTAAGTAATATAAGTTTGCAAAAAGAATTCAAAAGTAATAGGTAGTTATTAACTTTTCAAAATGAAATATAAAAAAGCAGGCGGGAAATTAGCAAATGGTTTATTAAATACTTACAAACCTCTTACAATAGAGTGTCTTCGAACCGAATAGAGTTCTCAGTTCTCACAGAAGGTGCAAATCTCAAAATGGACAAAAACGTTTTACAATTTCTCAAAACCACTTATTGGGAGGATTTAGTTTGCTTTTTCTCTACAGTGTTTATACCTACTAGGTCATTACGTCATTACCAATTAGAACTACTTTGTAAGTTGTAAAGTGGCGTACATCATGGACCAAATTATAGCTTGTTTTATACCGTATGTTCTATTTCGAAACCGCGTATAGGACAAAATTGCATGAAGACTCTTAAATTTCCGCTTTTGTCTCTGTCACAAACTTTACGTGAACTACGTAGAACATGTGGAACAAAATATTTTTTTAAAAGTTTTAGATCTTGTGAATGCGTTTTGGCAATTGGATTGGATTGGAATGGTTTATGGCAGAGATAACCTAAATTTAAGATTTTTCATGTAGCTTCTCTATGCTCCGATTTAAATTGCAAAAACGATACATAATACGGCATTAGATAAGAAATAATATTACATTATGTGATACATGTATTATCCATGAAACGAACGAGTAAATATTCTTTCAACTGTAATTTATTTTTGCAACTTTCAACTGCGAAAACGAAAAGCAAATCATTTTTTTCCCGGACAATCAAAAATTTGTTCTCACCCCAATAACAACATGGGTGTACTATTATTATAGTAGGTATACTATAATGTAGGTACATACATTCATGTTTACATGTTTTATGTGGAATTAATATCATTCATTTAAAGTGAAAGCATCGGTGTAATTTTGTGGTAAGTTGATGATGTAGATATAAAAGATTCAAATTCTACGCTATACATCTCCTGATGGTTTACTTTAATTTTTATGCCAGACACCTTCAAAAAAGGGCTTTGTTAAGGTACTGGTAATATATATACTTAGCATTTTGGTCGTTTTCGAAAGCGTGAGATTTTTTAATATTTGATTTTATAAGAGATACTCTACAAAGCTTCTCGGATACCGATACAGTACACCAATATTTGTTATTTTTTTCTACATCAAAGCAAGCCGTACAGAATTGTGTAAGAGTGTTTTTCTTTTGTCTTTTGTTCTTTTACTTTCCAAAACTAAGGTAAAAAAGTTCAGCCATGCTTTTTTATAATAATTAAACGAGCGTTAATCTATACTTTTTTATAACATAAGTTATACTATTATAAGCAACTGTATAGTTATTAACTAGTAAAATAGCAAAACCAACACCTGCCAATTTGACATTGGTTATTTATACATATTGCCTTGAATCTTTTCATTAGATCTTATCTAAATGTTAACAAATTTTAATAAAAATTATTGCTATAATCACTGAACGAGTTCGGTAGCGGCATAAACAAAATAGGAATTTCGAATATTTTATTTTAAATAGAGAAATTCAAAGTAATTTTATAATTTTTACCGTACGTAATTATTTTAATTTTCACCATTTAAAAAATTGTTGCAGGTTGCAGCTCTTCTTACTGATTATTGATTATAATAGCTAATAAACCCTTTCTAATACTATTTGATACGTTGCCTATTGTAGACTTTACGAAATTAGCTATAGTACGCTCGCTAAATTATCGTGAAGGTAATGTGGCTAACACTACACCTTACATTACGCTTCTAACTGTGTATACTAGTGTACTGTGCCACATGCACGAGTGTTCTTGATTTAATTACACATTACACAAGTGCACCTTGGGACCGAAATAACGCTAATAGTTAACTAAAGAGCTCATCTTTAAAAATGTCCAATTAGTTATGAATTATGAAACTTTACATAGTACCTACTACTTATTTGGTATTTGGTGATGTCTAGTGAGGAATATCTTACAGGTCTGCTGATTCAGAGGTGAGCTTTAGCAGCAGTGGTTGAAGACATAATATGTGTTGGGTGGCTGGTGATTAGTTAATTAGTTGCGTCACGATTTGTTGAAAATAATTTTAAAAAAAATTATTGAAAAAGTTACCTACCAGTTGTCTCACTATCACACTAATTAGGAACTAGGATAGGATGAGTTGAAAAGAGTTGTACAAACAAGCAGAAGGTGACATTTGGAGTAATTAAAATGTAATATGAACAAAATAGCTATACTAATATCCTAGAACTTGAATACTGAATAATTGATAAAACTACGATTTTTCGTTAATATCTCGAAAACTATGGGTTGGAGCTGAAATATGATAACATACAAAATAAAAGCTGATAAAATTTGCTATAAAAATGAATATGAGCATATTTTTCGTATTCCTAAAATTTACTAAGTTATAAGATGTTGAAAATTGGTGTCCTTTGTGCGAAACCACCAATACAACTGTCTGCTTCAATGACGGTGGATTTAAAATATTGACCTCATGGTATGACAACAGAAAACCAGATGAAAGTGATCGTGAAAACCTGCTGCAGAAATATTGCGGCACCTGCGACAGGATATACAGAACAATTTTTACAACACATCCATCTACCCTTCAGGCAGTAACTTTGTTTTTCTGAAAACACTGAAGGAAATGCATTTCGATTTCAATTGTTTTCCGCGGTATTATTTCTGCGATGCGACAAATTAACAGATTCAAACATGAGGTCTGGAGGGACGTGACAGGTATCGTGTTAGTTCTCATGGTACACTAAAAGTATAAAGAATTGTGATGGAAAATTTAAAAATGCGCCAGTTGAATGTGATGAAAATGTGATTTTGAAAACAAACATCAACTTTAAACGGCCTATAACTAGGTAAAATTTAGGAATACAAAAAAGATGTGTATATTAAATTTTGTAGAAAATTTAATCAGCTTTAATTTTGTATATAGTCACGTTTCCGCTCCAACTCATAGTTTTCGACATATTAACGAAAAACTAAGTGCCGATGAAGCTCAACTCTGATTCATCAAGACTTTTAAGATAGTCATCACTAGGCACCTAGAAATGAGAAATAAAGTTTCAAAACTATTGGATTTTTTTTATGTGAAGCCCATTTTTGGTTTTAATTGCCTGGAGTAGGATTATAAGTTATCAGGTTCAGGTTCAGTTAGCGGGTCTAGGACTCGAGCTTCGAGCCTATCACTTCTTATTATAGCTATAGGCTATAATGCAGCTGGATTCGAATCAAGAACCCACATAGTTGAGTCTAAACGCTCTTAGGCCCAGTTGTATAAACGAGCTAATCTGGGAGTCAGAGGTCAGAGTTAACTCGGCGATTAACCTAAATTCAACATAAATAACAACTAATTCTGAGTTAAATTGAAATATATTTGAAGAATATTGATGGCTTACCCCTGGACCAAGTGCCTACGAGCTAACCTAATCTAATCCACGCTAAGATTTAACTTTATATTTAGATCGTGAAGTTAACTCTGACTCCCAGATTAGCTCGTTTATACAACTGGGCCTTAAGGCCCGCCTAGACCCAAGGTTTCACTCGACGTTTTGCCTGCACAGTTAAAACCGTTCAGTTAAAACGTTGCGTGTGGACTGTGGACGTTTTTACTCGGTTTTATGTCGAGCAAAACTTCGAGTAATACCTTGCGTCTAGACGGGTCTTTAGCCGCTCGGTATTCCTGGTCGTTCAAGAGTACCAAAAGAGATTCGTAAGCAAGGGCGCCGGCAGGGGAGAGCAAGGGTGGGCAATCGCCCCCCCCCCCTGGATTTTGATTATTTACAATAAAATTCATCAGTTTTAATTGGAAATTTCCTTCCTTAATAAACATAATTCCTGCTATTTGATAAATTAAAAAAAATAAATATCAGCATATGACACATTCTTCATTCGTCTAATAAAAAATAAAACACTCACCGCAGAAGTAATCCAATAGCTAATAAATAGTCAGCAAATATTTAAAACAATTTTTGAAACTGCTAAAAAAATTGCAGACAATTTTGATATAAATTTAACAGTACCTCGCATTATTCAAAACCAAACCCACTGAGCAAATTTTACTACCAAGTCCCCAGAAGATTATTGTCGAATTTATTTATTTACTCCGTATTTAGATTCTTTGATTTCTTCGTTAGAAATTCGATTTTCGGAGTCTAATAGAACACCAACTTTTTTATGTAATACTACATCCGGGTAGAATCAAAAATTTGAAGTTATGTGAGTATTAAGAAAAAATTGAAAAACTGGAAAGTGTTTACCGCGAAAATGTACTACAGTGGAACTTCCTTAACTCGAACTTCTATAACTTGAATTATTCCCTAAGTCGAATTTTCAGTAGGAACACTGACGTGTTGTTGGCTTTTTAATGTATTTTTATCTCTCTAAGTCGAATTTCGAATTTCTTTAACTCGAATATTTCTATAACTCGAACTACCATTTAAATCGCAACTCGAATTTTTCGGGGAAGTCCCTAATTATGAACAGTCAGTTAAGTATTTTATAACATTACTTATGAAATGAATCATAAACATGTTCAGTGACAACTAGAACTTATTAGCGTGTGTATACGGGAAAGATAAAACCAAGACATTGCCGCCCAGAAACTAGAAATAAGGTTGAAAATGAAAAACATTTTTAAGAAAAAAGCAAACATTATAACAAAAAAATTACCGACGACATTTGAAATAAACAAATATTTTTTTGTAGTGTTTTTTAGTGTATTTTCTGTAACTCAAAATTTCTCTAACTCGAATTTTTTTTCTCTTCCCTTGAAATTCGACTTATGGAAGTTCGACTGTATTAAAAAATAAAAATCAAATTATCGAAAATGTTATTGACGAATTTGGAAAAGATAGGAGAAGAATCAAGTTTTTATTATCTAACAATTAAGTATCATCTTTTAAAGATTTATTATTTGTTGTTTTTTTTTGTTGTGCCATTCTGTTAGGCTTTAAATAAAGATCCAAATTTTCTGTTTCTTTTATAAACTTATGTAGTAGGTACTATTTTGTTTACAATTAAAGTTCAAAAAAATTTTCTTTACAAAAAAAATTTGCCCTCCCCTACATTTTATTCTGCCGGCGCCCATGTTCGTAAGTAACTGATATACTTATTTTTCATTTTTTCAACTTTCTTTCAAGTTTAGTTGATGTTTCGGCTACCCATTTACTTATACGATACAATGTAAATACGTAATATTTAATTATTTATGTAAATATCTGTAATTAATTGAATTTTACAGATGTTGATTAATTATGATATGTGATACTATACGTGCTGTGTAATATGACATGCGGCATGCGTTGCTGAAAGTAATCGCTAGTCATTAGTTAACTGGAAATATAACAGTGATCAAATTTTTTTAACACATTCCGTAGTAATAGAGAAAACGTAAAAAATAAATTTCGTGCTTTAACATACCTACCTACAACTCGATATTTATTTTTGAAAACGTAGGTACAACTCAAACACTTATGGGCTTTTAAACTTTTGAATAATTAAGTTCGTTATTACTTTTTGTATTTTTTAAATCGATTTACATCGTTACATTTTAAATCACTCACTAGATATATAGATATTTAATGGAAATTCGTAAAATATTTAAATACGGGAAGCCTTAGCTACTTATATTAACAATTGTAACATGTTATTGCCTATATAATAGATAGGTATATTTATACAATTTCAATTTTTTACAAGATCTACCATTGAGCTTTTCCAAGCTCAGTTTTGTGTATAAATTTGTTTTTCCGTAATAGTCCGCACTTCGACGAGATTATAATAAATATTTTGTACCTAACTGATTAATTTTACGAAAATTTAGTATGGGGATGTTAGTAATAGTCGTACAGGTAAGATCACCATGCGTATCACCCTCGGCACACGCCAACCAGATGTCACGGGTCGCCAATTTTACGCAGAATGAACTTGGAAGACCCCGTAGTGCATTGTTAGTCGGTGTTACAATTGTTTACTTCAAAATTTAATTACACGAAATTTGTCCCCTTCCAATAAGGACCGTTATGTTATAATAGATGGTGAGGCGGTTTCGGAGATACTAGGTCAGTATGGGACTAGACTATTAGAACTACGGTAACGGATTATGAAAACCTACGCATAGTACCGTGTGCCATTTGTCTGCAAAAGTAGGCTATAGATTTGACTTTTCTTTGTATGCTCGATGCTCGAATTAAAACGATGACTGGTGCAATGATGCGTAAATGACAAGGGGCAAAGTAAATTATAAAAATTGGCCATCAATTTAACGATTTATTATATTTAAATTAATGTACATAATTAAAAAATTATTAGGCGGGTTATACATCGTGTAATAAGACTAGATACTAGATGACTAGACTGTAGGTTTTATGAATTAATAAATAAATAAATAAATTAGTAAATTCTCAACAGATTTCGAGATGAAACTGAAAGTTACTGTCACTTATTGGGAAAATAAATTGTAGGTAATTATAACAATTTTATTGGCGATCCACCGTTTGTGATCCAAGCATCCAAGTTGTTTTGGTCAAAAAAATTTTATTTTATACAAAACGATTCTGATCTTGAAAATTAGCTCTTTCAGCTAGGCTCTCTCGCTCTCAGTGGTTTCGTCATCGTCATCGCCAACTCTTTATGTTCTAATTTCTAATAGCGTTTAGATTAAAGTGAAACACGAAATAGCGAAAGATCCTAGGTTATTTGGCTTTCAGTTAGGTCTTTTAATTACTTGTTTCTACCGTTCTTAGCCTCTAGCGTTCGTACTTACTGTGGATGGATAGTAATCTTAGAATTTGATAATGATCATAATTTTAAAACTGATTACTGATTACCAATTTGAAGTATTTGTCAAAAATCAGGATGATACTGATCTGATAGTGAAGTAGGTATGTCTCTATCGTAGGTATGGCGTTTTTGGCGTACTAAAAAATGATTCCTTGCGAATTTTTCTTTACAGTTGAAAACTAATAGATTGAAAATAAAAGTACCGGTCACTAGAAGTAACCAAGCGATTCTAAACGTAGATCTATATCTACGAGATTATAATGATTATCATTATTGCTGACTACAGGACATAAGACATAATGGCTAATAGACTCAAGGTGTATGTGTCTAGTATACTAAGGAACTACAATAAACGAATACCTTAAAATTGACTATAGCCATCCATAAGCCATACGGACGTAAGGACGTTATGTTATAATCATGTCGTACCCTAGGCAGAATAAATTATTTTTCACTTTTTTCTTGATGTTTTAGATTAGAAGAGGAGAATAATATTTAAAGTTTCAACTCTACTGAAATTGAAAAAGTTTAAAAATAGCCAATAATTACCAATAATGAACGTGTAGCGCCCTCTTGTGACGACTTGTTATACTTTTTCTAAATATTAATGTTTCCAATACATATTTCTTTTATCGATTTTGAATTGGTCTTCTATTAAAAATTATTTTTTATAATATTTGATTAAAATTATATTTGAGACGTTAGAAATCAACGAAGTGTAACCTAGCACGTGTGGATGCCACATGCATATGGAGCGCCTCATGTTCACACATGCATGTCGGTCTTCCTATTTCCTATTTAATCCATGGATTCAGTTGGTGAAATTGTGACATTTGATTGCTTTAAATAATAAAGAGGCATTAACATAAATTAAATGGGACGTTTAACACTCGAAATAGTACTTACCTACCGAATTTTTAATCCACTTTCGTGCATTGAAGAAATCTTTCGAATTATATTTTTTGAATAAAAACCGTTTTCATTTTAGTCTTTCATACAGACTTCTTATATGAATACATATATCATGATTTATATAGCTTAGATTAATTTACTCATTTGTATTGATGTAGAAGTGGGTTAATTGAAGTTTTTTGATTGTATCACCTGTCGTATACCATGTCATTATAAGGTGTGCTTACTTACTGACTTTATTGTCTTGAGTAATTTATAAAAGTAAATAAAAATTATTGGTAAAAAAATAACTTAATTTAATTAAAAAATAATAAACCTAATTTTATAAGATCTACCAACTATACTAACAATTTTTTAATTCTCACTTTTTGACTTTTTCTAATTGGCAAAATCAGATTTATGTTTGATTTATCTAGAAATAATTCCATTTTCTTTAAACTGATTAATTTTGAGACGAGATTTAGACGAAATTAGTTAGAATTTCTAGCTCAATATAATCCTGCAATAAACTACAAAATATATTCTCCTTATGTTGCATTTCCAAAAGCACATAATATCAACGCATTGACTCCTGAGCGTTATGCAACTAATAATACAATTACCTGACACTCGCCTAGAAGTAGTATAAATTTATTCGAAAATATACACTAGTAAAGAAATGTACAACTTTGTTTGTGGCAATACGGAAAGGAACATAGTTTAACGCGGCTTAAGGTTTATAACCAAATTATTTAGTGTGGAATATCCCCAAAAGCCAATTTTATTCCACGTTCTTCGTTCTTTTATAATCCCAAAAATTATGTTGGTAAATAGATTAATTCGCTACTCTCTTCCTCCCTTGTTGTTTGAGCACCATTTTAGCAAGATTTAGATAGATTTATCTATTTATACCTTCAGTGATGATAATACCGTTGTTATTCCTAAGGATTCAGATATACTAATTTCGGTAGGTAAAGTTCTCGGTGACTTACGCCACCAGCAGAGAGGTTACAATAGTGAATAGATGCCACCCATAGAGAAGTCAAGTAGATGCATAATTGTTGAAATCTGCGTTTACCTGCATTGAAAGTTCGGGTCTTAACCAAATTTAATTTTTTTCAACAAAACTTGTACCTATTTGAATATTGAATGTGGTTGTATTTGAAAAGACAACATCTGGGGGTGTCCGGCAGGTAAATATTAAAATCCATAAAAGCTCTAAACAGACTTCAACAATTACCTACCTACTTAACTTCTCCAAGAGAGGCATCTATTCACTATTGTAAGCTCTCTGCTGGTGGCGTAAGTCACCGAGGACTTTACCTACCGAAATTACTATACACCTACCTGAGAAGGAGCTGAAGATAATGATACACAAATAGTAGATCTATGAAGTAGGAAGTAGTACCTACTACCTAAGTAAATGAAACTAGAGGTATTTTTAAAACATTATTTTATATTTTCTGGCAGTGTTTATTTAATAACATATTTCGAAAATAAGCTGAAAAATATAATGTTTCGTTTTTAATTCGCCAAAACTGTTGACTAGTTACAAAAATTTGGTATTGCAAAATGTAAAACAACAAGAACGGCTTAATAATGGCATTTCATTTAGCATAATATTGTAATTACAAATAATATTCCGTAAAATAGCACCAACGAGAGAACTAATTAATTTATAAAAATAATTTTAGTTTCTAAAATATACTATGTATTAATTGAATGCATCTTATAGGTAACACTTGAAGTTAAGTGTTGTTAAGTCTAGACAATTAAAAGCAATTTATTAAATTAAAAACAAATAAAGTAACTCGATTATGCACTAATATCAATACATATACATATTAAACATTATTATTACCTAAACTAATTATGGTACAATTTTTTTACAATCTCTTTAAGAGTGTACAAAAGTAAAAAATTAAATGGCACAGCAGATCAGTTTAAGCATTTTATAAAAGCTTATACTCCTTTGTAAGTATTTAGCCATCTAGACATTTGCCATTACTCAAAAGTCACATGGCTAAATACTTAGCTCATTCGAGGAACACTTCGATAATAATTTGAACACAGCGAGGTGTTTTTCATTGAATATAAAGGGCAGTTGTTCATTAAAATTATTCGATTTTGCCACAAACATTTAAGTAATCTATTACTCGTACAAATAGGCGGCAAACAAAAAAATGGTTATCTAACAAAAACAATTATAAACTATTCGTGCGTTATCAACAACACTATTTTTACGTATTTTTTAAGCACACTTGACATCGACTAACACGATCGCGAACGTTACCTGCTTTCAGAGTTTGTCTCTGCGGTATCTGGAACTGCTGATTTTCTTCGATAGTTGCCAACCAGAAACTTAGTTTATTAGCGAAATAATGACAAGTACCGCCGGCTCCGTTACATTCGATAAATGGTGTTGCTCTGAAGTCTTCTAAGCACGACCCTGGACTTGACAACGATTGACCACCTCCTTCTGCACCAGCAGCGGTGTGCTGTTAAAAAGTTATTTTAAATAACAGAAACGACAAACCCAAGAACAAAAATTACCATAACAAAACTGTAACCTATCCATAATCCACTCCATCCGTTTGGACACGCTGGTAATGCATGCGACTGACTGTGTACGGCAATGACATTTGCTGGGGCTTCACAAACTACACATCTAGAAATATACTGTCTTATAGCAGTTTCTTCGACTGGCATCATTGGCATTGGAGCACTTGTCGAGAGCCAGTACGAACGATCATTTCGACTAGCATAATTACAAACATTATTGAAATCGCAGAATAAGAAGGGCATGGTGGAGAATTTTTTAACGCACGATCCCGCTAATCCGAGATCTTGATGATGAGCTTTTTCGTTTCCTTCGATGTATAACAACGAATAACCGTCCCATAACTTAACGTGCCCTGCTTCGCAAGAAGGCACGTCAACGGTTTGACTGTGCTTGACTAGTAAAATTCCTGTAAGATAATCTGAAGCGGCTTCACAAGGTGCACCCGACTCTCCTTTAGCACCGGTTAGTCCTATGGCACCTTCTATACCTGGCAGTCCGTCGAAACCTCTGTCTCCCTTTAATCCGGCTGATCCTGGTTGTCCCGGAATTCCATCCTGTCCGGGAAAACCCCGGTCTCCTTTCTCGCCTGGAGCGCCAGGTAAGCCGTCTACGCCAGATAATCCTCGTTGCCCTGGTATGCCGGGAGGTCCGGTAAGACCCCTTTCTCCTTTAGGACCAGGATAAACTAGTCCTGAGTCCCCCTTATCGCCTTTTAAACCTAATAACCCTTGTAAACCGGCTGGGCCAGGTGGTCCGGGATATCCTCTTTCACCTACTGGACCAGTAGGGCCTTGACCTCCGGGGAAACCATCTAAGCCTGAATCTCCCTTAGCGCCTGGAATTCCAGGTTGCCCTGGCAATCCCGACAACCCTCTATCTCCCTTCTGCCCAGGTACACCTATAACGATAATTTACGCACGATAAATAAATGTTTACGAGGAATAAATATCATATAAAAATACCTATAAGGCCAGGCGAACCACGATCGCCTTTATCTCCTTGGAAACCAAACGGACCTTGTTGGCCCGGCCTACCAGGCTGACCATCTGCGCCTGGTAACCCGGGTAGACCTTGATTGCCTCTATCTCCTTTAGGGCCAGGTGGTCCGAGTGGACCGATGGCTCCCGGTACGCCGGCAGTTCCAGGAAGTCCAGGATATCCTCTTTCCCCTTTATCTCCAGAGCTACCAGGTATACCATCTCTTCCACTTTTACCGGGTAAACCTGGCAATCCCTTTTCTCCCTTAACAGTTAAACCTGGTGCACCTTGTGTGCCTGGATAACCAGGCTCACCTGAAATAAACAAAACCGTGTAATAATTTATTAACAATTAGCTTTAAAAGTATAATAAATACCTTTAGCACCGGGACCTCCAGGTAATCCTGCAGTGCCTTGAGGCCCTGGAAAGCCGGAATCGCCTTTTTCGCCCGAGAACCCAGGTTGGCCCGAAATTCCGGCATTTCCTTTTTCCCCTGGTCTACCATGTTGACCCGGAGGACCGGGCTCTCCATTATCGCCTTTAACTGTGTAAACTGGCCCAGGTGGTCCCCGCTCTCCTGGGCGACCTTCGAGACCAGGAAAGCCGACCGGCCCAACGGGTCCGGATAATCCTCGTTCTCCTTTGTTTCCATCTATGCCGTTTTGTCCAGGGAATCCTATATTGCCTTTCGCTCCAGGATAACCTGCAGGACCCGGATAACCGATGTCTCCCTTTAAGCCGGGCGCTCCGTCGATTCCATCCATACCGGGTTGACCTCGTTCGCCTGGATATCCTCGATCGCCCTTAACTCCCATTAATCCCGGCGGCCCTAAAAAGACACAATAGTCAATAAACGGATTACAATAATATAAATGCACGAACTAATACCTTGATTTCCTTTTAACCCGGCTGGGCCAGGAATGCCATTCAAACCCGGTAAACCACTTTCTCCTTTTTGTCCACTAGGACCTGGTGCACCAATTCCCGGTAAGCCGGCGTCACCTTTAAGTCCAGGTAATCCATCTCTACCTGGCAAACCCTCGGCACCTCTTAGTCCGGATATACCGGGTTCTCCTTTTTGACCTTTATCGGAAGTACTACCAGGCTCTCCCTTTCTACCTGGTGCCCCAGACAATCCAACATCGCCTTTTATACCTGGTTGCCCGACTGGACCAGTTATACCTGGTGGTCCTAATGGTCCAAAGTCGCCCTTTTCACCAATTAATCCTAAATTAATAAAATAACTTTCAAATTAATTTCATTAATCGTACACCCCTTGTAAAAAATACCTGGAAGGCCTGGAGGTCCTAATAGTCCTGGAGGACCGGGTTGTCCGGGATAGCCGTTTTCGCCTTTATCTCCTCTTTCTCCTGGACGCCCATCGAGTCCAGCTATACCAGGAGTACCTGGTAAGCCTCGAGGACCTGGGAAACCTTTTGGACCGTCCGATCCCACGACTCCGGCATCTCCTTTAGATCCAGGGAATCCTGGTAATCCAGCACGACCTATTTCTCCTTTGGAGCCTACTTCTCCTTTTAACCCATCATAGCCTGGACGACCCGGAGGCCCTTGTATTCCTGAAGGACCAAGAGGTCCCGTGTCTCCTTTTTGACCCGGAGTTCCAGGTAAACCACTAAGTCCGGGGTTGCCCACATCGCCCTTTTCTCCAGGAGATCCTATTACAAATATTAATTAAAACACAAATTAGCCGATTTAACTCTACATGAAAGTTGTGGGGCTTCAAAGTTGAGTTTTTAAATTTAAATTTTTGTTATAATTAGGAATCTGAATTTACCTGGCAATCCTGATGGTCCGTTAAGTCCAGTTTTGCCGGGATATCCTGGCAATCCCTTCTCTCCTTTTTGACCAGGGTAACCGACTGGTCCTGGAGGCCCCACTGCGGGAATACCAGATTCTCCCTTATCTCCTTTTAGTCCGCCAGGACCGGGGAATCCTCGTTCACCATTTCTACCTGGTTCTCCAGGAAAACCAAATGGTCCTGTATCCCCCTTTTCACCTCGAGGGCCAGGATTTCCTCTTTCACCAACCGGTCCAGGTGGACCTGATTGACCGTAAGGTCCTCTTTCTCCTGTTAAGCCGGGCAATCCTTTGTCTCCTGGGAGGCCATTAAAACCAGGAGGGCCTGGCTCGCCTTTGGTCCCTTTCTCGCCTTGATTGCCTTTAAATCCTTCTGTTATCGGAAGCGGACACTGACCTGGTGCTCCTTTGGGTCCAGTTCTACCGGGTTCTCCTTTAGAACCGTTAGATCCAGCAGCACCTGGGTAACCCGGTTCTCCTCTTACACTCGTCCCTTTTTCTCCTTTGGCGCCGGGCACTCCAGTTTCACCAGGTCTACCGTCGGACCCTGGGAAGCCTTGATACCCAGTATCACCTTTAGTACCGGGCAAACCCAGTAGTCCAGAAGGACCTACTGGGCCAGGCGGTCCTAGCGGACCTTGCGGTCCAGGTAAACCTGGATTCCCGCGTTCGCCCTTATCACCTTTTTGTGCTCGAACTAAGTTATCTGGAATTGTCGCTGGCTCTCCCTTATCGCCGTCGTATCCAGGCGGCCCGATTTGACCATCTTTACCCTATTAGACCAAGTTTAATATAAAAAGTGGTTTATGGAACCTGTGCAAACTACTTAATTATAACTAAATAATCATTACAGAATTAAATGTGACTTTTTTGAAAATTAATTTGAAATTTAAAAAAAAAGCGGGCACAATTAATACACAATAATAATAATAATAATAGACCTGATTCAAAACCTCATCGACTTACGCAGAAAACCAAATTTCGTAAAGCGCCGTAACCAAGGTTATACACCAACCTAAACACACGGATTGGGCATCTCTTTTCAACGCTTACTCACTTTCCCTTCTGCGTATCTAGGGTCAGTGTGGTTTCGAAAGATGTCTACGTCAATGAATAAATTGAAAATACTACTTACAGGCGGCCCTGGTGGGCCTAGTTGACCAATCAAACCATCTGCTCCTACTTCTCCAGGGTATCCTTTTTCTCCTACCGGTCCACGAGGTCCAGGCTGTCCAGGTAGACCATCAAAACCTCGATCTCCTTTAATTCCTTTACTCCCATGTATACAATCTTGACACCGTCCACCAATATCGCCTTTTATACCCGGAAGGCCAGGAATTCCTGGATTACCTGGTCGGCCTGGGTTTCCTTTTGCTCCAGGGTAGCCGGCCTGACCCGGTGCTCCTGGTATGCCTTCTAATGCGTCTCCTGGGCTACCTCTAGGTCCTGGATAGCCCTTCTCTCCTTTAGCACCTCTTAAACCATCTCTTCCAGAAATACCATCGGCTCCTTTTGCGCCCTAAAAATAAAATAATTAAACTTTGGAAAAGTAATGTATATGTATTTTTTACAGGAATAGATAAACCCTTTTCTCCAGGAAATCCTCTAGGCCCTTGAGCACCTTGAGGACCAGGAAATCCACGTGGCCCTTCGCCTCCTGGAAAACCAATTGATCCCGCGTCGCCTTTTGTTCCTTTTTCGCCAGGCAAACCTTCCGGACCGGGAGTTCCTGGTACTCCTGGGCCTCCTGTTAAGCCCGGAGGACCTCTTCCTCCTTGATCTCCATCAAAACCGTCCATTCCTTTAGGTCCTATAGGTCCAGGATAACCTCTTGGGCCCTGAGGCCCAGGTGGTCCTGGCCTACCCTTACCACCTCCTGGAGGTCCCGGAGGGCCCCTTAGTCCTTGCGGTCCTACTGGCCCACCCCTACCAGGTTCACCTTTTATACCTGGACGTCCTGATAATCCTGGCAAACCTTCCATTCCTCGATCTCCCTTTTGACCTGAAGGTCCTACTGTACCTGGAAAACCATCTCTCCCCTAAAATATAAATTTATTAGATAGTTAAATTTAGTTCAGTAGGTACTTTTAGCGTACTCTAGGTCCTGGTGCTCCTACTAAGCCCTTTTCACCTTTCATTCCGGATAAACCTGGAAGTCCGTAATCACCTTCAGGGCCTGGTTCGCCCTTTTGTCCTTGAGGTCCAAAATCACCGTGATCGCCTTTGTCTCCCTTCTCTCCCATCGGACCTAATGTGTGAGTATCCCCTGTATGTGGCAATACTGCAGCTTCTCCTTTAATTCCTGTCTGTCCCTTTCCACCTTTTTCACCTTTCTGACCTTCATAGCCTACTCCCATATTACCTTTTTGGCCTTTCAAACCAGGAGGACCCCTAGGACCCTTCAAATAAATGTTATATTTCGTTATTGTATTTGACAAAATTGGTTTTATTTACAATAGCTCCAACATCTCCTTGAATACCCGGTAAACCAACTGGGCCTATCGGACCTGGAAGACCAACTGGCCCGGTTACGCCGTTAAGACCTGGTTCCCCCTTCTGTCCTTTCAGATTTATTTCACAATGTGCAGGTTCTCCTTTATTTCCTTTAATTCCAGTTATGCCTGGGTATCCGCGTGGACCCGGATCGCCTTGAAATCCATCTATTCCAGGTTCGCCCTTTATAAAACAACAAGTACCCGTATTGGTTATAACATGTTACAAATTTTATGATAATTAATTACATCAGTGCCATTACATCCGTCAATACCGGGTATACCGGATGGTCCTGGAGGTCCTTGTATTCCCGGAACACCGTTGATACCAGGAAACCCTGGAACGCCTATTTTACCGCGATCCCCTTTAGGTCCTCTTGGACCTCCGGGTCCGGGCTCCCCCTTTTCACCTTTTGCTCCCATAGGTCCTTCTTGACCTGGGAATCCTCTTTGACCTTTTTCTCCGTTTATACCAGGCAAACCAGGGAATCCCTAAAACAGATTAATATTATCAATTCTTTTTTAAGTGAGTATTTGAGAAATTTTACCCTGCTTCCTTTTTCTGCAAAGCATTTGGGAATACATCTTTCGCTACCGTTTTTTGGTCCTAAAGCACTGTTAGGCGCGTTATAAATATCATAACTGCTATCATACGGCCTTCTACTTTCATAAGGACTTGAAGCATACGAACCACCTCTACCATAACTTCCACTGCTTGACGACCTGTAATTGGAATCTCCAGTACCACCTTGCGTGTTTGATGACTCGCCCAGATTCGAATTTTGTGATCTGTAATCGTAACGACTATCTCCAGTAGAACCTTGTGCATTTGAAGACTCTCCGCGACTCGAACTCGATCTATACTCGTAACGAGCATCTCCAGTAGCACCTTGTGGATTCGAAGGCTCTCCAGAGTTAGAACTTTGTGATCTATAATCGTAACGACTATCTCCAGAAGCGCCTTGTGGATTTGACGGATCGCCAACATTCGAACTTTGGGATCTATAATCGTAACGACTCTCTCCAGTAGCACTTTGAGCATTAGCCGAATCCCCACGACTTTGTGATCTAGCAGCATCATAACGACTATCACCTGAAACTCCCGAAACTCCCGAAGCTGCAGACGAATCTGTTCTACGAGAAGCATCATAAGGATTTTGTGCAGATCCATATGGGTATTGATCAGGTCGAATTGGTTGATTCGGGTATCCATGTTCGTAACTATTACTAGATGATCCTTGACTACTAGATGCATAGTACTGATTACTTCCCGGTTGTCCTTGTCCCGAACTTTGATACCTTTGCTCATCGGTAAGTTGTGCATTGGCTGACGCGCCTGCGGGAAGTGGAATTGGTGTCAGTTGAGAGTTGTTTATTTCTCTATACTCGGGGTATATATAATAAGGATTACTAGAAGATTGTCTGTTGGAATTATCATAAGGATTATTCCTCTGGGAATCGCGAGAATCGGTATTTTCAAAGGGATTTGTTTCGGCGACATTTTGTGCACTAGATTGACTGTTCGAATTTGCACTACGATTATCGTCATAAGGTGGTCCGTAACCGTTTAATCGTCTGTAATCACTATCAACTTCATTTTGTGCAGATCTATTATCTGCGGGATCTCTAGATTGAGAATCTTGCTCACTACCTGTGTTAGGATAATAATACGGGCGTCCGCTGTATGGATCACTTGCGTACAATCCTGTTCTATTATTTGGATCTACTGCTAAACTTGATGATTGCTGAAAATAAAAATAAATATTTCAAATTAGAAAATAATGACGAGTATCTACCTAACTAATCAATTTTGAATGGGCCAAGTAGAAATGCCTACTATAGTTTTTTCGATTAATTATCGGTTTCGTGGACGTATGTTACAGTAAATCAAACCGTTAGTTGATCAACTAAATTGATTTCTTGTCAATCATTTTACAAGTTCGTTATAATTAAAATGTAAGGGAACCTCAAGAAATTGTAAGCCTGGCTTAATTTTTTGAAAATAAATTCAAAAGAGTTCGATTTTTAATACGTAATTACGGTTTTGTTTCTCTATTCAAACTATGTAAATCCGAGATCTCAACGAGAGATCAAGACAAGTCGATGTTGATAATTGATAATTGATAGTGTTAATGCTTCTCAAAAATGAAATTTAAAACTGTACCTAATTGGAATTAGCTTAAATTACCTATTTATAATTTTGGTCAGTTAAATTTAATTTATTCTGGTTTTTATGTGACCTAATTGATAAACATGATGTATTAAAATTGAAATTGTTGTAATGAGCGAAGTTAAAATCAAAACATTTTTTTGAGCAAATTTCATAGACAAAAATACATAGACTAAAGTCTTGTAGTTACATAGATTTACATCCTACATTGAATTAATTCTTAATCTATATAAAACAAATGTCAAGACACCAAACGTGATGTCATAAAATTTGTAATTAAATTATGTAAGATGTAACATGCTAATACAATGTAGGCGTCTAGTAAATGATTTTTAAATGTTACGCGTTACAAATGTAATGAATGCATTTACCGTAAATAATTTTGTTGATACTATTTAATATTTAGTTTGTTTCGTTTAAATTTGATTGCGCGTTAACGCGTTAACTAAACTCATAAAATTTAAATTATAAAAATTGTAATTTGTAAATGATGGGAATGATCTGAGAATGCAATTCTGAGTGCATTTTACTTTTACGAATAGACATGTAATACAACACTAGAAATCAGTTTACGCTAGCTTAGCAACAACAAAGTGTTAATTGCAAGGTTTCGAGTTCTAGATATAATCACTATCTATAGCACTTTTCAAATATTCAAAAACCCTTAAAAATGTGAAACTCTTATTATAAGTAGTATACTATACTAACTTACGGAAAGTTCTCCGATACTGGAGAAAAGCCAAAGGGTAAAACACGTCAAAGAACCACAGCTAAGACCGCAACAAAGCAAAATAAAGCGTCATAATGTCATAATGCCAGTCACGTCACAAAAGAAAAAATTATTTAAACCAACATTAAGAAATACACCGATCAGTCTTTGCGCTCGCACAACATTTGCGTCAGCGATTCTCTCGTCCATCACGGCAGACTAATCTCTGTCCATCCAACAGATGTAGTTAAGCCACGCCCCCACAAATTTATGATTGCGCAAACCAACGAGTGCAACAACGCTGGAAAAATTCTATTTGAATGCCACTCGTTTGGGGGGAGGACAAAGAATAGACAACGTACACTGCCAAAACATTTCAATTAAGAAAACAATTTCGAAGTACCAAAGGAACTGTAGTTCTCTAGATTAACGCAGACCAAGGCATCTGTACTCAGCCCTGCTGATCAACCCCCTTCTAATGACGTCAACTACTTTGAAGCCTACATTAAGATTTTTGCCAACATTTTTTATTTTCGCCTTCGTGTGGCCAGAAACCCCTTATCATAGTAAATTATAGTAAATGCTAATTCCATGATAATAATATAGTGTTTACAGACAGACAGTCAGTTATGTATTCAGTTACAACTATTTCTTCTAAAATGGTGCTTTCCATGGGCGCCGGCAAGAGGGTGCAAGGAGGTGCACTTGCTCCCCCCCTGGCTTTTAAAAAACTTTTTTAAATTCGACTTTCATTTTTATTTATTAATAAATATAACGTATAACATAATAAATATGTCGTACAGCGACAACATCGTTAAATTCGGCGCTGGGTCACATACCTAATAAAATAGGCCCCGTGTTTTTAAGGGCTTCAAAGCAGCTCATTTTATAAGAATTGTCCAATTAAAATTTCTTTCTACCCATTTTGATTGTTGTAATTATTGGAAAATGCGTATAAAAGAGCTTTTTCGCCCGGGTTTGTCATTTAGATGTAAACTATAAATTAAAATTGATACCTAATAAGAAAATAGAGCCCAGGCCCCATTCATCATAGGTCAAAAGGAGTCTCGGAATTCTCCAATAATATTTTTTGTTTACCTGAAATAATTTTCCTACTTTGTTTTCGTGAAACATTTTTTTTGGAGACACTATCAATTGTTCCTAAAATTTCTAAACTTCATTTTAAGCCGTTTGACCTTGAACAATCAAACGTTTTCGCCTGCGGCGCTTTTTTTATTTTAGTCTTTTCTTCAAACGAGAGGCCCCAAAATTTGACAGCTCCGAGGGTTTCAAACACTATAAACACGCTTCTAAATAGGCCACGCCCCTTGCCAGACTCTTAAAAAAAATTTAACCCCCTTGTAAAATTTTCTGCCGGCGCCCATGGTGCTTTCAATTCTTGTAAGGCCCATGGTGAAAATTGTCAACTAATATTCGATTAAAATCAGAGAAATGCAATTGCCTTGGTTTGTCTTTATTAGAAGGCCACCTTTGCACCTTGCAATTGACGGATCCATTGAGAGGGGAGGGGTCACATCATATTCTTAAGACTATTTAACTCCTTTGAAGAATTCCTAGATTACCAGTCTCTGCACAAGAATACTTATTCGACCAAATTAATTTCTTATATTATCCGGCCGAAGCATAAACATTTAACTTTGGTAATACTATGGCAATATTGGATGAAATGAGAAAATTCCAATAAATTTTTCTATATTTTCCAGGGTGGGCGATGAAGTAGCGGAAGAGCTTTTGAGGTGGGCTGCCGCCCGCCCACCACTGCCCACCCTTAGCGCCGCTACTGCAATTGCTGCTACTTGCAGCAAAAATGCAACAAGCGGCCCCCACAGACCCCCTCAGTTATAGGGGCTTCTACATAGAAGTGTAGAAAAACAATTACTTATTACTGAAATTCAAAAATTAGAAACAATTTTGAAGTCATGGGTCACAAGAAATTTGGTTAGGTACGCCAAACGAGTCCATTAAATTAATTAAGTCAACGAATAAAATAACAAAACGATAATTAATATTAGATATTAATTTCAATCGTTACTCGTTACGTTTTAAATATTTTTAGAAAAAAACGCCGGCAAGTTACTTCCAGCTGGATTTAAATGTAAAAATAAATATATAATTCTAAAATTAGAGTGCATCATTATTTCAAAACAAATTAGAAACCACAAAACACAAAAGAAGAATAAACATTTGACTTCCCATAAAAAAAGTAAGATGCTTGTAGCAATAATAGCGAGGAAGCGAGGACAAAATATTTTTGCCAAAATAAAATCGAATGTAAAAATTTGTACCAAATAAATGCGCCCAAATTAGAAGATGTGGGTGATGGAATCGTTTTGAATTTCGGTTTCTTTTATTGTTAGTTCCGCCGAAAAGAATACAATAGTTTCTCGAACCGTAACAAACGAGAGTCCTTTTGTCCACGTTATAACTTACAACTTCCTTAAGGTGTTGGTCTTTTTGACAAATTTAAGAGTATATTGTATACGAGTTTGCTATTTTTTGTAAAACGAACTTCAAATTTCCTCATGAAGAAACTCGAGATCGATGCAATCGATCATATAAAGACGTGAGTTGGTGCGTTACAGACAGATTGATTATTTCGAATTGACAGAACGGTTCAAAATTTATTTTTCACTTCACATTGTTAAATCAACTTAGAGCGATGCTTAATGTAAGATTAAGTATTAAAGTAAGGATTAAGTTACCTACCAAAAATGTCGTAATTAAAAATAACAGAATTTAAGCTCAGCTAAATGCCATTTCCTGATTTCCTCTTCTTACCAAAGTTTATGAAATAATTTTGATTTGCTATTTATAACTAACAAAATTAGAGTTTTCGATTAATAGGTAGTTTAATGTTTAATTAAACTTTCACGAGACTTTAGTTGGATTTTATAAATAACTCACTTTGACTTTTTATGAACAATGTTATTGGGCTTTAAAATAAACACAAAAAACGTATGGAAATTTTTGATTCGTTTTGTTAATCGCCCCAATTATAAATAATTGCATAAGATAACTTAAAGTTTGATTACTGTTTCATTTATAAAAAAAATTAAATTGGTTAAAGTTTAAAATTATTTCGTGTTTTTTTTAACAATTATTAATTTTCAACAAGTGGTTTTTAAAAAATAATCAAAATTAGGCACTTACCGCCGATGCGCATATCGACAGCCCTAGAATGGATGCGACAAGTCTGCAAAAATGAATAATTAAAATTAATTTAAAAAACTAATTTATGACCAAACGTAGAGAACAAAAAAAATCGCCGTAAAACTGCAAGAGCGAGCCTTAAAACGATATTTTCAAAAAAACCGTAAAATCAAAAAATATTAATTTAATTAAATTTTATCTCAAAAAAAATTTTTTAGTAACCAAAAATTAAAATTTGCGTGAAACTTACCGCAATCCGTGGCCGGTCATGCTGACCCGCTACCCCAAGTCGGGGTTAATCACTATTAATCCTATGTGATGCTACACACGCGATATCGCGCGCCACTAAAAGCCCTTAGCAGAAGTCAAGTCTCAGAGGCGTATCTGGTCCCCTTGTGTCTCTCGCAAGAACTCCGCTCGCGAAACTAGCACTTTACTTAAGTCACTTTACTCGAGCAACCGACAAATGCAAGTTGATTTTATTGAACCTATTATAACATCTTGAGTTAACTCTTCGAATTTTTACACAAAATTCGTACAAAAACGTCGATTTTTTGTTATTTTGAGTTTGAAAATCCAAAATTGCGGAGAGATACAATACCGGAAGCTTCAAGAAGTGGGAGTGCGAGCAACAGATTTTTGGAAGAGGCCGAACATGGAGCAGTAAGCCATGCCGCCGTGGTTGAGATGCTGCCGGGCGCTGATCTTCGCCCTGGCATTAATTATCGTCATATTTGTCGATACTACTGATTCAATAGCGGTAAGTACTCAAAAAAAATTTTTTTTAATTCTTGCGATAAGTTCGATTATTTGCAACCCTTAACTTTTTGAAAATCGACGCAATTAATTTTTATAAATCCTTTTGCTTATAAAGTAATTACCGCTTAATTGAATTTTAAAAATATTTTTGGAATGTATTAATGAACTCGAAATGTGTAATTGTTTACACCGGTGCACGTTGCGCTTAAGTAAAGAAATTACAAATATCAATGAGTGGAAAATGCATCACGCGTGTAACGAATTATCTATAAATAAAATGCGCTTTTGTAGTAGGTACCACATTTTTGGTTCCGTAACTCGAGAACGAGTGATAGTTTTAAATAAAAAAATTGTTTATAAATTATTGAATTGTCGATATAAACAAACTTTAAATTACGGAAGATGCGCGTACATTTTTGTACATCATAACTAACGAACGGCGCCTGTGCAGCTTAATTTTGAATTTACTCTAGAACCGGAAAGGGGCGCCCCTCCCGGAATCAATAACAAATGTTTTTGACATCGGTTTGTAATGGAAAATTCGGTAATATTATTTATCAATAATGAACAGCGACGGTTTTGCAGACCCGTGGGTACGTAAGGAACGTGCGTAAAGGAGTGTGTCTTACCTCTTTAGTCTTTAGGGTACTGTGCGCACCCAAAAAATTTCTAACTTTTTCAGATTTTCTTCTAGGCGTAGGGAGGGGGGTATTGAAATATAATTTTAAACTTTTGCCTCAACTTACCAAATTTTTCAAATTGTTCGCTGTATCTATTTATTTAAACCTTAGGGCTTTCCGTATTAGTTTGTAATATTTTTTAAACTTATACGAACCAAAATCATTTCTAAAACCTTGTTGTCTTTGAAATCTGAAATTTTAGGAGGAAAATAACAAACATTTTTGAATTTTTATTTGGTAGTCATGAACACAACAGAAAGTCATTTTGGACCTATTTTATGTAGTTTCATAAAAAAATTGCTTGCAATAACTTTTTTGCTTATTCAGTTGGCCATGACCAGTGGCGTAGCTACATATTTAGCGCCCTGGAGCAAATAAATTCGGTAGGCCCACTTGTTTTTCAGAAGAATTTTTAATTTCCATTTCTCTAGCGCTGCAGGCGCAATTTTTGGAATTTACAATTTGGACAGATTTTTTTCTACAGAAGATTAACTTTATTTTACCATTTCATAATTTCCAAGTCGGGCATGCTGTAATAATGGGCGCAGTCATCAGGGAACTGTAGCGCTACAGCGCTTCATAAAACAACCAATGGACTGAATATATCAGAGAAGCTACTTGAGGCTGCTGTAAGAATTACAATTAGTTCAGCAACTTCGCGTAATATGGAAGTAATTTGTTTTGTGGGAGCAACAGCTCCCACTGCTACGCTACTGGCCATAACCAAGTGAACACTTATAAGCTGTTCCCATTGAGTCCTTGCTCTACTTTTTTGTACCTTTTGACAGATCACCTACATTTTCAGACATATTCTTTATCATAACCTTTAACATAGTGGCCAATTTTAACGTTTAAAGTAACGTTCTATCCTTTTTATTTAGCTGAGATAAAACGTTATTTTAACGTTAAAGTTGGCCACTATTTTTAGTGGTTACGATACAGAATACGCCTGAATATTTGGAAAACTGGAAAATCGTAACAATCTACAATGGTGCAATTTGCAAAATAATGACTTACTCTCAAGAAATTAGTGCTCCAAATGACTTTCTTAGTAGGTACCACAAAGTAAAAGTATACAATAATACCTTTGCAACTAAAAATACCTTTCTTTATTTCAAAATCGTGTAAGCGAGAAGCGAGCTCTTCTCGAAAACAAATAAAAGCAACATTATGTCATCTATCACCGACTCTGATTTTATATAGCTTCTCGTACAATAATTGCGAGGAATTCTAAAAAAAACTTTACCAAAACCGTTTAGATTAAAAGCAGCTCCTGGACTTTTGGAGGATGGGTTGTTTTTTGTCCAATTTATTCTTTTTTGGCAGTATTTAGTATTTACATTTAATATATTAATTTAATTTTGTTCCAATTGTTTCAATTTAAATTACTAATTTCAGTTTGTAAGTTTATAGACACAGCCAAACCTTACTACTATTTAGAAATCTTGTTTTTAAGCTGTTAACAATAGCCGTTAGCAAAGCTGCAGATCTGCTGTTCATATTACTAAGAACCCGAATCAACACCGAGTGCGTTTTTGCTGGAAGCACAGATAAATTTACAGCCGGGCAACGGGTTGATTGAGGGGTGGATGTGCATTGTGCATGTGGATGCTTATCTATGTGCTATATTTCCAAAAATATTAAATAAGTACTCAAAGCAAACATACCCATTTTAGTAGAAAGTATAGTCACGTACGTTACAAAGCATTGCATACATTGCACAATGCACACAGCATCAAATAGAGTTAGAGAGCTAAAATCCTCAATGGTAGGATTTTGGAGACGGTGTTCTAAAAGATATGGGCGTATACATCTTCTGTGATCTTATTTAAATCTGGGACAGTTATGAAATAAAATTGCAGGTAGTTAAAAGAGCGAAAAGGCTTTATACTTTATGCTTCGAAATTATCCTACTTTATTATTGTCAAAAATATTGAAGTGAAATGCAAAAATGCAAGAAGTAATTCCAAAGTCTATGATTGTTGATTGAATGTTCAATAATAGCAATAAAGTAAACTCAACAAACAACAAAGTGCGTTATTTCGTTCTTATTATTTTTATTAAAAATTTTTTTGTAGTATATAATTATTATTACTGCAGTGGTATCATTGTTTCAGTAGTTTTACAGAAAAATGCGCTTATTATAATTTTCCACGGGCGCAGTAAGCTCTTTTTGAAAGACGATCTAGGATCTAGTGGGAATACAACTTCATCAAATTCATATTTCAGCAAAATATGTTTTTTTCGTTATACGGTTATACCTACTCACGTTTTCTCTAACAATATTCCAGTGACGTGCACTATTTTAGCAGTTTTTCACCCATGAGAAATTTGATTCTTGGAACTAAATTTTTAGCTTTCGAAACCTGATCGGACCTACCACTATGCCGGCCATGTAGACTTACACCTACAAGAATACATTATCTAAAATATTTAACCTATTCGTTTTCAATTTTTTTCCGACATTCGAGACTAATTTTTGGCAAATTACGTGGGAATAATTGTCTTATTTTATATTACACCAACAGAATTTATATGTTTCTTTTAGAATTGTGTTAGGAGGTGTGAATGAAATAATCGTAAATTTAGGTAATTTGAAGAAGTAATACAAATAAATAATAGGTAGGAAACAATAAAATAAATTTTCCGTAGTTTCCATTTACACAACATGAAGATTCTTTTCGGACAAACTTTGAAGTTTAACCCGAATTTCGATTAATTTTTAGGGGGGGTTCAGCTTTATTGTATGATTTATTGTGTCTATTGGCGCTTGTAAAACCAGGTTTCAGACAATGTACGCAATCGGCGAACACTGCGGAATTTAAAATAACCAGTCTTGGGCATTAAATTTTTATGATCAGGTTTTGTTAGGTTACAAATAAAAGAAAATACTTCAAAAGCTTTAGAGATACTTATAATAATTACATGCATAGCCGAATAATCATAATTATTAATTTTTTCCGCGTTTTAACTTGCGTGTCCATTGTCCCCTAATTATGGAAGCACTTTGCAGTACCTATAATTTAAGCTGAAACCTTACCGTTGGGCATACGGACACATTTTAAGCTTTTAAGGGAATGTTTCTTATTTTATTGTAATGCAAATATACACGGTGTTCATTTTTAAACTAGCCACCCGGAATAACCATGGAATCTAGAGCCAATTTGAAGAAAAAGTATGGGGGTTAGGGGTAAAAAGGTAGACCTTAGAACTTAGAATTCAGTAAAGTGTTTTCGAATTTCTCCTTCGAAAATAATAAATTTGACGTGTTTGTTTTCTCAAAATTGTGCTTACTGTAAATCCATAGTTATTCTAGTGGCTACACACGGTATAAAAACATAGTGGTCAAAGTTTTTGATAACAACTCCAACTGATGTATAGCTTTAATAACCACCATCCTTATAATTAACTACGCAATGGTCAATTTGAGGAAAAATTTCTAATTATATCAAACGGAGAAGTGATAGATTAGTATTGGAATTTTCTTGTGGCTTAGTTTTTGCTCGCCCGTTAATGATGACATAAAATATGAGTTTTACTGACATTTATATCACTGTTAACACCATTCAACAACCACATGTTTTGTCAACTATAAACGCAATCAATTAAAAACTTTTTTTTCTTAATTAGAAATAGGTCAAAATGAAATTGTACGTCTTTCGTAGAATTTATGACACCAAAGCACTGATTTATCTTCTTCTTATCAGTAGTACTGTAAGTAGCTAAGAATAAAGTAAACATATTCGTATACAAAACAATGGCAAGTAATGGATTTTTATTACATCACTCACGCTCAATTCAAATCCGAATCAGATTTGAGGATTTGAGGGGACTTGAGCCCCTCGCCCAATAACATAATATTAAAAAAAAAACTTGACAATATTTTTAATCTTCTGTTAGGTATTGTTATCCCTTACTCAACTTTTATCACAACTTTGTGGCATTGGTGTTAACGTTTTAAATTGTTGGAGTGTTCTGACATTTCATCTCAGAGAGATGAAGTCATCTCTAATATTTCGTTTCCTTATTTAGAAACACCCTGTATGAAACTTTCTTGTCGACGGCAGTTCTAAAAAATGTTTTATTTATGTCAGCCTTTGTGTAGTCTATAACTTTCTCAGAGTTCTTTATGGAAATCTGTCTCAGAGGATTTTAGAAACCGTAGCGCTCTATTACTAAGCAGTTTTTCCTGTGACATACCACCCTATTTGTCAAAAGTTCCAAATATATCGAGTCTACTATAATTCCTCGCCTGCGTCTTACAATCTGCATAATATAGAGAAATCCTGTTTTATAACCCGCGCATATGTGTAAATGTTTGTTCAGGCCGCAATGTCGTATAAGTAATCCCTGTTACAACCTGACATTGCAGAAAAGACAGCAAATCTCCTACTATTCATAATATCCTTGCATTGCCATTTTTCGAGTGTCATATACAGTGTGTCCACGGATAGACCTAACTATACTTGTAAACTTTTTTATATTTCATTTTTAGATAAAAATTCATTATTTATAAAGAATTTTGCTTCTTCTGAAAAGTCTTTCGCCATAGTTAAAATTTTGATGCAACGTACAGGGTGTTTAGAAAATAGGGAAACGTTAATAATGATAAGAGTAAAATACTATTTATACGAGAAAAAATAAAAAATGTTAGAGGAAAAAGTTGTTTCTAATGTTAATAGAAGCCCAGATATGAAATTTGAACATTGTATCTCAAACTTTGTATTTGTGTAGAAGTAGGCGGATCTCATGTTGAGTAATATCAATGGTAATATTTATGCAGGAGAGCTGCGATGTTATTATTGTTTGTGTTTATTTTTCAATAAATTATGCACTTTGGTAAATTTTATTGAGCACATGAGTACTTATTGCTTTTATTTTAAAGAAGTCAAAAATACAAACTTTGAGATACAATGTTCAAATTTCATATCTAGGCTTCTATTAACATTAGAAACAACTTTTTCCTCTAACATTTTTAATTTCTTTTTGTATAACTAGTACTTTACTTTTATCTTCATTGACGTTTCCTTATTTTCTAAACACCCTGTACGTTGCATCGACATTTTGACTATGGCAAAGGACTTTTCAGAAAAAGCAAAACTCTTTATAAAGAATGACTTTTTATATAAAAATGAAAAATAAGAAAGTTTACAAGTATAGTTAGGTCCATCCGTGGACACACTGTATATATATTTATATATATAACCTGAAATTTATGCATTGAATTAGGTAGAAAATGAGCGTGTGGATTTTTTTTTGGTTGGTCTTGCCCAACTACTTTTCTTCTTCGATTCGTTAGTGACAGCTGACTGTATTACTAATTTTCCAATATTGTGTACCTGTAGGTTACTGCTTTTTAATTTCTTATGTATAATGTATACTATATGTATATTATGTTTTTTTCTCATTTATGTATATCACAATTTTTCTGAGATAAATTTCGAATTATTCTTGCGAGAACACACAAAATACGACTAGGTAGTTTTAATCTTCTTCAAACTGCTATGTAAATGCTAATTTTTCCTTAGCACTTGAGGCTTGAGGCCATCGTAAATCAGTCAATCTGTATAAGACTAATGCATGATTTAAATATTGCAAAAAAAGAAAAGAGTATTTAGTTACGATTTTATTTTTAACTCTTCGGAAATCTCCTAAAAAACAGTTAGGAAAATAATGAAAATGAGCTGTTTTCAATTTTAAGTGGGTGCTATTTTTTCTCAACGAAGGTTATAATTTTGATTATTTTACAAATTTAATTAGGTTAATCCACATTGTTCTTTAACTAAACAATATTATATCATCTCAGATGCATTGTATTTTCAAGTACCTGTCAGACTGCATACCTTTCTCTCCATATATGGAGGATGGTAGTTTTCTTTCAAAGTCAAAAGTATTCATAAATTGAACTTATTTCTATTACAAATTTTGAACTTAAACTTGATTAATTTCGAGGCTTCTTCTAATTGAGCAGCTTGTTTGTATATATGCTCTTAAGTAGATGTTGAATGAAGACATTACCTATCTCCTTAATTATCGACGGCAAATTTGCATAAATTGAAAGTCAAATGTATCGTTATGAGTATATTAGGCGTAGTTGGGCGTTTAAGCCAATTAGGGAACTTTAAAAAATTTCTCTTTTTGAATTTAAATGCAAATCCTTTATTTTTCAATTTTTTATGTTAAACCGTGACCGAACATGACAACAAAACGAGCAATTCAAACGTATACTCGCTAAACGAATATATATAGGGTTGTTGGTCGCTACAGTTTTAAAAGATGTAATCTTGAAGTGCTGGAGTTCTTGTACCTGTACTTGATGTTTGTTTATGACGTATAGGTATTATGTTTTATATTTACCGCTAACTTACATAACATTAAAATATGCTCCGGCTCCGGCTCGGATGTTTTCATGTTTTCAATTAAGAAAGGTTAGAAACTGAGCTTTTTCCATTATTGAATAATAAATTATAATTTGATGAGTTGATGATTTTAATTTAAACTATTCCGTTTAACATTTGACCCGTGCTTTTATAAAACTTTTTTAGATCCAAAATGGTCTAATTGTTGTAATAATGTATGATGTAAGTAATATATTGTCAACACATCGTTTAAAATAGTTTATCTTTTTACACTATATCAATTAAATAATTTAAATTAGACGAGTGGATTTAAATTATTAAGTTAGTCGAATATTGATAGGGTCTATAAACTCACTTGTAACTTTGTAATTGACTTTTGCTAAAATGGTTATTAAATAATTTCACAATTCAGCTTGGGAGGCATCGAACAACTATTTTTGATTTCGCACAAAGAAAAGTTTCAGCGGAAATTCCTACAGGAAGTCGATGTGCGACAAGTTATATGCCAAATTCCAAATTATAGTAAAAATGGAGAGTTCGCCACAAGCAATGAGAGCGTTGTTCATGTTATGGCTTAGCCTCTACGCCCGAGATAGTATGGAAGTACACTAAACTTCAACAGGTTCTAGCGCTTAAACCCGTACATTTGAAGTAAAAAATCTTCAAAAATAATTGATAGAAAATTGAATGTACTTTATTTTTGTGTGCAACACTTTTCTCTAAAAGTGCGTAGTTTTTGAGCTATACGCGAAAAATTTTTAAAACAACTTTTTGGCCTATTTTGTAATTTTAGTCACACTTTAACGCGCTCTAACGCCAAACCGTTTGTTTTAAAAAAAAACTTAACAAACATAATTTGTTGCCAATTTGATGTAGTTTATTTTTATATAGAAGTGCTTTTCTCAAAAAGTGCGTAGTTTATAAGTTATAAGCGAAAAACTGAAAAACGAGCATTTTTTCGGAATTTCTCAGAACGCATCACTTTCACGAGGCGGTACAGTTGAAATTTGGATTCAGCATCCCACAATACATAAAGAACGATAGAGCAAAACACTTCTATATTTTTTTCTTGGATTGGTCTTTTATTTTTCCCTAGTGACTCAACTAATAAATTTAAATTAGATTTTGTTTACTTTTTAAGTACCAGAGACGAATGATGAATGTATTTTGATTTAGTAAGCCAATCTAGGTATATGTATACGGATACGGCACTATGGTAGGTGACAACGGAACCTATATTATAGGGCTTATAGTATAGCCATAGTACCGATTTTTTAAACTTAACACCCCGTACATTTTACGTTTTTGCAGACCTACGATTCGAATTAACATGCATTCGATCAGTTTTACCACATTTTCATTTTTCAGTTGCTTTTATGGATTATTACACCAAAGTAAAAAGAGCTGTAATAAAGTAAAAAAAAATTTACTATTAAAAAGTTGGAAACTGGTCTTACTCATAGATTCCAAAAAACGTACGATATGTACACAGGGTGTACACTTCAGTACTTATTTTACCAAAATATCTGCTATTTTGGTTCTACCGTACCGCTACAAACAAATTGACTCAAACAAATTTTCTTTCTTGTAAAGTCAATCTGAGGAATGTGCCCAGGGAGGGAATCAGCAGGGTGTGCCCCCCAAATATTTTTATAATAGTTCGAAAAAAATGCGTAATATTTCGAAGTTCAACTACTCTTCTTCATCTTGCCCCATCCTCGGTAAAAAAATCTCTTTTGGAGACACTATCAATCGGTACTAAACTACTAAACTTCCTGAACTTTATTTTAAACCGTTTGACCTTGAAGAATCAAAAATGTTTCCCAGCGACGCTATTTTATTTTATTTCTAACTCCTGATATTTGACCACTGCTTTAAAGTATCTACTATTATATCTACGCCATTAAATGGCATATTTGAAAAGGCGCAAAATTAGGTTTGACCCTAGGTGCAGTCTGCTCCAAAGACTTTGCTCTGGATGCAAAACCCCTTTTTTCTGGCTAATACGGTCTTGGTTTCCCTCCTTCGTTGAATATCCTGTATCCTGTGTATAGTATATACCTATTAGTACTGCAAATTGTTACTAAACTGAAGTCTAACATTTTAAACACCAATATTAGTTTAGTTTAAACAAAGAACATAGAATTCTATGTTCTTTGGTTTAAATTATTATTAGTAGTAAACTGCACCGCACTTAAATTGACGTAATACATAAAAATAATATGCACCTCTAAAGTGTGGGTCTTAATTAAAAACCACGATTTTATGCATTAAAGTAGGCGACGATAGTTTACCTTCAAATGTACTTTTTCGCAATCGAAATAGTAGGTTATAGCTTTATATTTGAGAAAAATTATAATTTTACAAAAATGCGGAAATCAATAAACATTTATTTATACAATCAACCCGTTTAAGAATTAAAATTCCTTTATTTTCATTCCTCAAACCTCAATAGTTCGCCATCAGTCATAAAAATCAATTTTACAATAGCAGCAGTTAACTGAAAATCAATTGTTTGTTTATCGACTTTTTTTTGAAATAATATAGGTTATTGATACAAAATACTTCTTTGATTATTCAAAACTAGACTCGACAAAGCTTCGTTTCTTTCGATTATAATTAAAAATTATTTTGAATTAAATTTAAATGAAGTAAATAATTTTTATTTCATTATCCGTGAACTCTACCTAATCAGTTTAACTTCAACCATTCAATCAAGTTATTTTCGGTTGTCAAGTAAACATTCCAAGAATAGGATTTACGATCGATCTAGATCTAGAGTGCTTTAAAGATATTCGAAATATGTTTCTTCCTGTTTTACATAATGTTACGTATTAAGACGAATAATTAAAACACGTTATAATTACAAGTCGGTTGTGGGGAAAATTTAAGTTTAATAATGGGCGATGTGATGGATAATCGATAAATTGCGCGAAGATCAATATTTCATAAATCATGAAATTGCTTCTTTGGGTTGTTCACCTTTTGCTACAAGTCGTTATCCCTGCATAACAGGAAACTTGTAACTGACCCATTTTTAACTTATTGCATTTCCTTTTGTTTAGTGTTTAGTGCACTAAAACAAGTAACTATTTATTACTTTACGTTCGCTCGTTGGCCTACTCGATTTGAAATGATTTAGAAACCAATCCAATAATTTTCTTAAGTGTGAAATGATTATTTTAATTTTCATTTCTAAAATGAAAAATAATATCATTGTCGCCTCTATTAGTGCAATAATAATACAATGGTTGAATTTAATGAAAAACAAACAAAGAACGATTTAACGAATTTTTTACTCGGGTACATCTTCTCACGTACCGTTGAAGTCTCCAACATACTTCAAACGCGTATGAGCAAATACCACGGTTTTAGTTCGTTTAAACTAGAAATTTTAAGTGAGTCTCATTACCATAGTCTTGTGAATAGTGAATTCACGTCAAAACTTTCATTGATAAACATTGAGAGTGGATAAATTTTCTTCAAACGGACAGACGACGAAACTTCGTGATTCGAAACAAAAACTGTTCGCCGTTTTGTAACAAGTCAAGTGCTGAATGAACTCTTTAAATGGTAATTTGATGAATTCGAAGAATTTGAGACAAATTCTAAGTTAGCTTTTGTGCTTTGTTAAAGCGCTGTCTGGTCGCACGACTTCTTGTAGACTTTTGATGAATTTGCAGTTTAACCAGTAGCGCATGTATAATTTCTTATCATTGTTTTTGTCACATAGAACACCCCTGGTAGTTATAGTTATGGTTATATCTGATATTTCGGTTTTACAACTTCTATAGTCAACTTTTCGTAATTTTTCAGAAAGTAGTGGCGTAGGTTGTCTCATTGTTTTCCTTAGCGAAAATGACTAACTTTTTGTGGCATACAGTGGCGTACTTACATAAAATTTGATCTCCATTGTTGAAAAAAACGTCTTTTATCGCGACATTAGTTACTGTTATTTTTGCAAAAATTGATGCTGTTTCCTGTATCATTCGCATACTTATTTTTCACTAATTTCTTGACCCATATGTTTTTGAAATTAAAACTTAAGGTTATTAACAGATGTGCATAATTACGTAAATGCCTGTTCGTTTGTCGGCTTTTTAGTTTTTAGTGGAACGTCTTAAAAATAATAGAACAATAAATTGAGTATAAATAGAAGAAAGATAATTAAACGAAACTGGTATAATGTAATTAGGTTTCAAAAACGAACGATAATTATTAATTAGAAGCGCATTTAAGTAATTTGTTTATATAATATATATACTAATGTACTAATAACATTGATTTTATAAAATCTTTTTTATCTAAGAAAAAATGATGCCCTCGACATGTTAACATGCTTCTGACAAAAAAATTGGATAAGAGTTTTGCACTTCCTTCTTATTGATAAAATTAAAGCAGACCATTGAAAATAGGATTTTGTAATTATTGCACAAACTACAAACGTCACCTAATTTTTTTCTCGAGTGTAATTTTATAATGAATGCATTGGCCATATCATCATCAGCTTTGAAGCGATAGCGTAGGTGAACGCCTTCATACTTTACTGTGTGATATACCATCCCACGCCTCGAGCATTTTATATAGGTCTTCAAGATTTTTTTGTAATATTTATGAAGGTCTTATATTTATAAATTACGAATTTAAACTTAATCAAAATGAAAGATTACGAGTGGAAAAATGCGAAACTTTTTTCTTTATTTAAGAAATTGCACGTCCGAGCGCAAAAACGTGACCAATTCAAAATTGGCGATCGCAAACAAAAACTTTTTCTTAAAACAAAAACAATCAAAATGAGACCTCAAATGGAGGTGGTACTAAATAAAACATAGGTGAGCCACACATATATAATTATCATTACCGCTTTAACGCCTAACTGGGTCATTTTTAGCAGTTCGCTTCACGATTAGCAAAAATCTGGCGAGTTTGGTGCCATTTTGGGAAAATTTTGCCCGAACTAAAAACAAAAATTACGTAACAATTATTGTGCATCCTTAACATTGGAGGTTATTGTAACCGGAAATGTTATCAGTGCAGTTTTGTTCCCAGAAGTCCGGTTGTATCATACGCGTGTCTGATAATGTTATATTTCTATAATTCAAGAAACGCTGTAATAAATTAATGAATAATTGTTATTCGATTACAATTACTAAGAAAATATCAATTGTCGCTAATAATGCCAATAATATAAATAACTAATCTAATAACCTTAACATTGGTGCGTAAATGATTTTGATTGGTCGTTTTAAAAATTGAAATTCATAGATCAACGATGAAAATTAAAAGAGATTTATATGCCATTTAATTAATTTTCAAGGTTCGGCGTGTTGATTTTTGAGTTAATTTTAATAGATGTTCTTACATTTGTTACTATTTGTTTTCTATTGCATAAGAAGTACTTGTTAGAAATGACTAAGTTTATGACTTTCTGTTAAACACATGTTTCAAGCAAACCACATGATCACCAAAGAACTAGAGTAAAGCATTTAAGTTTACAAGGATAGGTTTGTTTAAAAGGTTTGATGAACTTATAGTGCCCATTTGTTTTGTTTAATATAACAACTATCGTTTAGATACATGGGGGTCGTAGTTTTCGACCAACTCGATATCTCTATAGGACATATCTATAGATATCTATCGATATCTCCAATATAGGAGATAGAAAGATGGTTAAATTATAGTACATAGACAAATAAGTCGCTTTTTTGGACTCAATCCGCCTAGGTTTTGAAACTTAAAAAAATTGCATAAAGATAATTCAGAAAACCTTTGATTTCTCTCAATGGGCCTTTAACCTTCGCAGTCCCAAAATAAATTACAATCATAGTTTACCAAAACCGGGTCATCGATGGCCCATTTTTTATTTTGTGTTTTCGGATGAAATAAGGACATTTTGGTTTCAATCTAATCTCGCTTATTAGTGATTTTATCAAAAAATGTTACTTTTTGTAAAAGTTTTTGCTTGTTTCAAATCTAATATTCATAGTTTCATTTCTGCAGATTTTTATACAGGGTGTTCTTTATTAACGTTTTTCTAAAATTATATATTTTTCGATATTTTCCAGCAGTAGGTATATTAGGTAGTTTAGTATTTTAGGAGAATACACAGAAGGAAAGTACTCGTATATAAAAAAAATTTATCGTAGAAGTTATTCAAAAAAATATCGACTTTGGGTGTTTGGGTCAGTCGTGACCCGGTTTCGGGACTGCGAGGGTTTTAAAACAAGGAAGTTATTTTATTTCAATTCAACTTTTTCGTTCTTAAAACCGAAACCGTAGAAACTCATATTACTTTTTAGACACTACAGGGGGCTGTAAAATATTTTTTTGAATTTAGCACTTCTCGAGCCTTTTGCGAATCTTTTCTGTATTTTGAAGTTGAATAACTAGTAAAAATAATTATTCACTCTTCACGAATAACCACTAACAGAAATTTTATGCTTGCGCTTTGAAAGGTGATGATCCATTACAGGTTGTATAATGAAATTTTTGTTACGATGTCTTTAAATCTTTAAATAGCTTGTCCTAACATAATTTACTATTATTACAAGGCCTTCTTTAGTATTTGTTAAACTGAGTCATAAACAATATACTATCACTTGCATCTACCCTGATATGGTAACAAATCATTATTTTCAAATCCATTAGTACTGAATTCTTAGCTTAGCAATAACCAATAGCACGTTTAAAATTAAAAAAAACTATCTTTTCTATTGATTGTACGAGAGTAATGGATAAGTCAAGCAGAAGTTGCATTAAAATTTTTTGGTGTCATGTTTATATTATGAAGAAATGTTCGTGTGCAACTGTATAAATGTGTGTAGTTACAATTTTTTCTCAAACGTACACTACTGAAAGCAGAGCTTGTGTGAATAAAATTAAAAATGTATCTATTATTGAAGTTTAAAGACCAACATTTAAAAAAAATAGAGAAAATATATTTTAAGAGTATTTTATTTTCTCAGTTGCTTATGGATTCAACTAAAATAAGCTACTATCGCGCAGAAACTGCATTATTGCTTATTGCTTACAACTCTTTTAATTTTGCGAAAATTCTATTCTCCATGGATTGTTACCAATAACATTAACACTATTTTCTTAATATCGATATATTTTACTCAAAAATGGATTAGGCAACTATAGGTAGAGTGGGAATTTTAAAAACTGCAATACTGAAGAAGTTGCTGAAATTCAAAAGATATTATTACTTAACGTTTTGCAAATTTTAGTTCGTTGTGTGACTAATTAGTGCACGGAGCAGTGATTTCATTTCTAAAAAAAGGTTTATGATCTCGGAGCTTACGTTAAATGTTAAATTTTAATGAGTTTTGCAATCTATGCCCGGATTTGTTTATTTTTCATAATAAAATTCTTATTTCAAGATTTGCAACTCTGCCCCAGTGTGAAATTTTTTTAGTAGGGAGTACAAGCAACCAAAGCTGTAACAATTTTTGCTTCCGCATTTCTAGAGTGGGTGGTGGAAGAATTCTATTAGAGCTAAGAAACCTGAGGTGCTTTTTCCTCATTTAAAAACAGTCATTTATATTATCCTTTGTTTCTGAATAATTTTAATTGTAAACTAAATCAAATACATAATTTTTAATGTGAATTTTAGCGGCTTCGTTAATTAATCTTTAACTTATAATAAAATAGCAACGCTAATTGGGTTATGTCATGCTGCTTTTATCTACAAAAATTTGTAAATAAATGAACTTCACTATGTATTAATCTTTCAGCGAACCTTGATTATCAAATTGGGACATAAAAAGATAATACTATATTGTGAATTAAATTTTATAATGCATCAAACTATTAATTTATATTCATTAACTGGAACTTATTCGAAGCTGTGCGCAGAACTAATATTGAGCTTCACATTCGAGCTTCATAAACGCCCAGAAACATCAAAATATCATGAATCATTAATACATATTATTTATACATTATTTTATTTCATAAGAAGTTTATGTTCGAGATTTCGAATTTTTTATACTTTTTTCCCACGCATTTATTTAGATAAGTAGGTTAAACACTATTAGGCACTAAACAAACTTTCAAAAAGTGTCTCAGATTCTGAGCGTATTTTTAAAATCTTATTTTCTCTTAAACAATTTGAAAGAATCTCTCCAAACTTATCTGAAGAAGCTGCATTTGATTATATTTAGTTGAAACTTCTTTTTACTTGTAGCTTATATTAGCCCGCTTCGTGTGTCGGGGATCTATTTTCCCAATTTTGAACACCTTCCCGTGATCCAATCGTTCTGAAATTTTGCATGCATGTTTAATTTACGTGACAGAATTTTTCCTAAAAAAAGTTAAAAATAAAAAGAATTAATAAAAGTGTAGACTAAAAAGTAAAAAATAATCATCATGATTAGAAGCAGCGACGGATTACCGGATTTTGGCGCCCTATGCTATAATAATCCCAGTGCTCTTTTTCCTATTTGGGGAGATAGAGCGAAATAGCGCCGCAGGCGAAAATTTTGGATTGTTCAAGTTCAAACGGCTTAAAATAAAGTTTAAGAATATTAGTAGCAATTGATAGTGTCTCAAAAAAAATGTTCCACAAAAACAAAGTATGGAAATTATAATTATTTCAAATAAACACAAAATATTGTAGGCGAATTCCGCGGCCCCTTTTGACCCAGGGTTCAAGACTTTAGCCTAGTTAGACTAATGGTAAATCCAGGCCTGAGTCCCGTTTCCGATTAAGTATCAATTTTAATTGATATGCTAGTTTACATCTAAACGACAAACCCGAGTGAGAAAGCTATCTTACGCATTTTCCAATTAAAACAATGGGTAGAAATAAATTGTTATTGGACATAATTTTATTTTCATTGGCAAATGGCGCCCCTTTTTAACTTGGCTAGGCTATACAGCCTCAGTGCCTCAGTAGTCTAGTGTAGTGGGTAATCCGGCGCTGATTAGAAGACAATGGTGCAAATCTATTCAAAACGTTTAACATCAATTTGATAAACTCAAACTGAGCATCCTTGTCTTCTAATCATGATGATCAATTGTTATTTTCTACTTTTTAGTGGATTTCTAAAAGAAGACAAGTTCTTAAAAAGTGTTTTTTTATATATTTTTTTAAGTTGCCATTACCTGTCCAGTGAACAATATTTAAATCATTTTAAGGTTTTGCAATTTTAAAACAACGATAGATATGTGATATAGTATGTGTGTATCTCTCCATTAATATTATTTCGTCCAATCAGTGTTTTAACCAATTCAAAGTAAATATAGACTTTACGTTGACCTTTTATTCACTAAGTTTGATTAATCTCGTAGGTCTGTTACATAATTACTAGATTACTTAGTATAGAAAAAGAGGATATTTTTATGAATTATATCGATAAGGAAGAATATACAAATGCGTGAGTTGGATTGCAAAATTTGAGCTAAAGATAAGCATTAAAAATTATATAATCTTAAATCGTAATAAATTGTTATTATTATTAAGTTCTTTAATTAAAGATTTATCAAAGTTATTTATAATTATACCGAAATTGTTTTTTATGTAATTATTTAGCAACGAACTTTTTAAAAATTATTAATTGTATAATAAATATAATAACGCTCGGTGTAAAAACAAAAACTGTACATCAAATTAGTTTAACTGGGTTTAACAGAAAAGAAAATTAGTGTTTTCATCCACTAATGTGATAGTAGTTAGACACTAGACACTGTTTTACACGTTTGTTGCCAATTTTATTTTCATACGCTTTCAACGTTTGGCTATTGGTGGCTAATACAACTGTTTAGATTTCGTATTTATTGTAAGTAAATAAACTGATGTGTCTTTCAGAAAACATTTACAAAAAAATATTAAATGTCGTCTGGATCTGGATTATTAAAGAGGGTGCACTTAGGCCCCCAACACGGATCTTCTTATCGACGTTAGAGCTGGACAGTGACATAGCACATGTTCAGCGGTTTCGTCTTCTAGTTCGCATCCCCGACATTTGGGATTCTCTACCAAGCCCTGAGTGTGAAGATGTTTGTGTAGTCGACAGTGTCCCGTGAATGTTCCTGCAATTATTCGTAGATTAGTTTGGGACAACTGTAGACGGTATTTTGCCAGCTTTTTGGAAAGAGCCAGTAAAGCTCTTTTGCTTTGGCGGCACCCTTCTTTGCTTGTCCATCTTTCGGTCTGTAGTTTATGGGTATTATTTTTTAAGAAGAGTGTTAACAGTTGTTACGGCTGGTTTAATGATTGGCTCAAGGCCACAGGAAAGGCTGTTTGAGCCTTTCTTCGCCAGCTCGTCTGATTTTTCGTTACCCTCATTTCCTTGATGTCCTTTCACCCAACGGAGTCTAAGAAAAGTTTTGTTTTGATATCTCATTCAGCAGTTCTATGCACTCTAGCAGGAGACCAGAGGTTACTTTGCAGGTGTTTAAAGCTTGCAAGGCAGCTTTACTGTTCGTCAATGTCAGTATTTTCTTATTTAGGATTTTCCTATTCAGGATTTCGTTTGCGCTGTGTAATATTCCCATCAGTTCAGTTTGAAAGACTGAGGCATATCTCCCAAGCGGTAGGCTTATGCAAGAGCAAGCTCAGGCGAAAGAATTCCTGCTCCTGATCCCTTTTGATTTTTAGATGCATCGGTAAAAACAGTTATGTCCGCTACGACGTTCTCAGTTAAATCCATTAGAGTTTGAAGGTATCTGTTAAATGTATATTTTGGAGAGATACGGTCTGCATCCAACTCCAAGAGAAGTAGCTTCTTAGAGCACTCCTCGAGAATTTTGGTGTGTCCGTAAATTCTGTATCTCACAGACCATAGTCCCTATCCCCTCAGTCGAAGGGCTGCTGTTGTTGCCATCTCCTCCACATATAAATCTAGTGGTGGAAGGCATAGCAGCACCTCCATTGCTGCTGAGGGTGTGGTTCTCATGGCTCCTATAGAAATTTATTAAATGTCTTTTTTATATAAATAACAAATAACAGAACATCAATAGTATAAGTATATCAGTAATTTTCGAAACGATATGGCCATCTTTGATGGCTGTCACTTAGTGTAATTACAATTACAATACCAATACTCATGGCCTGTTAGGAGGGGGGGGGGTCAAGAGGGGCTGGCGCCCCGGGTTTTGCAGTATTAGAAGATAGAAATTAGGACGAGTAGCCAAAAGTCTATAGCCAAATTCAGGGGCCTCGTAATTCTCGAACAATATTTTTTGTTTATCTGAAATAATATTTAATTTAATTTTTCTACTTTGCTTTTGTTAAACACCTTTTTTGGAGACAGAAAATCGCTAGTAAAATTCCTGAACTTCTTTTTAAACCTCTTCACCTTAAACAATCAAAAATTTCATTTTATTTCTAACTCATGATTACCTATTTAACTACTTTCAAATATCTACACCATTGCATGGCCCAATCCCAAAAACTTAAATTTTGAAATGCCCCTACAATATTAGTTCTCTCGGACCTCACATTTTCTATGGAAAGGCCCTGCTAATACTAGTATAAGCGGTAAGTGTAAACATCGTCTTGTTTTGGTCTTCCGAAACTTTAATTTTTAAAGTCAAAATAGCTCACTTTACGGTAAAGCCGAAAGTGGTGCAAACAGTTTATAACTTAAACTCCCAGAATGGCACTGGTGACTCGAGCCACCACTCTAAACAATTAGTATTTCCTACTGCAGAAGTTGCAGAGTCGTATTGTCGAGATCAAATTGTTTTTCACGTTATTTACCAGGAGCTTCTTGCTTTAAAAATCGCGAAAAGTTTAATTGGCCGACTTTTTCTTGTCTGCCATGTTATGTAATTAATTTGAAACTTTAACAAACAAAACAAAATCAAAAGAAACACGGAACCCCCTAATTTATTATGACATAAATTTTGCGCACCTTTAAGCATATTACGTTGCCAGTCTTCTTGGCAGTTTCAAGATTAGCACCGTCGAAACCTACTTAAAAACGTCCTCCAAGTTAAGTCTAGACCACCCAATGAAATATTTCACCTAAAGCGCATTAAAACAAAACAGTTTTGTTATGGGATTACATGCGTAGTGAATATATTTTTCGATCTTAAATCCGCCATAATTGAGCTGATCGATTACTTTTTTGGAATAACGTCGTTGTGGTGTTGTTCAACTGCACTGCACGCAAGATGAACTCCGGTCGTGTGGTGTCACGACAAAAATTTGCTTTGTTTACACTAATTAACAATAAATTAAACAAACAACGTTCAACAACTTTAATTTCTACGAAACCAAACAAATGCCAATTATTAACATTATTAAACAGGAACTTGAGTCAAATGAGCTACTGTCTTTGTGGACCTAATTTTTTGTGTATTATCTGTCGTGGGTCAACATACTTTTTTAAAGTGTCCGATATGATTGAACAAATTTAAAGATGTTCTTCGACGAGTACACGTTATTTTCTTTAAAAAAACATACACTTTGGCTTGACAGGTACTTAATACAAGATACAAGTTTTCAATTTCGTACGCTAATTCGACGTGGTGTTGTTGATTGGACGTTCGCTTCGTTCTTACCAAACTTGGTTTTGTTAATCTTAATTTTTGCATCCTTAAAAGCTGACTCTGAAATCTGTTCTTATTAATTTAAGTGCTTATTAAATACAAATATGGATTTTTATTGTGGAATTTAGGTTGACTTGTTAGTTGTTACACTTTTCATCATCTTCTCCTACGTTGATTAATTATGAACTACCTAATAGCTTTGGCTACTATAAAATAGTAGTATTAGTTGCCTACGTAAAGACACGAAGACGCTATTAACATATATTTCGGAGTCTGGAATATTGCTTATAATTTTATAATAAAAATAGCCAATGATTTAGCATATTTTTGTACAACTTTTGTACTTTTCTTTTGTATGCTAAAATAAAACTTTGCATTACTTAGTCATCAAAGTTACGATCATCGTTTTACCTAATGGAGAAAACATATGTTATGGTACAAAATTATTGTAACATTTGACCTTTATTATAGTGAAAAACTTCTGTCTCGATCATAAAATTGTTTTACGACATTAAATTTTATAAGCCAAGGATTTCTGCGTGTGAAGTGGAAAAACTGTTACGACTTGTATGGTTTTGGAGCAATGAACCAGAACAATTCAATTTACTGAGGCACGCCTCCAGTCACGCTTCCTATAAAGTCCTAAAAACGAGATTAACTCGTCTATAGAAGTGGACAATATAATAGTCACCCTGTTGAGAAACGAAAATATGTGTTAACTTTCTTTAAAAGAACGACTTTGTGTAAAGACGACATACACCTTTTTTATAGATTTTGTCTTATAAACGGGGTAGACTGGAATTGGAGGCATACAACTGCAATTCGTGTACGCTTTTCTACATATTATTACGACTCAATAAAAGAACAATAATTACCTAATAATTGTTGCAACAGAGCTATCCTCTATCTCAGGAAGAACCAAACTTTTTGAGAAACGGGTCGGATTGAAATGTTTATAAAATCATATATTTTTATTGAATAATTCCAATGTGTGTGTATCCAAAGATTTTTCATGTTCTTCCTAGAGCCACAGAAGAAAAGTTTAGAAATTTTCAAAGTCATCAACAGAGCATTTGGAATTTTGAAACATATATTTTTCTACTGCGAAGTTAAGCAATTTTTTATACCAAGAAAATTTTATTTGACAATTTATTTATATTTGACATCGAATTATGATAAGGAAAATTTATTGGCATCATCTGAAAGAACATGAAAACTTCCCATAAAAAGGTATTTTCAATTTTCAAATGCCTTTTCAAATGACGATTTTAGAACCAAAATTAAGAACGCCAATTTTGTTAGTTCTGAAACATGATGGAGGACGTAAATTTTGTTTTTTGACTAGGTGTTGGCATATAACTCAAGAATCATTTTTGTTCATTTATGCAACTCTTTATCTATATTCTAATATGCTATACCTAACACAAAATTTGATACATCCGGTATAATATTTATAAATAAAATTCTTTAGTGGCGGATCCGGACCGCACGGGTCGTAGTTTGGCGACCGCTGCATCCTGAAGATGGAATTAAATAGTGGAAATTGGTTTGAAAGAGCAGTCTTTTATAGCTCGTATAAGTTTTATTTGCGTGAAGCAGTAAATTATGGAAGGAACGGTGTATATACCTTCTCGATCCAATTCATACACTTTGTGCAAATTGCATGTTGTCTCGAAAATTTTATTAATTTTACTTAATTTCACAATTTAAAGTAAAACACACAATTTTTACAATCCCAAGGATTTTGCGATAAAAAACCCAATTATGGCGCCAATATCAGTTTTTTACGAATATTAAAAACTTAAATATTAAACAAATTGTCGCACTTGTTCATTATGTCTTCAAAATTTTATCGAAAATATTATTTTTTAGTACATAAAGGTTATCGTTCTTTGATTTTTTGGTTCTTTTTTGTGCCATGTTTTGACATCAACTGTAGCTTTCAATAGCAATAATTACTGTATAGTATGTAATTCAAGGACCTAAGTTACAGATAAGATTTTAAAGTGAAAAATATCGAGATTAGCGTTTTAAAGCCCAATGCTTATACGCGAAAAGAGTTAAATTGTAGGAATTCCGAAAAACACCAAAATTAAATCAAAAATTTGTTTTAATAGATTTGGTATTTTTGTTGGTCGATTGGTGTTCAAAAATATGTTTTAGGTGCCCTGGATCTAAATTATTTAGGAAAGAGGAGGAAGCTCCTTGCACTTAGGCCACTTAATCGGGCCCATTGTACTACCTCTAAGTGGCCTTTCCGTGGTCATCAAATCTCGAATCATTTTACTTGTAGGATAAACAAGGGGTGGTGCTTATTCTGGCCATGTCGAGCCAAAAGTCCCCCAACACGCACCTTCTTATCGACGTTAAGGCTGAACAGTGACAAAGCACATGTTCAACCGTTTCGTCTTCTAGCTCGCATTCACGGCATATGGAATTATCTACCAAGACCTGAGTGTGGAGATTGGAGATATGTGTGTAGTCGACACTGTCTCGTGAGTGTTCCTGCAATATTTCGTAAATTAGTTCAAGACAGCTGTAGACAGTATTTTGCTAGCTTTTTAGAAGGAGCCGGTAAAGCTCTTTTGCTTTGACACTAACTTACGTATTTGGTCCATTTTTGAATCTGTAATTGATGGGTATTATTTTTAAGGAAGGTATTAACAGTTGTTACGGCTGGTTTGAAGATTGGTTCAGGGCCACAGGGAGGGCTGTTTGAACCTTTCTTGGCCATAAGCTCGTCTGCTTTATCGTTACCCTAATTTCCTTGACGTTCTTTGGCCTAACAGAGAGTAAGAACATTTTGTTTATGGATATCCGGTTCAGCAGCTCTATGCACTCTAGCAGAAGACCAGAGGTTACCTTACAGGTGTTTAAGGTTTGCAAGGCAGCTTTACTGTCCGTTGATATGAGTATTTTCTTGTTCGAGATTTTCCTGTCAGGAAAATGGCGCTGTGTAATATCCCCAGCAATGGAGTTTGAAAAACTGAGGCAAGCAGAGGTGAGTCCTCACCTGCCCCAGATCTCTTTTGATTTTTAGATCCATCGATAAAGACAGTTATGTTCGCTTCGATGTTCTCAATGGAATCCATTAGAGTTTGAAAGTCTCTGTTGAATGTATATATTTTGTAGAGAGACAGTCTGTATCCACCTCCCGGAGAGGTAGCTTCTTGGATTACTTCTCGAGGATTTTGGTGTGTCCATAAACTTTGTATCTTACAGACCATAGTCCCCATTCCCGTAGTCGAAGGGCTTCTTTTGTTGCCAGTTGCCATCTCCCCCCACATATAGATCTAGCATAGCAGCACCTCCAGTGCTGATGTTTTAGGTGTGATATCACCTATACGCGTATTCTTTTTGGGAGTCCTCGCACCCCACAGCTCTGCTGAACACCCTATCGGACCTACTTTCTTGATTTAAAAAAAATCAACTTAATGAAGTCGCCCAATTTCACTACGACTGCTTTTCCACCTTAATTATTACTAATTAAAGTAATTATCTTATCCTTAATGGATAAGAAACGGCTCCTTAATTCTAAGGAGCCGTCAAATCAAAATTGTGAGCAATTAATCAATAAAATAGTAAAGGTTAAATGAATATGTACAGTCACACTCGAGTTTAGTTTACGCCTATAAATATACCAAGTGCCCAGTATGTGATAAAACGATTTTATTAACTTGGCAGTACGATCGTGCCTAATGATTATAAACTGCTTAATAATATGAGATATATAAATTATGAATTGATTCGATTCTAAATCACTCCTCATTTGCGGTTTGATTATTTTTAAACGTCAATTTTTCGATGGAAACGTTTCAGCTCTAAAACTGAAGCTGAAATAAATTTCTATTTCTAGGTTGTTGAACGCATTATGCGCTTATTTCTCGATCAAACAACATAATGCATTAATGCTGCAATTTTATGATTTTCTATTGTGAGCTTTAATTACTACAAGGTAATTCTTGGTTTATTTCTCTTTCGACGTGAGTTAGCACTACTGCATGTTAAGACGTTCTTATTTATGCACGTCATTAAAGGCTTAACTAATTTCAGTAGAAATAATCATAAGAAAAGCAAAATGACTTTAATGTGTTAATGTAATGAACACCAATTGTTTTCGATCTGGAATATCTGAAAAGTAGTTTACTGGTGCTTCTCTCTTAAACTAAAATCCAGACACAAACTCGCTAGTCGCTTTGCTCTTGCTTCAAAAATTAAGTTTAAAACATTTAAAAATAATTCTAAAGAAACATTATTTGAAGTTGTAAGATGCTTTGCTTTAATGTAAATTCTTGTGTAATATTCCAACTCTTCTGTACGGAAACTAGTGAAAAATTTCTACCTCATAAATTTCAGTTTCTATGAACGGTCGGTGGGTTGAGTATAATAATAACTACGCGATATTTGCAATATTTGAAAAAGCAATAGATTTGAGTTTTAGTGATTTTCCTATTCTCTTCAGCAAACCAATGAGATTACCGTCACACTTTTGTCAACTTTGTTTGAAATCTAAGCGGAAAATTATAACCTATAAGCTGTAATAAGCAAATAATAATGAGCAAAACCTCAGCCCAAGGTTCTGACCTTATAGAATGTTCTCATCTTCAGTTAAATTAATATCTCAATTTAATGCATCTGATGATCTTATATCCACAATTAAACACTGCAAAAATTACTTGCATTAATCGGCTGACATGTAAGATTTGTTAGCAACAAATTATCCGAGATAAGTTTGTGTCACAGACAACAATAAAATCACTATTAAACTTTATTTATTTATATTCAAAGAGGTCGTATACGCCATTTTAATTGGCGATCCATATTGGGGCACTATGGTTCATTATTATATAAAAAAAATATTGACGGGTATAAATTTCTATTTTATATAATTAAATTTCAGTTAGTCAATTTAGTTTAGTCAGGAGAAATATTTGATCAACAGATAATTGATTAAAATTTAGTATACTAGTACTCGTATTAACATTCAAATTTGAAAAAATTCTAAACGAAGCATTAGGCGGATATACATCTTTCAAAACCTCACCGACCCTTGATGCGCAGAAGGGGAAGTGAGAAAGCGGTTAAAAGAGATGCCCAATCCGCGTGTTTAGCTTGGTGTGTAACCTTGGTTACGTCTCTGTACAAAATTTGGTTGTTTGCGCAGGTCGATGAGGTTTTGAAAGATGTATACATCCTTGACGATCCGCATCAAATTTTCACATTTTTAATTTTAACCCAATTACAGTACCTACCTAATATCTAATAATTTAATTATATAAATTGATTCTTGACCACTTTTTGAATAACCAGGATATTAGTAAACTATTTAAAAATTGGACGTTTTATTTAATTCAAAGAACCACTAAACAGTATCAACTAATATATTAATTTATGATGTAGTACTTAGCGAGCGGTATATGCAAATAAACTTGGAATAAAATCATTATTTGTGAATACTAGGTAGGGTTAGGCAACACATTATACACCATTGCCGCAATTTTATCTTGAAATTCAAACTACTATTCTAGCTAAAAATATATCCACATGACAATCAGTAATCAGAGCTTTCCTCAAGCGTGGAAGTAGTAAAAATAATTCCGCCTTAGGTCAGGCTGACGAGCAATTTTTCGCGAGCGAAAAGTCATGCACGACAGAGCGACAAAAATTAAATTAAAACATGTAACACCAACTTGAAGCGCGTATACTTACTCGCTAAGCAATAAATATGTTGTTTACGTTTTGTGTCGGTATGTTTGAATTTATTTTTTGTCGCTCTGCCGTCCACGACTATTCGCTCGCGAAAAATTGCTTACCAGTCTGGTCGAGCCCTTAGAGACCTAGAGAGTTTTGGTGGACGGTAAACGTCAATTCGTCAATGCTGCGTTGATAACCAAGGGAAAAGTTACCACTAACCCTGCGTTCGGGGAGCTCGCTATTAGTACTAATAGCACGATTTTGCCGTTCGAGGAGCTCGCTTTCAACGCTATGAAAGCTTTCGTAACGTCACTGTTCCAGTACGTAAACTTATGGGTCAAACGCTAAACGCCTCCCCGAACGCACAGTAATACGTCATAATAGCGTGTGGTGCTAATAGCGTGAAAGCGAGCTCCCCGAACGCACCCTAAGGTATCTCGGTCGTTGCAATTCTCTTGTATTTCACGCTAGTCTTGAGTCGCTACAGAGTGTTTTTACCTAAACTTATAGATATACATTTTTCAATAATATAGTATTCTTGTGGCTAAGGATTCTAGATTATTCCATCTCAAAATTTTAAATTTTCAAAAAGAGGCCTGAATTGTTAATAATTTATTTGAAAAAAATATTTGAATATTTTATAGATTTTCTAAAATTTTCTTAAGATTGTAAAAACGCAGAAAAAAACCTCTTCAACTTACATAAATCTTAAATAACACAAGAAAATGCTACTATGTCTATGTATTGTATGTTTTTATAGAATAACATATAATGTACTATTCGATATTTAAATTACATATCTACGATTGTTCAAAATAATATTTATGTAAGTTTCGGACTTTTGGATAACCTTTTGGACGTTTAATTAAGTGACCCACAGATTGCAATACACTTATTGCTTACATGTATGATGAAATTATGTCATGCTTTTAATATTTACGACTTAAAAATAAAATAACTGTGACCTTTTACATTGATAATATTTAATATTAATAACGCATGCAAAAACTCCTAAAAATTTTAACATATTTAATATAAATTAACAAATGAACATGAACGAAAAGAACTCAAGTTCTTTTCGCCAAACATTCAAAAACATCAATTTTCTGACTTCAATTAGTGAGAAATGTTAATTTATCCGAAAATTCCCTAAAAATAAAAAATTTTCCTTTGATATTTACTTCGATAGTAGTAGGTATATTTGGTTGCAAATTAAAAAATGCTTACACGCTCATTTTCTGAAAATGATCACCGAGTTTGAATCTGCAAGAAAACTCTAGAAATTCTATCGTTTATAATTTTATGTTGTACCTATTGACATGTAAATGTAGCCATTTTATGTAAACCCTGAAACAGCTGAAGAAGACGGCCTTTCAAAATTCTTTGGCTTTTTGATTTCTGACTTCGCTGAACTGATTAAAATTTGAAAGTACTATGTGCGTCAATTTTAACGATATTTAATTAAAAATTAATAATATTTTTGTTAAAAATGTTTTTCATTTGCAGTCATGCCATGGTTGTAGTAGTACTATAAACGGCGAAAAATCGTATAAATGCAACTGCGCAGGAATAAAAGGAAAACCTGGAATTCCAGGTATAACTGGTATGTTTGGTCTTCAAGGTGATTACGGAGACGTCGGCCCTGATGGACCTTATGGACCTAAAGGCGAAAAAGGCGAAGGTGGGGAATACGGAGGACTAGGCGAAAAAGGATATCGAGTAAGTAAACCTCAAGTTTCTTAGTAAAGAATAATATTTTGTAATTCAATATTATTATTGTAGGGAGATGATGGTGATAGAGGTCGTCAAGGTTCGATAGGACAATCGGTATGTTTAGTTTAAATGCACACTTTTGGTTATTCATTTTTTGTAAACTCTCAGGGTTATTCTGGAGAACCAGGTATTAGGGGCCCAGCAGGGTTAGATGGATGTAATGGCACTGACGGAGTTCAGGGTGCACCAGGTACTCCAGGACTTTACGGTATTCGAGGTTCTTTAGGACCCGATGGATTACCAGGTCCTTTTGGAGATGCTGGGGATGGCGGAGGAAATTCTGTTGGTACAAAAGGCGACACCGGAGATGCCGGATACCCGGGATCTAAAGGAATTTCGGGAAGATTGGGGACTGCCGGACCACCCGGATATAGAGGGGCACCAGGAGTTTCTGTGAGTATCATATCTTTATTCGGTTTATTTTATGGTATATTGTATTTGTATGTTATTTTATCTTTCAATAAATAATTCTTTGTCGGTATTACTAGTGAATTAATAGGTATTTTGATAATAATTATATATGAAACGTTTGGCAAGTTCATATTAACTTTTAACTATTTAAATAAATATGGAACTTAAAGTATGATCAATTAATTGTAATAAGTATACCTACTTCACTTCTAACATATTATACGATTTAAGGGTATAGTTGGACAACAAGGACCGGTAGGAAACAGAGGAGATGTGGGCGATTACACAGTAGGATTACCTGGTTTACCTGGAGAACAAGGAGATGTTGGCGAACCTGGATCTCCAGGACAATTAGTGGGAGGAGGAGGAATGGTAATTGATCCTCCAACATATAAAACCATAAAGGGTCCGAAGGGATTAAAAGGTGCATTAGGAATGACGGGTAACAGGGGCAGAAAAGGAGAATTCGGTGTTAGAGGTTTACCAGGAACGCCTGGTGGTCGTGGTGATAGAGGATTTAAAGGAGAACAAGGTATTGAACTAATAACTTGTTAAATCGTTTTTAAACTTTATAAATTTTAGGTAACGATGGCCTTCGCGGAAAACAAGGTAAACAAGGTCCTTTTGGGCCTAGTGGTGTAAAAGGAGATAAAGGTGCTCCGGGTTATGAAGGAAATGCTGGTTTAGATGGTAATAAAGGCTATGAAGGAGAATTGGGTTTTAGTGGACCGCCAGGAATTCAAGGTGCGGAGGGAGAACCTGGTGTATATAATCCTTCTCTAGATGAAGAAGGAAAATTAGGTGTAATTGGAAGACAAGGTCCCGAGGGTCCTCCAGGAGAAAGGGGAATAGCTGGAACCCCAGGTAGACCAGGACCACCGGGTCCCATTGGTCCACCTGGTTTACCTGGATTATTGGGGAAGCCAGGACTATCGGGAAGGAAAGGAACTAGCATAAAAGGTAAAAATATATAATATTATCCTTATATCGTCTTGTACTAAAAAAATTAATAAATTGTAGGTGAAAGAGGTGACGATGGATTGCCTGGTTTTAGAGGTTTGTCAGGAAAACCAGGTCTTATAGGGCCCGAAGGGCTAGCGGGTGATAAGGGATTTTCTGGCTTAACTATTGAAGGACCTCCTGGGGAGGATGGCTTACCCGGTTTAGAGGGTTTTCCAGGACCTCCCGGAGAGCATGGAGAACTTGGAGCAGTAGGAACTAAAGGATTTCCCGGTCGCCCTCAATTATTTGAAGGACCACCTGGAGAACGTGGAACACCGGGACTTCCAGGACTTGACGGTGATTTCGGACAACCGGGATACGACGGTTTATCTGGACAGAAAGGTCTTAGGGGCGATGATTGCGGAATCTGTCGATCAGGTAAGATGTGCATTTTTGATGTGAATTAAGATGTGCAACTTTGGGTCTCCTTATATTTAACAATTGTTTTAGGAAGTCCTGGAGTTAAAGGAGATCGCGGAGGCAGTGGAAATAACGGTCGTCCAGGATTACACGGTTTTGCTGGTTTAACTGGTCCCAGAGGACAGAAGGGTCTACGCGGAAATCCTGGATTAGTAGGAAATCAAGGATTGCAAGGCCCGGATGGAGCCCATGGTATTCAGGGAGCTACAGGCGCGAAAGGTTCAAAAGGAGATCTAATTTATCCAGCGCCGTCACATGTAGAAGGTGGAGATGAAGGTTATCCGGGTTTTCCTGGTAAAGAAGGAATTCCTGGAGGGCGCGGGTATCCAGGATTACAAGGACTTCCTGGATTAAATGGTCCAAAAGGTGAAAGGGGTAAAAACGGCCCTCAAGGACTACCTGGGAAAGATGGAATACCTGGTTTAAATGGTTTGCCTGGATTACGAGGAGATGCATCGTCGATAACAAAAGAATACTTACGAGGAGATCGAGGACATGCCGGCAGACCGTAAGAATTGAATATTGCTACAGTTAAAGTATAAATACATGCCATTTTAGGGGAGATAAAGGAAAGGCCGGTGATGATGGGTACGTTGGTGAACCTGGCGATGCTGGTCTCTTACTAGCCGATTTAAAAGGAGACCGTGGGTATAAAGGAGATGTTGGATCTAGAGGTATATTGTAAAATAATTTGTTGGTCGTGTCTAAAACTACTTAATAAAAAACTTAATAGGTTGGGATGGTCTTAAAGGAAAATCGGGCCCGGCAGGAGATTTAGGTTACCCAGGTTTGCCTGGAATTACTGGAAATCCAGGATTTTCTCGTAACGGGCCTCACGGACTAAAAGGTTTTCCTGGTGTACCAGGATCACCAGGCTTACGAGGTAGTCCCGGACTTCCCGGTCAGCTTGGCCCTACTGGTTTTCCTGGACTGCCTGGAATTAAAGGAAATCGTGGCGATCTAGGTTTAAGTATATTAAATGGTGAAATTGGATTTCCTGGATTGCTAGGGCTAAAAGGAGAGCCAGGCGACTTTGGACCTCAAGGATATACGGGTAGAGAAGGAGTGCCTGGTGTTAAAGGATATAGAGGGCCAAAAGGAGCTCCTGGATTTGTTGGTTTACCTGGTATAAGTGGTAGTAAAGGGCAACGTGGTGCTATTCTTGCCGGAATGCCAGGACCCGCTGGCTCACCAGGAAATCCGGGATATTTTGGGGCAAAAGGGGACAGCGGTTTAAAAGGAGAAGACGGTTATCCAGGATTACATGGCATCAAGGGCATTAAAGGCGAAATTGGATTCTTTGGTAGGCCTGGGCTTGGTGGAGACGTAGGTCTGCCAGGTAATATTACATATTATACTTAAAATTGTTTTTAGCTAAAACTTTTTATTTAATAGGTTTTCCTGGTCGAGTTGGAACCATGGGTTTACCAGGTAGGATGGGAGAAGCTGGTGAAAAAGGTTTCGATGGATTTCCTGGACTTCCTGGCTTAAGCGGACAAGCCGGTTATCCGGGTCTAAAAGGCTTAAAGGGGATAAGAGGAGATATTGGGTCAAGAGGTTATGATGGTTTATCTGGTCCTCCAGGGTTACCGGGCTTGAGAGGAGAACCAGGTTTTGACGGATATCCTGGTGAAAAAGGAGATTCGTCATTTAGCGGAAAACAAGGAGATATAGGAGACACAGGTGCGGTTGGCTTTCCAGGATTTGATGGTAGGCCAGGTTTTAATGGCGCCCCAGGTCAACGAGGCGACAGAGGACAAAGCTGGCCTGGTGATGTTGGAGCTCCTGGAGAAAGAGGGGACGTTGGCTATCCTGGCAGGAATGGCGATATAGGTTCAATTGGTGAAAGAGGTGATGGGGGATTTAACGGTTTTCCTGGAGAAATTGGTGACAAAGGGGTACAAGGTGATGTTGGCTGGCCAGGTAAACTTGGTTTATATGGATTCAAAGGTGAAAGGGGAAGTCCCGGAGGAATTGGCCGAAATGGAACGATAGGAGAACCAGGTATTTCTTCACCTTACTAAGGGCTGGGAAAGTTCTTTTAATACCTAATGAAGAATTTTTTTGTAGGTATGGATGGGGAGCCTGGGTTAATGGGACATCCTGGAATGCCTGGTGATATAGGTCCAGCCGGATTACCAGGACCTAACGGTCCGCCCGGAATTAAAGGTAAACCGGGTTTACCTGGATTAGTTTCTTTTGGAGTGGCCGATAAAGGAGAACGAGGAATAGTTGGAATGCACGGTTTACACGGATTACCCGGGGAACCTGGTGATGTAGGACTACCCGGCTATCCTGGAGCAAAAGGACTAAGAGGCGATAGCGGATTGCCGGGTTTTCAAGGACAATTTGGCTTTCCTGGATTCAAAGGTTAACTAAAACATAAAATAAATTAAATACTTACGGTCAAATCTTCAGGTGCGAGAGGCGAACCTGGTTTAGCGGGATTGCCAGGGGCCCCTGGATCTCGTCCCGAAAGGGGCGAGCCAGGAAGAGAAGGCTTATCTGGTCTTGATGGAATACATGGCAGATCAGGACAAAAAGGAGCTCCAGGAGAATACGGTCCAGAAGGTGCTCGCGGTATCCCTGGTGTTCCAGGTAGAAGTTATCCGGGAAATAAAGGACAAGTTGGAGATGATGGATTTCCAGGATTGCCAGGAAGACCTGGAAAATTTGGACTACCAGGTACAAAACTTATTGTAGACGAAATAACGTTAATAACGTATAATATTTCAGGTCTCGACGGTGGCCCTGGACTAAGAGGTGACAAAGGTGTACGAGGTGAGCCCGGGTTTGCATCGAGCAACTTTAAAGGTGAACAAGGAGATGTCGGTTTCAATGGCGCTCCCGGATATAATGGAACTAAAGGAGAAGTGGGCGAACCAGGCCGTTTCGGATTTGCAGGCATTATTGGCCCTAAAGGATCACGCGGACCTACTGGCAATGTGGGTTTCCCCGGTTTAAACGGTTTAATCGGTCTTCAAGGCCTCAAAGGAGATAGAGGCGAATTTGGAGCCCCTATTCCAGGTTTACCTGGGGACATTGGCTTTCCTGGACAAAATGGCTTACCAGGCTTACAGGGAATATCTGGCAAGCAAGGGTATGCTGGTTTTAAAGGAGAACACGGCGATGTCGGATTGCCCGGTTTACCGGGTTATCCAGGAGCGCCTGGCATTAAAGGGGCACATGGTGATAGTGGTATTTCTGGGCGACCAGGCTTACAAGGGCGTGTAGGACTTCCCGGAATTCGCGGAGATGACGCTCCTCGTGCTCCTGGACTTCGAAGTAGAGGCTTTTTCTTTACACGGCACTCTCAATCAGAATTAATTCCAATATGTCCCAAGGATACCATCAAAATGTGGGACGGCTTTTCTTTACTCCATATTATGGGAGATTCTAAAGCTCACGGGCAAGATTTAGGTAAGCAAAATTTGATAGCAGATATTATAATTGTGTTCAATTACAACGGAACCTGATAAATTAATTTTAGGTGCACCTGGTAGTTGTTTAAGAAAATTCAACACTATGCCGTATCTATTTTGTAACAAAGATGATGTTTGTGACTATGCGCAACGCAACGATTACAGTTATTGGCTCTCAACTAATGAACCAATGCCCGTAATGATGACACCCATACCAGCTCCCGAAGTAGGAAGATATATTTCGAGGTAGCAAATGAATCTAAAAGTAATTTTTCTATTTCTAAACTGTCGTTTTGTAGATGTTCCGTATGTGAAGCTGCTACAAAAGCTGTGGCAATACACAGCCAGAGTTCTTCCATTCCCGAATGTCCTTATGGTTGGGAAGAATTGTGGTTCGGTTACAGTTTCATAATGGTATAAGAAAGGTAAAATGTTTATTAGAACAATTTCAACGACTATATTATTACAGCATACCGACTCGGGAGCCGAAGGAGCAGGTCAATCTTTAGTTTCGCCCGGATCTTGTCTCGAAGAGTTCCGTGCTAGACCATTTATCGAATGCCACGCTCACGGACGTTGTAACTATTTTACAACAGCTTACTCATACTGGCTTGCAACCATAGAAGATTATGCTATGTTCCATAAGCCCAAACAACAAACATTAAAAGCTGGAATGGACTTAACATCTCGTGTCAGTAGATGTTCCGTATGTATTAGAAAACGTTACACCGATAGTGGAACTTACAACATTCCACAACCAAGTGAACAACGATACCCAATAGATGCAAGATACAACGCCAACAGTAACGCAAATAGGAATCAATTTAGTGATCCCAGATTAACTGCTAACCAAAATCAGTATGGTTCCAGTGTCGATTCTAACTTAGATTCTAGTCGAAACCAATACGGTTCCACCAATAACGTTGACTCGAATTTAAATAGACAACAGTACAATTCAAACTCTCAATTTAATTCTGGTTCTGCACAAAGTCAGTATAGTTCAAATTCTGATGCAAATCGAAATCAATATAGTGCCGGCGCCGATTCGCGTCAAGGTTCAAGTCAAACTCAATACAATTATTCAGGCTCTGCACAAAATCAGTACGGTTCAAATTCTGATGCAAATCGAAATCAATACACTGCCGGTGCCGATTCGCGGCAAGGTTCAAGTCAAACTCAATACAATTCAGGCTCTGCACAAAATCAGTACGGTTCAAATTCTGATGCAAATCGAAATCAATACACCTCGGGCGCCGATTCGCGTCAAGGTTCAAGTCAAAATCAATACAATTCAGGCTTGGTACAAAGCCAGTATGGAACTAGTAGTAATGCTAATTATAATTTGGATAGAAATCAACTCAATTCCAACGCAGATGCCAGATTAGATGCCAATGGTAATCCTAACTGGAACCGAAATCAATATAGTTCTGGAACTAACGTAAATTTGAACTTAAATCCAAATAGGCAAAATTATTATGGGCCCAATAGAAATCAGACAAACGTACAACAACAAAGATATTTAAATAATCTAGATCATAGACGTCGTCAAAACGGTAGGCGATTAAGAAAACAAACGCATGCAAAGCGAAATGAAACGCTCGAGTTAACTTCGTAATATTAGTAAACTGTAAAAAGTGCCATATAAAGTAATTTGAATAACTTATTGTTATCATAATTGTTTTAAATTTAATATTAATTAAGTACGTGTAAATAAAATAATTTTAGTTGTGTTAACGATCGAAAATATTTCTTTTTTACATTTTATTATTGATAGTTGTATGATATAGAAATTGTTGGTGCTAATGCTTTTATTACACTTATTATTATAATGTGAATTTTAATGCTGTAAGTCACTGCCATACTGCCATTAAAAAGAATTATTAAAACTGCCATTTGTATTGCATTACACTTTTTCGTTTTTCAGGTAGGTGTCTTTAAAATAATTGTACTACTTTTAAAAATTAACAGTTAAGCCTTTTATTTTTAAAATTAAATAACGTAATTTTTATAAGAAGTTTTTTGATTATGTTAGTATAAATCTTTCAACAAGTTGTAAATTGTTTCGAAGCCAAAATAAAAATATTGTATAAAGTAGTACTTACGTTGTTTCCTTTCGGTAAAGAATTGAAACGTAATTTGTTTAAAATAAAGAGTGTAAAAAATTCTTTTAATTGAAGCTTTCCAAAAACTAAATATGTAAAAACTAAAAATTATTTTAAACATGCGTACCTACCTACAAACTGTTTTACAAAGACCTGCAAGTAAAATAGTGCAGTTTGTCGAAGCTTTAAAAACATAAGGCTCTGCCACGGTTAATCTACTAAAGATAAAAATCTTACATTATAAGATGTTTATTTATGAAGTGTGTGAACCGATATGAACAAAGATCTGAAAATTAAAGTCTAAAAATTTTTTTAACTCAAAATTTCAATTAACACGTTCGCGACGACGTGCTCCACCGGTGGCGCACCGCGCGCTTCGTCAGTAGCCGTTGATGACCACCGGTGGTACATTTGACTTACAGTGTACAACTGCAAAAAAAAATTTCCGGCCTCAGACAAAGTAGGTATACCAATTTTAGCGTCGTCGCGAACGTGTTAAATTAGCACTGAGCTAGAAAGTCAGGATAATTGTTCGCTTTTAGTTACCCACTTTTAAATAAACAATGAAAATTCTAAGATATACATATCGTACTCTATCTTCACTTTACGACTTAGCTTTGAAGAATAATTAACATAATGAACTTCAACCAACCGCTCCAGTAAAACGCTTTTGAATTTTTATGTTTCTATTATAAGGACAGGGACCTTCTGAAATTGAAAATAAACTCGCCTAACTATGTAGATTTTAATGTCGCTATTTGATAACAGTCGTCGTTATTCTTAAAGTTGCTTAATTTTCAAGATGAGCGAGGGACATCTCACTCTAGGATGTCGCCACCTTAAGTTAAAAAATCATAACGTCAACTTCAAATTATTTTTAAACGTACCTTCACTTATAACTACCTGATCTACCTTACTCCAAGCCTTACATCCAACATTTATTAATAAGGTTGAATTTATATAATATCAGGAGGCTTTGCACTGTCATCGGCATTCAATGTCTTATCACTGTCCAAATTAACTAGTTCAACCAAGCTCTGTCACTCTCGTGTTTACCAAATTGCCCATATCATGTAATTATAGATTATAATCACCCAATATTTGGGCAAAATTAAATACATACGTTATAAAAGTTTAAAGCCCTTCACACATGATAAAATTATATTTATTTATCGACATCTCTTACAAATAGGACTTAATTATTATATAACAATGAAAGATTCATTAATTAGGAAACAATTAGAATACATAAACGAATCATAATCTAAAAATATAAAGTTCCATTCTTAAAAAATATTTTTATAACAATCCTATTTTGCAAAACCGTTATTAAATTCTACTGCTCGGTCAGTAAATTGCATGTGACTATCAATAATTTGAAATAATTCAGCAGGTTGCGGAATTCTTCCTGTTTCCAATTTAGACCAAACTGGAACGTTATTTAACGATATTTCGAATGCTCCAGATTGTATGAGATGGCCCTCTATTAAATTACACAAAAGAAACAGCATCAAACACGAATAGATCTTATTCTGAATACACCAAGTCCACCAAGAAGGTTCGGGTTGATTAAAATATTGGAATACATTAACTCCACCCAACACGCAACAAATTAATGCCATTTTCAACAATCCCTGCAAATTCGTTATTCAAAAAAGTTCGATAAAACAAAAGTACTTACAATAAATCGGGATAGGAATAAACAATGACCAGGTGGATCGTAATTTTGGCCATCAACCGTCATGTAAGGATACTTTTGTTGAATAATGCTTCCATACTCTTCAAACATTTTACGATAACCGCACGAGTAACTATTAAACCATATAATTTCAAATTATTGGGATTAATGGATTTATTATTAAGTTATAACTCACCAATATAAAAATTTTAGTGTTGGACCCCCAATATTATGACTAAGTTTCGATTTCGGTACATCATCTGCATTTATTTGTTGCACAGAATTTAATATAGTTAATATAAATATCGCTAAAAGCAGCCAGAAAGGACTAACTATCGATTTTTGAACCATTTTTACTAATTAAGTTCAATGTTCACTCTTGACTTTTGACATTAATCACATACGATCGGGAATACAGTACGAATACGATAAAAAAGGAATGCTCAAATGACTTACCAGAGTTGCCACGTCATAATATACCACTGTCAGATTAAATTAATAAATTACCAGTCCCGAGTAACTTATATCACTATCATCTAAGCATATATACATGTTGATATTGTTTTGTCATCATTTGAATATTCATAAATTATTTTCGGTACTTTTTAGTAACAAAAGTTTATTCAATTTGATAAGACATGGCAACACTGTAACAGCATAACCTCAAATTTCTACACGTTTCGGTGTTGGTGTTTGCTAACATACGCTCTTCTAGTTTCTTGTTGTACTTTTTGTATTTCTATATATGAAAATGGCCGGTCGTGCAGGGGCATCCCGACGACTACCCGAAAATGAGTCGACAATTGCTTTTGTTCAAGCCGATGGATTGGTAATTATATATTTTTCCACATAAATTGTCACACGCCCATTCTACATTACTAAGGAGAATTTTAAATTTTTACAGGCCGTTATGAAAATTGTGAAGCACTGTCACGAAGAAGCGGCGAGTAATATGGATATAGCTCAAGGTGCACTTTTAGGATTAGTGGTCGATAACCGTTTGGAAATTACAAACTGTTTCCCTTTTCCAAAGCATACAGATGATACCGGTGACGAAGAAGAATATCAGCTAAGCATGATGAGGCGTTTAAGACGCGTTAACGTAGATCATTTTCATGTAGGATGGTATCAAAGTGCCGACGTAGGAAACTTTTTAAGTTTGCCGTTGCTCGAATCGCAGTATCATTATCAAACTTCAATTGAAGAATCTGTAGTCGTTATATACGATTCTCAGAAATCGTCAAGAGGTTTCTTGACTTTAAAAGCGTATAGACTCACGCCACAAGCCATTGAGTTATATAAAGAAGGCGAGTTCACTCCGGAGACCCTTCTTAAATTGAAAGTGGGCTTTGAAAACTTGTTTGTCGAAGTTCCATTCGTGATTAAAAATTCCGCTCTTACTAACATCATGATGTCCGAATTGAGCGAAATGGTTCCAGAAGAGCAAGGTTCGAAATTCCTCGATTTAGGCACCGCATCGGTTTTGGAAGGTCAATTGCGCTGTCTGATGGATCGTGTCGACGAATTAAATCAAGAAGCTATTAAATTTAATCGTTACCAACAGTTGGTCAGTCGACAACAACAGGATAAACATAGATGGATGCAAAAGAGATCGCAGGAAAATGCCGCACGTGCTGCCAAGGACGAACCGCCTTTACCAGAAGAAGATATTAACAAGCTCTTCCGTCCCCATCCTGTTCCGCCAAGGTTGAGCCCTATGATTATTGCCGGACAAATCGATACTTACAGTCATCATATTTCGCAATTTTGTTCGCAGTCGTTGGCAAAGTTGTACATTACTCAAGCTTTACAAAGTGCGAAGGAATCGAAATCGAGTATTTAAGAATTTTGTTTCGATTGTGTAAGTAAAGAAATAATTTAATGAATTATTACTTTGATTGTGAAGTACATGTATTCAGACTTCCCAAATTTTTATAAATTATTGATGGTTTAACAACAACCGACAAATAAATGCTTATACAAATTTGCTGATTTATTGAATAATTAAAACATATTGTCAAGTATATGAAAGAAAGTGCAGCCTGCCCAAGTTTTAAACTTTTTTGTTCCTTCTCGGGTAGTTTTATAAAAAAATGTATTCATTTATTTTGTAAGAGATTAGTAGCTACTTTTTTGATGGATTCTCTTAGCTCACATGTTTACTTTTAAAAACATTTTAATATGTAAAATAATTTATTACAAATTGTAATATTACAAGTAGTTACAAAAAAGTAAATACAGGTATAAATAAACATTTTATGATATTACAATTATTATTGTAAAATTCAACTAAAATTCGCTTACAGTTAGTTTTTATTTCTAATTAATGAACAATTATGTACCTACGGAAATTAAATAATATTGCACACTTTTGGCCAAATAAATATAAAATCAATTATAATTATTCACACTTACAGATCGACAGAAATAAATTTGTTCCAAACATTTTATTACAAAACAATAATTAGGACAAAAGTAGCAACTTAATTTTATTGGGGACAGTGTTTCTGTGAAATGTATGAAGAGAGTAGCGAGGTGGTGTACGTAAGGTATAAAGGTGCCGATAGTATAAAATGTAACCCGTATATAAGTGATAACATCAAATAAGAGAATGTTTAATAGAAAATGTAGTTTCAGTCTTTTTGGTTTGTAAAGATTTAACAAAAAATGTTTAAACTACAGTTTAACTATCACAAAATGAAAACTAAAGTACATAAATGAAACATTTAATTTTTATATTATTATCGTTACTTAACTATTACCATTAGGTAACATATACCACTGGCTTTTGTCCCATTATAACTTTTATAAATACCTTACAAATACAGAACACGCACTAATTAATTTATAGATGGCATCGTATATTTTCACGGGCTATAATACGCATTATTATAGTATTTAAAAGGATTACAAAATTATTTGAAATTGATTCAAAATGAAAAGCTGACATAAAATATCTCGAGCTGTATTTATTTTATTTGCAAATTTGGGATTCATAATATTGTTCTTTATCACTACACCAGGGCCTCGTTTCACAAAACTACAGTTGTTAACTCGATGCTTGGAAGTTCAGGTGAATTACTTATGTTTTTTTAATACTTTTAAAAGTTACAATTATTTACATGTCCACATAAAGTAAAATTTTAAGAAAGTTATATTTTGTACCTTTGGATTGTACAGTGTAACTTGTAGTTTCGTAAAACAGGGCCCAGGTGCTCTCAACACTTGCAAGGAATTAAATTCGGCAACTCCCATCGTGGTTGATGTGGTACAGTGTAGAGAATATTTATTATGATCCTTCTTATAATAAAAAAGGACTACCAAAGATATACAACCATACCAAGAATACCAAACCATATACACTCAGAGGTGTAGTACATATTAACTGAAAACTTTTGTAACAATTGCTTTAAGCTTTTTAATAACATACCTATTTTAAGAGATCGAATTTAGTTTAACTAATCCGCCAATGAAAGCTTAAAATGTACTGTAATTTGAACAAATAATTTTTGAATGTTCAAAAATTGTTTTTGTACTTAGTTTTTCAATCAATCCTGTAATATATATATATATACATACATCATAAAGTATGAAAGTCGATGCTGTATCACACAGTTTAGTGATCTTTCCCAAAAATTTACACTGGCAGTTAAAGGCAACAATTTTAATTGATCCAAAATTTACTAATTTACCTTCTCAACCTCTATACGATAATATATTCCCGTTTACTTCTGTTTAAATAGTTCAATTCTATAACTAGTCTTTTTACCAAGCAATTAAGATTGATAAAAAAGAACGTAAATTGAGTTGCAGTTGTAAATCCTTTCCTAAATACTCAGTTACATACGGGATACCTCATTTCTTCATTAATATCGTAAAAAACGGTGCAAGGGTGAAGTGGCTGTGAATCGGATTCGGTCGAAAATACTTCGGCTAAATATTCTTTTATCGTCGAAGGTATATAAAGTTTATCGATTTCGTCTTTATCTTTAACCGCTTTGGTAATTATAGCCCTACAACGGTCTTGTAAATTAACAAAATCCCTTTTTATGGTTCCTAACGTCATTTCTGTTTTTGCTGCAGTCGAACAAACCATAGGGTACATATTTTCTTTAATCTCGTTAAGTCCTCTAAAAGCTATACCTAAACAAATACCATCTTTGTAATACGTAAGAGTACCATTAACACCGTCGAATAAAATTCCTATGGTAGTTTCCTCATTTTCTCTAAAAGGTTTCGTATAATTATACCATGCACCACCGTGCCAAAGGAGTCCTTTATGGGATAATCCCCAACCGTTGACATCTTCACCTATAAGGTTTGTAAAAGAGTCTGCGTGTAGTCGAGCTTGTTTCGTCGCTATTCCGAACATCATACTGGTACCAAAAATTCTTTGCGCCAGATGTAGTTCCCAAAAATATTTGCCATTATTTAAAACTCTAGTTCCTCTAATACCAGCAGTGCCGCTGCTCCAATTTGGATGAAAATGCGCGATTTTAAAATCGTCTCCAAATAAATAGACTTCGTGACTTTTATCGCGCCTACTCCACGACCAAGAGTCATCACATCCGTGTGTTAAGGGTTGCGGTTGCGGACCGTAATGCTCGCTTTCCATAGTAGGAAAGAAATTTAACGATTCCATTTGTAAATGTGGCACTTCTTCGAGATAATTTTCGTTGGATGGATACGAACTGAAAGGAAAAACGGTATCCATTTTTAACAATATTTCTACGGTACGTTAAGAGTGCTAAACATAAACAAATAATGTAGGTATACGTGTTAAGAGAAATAATTTAACTTCATACACTTTTCGCGATATCACCCTCTAACTATCGACTCGAACAGATCAATAACGCGAGTCCACGAGTCTGATAGTCGAGAACCTCGGCGTATCAGTGGGGGTGTAGGGTGTTAATTTTTATATGAAGTAATGCGAATGACTTTTAAATACCTCATAGTTTCTACTTTCGATTGCTTAAAACCAGTTTAAAAATTAAACTCGATGTTGTCATTGACAGCTGGATCTAAAATATTTATTTAAAAAAAACACCCAGTTTTGTTACTAAAAAATTGTTTGAAATTGAAATAATCTGAATGCAGACAAAAATGCCCTAAATGACTAATGCTTAACACAATATTGATTATCATGCAGATAATGGTTTATACCAGTTTATACTTACACCTACCTAATTCTTTATTCGTTCTAATTAAATTACAATAATTTTCATCTAAATAATGAAAAAAAAATGCTCACCTGTTAGTATCAAATTTTCTTTTAACATTTTCTGAAGATTGTTGTACTGTGGTCATTTTTGCAGTCACAAACGTTTATTTTCGAAGAAAACAAAGCGTCCGAACGTGCCTCGCCTGCGTCGCGACGCCTATTGGGGTGCGCTAAAGTATGACGTAATAGCACCGCCAAGTTTACATTATAATCATTTCGGAATATAAAATTAGCTCTCTATTCGTAAAATGATGCAAATTTGCAGAGCATTAAAAAAGTCCACTTTTTAAGAGTGATGGGTCTACAGTTGTTGGATGTCCGCGGGCTTGTTCAGTTCAGAAGTCTCTAAATTAATTAGTTATATACTAAATTGAACGATTTTTTATACATAACAAATAGGATTACCAACCTAGTACACAAAAAAATATTTAAAAGTTTTTATTGAAATCTTATAGTATGAAAACTAGAGCTTAATCAGCGCACCGCGTTGATAAGCTCTAGGTAGGCCTCTTGGGCTTTCGCTAGGCCTTACGGGCTCTCGCTAGGGCCTGCAGTCCTCCGGCCCTCGGATCGACCTTACGGGTCTCGCGTCAGTCCTTGGGCCGTATATACTCGGCCCTCCAGCCTCCAGGCACAGAATCATGGCATCAAGAATCAAGGCACTTTCATTTTTGCTCTAAAACAATTAGAGAAGCAATCAGCTTAGTTTTTGTATTTTTTTGGTTTAGACTCGTTTTGTTTCTCTTCGATCCAAATTAGAACTTTTTCTGTTATATTATGAAATTCAGATCCGGGGAAACCGACTTATCCGATTAAATTTTACTTCTTGTTATTGGCAAATTTAAAAAATCGGGTAAACTAATCTCTGGACCGGTCGCTTTGACGACTTGATATACTTTATGTATATTATAGTATTTACAGTAGGTAATCCAGATAAATACACTAATCTTAACTTGCATGTTATTCCACTGATAGAGTTTTTGTAAATTTGAAAACATTTCCTTCCCGGTAACTATAGGTCTGTTTATTTGTCTGTTCGATCTGCTCTAAGTGATTCGAAATTGTTTGTTGGTCCTGCTCTTTTGTACTAATTTTCCCTACGTGTCCTGCTCTAATGACGTCACACTTGGAGCAATTATAGTAGAGCAGACAAATAAACAGACAATGTAAACAACATCTAGCTTTCACTATTTTGGAAATATAAAAAGTTACAGTAGTATAGTTTTAGAAAATTTACGTAATTAACGAAAATGGAACTAAGTATTGATAAAAGAGCAGTAGCAAGACTAACAAGAGTGTTGAATAAAAATCCATTTTGGTCATCCACGTAACGCCCCTGCGAGCATTCATCAATGGTAAACTCATTTGATTTCAATGTAATATCTAATTTTTAGCGATTGGTGCATAATTCCCATAATTTCGCATTACTGTGTATATTAAGATTCCGAATGACTTGTCATTTCGAACGGCGCGGCGCTAAAGTTAAAAAGTTTGAAAAATGGCTCCTCACGGACATAGTTGTGAAGGTGACAAAGATCACGATGAAACCCCCGAAATGGGATTTGAATATAGCCTTTATTTAAAAATCGATAAAGAAAATTTAGAATGCCTTAACGAAATAGAAGAAGGATCTGGAAAGAGTATATTTAAACCGTGGGAAGAGCGATTGAATTTGACATGTGTAAGTGAGGTTATGTTCACTTAATATTTTTTAATTTAATTGTGGATTTTAATGATTTTTACAGTATGTCGAATCCGATGCGGACGAAGAATTGTTATTTAACATCCCCTTTACTGGAAATATTAAATTGAAAGGAATCATCCTAATTGGCGAAGATTCTGGTTCTCACCCATCGAAAATGCGAATGTAAGTGCATGCTCTACTACATTCATTGACGTTATGTGTTAATAGTTAATAAATAACTATTTTTTTTTAAATTTTAGTTTTAAAAATAGACCGCATATGACATTCGATGATGTAACTGTTTCTGCAGACCAAGAATTTGACCTGCAGACTGATTTAACTGGAAGCTTGGAATATTCGACGAAGTATTGAAATGTTATTGTACATTAACCTTTAAACTATTTTATTTGTTTTAGAATTGTAACATTTAACACTGTTCATCATTTAACTTTGCATTTTCCAACTAATTTTGGTTCCGATAGTACTAGAATTTATTATATCGGATTAAGAGGAGAATTTACGGAGGCGCATAGACACGGTGTTACTATTTGTAGTTATGAAGCAAAGCCAAATATGATAGATCATAAAAATCCATTAGCGGATACTGCTAGTCACCAAATTCAATAATATTAACCCCGGAATTAATTTTCTTACGTCGTTCTTGAAGATCGTTTCTCAAGAAGGCTGCCAAAGGTTTTAATATTTAATTAAATAATTTGTTGGTACTTGGTATCTACATTATGTTTGTTATTATAGTGTTAGCTTTTTAAAAGAATTGTGTTGGTTTTCATAAAAAGCAAGCGAGATATGTAAACTTCTCGATTGCGTAAATAAAACTCTTTGTATTCCATGTATTTTGTACTAAAATAATTTTTTTACAACAAATAATTCAGTAATACTAGCTAATTTATTATAAACTTATTAAGTAGTAACATTTATAATTACACACAATAATATGTTCTTTCGTTATGTGTAAGTTATTTCATAAAATTTACAAACTTATAAAATATTGAAAATTAAAACACATTTACTTACTTCTTATACATCAGTCGTATTTCTTCTTATAATTAATTTTTTATTATTTGGCTGGATGATTGCATGGAGATTTCAATTATTTTTGGCTTTTATATTTACATCTTTCGAAATTTAACATTTAAGTATTTTTTGAAGATGTTATAGCTTGTTAAACAATTTTACAAGTACCTAAAGTACTAAATTTTTTACATAAATTATATATGTTCCATAGTTGTTTTATGTATACTATACATTACTTCCTAATAATAATAGTTTTTATGTATACTTTTAGTAAAAGCGCATAATTTTGTCTGGCATCTCCAACAGTTTTAAATTAAAAATAGTCAAAGATTTATCAATTCTAATCTAATTCAAATTAGGACTAGACTAATATTTTAACTTGCAATTAGGCGCAATTCGCCATCTGCGTGTAAATTAATTTTCATAATTAATATAAGCTTGTGCTTGCGGACATTTAGTTTTACCTGTAATTTTTGAGTTCCTAGAATGATTATACAATTAGTTTATTAAATATTCAAATATTTATATTTAGAAACGTGGATTATGAAAATAATTTGGATGCTCTTATGCTAATTTTTTATGGCTTCCTCCTTCCTTTGTAGGTGTTTCTGCAAGTAACTCATAATCGAACGAATAGTTTAACGTACCTACTTAAGAGATAGGGATATTAAAAATAATAAATAGTCGTAAGGAAATGGAAATGTAAGTAGTCGTGTCGTTTTATACATTTATATCACAAACTATACTTTCTAATAAGCCTTCCCAAAATTTTTATAGCCCAGCCGTCAAGAGTTTGAATCTGAAAAGAAGAGAAAAATTGCTGAAAATTTAGGGAAAGGTAGATTAGGATCCAAAAAAAAATTAAATAGACCATTGGAATGGAATGTATGATATTCTTGATAGGGGAACATATTTTTTGGTAAATTATCGGAGACAATGGTTGAACTTCAGCTTTAATTTTCACATCTTTTTTTAAATTTTCGTTTTATTTAGTACTAGTAGCTAGCAGGTTAGTCTGCTTGTATGAGGTCGTGATGAGAATAACTTTATCGTGAACCTGCATGAAGTGAAAGCCCGTATGGAGATATCAGCTTAATCGCCCAGACTACGTGGATGTGCTATCAGGCGACCCCCTTCCTATTTTATTCACCCTTACCCTGTAACTAGATCCTGCGAGGGTGAAAATTTTCTATTTTTCAACGATGTGGGGCCCATAAAGGGTATATCTTATCTCAAAATTCTATATAATACTACCTACTGTAGGTCTAGTGTCCGAAAGGATCCTTCATGTAGAATGTAGAGGCTGCTGGGGAGAAAGCAAATCTTCCTAACACATTTTTAGCCCCCCCTCCCGCTTTTGCGGCATGAGATCCATCTGAGCATGCTTGTAGCTTGTTGCTTTCTTCGACGAAACAGGACTTTCTAGTCCGACAACTATTCAAATAATATTTCCACTTTCTCTTTCAAAACAATTTTAACGGCCTATACAATTAACAAAATTTATGGATTTTTTTCTGTTTTTAGATTTTCTTCGTTCTGTTAATGGCATTTTCTAAATAATGTATTCCACATAACAAATTTAAACCCATATATGTGGGATATGTGGAAGTGGAGTAGAATTTGCATCGTTATGCTTTACATTTTCACCTCAATTTTCAGCTATTTCGGCTTCATTTTCAGATCGAGTCTCTTTTTTGACTCTGGCAATTGGGCTATTATAATGATATAGTGAAACTGCTAGGGAACTGCCACAACTTAGCTAGACCGATAGATTTTTTCTTAAAGCGACAAAACTAAGTTTATTTTTGTAGATTAGTGAATTTAGTTTTAGTTGTGGCAAATAGAATCGAAAGCTTTTAACTATAGATCTTACAAATTTAACATTTTACAAAATTGAAATGGAGAAGACCTCGTATAACGATTGCTATAAAGCCGAAAATAGTTTCTAAACCAACTTCTCGTATAGTACAAAAATAAATTTATTTAATTTTAGCAGAAGTTGTAGTTAACCTCGGTACTCTTTCGGTAATTTCCTCCCCATCGGCTAAGAGAACGTCGGGTTGAGAACCGTTTCCTTCGGCAATTTCCTCTGGAACAGCTTCTGTGTCTGTAATTGTTGTACTGCGACGAGTAGTCGTTAAGTGAGGTTCAACACTGGAATTAGGTAAAAATTCTTTTTTTGTAAACAAAACTTTATCGACGTAAAACATTGTTCCTAAATTATATACAAACACTTCACTTTCTATTATCGTCGCTTCGTTCACCGATACTTTTTCTGAAAAATACGTTTTTTCATAAATAGCGCTAGAATTTGTTTTAGAGTTTACCTTTTTGACGAGCAATCTTTATAGTGTTATTTCCTAAGGTATTCAGTTGTATGCCATCTTTTAAATCTTTATCGTAGAGTCTTCCTTTGACAAAGTGATTTAATAATATTTGTAAACCTTCTCCATTTGATAAGTAGTTATCCGGCATCTTATCTAAACCAATTTCTTCAAAAGCCGTATCGACTGGAACAAAAAACGTATATCCAGTTCCAGATACGTACGGGGCCAAGTCGGCTAAATTCAAAAATCTCGTAATATGCGAAAATCTACGATCTCTTTCCAATGCGAGAAAGGCATGAGATAAGAATTGCGCGCCGAACCATGGAAATGCAAGTAACGGAGGGGTTTCTTTGTCGCGATGTTGTTGATGTAAACGAGATACTACGGATTCGTTTACAAATAATACTTCTCCCGTAAACATTATGTTGCCTTTCGATATGGGAGTGTCCCCTTTTACTACCGACACTCCATTGATCGTTAATGTGGCTGTAAAAAAGAATGTTACCTATTAATGTTCCTTTTTTATCCATTTACATAACAACTGTTGCCGTAATATGTGAATACTCGAGCGTGAAAACGGTAAAATTGTTTTCTAAGTATTATGGATATGGAAATAGTCAACTTAAAAGAGCAGGAGAATTGAGAATAATGGAGAACATTTACGGAACAAAAATAAAATGGGAAAAAATATGAATAATTTCGTAAAACGAATTTGGCTTACTCCGAGATTTTAAAATGACTCGAGAAAGAGTCTCAATGGAGTATAATCGATATCGTTAATGTTGTGAAAAGCCTAAGCAAACATATGCAAATTTAAATTTTAGTTTTCGTCACACCCGAGATGGATTTATCATCACATAATTTAGTTGAAATAACATTAAAATATTTTAATATCTTACGTGATTTTCTGAAAAATATTTGTCTGCCTCCTAAAGTTGTCGCTACATCTTCGTCTTTAATATCGTTCTGCCTAATATTTCCCCTTACAAAATGATTTATAATAACGTTTTCAGTAAACTCGGGAACACTGAAGGGGTAAAATCCCCAATCTATGGGATGCCACCTGTGGAAAGCGTGATCTGTTGGAACAAACACCGTGTAGTCCTCTCCTGAAAAAAATTTGCGTACATTAAAACTTGAAACGAAATACAAAAATACTTAATTAAAAGAAATTTTAACAAATTATAGCAAAAGAAAGGACATAAACAGGAAGGTTTTGATTTGTGCGAGTTAAAAGAAATTTTGTTTCTTTTGTTTAAATTGCTTTAAAATTGAGTTACCGTGATTAGCCAACTTTAATCTACTAACTTTTCTTACGAGGTGTTTATGATTAAGTGAACACTTGTGAAAAACTTAATTAGTTTCTCTCGGTAGAGTTTTCCAAAGTTTGATAACGTATTTTAGACTGTTCTTGTATAATTTAGAGATAACATCTTTTTTGAGCCAGAAAGTTTAGCTTGTTATTTATTTACAACTTCTTATGAATTCTGTGTACAGTGTGTTCAAAAAGAAATGTATAAATAAATTTTTTTTAAATTGAAAACCCTTGGAGCCTGGAATTGATGTTCAGGGAGCGCAAACGTCGATGGTTCTTATGGAGAAATCGATAACTTGAAGAGATATGGAAAAATGGATGGCGCATCGCGCATCTTTGATCTCTTTTTGTAGAGGATCTCAATGGCAAAAACCGGAATTCGCGATTTTCTTTTGTTTTGGAGCTATAAGCAGAAGTTCGATTTTCCAATTTTTCGCTAAATGTTGATATCTCGGTTGTTGTTAAGAAAAACAAATACACAACTCCAAACATACATCAAACTTTAGCTACTGGTACAGATAAGTCGACGACATAATAGTCTGCTGGAACGGCACGAACAGACAATTAGATACATTCCTTCAATACCTCAACACACTCCACAAAAACATCACTTTCACTATGGAAAAAGAGGACAACAAAATCCTAAACTTTTTAGACCTCTTCATATCCAGAGAGCTCAATAAACACTCTTTTGTTATTTTCCACAAACCGACCCACACAGACACGACTATACACAACACCTCCACACACCCCATCTCACATAAACTAGCCGCTTTCCACTCTATGATTCATAGACTACTTTCCGTCCCAATGACGGACAAAAACTACAAAAAAGAGCTAAACCGAATATACATAATCGCTAAAAATAATGCATACAGTCCTAACATAATCACCAACATCCTCATCCCTTTGGCTATGGTCTACGCACAACATGCACACGATGATACCAAAAAAAAATACACCGCTTTCACTTACATCGGACTTCCATCCGAAAAACTCATCACCAAAAACAGCAACAAAAAAGTAGCATTCAAAACTGACAACACCCTCAGCTCTATTATAACCAACACCAAAACTAAAATAGACCCTATAAAAAAATCGGGAGTCTACAAACTCTCCTGCCCCGACTGCAATGCAGTATACATAGGACAAACCGGCAGAATCTTTGAACAAAGGTTCAAAGAACACTCAAGAAGCTACAAACACAGAAAACCTGACTCCAACTATGCCGAACACATCTTTAACCACAACCACACTTTCACTCACAAACCCGAGATTCTACATATATCCACTAAAGGAGTCAAACTAAACTACCTAGAAACCATAGAAATCATGAAACACAACTACAGTAACTACACTTTATTAAACGACCAGATTGATCTCAAAGGAAAAATACCGTTACTTCGAACATATAAATACCGGACGCAACCCTTACGCAGACAGTTAAAAACTCGCTCTGGAGATGATACAGTGTATCGAAACAGCTGTCAGCAACCAAACTGACAAAATTAGTGCAAATGGCTATTCTAATTTAGTTCATATAAAAATCAATCTTGATTTGCACACAGTAAAAGCAAAATCTATTCAATAAAAAAATATTAGCCGAGATATCGACATTTAGCAAAAGGTGAAAAATCGAACTTTTGCTTATAGCTCCAAAACAAAAGAAGATCGCGAATTCCGATTTTACTCATTGAAATCCATGGAACTAGATTTCTAGTTCTATGTTGAGATCCTTTCAAAAAAAAAGAGATCGAGGATGCTCCATCCATTTTTCCATATCTCTTCTAGTTATCGATTTCTCCATAAGAAGATTAAATTTTTCCCACCCTGTACACCTATTATCACTTTCTATATAGGTAGTTTCTTTTCGTTTTCATCTCTTGTTCTATCAACAATTAAAAAATGTCTAACTATTTTTTGATTTAATTCAACTTCCTACAATTACAATAGAGCACGTAATTTCTTTACAAAAAGTTAAAATAATTATGTTGTATAAAAACAGCATTGCTGAAAGTATACCGTATTGAAAATACGAAAATTAAATAAAAACGAAATCACCAAATTAAGTTTTAAAACGATGCATTTTCATTTGCTATCTGGCCATCTCTCATTGCTCCGTGCCGTTTGAACATTTTCAATGGCTATTGACAATTGAACGACTCTTGCTCAACTCACTGTTTGAAGTTTTATAGGGTTTTGAGTCCACTTTAGTAAAACTAACTTTGTTCGAGACAAAAGTGACTAAAACGTACAAAAGGGGTTTATTGTTGTCTTTATGTAGGTATGGTATTATTTACAGAATACAGACAGAGTGCCATAAAGTTGGCTGTGGAACGTTGTAAGTTGTAAGTACAAAATTTCCCGATGTTCATCTGAGACAAAAAGTTTTTTAATGCTTATCATCCCTTCGCTTATCTACCTATATTAACGTCATCAGTTCATTTTTATTAAACCCAACCGCGCTATTTCTAAAATTATGATTTTTGTAGAAAATCTGCGTAAGGCAAAGTTGTTTAATATTGCTTTGAACTTCTTTGAGAAGTTTGGAAACGAAAAATGGAAGTGGCTATGGAATATTTGGTAATTTATTTCGTATAAAAATAGTTTGCCCTTAAGTGAGCCTCAAGAGCCTCAAGATGTTGCTCGCATTGCATTAAAAGTATAAAATGCTCAGTTGCGTTTTATGGAAAAACAATCGCTCGTACGGAAAAGTTTATTAAGACATTTTTAGCGTAAAAGTGCCCAAACTTTAAATTCGTTGACCAGCTTTATCTGAATTACATCGTTTCCAAAAAATTAAAAAAATTTTCCAAGACAAACCTTCTGTTTTTCTATGTTCAAATCCTTGTCGATGTAAATCGATGCAAGGCTCTCGGCGTTTTCTTCACATTTTTTAACGAAAATTTTACATTACTTTTCCGACACACTGTACAATTTGATGTATTGCCATTTACAGTCGATCTTAGGATGGTTCGGTTTAAATATACATTTTGTAAGTTATAAATTTTTGCCTTTCTCAACACAATCAAGTTCTAAAGTATTCACGTAGATTTCTTTAGAGTTACAAATATTTCGCATTATTTTGAGTTACATAGGCTGAATATAAAATTCTCATAAAAATATTTTGAATAGTTACGTATCGCATTTGAGAGGCAATAAAGAGCTATACGTACACATGAAAGGAATTTAGATTTTTGCAATTAACTCTGATGAATCTATGAAGGGTTGTTTAAAATCTGTGACCCAATTAAAAGTTTGCAAATTCCAATAAACGTGTTACGAACCAAAAGAAGGCCATTCAAAGCAATTTATTACGAATTTTTATAGGTAATTAAGTTCTATACATTTATGATGTAGCATGATACCTATATAAATATCATGCACACAATATATTTATAGCATATATATTTCGAACAGTAGGCAGAATCTACCTACAATGGTAAAATTACAGATCATTGAAAGCGGCTCCGCAGAAAGTTTTCATCCTTTCATTAACATCAAAGATCCAATTTGTTGATTAATCCGCCTGAACATGCAGTGCCTATCTAACTACTAACTATTATGTGCAATGTGCATAAACAAACAGCATAAATTACGTCCCATGTTACAGATAGTTCTCTACGGGTTAAAAATGAAGTTTATTGAAAACACAACGTAAGAAAAGACCTTTGAAATAAAAGATTTTAGTAAAAAAAAGTTGCAAACATGTGCAATTGTGCATTTTTCCTCTATTAATACGAATTACGTGAACTAGCAGTACTTGTCATTGCGTCGGGCCCGAGTCCTATTTCATTCATACGATATTATTCAGGATAATAAAAGTGCAGCTTTTTACAAGTAAATGCTACTTGATTAGCTCTCATAACAATTTAAATTTCAACAAGGCGTAAAATAGCTAAATTGGATCACAGTTATTCGTTCAGCAAAATATAAAAAGTCGTAGATATATCCTTGCTGATGTTGAACCAGCAAACTCACTACGTTTTTTCGTATCAAGGGCTTTTCAAAAGTATTTTGAACTTTGAGCGGTGTTTGGGCTTAAATTTCGTTGGTTCAACCGTTTATTACATTCTCGAAAAATTACCGATAACGCTCTAGAGTTAGTGAGTGAGTGAGTGAGTGAGTCGTGAGTGTTAAATTAGGACATTATTTGCCCTTCTTGAAATTATACTCCAAAATGCACCCCTAATAGAAAGTTATACGCTCTCAAAGTTGAAGTTAAAATGTAAAAAAATCACTTTATCTTCGAAACTTAGTCGACCTATCCTATACAAGTCAATGCGAGGTAGAAATTTCAAGAAAACTCACCACTAGAACTACCTACTCGTTAAGATGCTGAGAAGAGCTCCAACTCTTCAGAAATAGTGTTTTTACAAAATAAATAAAAATTATCTCTTCTATTTTAGTAATAAATTTTAAGAGAACTTTTTGCTTCTTAAATTTTTCTTCCAAAGTCAACGGTTCTTAAAAATAATTTGTTTTCTACAGCTTACTGTCATTAGTTGTTTTGTAATTTATTTAAAAGAACGCTAACATGTCATTCAAAAGCATAGTTGCAACACTAATTTTGCATTAACTGCTCAAAATGGCCTCCATTTACTATTTACGGACATTTGTGTTTATCAAAATACCCCTAGAAGTTACCCGAGTTCGCCGAATGCTTCTACGTCGAGCGAATGCTCGAATTCAAGTACATGGGGGTCACTCGTTTCGAAGAGAAGGCCTAAAACTTTTTAGGGGCGCGGTTTCAAGAGCCGTAATTTAGTCATGGGAACTCGCTGTAGATCGTTGTCGGTAATTTTCCAGGACAACCTGTATAAGAAGTAAAACGTAACCGCGCTCACTGATCAATTACCATTTCAGCTTGTATTACATTACAAGATTATTATTGAGTATAGGTATTGTATTGACATTCATTGAGCTCCATTTTTATTAGAAATAGATTCAAATCACGAACTAGTATCGCTCACAGTTTACTATAGTGTTTGAGTTGGAACTTTGTGATTTGTATAGAATATTTAGCTCAAATAACAAATGTCGAGTCGGTCTACACAATAAATTAAAGTTCGAAATCGAATTCGAGACCTCGAATGCTAGTAAATAAATTGTGGTCGATACTAGTTTATGCTCTCTTTCCTCTTTCGACTTTTAAATGAGAGTTATGCAAATGTCCAATCCAACTTGAGTAGTTGTAACTCGTTAATGATATTGTAACGCAAATTTATTTCAACCGTATTGTTTTTATCTGTTTACTAAACTAATATTTAATATCTAATTTCATTTTAGTAATAACTACGAGAATGTATTGATATCTAGTTAGCCTCGACCAGTTCTATGCATAAACTAAATATTGCGTTACCATAACAACGAACAATAACTTATTAGAAGTGTCAGTGAAAAGTTTGACGTCAAAAAAGTAAACCAGAGTTAAGCAATAAATTAAAAGAAAAAAGATGTCCACCGAAATTGTGAAAATCGAAAAATTGGAGTATCGAGCCATCATCAAGTACCTGTATTTAAAAGGGTTAAGAGGTAACGCAGATTTACGAAGATATTGTTAATACCCTTGGTGATCAATGTCCTTCGTATGCGACCGTGAAAAATTGGACTACAAGCTTCAAAAGAGGTAAATTTTCAATTGAAGATGATGACCGATCGGGAAGGCCAGTTTCTGTGTCAGTCCCCGAAAATATCGATGCAGTTCATGACATGATTTTATCAGACCGTCGAATAGAGCTAAAACGGATATCTGAAGCACTGAATATTTTATACGAACGCGTTCATCATATAGTTCACGTCAATTTGGACATGAGAAAAATTTCTGCAAAATGGATCCCCAAATGTTTGAATGTTGACCAAAAGCGTGCAAGGGTAGAAGCATCGCGTTCGATCTGTGCTCAATTTGAAAACGATGTAGACTTTTTAAACCGAATAGTTACTATGGATGAGACTTGGGTACATTTCTACGATCCAGAAACAAAGCAACAATCGATGGAATGGCGACACTCTGGTTCTCCAAGACCTAAGAAGTTTCGTGTCCAAAAATCTGCTGGAAAAGTTCTTGCTTCAGTTTTTTGGGATTGCCATGGAGTAATCATGATTGATTTTTTGGATAAGGGTAGAACAATAACTGGAGATTACTATTCGACATTACTGACCACTCTACGGGAAAAAATTAAAGAGAAAAGACGCGGAAAGCTATCCAAAGGTGTTTTGTTTTTGCAGGACGACGCCCCTGCACACAAATCTCATGTTGCCATGCAAAAAATTCGTGATTTAGGGTTTGAATTACTAGAACACCCCCCTTATTCTCCAGATTTGACTCCGTCCGACTATCATCTCTTTCCTCAACTGAAAAAAAGTTTAAAATGTCGTAAATTATCTTCCAACGAAGAGGTAATAAAAGCTGTGGACGTCTGGTTTGCAGAGCAAGAAGAAACATTTTTTTGAACGGTCTAGCGACGTTGCAGGTTCGCTGTAATAAATGTATCCAATTAAGAGGAGAATATGTTGAGTAATAAAATATTTTGACATTAAAATTTTGTTTTGTTCTATAGTAGGCTAAGAATTTTTCAATATATCCTCGTATTTAGGTAATTGAATTTTAGTTCTATAATTCATATTGACGCCTACAAGTAATAATAATGTAACCGCGATGTAAACGCCGAGTTACAAAGGCAGCTACAGAAAAAATAGCCAATTCCGAATGACCCAGTTTGACCACGTAACGTCAAAATATTGCCAGAAGTAGTGCTTCCTGTAGAATATTCGATTACCTATGTCTCTCGAAGGTATTACTGATTCTCTTGGATGCTTTTTACTTTTTAGAATTGCTACACAAAATGATTTCATTGATATTGTCGTGTACAGCTTAACAAAACCAAAAGTCAAGTTTTCTCCTCTCGTGTCAACTCCATCTCGGAACGCACTATGTATAAAGTTCGTAAAATATATCCATACCATTTAAGGTCATTTACTTTGACATTCTCATTACAAACACTCCTGAGTTTTCTAGATAAGTTTTGAATTCACATTCTTAAGGATTTTTAAACGTCCTCTAAAGAAGTGATGTGTTACTTATTGTTGTAACAAGATTTCCATCGGAGATCAGAGACGGAGACTTAATTGCCTAGTGCATATTTCGTAAAAATTATAATTCAGCATGCATAAGTGAGTGTAAAAGGAACCAAATGAATAAATTTAGAATAACAAGTTATGTTTTACATTGCAAAATAAAACTTGTGTAATTTAAACAAGAAAAATACTCTCTTGCAAACGGATTAGGAAGTGCCAAAAGCGCAGTAGGCATGTCCGAAGTACAATTGTACAAGATGAAAACTAATTTTAAAAAATTGCAACATGTTAAATGCAAGTTGAAAGCGGATTTAATGTTTATTTTACTTTTTTCCCACCGCATCTTTTGAAATTATTGTGTAATGTTAATTCTTAATCAAGGAACTGCCTAAAAAATTTACGCTCGTTTAAGAAATTAACAATGTAAACTAGACGTGTCTCGCTCGTTTTAGTTAGGAATTCCACTAAAATACATTATCTTCATTAAACTTTACTAAGACATTACCCGAAAGGGTTTCGGTAAGGTCGGAAAGGATTGCTACATTGCAACTCACTCAAACATTATTCTAAGAGGGTTTTTGGTAGGTTCTAAAAAAGGACATAAATGTAAAATCGCGCCATTTAATTAATTCTAGAAAAATTCGTCGAAATTGCCTATAAATCAATGATTAAATGCAACTTAAGAGTTATCGAGCAATCGTCCCTCGAAATCGGAAAAGTTGCCATCTTAACACCCCTTTAAATGCACTCAATTGAAAGATTGTAGTGTCAGATAAATTCTAGCCGGGTTGTAAAGTATCATTAGATGAAAAAGAAGATGTTTTAAACTACGATTAAGTATCTATTTTAAGGTTTTTAGGGGCGAAGACGACGTGCTAAGTGAAATGTGCGTTTTACGACCACCTCATTTATTTCGATCATTAGTTCAATTTTCATAATTTTGCATTCGTATCACGAACGTCTTTTCACAAAATTTTTATATTCAATTAGGCTTCGAGCAGATTCATTTTTAAAATCAACCCTCTTTGTACAAGATGAAATTGAAGTTTAAATATTAAAAAGAGCGTTTCAATTTCAGCTTTTTTTTTGTTCCTACAAGAAGTATAAATAATTTTTAATTTTGCTAAAAAGGAATTTTTAAATTGAAATAAAATGTACCTACCTTCATTTCGTATTTTCAATCTTTTTGGTAAATATTTAATAAATACGAGTTTACCTTATCTCGAAAAATTTTAATTATTCACAATTTCATGTTTTGAATAGCGTTTTTGGGTTTGATGCTCTCGCGTGTTATCATTCATTACACGTGGTTAATATTTTTGCGTTTTAAATTATTATTTATACTGATTTCCTCCGGGTGTTTTGTCCAGTTTTGACTTTTTAAAACAAGATTTGAGAAAAATTTGAAGAAAGATTAATTTTTCAATTGTTTAAATCGGAGCACACATATATTGTGCTATCAAAATGTTGAAATTGGGAAGTTAGCAAGTAGGTACCTACCTACTACTAGCAACTAGCAACTATCTCGAATTGCGATACGCAGTGATGAACAGATGAACATGCTCGTTTCCAAAAATGGTCAAAATTTGTTTTGTTGGTATTATAGGGCTACCGCACACTACAGACAGTCGGTGACCGTCTGTTTTGTAGCGAAGTGACCGCACACGACAGACAGTCGGTCAGACATCGGCTCCTACATCTATACCATCGCACACGCTACCGACTATCGTTAGAAAGTCGGTGATTGTTGCATTGTTTGTCCGTGATTTTAGCTATACGGGCTACCGCACACTACAGACAGTCGGTGACCGTCAAAATAGTCGGTGAGAATGCTCAGTACAGATTCTTATGTAGCACCGCACACAACCGACTAAAATGACGGACCTACATAAAAGATGTAGGGCTACCGCACACTACAGACAGTCGGTGACCGTTTGTTTTGTAGCGAAGTGACCGCACACGACAGACAGTCGGTCAGACATCGGCGCCTACATCTACACCATCGCACACTCTACCGACTATCGTTAAGAAATCGGTGGTTGTTGCATTGTTTGTCCGTGATTTTAGCTATGGGAGATGCACAGCGCCAACGACAATTTTGTAGTTCGTGTGCGCGCCCCTACTTAATTACGTTATTCCCATCTAGTCACAGACAATCGTGTCGGTTGATAGTCGGTGGAAAAATAGAACACGTTACATCTTTTATGTAGATCCGTCATTTTAGTCGGTTGTGTGCGGTGCTACATAAGAATCTGTACTGAGCATTGTAACCGACTACTTTGATGGTCACCGACTGTCTGTAGTGTGCGGTAAGCCATAAGCTTTCAAACCCCTACATTTACAATAATTGATTTTTTCGATTATTACACCGGTAGCTTCTTATTAATTAATATTAGATATTTATAGAAAAAGTCAAAGAAAGAAATTTCTTAATTGTTCTTTATCTAAACATTATAAAAATAATAATTTTCCGTGGTATACTCTTTTGTGGGAAAAAAGTCAACTTAAGTTTTCCAAAGTACATTTTTTTCAAGCGGTTGTACCATTAGTCTCTCGGGTTTCACACGTAGACGAAATTTCAAAAAATTCTCACAACATCATTCAAGTGACTGCCACGGCTGGCTTAACAGTACCCCATCCAATCAACGCAATTTTTCAATACATTTTTGATTGTTTGGGCTCCAATCGCATGAATTGCAACTTCTATTTAGTGTTTCAAGGCATTTATTGTCTTTGGATAGTTAGTGTGACACTTATTCCACAAAAAAATCCAACTGGGCCAAATCACAGCTCCACGGCATCATTGAGCCATTTTTCTTCGAAGATGAGCAAGGGGCAGTTGTTACCGACAATAGCGAACGTTACTGTGCTATGCTAAACGAGATTTTGATTCCAAAAATTGAAGAGTATGGCATGTATGACATTTGGTTTCAACAGGACGGGACCACTTGCCACAAAGCCAACGTAACCATCGATCTTTGGCGCACTGTTTTTGGAAATCGAATAAGCAGCCAAAATGCTGATGTCAATTGGCCGCCTAGGAGCTGTGATTTGACTTCGTTGGAATTTTTTTGTGGGGGTATAAGTATTACGCTAACCATCCAGAGACAATTAATGCCAGTTACCATTTATGCAATTGGAGCCCAAACAATCGAAAATGTACTGAAAAATTGGGTTGATCGGATGGGGTACTGTCAAGCTAGCCGTGGCAGTCATTTGAATGATGTCGTGTTTCACTCTGTTTCACAAAATGTTCAATCTTTCTAATAAACTCTTAATTTTGAAAAAATATTCATTTGTTTTTATTTATAGCCGATTCAAATTCCAAACACTAGATGGCCCACCCTTTAGTTACAGTTTTAGGCAGCACTATAACGTCTATCGCAGTTTAACTTAAAAAACCGTCGCCAAATGTGTTTTTCTATCAGCGATTTCTCGTTTTCAACCCTCGTAGACGGATGTCTGTTAATAATCTAGCCTTACAAGAAAAAATATTGTTTTTAAATCGCCTTTTTTCTTTGAGATGAAATTTCCCCCTTGTTTTCAATAAAACTTAGGCAACAATAACGCGTGCTTTGACAAAAATTGAAATTGTACTTCTTTCACCCTTATATAGAATAATTATAAATAAAAACTATATCGTCGTCTCAGAGCAACAGAGTAGAATATCTAAAAAATCGAGATTGGGAATATTTTTAATAAATGACGGCAATTTGTCTAAATAAACGAAAAACTTGTGTTGCAGAAGTGCCGAAATTCATTTAGTGAAACACTAGGTCAAGTCAGACTTATTTTATTGCCTTATTGAAGTTCTTACATCAAGATATTAGATATTCTACTGCTGCTATCAATAAATACTGCATCTTCCTTCGTATATGTCTGAACCCCATCAGTCTGTAATACTCAAATGATCGTTGAAGAAGTAGTGTTTTGAAAGCTCTTTTTGTTTTTTTATAATATTTTTATTTAATAAATTGTTTTTAATTATTGACCATACAATGAGTGAGACAAGCGCACATCGAAAACCCTTATCAAGAGGCCAGTATTTAGTGAAATTGGCAAATACTCTCTTATAACTTACAATATTTCAAGTAAAACATTTTTCGAGTGTTTTTATTTTTAATTTTGAAAATAGTAAAATAATAATTAATCAAAAATAAATAGTAAGTAGTAATAAAGCTGTTTTTGAAAAATATTAACAAAAATCTCTGTTTAGCAACTTTTTATGCTCAAAAATTCAATTTTTAAGGAAAGAAAAGAAAAGGAAAAAACACTTGAAATTGAATATATAAATTCCTAGCGATACGAGAACGAAACTGCAAGTTTATTACTAATAGGGGAGAGTGGTAATGAATCGAAAAATTTTGAAACATACGGCTATATTAGTTATTTATATCTAGCTAACGAAAAATGATTGTATTGACTTATTCTTTGTTACGGATCAAAATATACTAAATCAACTAAAACAAAAACCTTCCGTGTTGCCGGCCGATCTCAGCGAAGATGGCTGGGTTTAAAAAAAATTTATTATTGGGCGCCACACAGTTGCAAAATTCAAAATCTATCCGCTATCCGCAACTGTGAACGGATAGATTAAAATTACCTATATATAAAAAAAATTGACTAAAATGATTGAATGAAAAAATTCTACGGTCTGGCCAAACGAAGGTTACAATAAAAAAATAAAAAAAATAGAAATCTTAGCTGATGTAATAAGTAATTTGCACAATCTATCCGGACACTATCTTTCCTATCTTTCCAACTATAGATTCCAAAACCGAATTTAATCCATCCAATATTTCCAAAAAAAATTAATCTCTTCTAATATTTCCAACCTTGATGCTGATGGGACGACACGACAAATACGAAAATTTTCAGTAATAATTAACTTACTATTTAAAAACCAACAATTATATACAAAAACCCTGCAACGAAAAACACATCTATTACCATCTGGAACAAATTAACAATCGGTACGTACCCATTTCTAGGGTTTTTAAAATTACTTTTGAAGCCAAAATCCCTTTTCAGGTAAAATAATTATCTATGTAGCCGTGGAAAAATCCCACTAAGGGCTCAAAATTCAATTAATATATATAAATTTAATTATTTCAATAAAAATATTCCTCACTCCACGGCTACAAATTCAAAAGTAATCAAGTTTTTAAAATTATCTAGGTTCTCACACATCAAAGATTTATCAAAAATTAATTGCTCCAGAATGGTAATAGAGGTCTCCCGCATGCAGTTTTCAAATTAAATTTTAAATAAAAATTAGGGTGTAACATCTTATCATCCCTGAAAGTTTCTGGCATTCAGAAATATTAATCAAATTTTTATTTTTATTTCCAAAACCGAATTAACAATCAAAGGCGCAAAATGAAGCTCAAGCCACCTAACGCTTATTAAGCGCATATAGAGTGATGTTTATTAGGCACTGTCCGTAACATAACACCATGTGCCTGCTTCAAAATTCTGGTGTCGTAAAACGGGCTTTTCCGACCTTTCTTAAAAAGCTTACAACTTTCCAGTTTTGATGAAGAAATTAGTTTTAGTCGTTGATACTATGTCATTAAGAAGAAACAACATATTATATTAGTACGTCACGAAAGTAATTCGAATTTATGTTTTGTTCAGAAAATACAACTATTTGAAAAAACTGTCCGTTTCATTGCCATGCTCCCCTATCTGTCGCGCATAAATCTTAAACAAAACAGAAAGAAGTGGAAATTTTCTTAAATACTCATTAGGTCAGTAGTAAGACAAGTTAATTTAATTATTTTACTGTAATATTACTAATTAGTAATTATCATATTTACAAACATTTTCTGAAATCTGAAGTAGAATCGGAGTAGCTTAATTTTTGTCGAAATTCAAGCACTGCGGTCTGAGTAATTCAAGAATCAGTTTAATCTGTGGTTTAATCACAAATCTTAAAATGGTATCAAAACTAAGTTTTTGCTCTTGTTGTTGCTCTAAGCGACGAGGATAAAGGTAAATCTTTAATTTAAAAAAAGTATCAAAAAATACGAACTGTTACCCGTCTTTAGTTACTTTTCTTACTAGACAAACGACTTGTGGTGAGCTATACGGGCAGAGAGCGATAAAAGTATTCGTCTAATTATTCTATTTTGTGAAGAAATGGTTTTACTGACGAACATTAAAAATAGCGATTTTGTAAGTTTCGGCTATTTTGGAGCAATTCACAGTGACATTTTGTGCATTATTTTACAGAACTAATGAAATTTTAGCTTTCAAAATTTGGCCAATTTTAACAACGTAATCCACAGAAATTTTAATTAGAATTTAAACAATTTATCCATATTTTTTTGGAATGAGATGGAGATTGTAAGGAAATGTTGTTTATTTAGGCAACTTTTGGCTCAAAGTTTATCAGTTGCAAAATAAGGTTTTATAAAGTTAATAAAATCAAAATCAAGAGGACTTTTTTGTGCTTGGTTAACATGTAGCTTTGAGAAATTATTGTTTTTTGACTCGCAACCAGGGCCGCAGCCAGACTGTGTAATCAGGGCAGGCTCAAAAAAATTCAGGACAGGCTGAAAGCCGGTTCTATACATTTATCAATACTTTCTTCTGGGTACCGTAATGAAATTTTTCAGGGTGGGACAGACATAATATTACCGGCATGCTCGAGTTTAGCTTTCAGGGGACCCTAAGCAAGTCATTTGAGAAAAAATAACGCAGACAACTTTTTATTGTTCAAGGTCAAACAGCTTACAATGGCGTTTTGAACCTGAGCTGAGCCTGAGAGCTCAGTCTGCCCTGGCGTACCTCTGGCTACGGTTCCACCTCGTCTCTTTCCTCTCCTTCTTGCGAGATCTGTACGGCGTTGTCTCTTGTAGAAACTAATTCCATCAGAGGGTCATCGCATGGAACGGCGTCCATGAAGTTTATTTGATGAAAATACTTACACCAAGATCAAGGTTCGACCTCAAGTTTTTCAGTTTTGCATGGGGTGGTCCCACTACTGGACTATCTTAAGTCCTCGCCAATCCCTTTCTTAAATTTGAGGGAAATTCGTCCGGAGTTGTCCCGTGTCCTTCCTTCTAATAAATTCTAGATGTATACATCTTTCAAGTTTCCAGGAGGACAAATGCCCCTTCTTGCCTCTCTTGGTGGTGCCCACCATCAACTACTACTGTACTGAAATCTACTAAAATCCTTAGCAAGCTCAGGCTAGTGACTAGGGCACACTAAAAATTTTCCTTGGCAGGTTGAGCCTGCCCTGGCGTACCTCTGGCTACTCACGACCGAAAAAACCCACTTAAAGTTTTTGCACTTTTTCCACAATTTACCCGCGATCCATTCATTCAGTTTAAGGGCTAATTATGTGATTCGCATTCGATACTAATTTTACTTGAAATTTTTCAAACACTCACTAGGTAGTTTCCGACCGAAACTTTATTTTTCGAATGCAAAAATTAATGTAAAATATTAATTCAACGAGCTTGAGTTTTTCAGATTATTAAAGAAATTAAGTAGTCTGTGCTACCTTTGGAACATTTTACAAAAATTACAGTTTAATTTTTGTTTTTACAAAAATGATGAAAAATTGTTTAGCATAACGATATTATTATTCTTCAAAAATCCCCAACAGACGGCTCCGCAATATTTATCGAAAACTTAAAATCCACAAATATTTTGTTACTTTTATACCGTGTTGTAATCTAAACTCCCTATTAAAACTACTCATTGGGGAAAAGTCGGCAAATACACGTTATCGTATAGGGATACGACCACATTACCCAAACCACTTTGTTTTAACAACTACAAACCTACGTTCTACGTATGTTTAATAGCATTAGTCAAGAATAAACTTTATTACGAGGTAAGTAAATTTAAATAATTGTACAGAGTGCACAAAGCAAAATCAACAACTTGAATCTATGATACGGAAGGACTAAAAATTAGTACAAAACGATTTACATAAAAAATTGTTATTTGCGGTAGTAAAACAATACAGGGTGTTTACGGTCTTCTATGTAATATTTTAAGGGGTGATAGTACAGGTCAAAATAAGTCGATAAAGCTTAAAACACGTATGGGGCAAGTACGTACTCTGCTTGATATAATCTATTAAATCCAGCAAACTTTTGATCCAAAACTGCTGTTTCTAAAAAGGTAATTTAGATATTAGTCTGGGCTGGTTTGGTACTTCCAGGGTCCAGCCCATAAAACGGCAGATGCTTCTCCCTATCCCGCACTTGATTGGATGCGGGCAAAAGGAAAAAATGTGACAAATAAAACTGGAAGTAGAGTGTCTCCACGTATGCGGTATATGGTCAATTTAACTATACCCGCTATGCCGGTACAGTGGAGCGCTCGACGGAGTCATACGTGATCTTAAGATCAATTGGCTGCTACAGTCTCTTCACTAGAGGAGCTGTGGGCTAGTCTATCTGCAGTTGTACTTTAAATGGTGACGGAAAGACGTGAGTTCTGGTAGGAAAGTCTCGTACTTCCGAAGTAGTCGTGCTCTAAATGATTAGGCACGTAGGCACCACCAGTGCGTGTCTAGGCTCTCCGCTATCTACCTAATCCCTGTTCCAGACACAGCCCCGCTGTTGGTGGGTGGCAAGGTGTTCACGAGCCGCCCATCATGGTAGCTTGGCCCCGCTGTTGGTGTGCGATAGAGCGACACTGAGCGCCCGCCCCATGGTAACTGGTCTGGAATAGGTCGTAACGGATGATCCGGAGGCGATTAAGTAGATGCTGGTGGAAGGGGATTAGCTACTCCCGAACCTGTGACCAGCCTGGTTAAAACTGGTACTGGACGTCTAAAGACTTCTAATGAGGTTGGATTCGCAGGGGCTAATGGTATCCTGGGAGGTGAGAGATACCAATCAGCCTGCTCTCTTTAACTCCTGGTAATAGCGAAAGCTGGGTACAGGGAGGAGAGCAGGTGGATCCTAGATCCTATTCTGAACGTACAAGACATTAGTCTCTATTAGTACTTTTGCTCTATCCGAGGACACACTGTATATTTACTATAAATAGTCAAAGCCTGCACTAGAAATGCAATATTTTCTTCGCCAGGCAAATTAGCTGCATTTAATTTTCGAATATTTTGAAAATAGAAATATTTATGACTTTAGCAACGTTTTATCTGAAACGGAATTCGATTTAGACCTAACAGGTAATAATAGGTAAGGTATGCTCTCTATAATCGCTCTATCGAAACTCGCTCTTGATTATTTAATTTTTAATTTCCTATAAGTATAAAAGAAAAACTCACCTTCTTTTAACAAATGAGTAACATTTGATCTGGATAGGAAGTGTTGAAACACGCGAACCCCGCTTTTAAGATACGATAACACTTGTAAAACATTTTCTACAAAGGTAGTATTTTTAACAGTTTTATTTTCTTCCTTCACTTTCACAATATGATTTAATCCGATGTGACCTACGTCAAGTTTTTCTTGCGTGAAATTTTTTTTTGTTTCGTACTCTTCTAAAAAAAGATAATTTTCCAAAATTATCAACACGCCATTGACGACAGGTACGTTTGGTTGTATTATCGAGATGTCGTTGGCTAATAGTTTATCTTCTTTACGTCTTACGTGAACCGTTCTTCCTCTCAGCGTCTCGAATGACATTTCTTTCGTCGTGTTTGTTATATTAATTATTGATCCTAAGACTACATGATCGAATATGATTTGTTTGAAGTAGTTTTCTTCTTGCGTATCTGTTCCATATAATTTTGCTTTGTTTTTGGGGGCGAGAATCGTAAAAGGTTGATCTGTAACAAAAAAATTCTAAATTAGCTGAAGCCAAAGATTAAAAAAATAAATTGCTTTTAGCGGTTCTTCGTATTTTAATGTATTTCAATAATAACTTTGAAAATGCAGGCTAAATTTTTGGAGATTTTGAGAAGAATTCTATTGAGAGCATCAGAAACGTCTCTGAAGGTGAAGAAAAATTTAAGGAACTTCTGTTGAAAGTTCAAGATCGCACGAGCAGTAGCAGACGAACTTGATAGCGATTCGCGAATGGGGATGGCTCATTACTCAAACGATAAAGTACGACTCGGTTAATCTTTTGTTGATCAATTGAAAAGTTGATTAACTCTGTTGATACAAAAGTTCTCAATAGTCTTCATTCGAGTTTTGTTGATCAACTAAAATTGGTCAACTCAACTTGACTCGTGAGAACCCGCCTTTATATACTGGTGCAATACACTAAAATGAAAAGGGAGTAATAATTGATAAAAGATAAAACAAATAAAAAATTAAACGTCGCACCAAATCTGTTTGATGGCAAGTAGTTAATATTCAGATCGTTTCAACAAACCGAAATCGCTAGATTTTGTAAATTTTAGCTTTCGTGGTTTCATCGATACTGTCACCAATCCATAATAATTTTAACGTCTACTCTCACAATCAAGTTAATTGTTACGAACCCAATTACACAACTAAATTAACTCACATAGAGTTAACCAATTTATTTCGGTCGCAAAATTAATAATAATATAATTATAACACGAAGAGACAAGAAAAGGTAGTACACTGAGCACGCCTAAATGAGCGCTAATAAAATAAAAGTTCCAGTTCTTAATAAGAGTCGTCTAATCAAGACACTTTTTTGTTGGATTAAGATACGTGGAGAATCGTAAGAAGGCAATAAACACATTAGTACGACAGAAATTGTACCATACTTGAATTTTAATTAAGGTTTTCAATTGAATTTCGCGAATATGACGTTAGGTATTGCAAAAGTAATTTCCTATAGTAGATGACGTCGTTACCGTTCTATTTGATGACTTCAGAAGTTTCAAACTAGAATTTTTCAGTGGAAAGAGATAATCCAATTACGGAGTTGGAGAGAAAATAATTTTAAAAAATCAAACGTCGAGCGAGCGTTTGATTTTTAAATTTGTAGGGAAAACGAGTAAATAAATTTGCACATGGAAAACTTTTGGGCAATAAATCACTTAAATGTTCATACGTTCATTCGCATTACCAACGCTGTTTTGTATATTACATAAGTATACTTTTTATTAACATCGTGTTGACAATAAGTTAGTGAGTATATCTCAATGAAATTCATTAAGTGCCGATTCAACATACTAAAAGTTTCCATAAGTGTTAAAAAGTTGTAAGAGCTAATTAGGGTTTGTCGCTATCTAATTACTAAGATCCTTAGAACAAGAACTATTAAAGTGTTGTCCGAAATACAGAAGTAGCGCAATTTATAAAATTCCTTTGTGATTCAAAAATGAAAAAATTGGAATCATAATAATTATGAAAATGAGCATATTGGGTATTACGTAATTTTTTTTGATCTGTTAATAAGCAAAATTGTAGCCTTTGGACTAATGAAAGACCAAGAGAGATAGTCGAGAAACCGATGCATCCTCAAAGAGTTACTATTTGGTGTGATTTTCTGGCTGAAAGAATTATTGGACCGTTTTTCTTTCGAAGATGATGCCGGCAATGCTGTTACTGTGAATGGTGAACGTTATTGTACCACGATAACGGACTTTTTACGACCCGAATTGGATGATGTGAATGTGGACGATATGTGGTTTCAACAAGACAGAGCCACATGCCACACAACCAATGCAACAATGACTTTATTGCACAAGAAGTTCCCGGGACGCTTTATTTCGCGAAACAGCGATGCTAATTGGCCACCGAGATCGTGCAATTTGCAGTGGCGTAGCTAGAAGTCAAGACGCCGGGTTGCAAAATTTTCACAGCGCCTTTTGAATGTAACCTATGATGTAACGTATATTATTAGTTGCGGCTGGCGAGGCTTTCGATGAGAAGGTCCAAGTATATAATTTCGATATCTCATAAAAATATATAGCGCCTCAGGCAAAATTTTTGGATTGTTCAAGGTCAAAAGGCTTAAAATAAAGTTCAAAAATTTTAGTAGCTGTTAGTAATGTCCCCAAGGAAGGTGTTTCACCAAAACAAAACAATATTCTTTTGTCTTTTGATATTGCTCGAGGCTTGGGGGCGACGCTCCTGCACCCCTTCTCACCAGTCGCCACTGTATATTACTGATTTCGCTTTAATAAAAGTCCAAGAGATATACCTAATATTTTACAGGGTGATTGAAATTCGTCGTGCAGCATGGGGATCGCGCTTATCTGAAGAGCTAAGGAAACTAGAAACCGTAGATTAAATTCTGCTGAAGACTAGAATTCAAAACAGATAAGATTTATTTATTTTTAGGAGCTTTATCCATGCGTTAGAAATTTTGTAAATCAAGAGTTTAAATACCTATAATAATATGTATTTTCGTATTTTATTAATACTCTTATTATTTATTTTTACTCAGCCGTTAGGCACTTGGCGCCTACGATGCCTCGGCGCCGGGTTGCGCCGCAACCCCTGCAACCCCTATAGCTACGCCACTGGCGATTTGACACCTTTGGACTTCTTTCTTTGGGGTTATCTCAAAAGTAAGGTTTATGGCATAGACTCTATGCCAATAAGCCAGCAACAATTCAAGAGCTAAAGGACGAGATAAAAGATTGGTGGAATAGAAGAGAAACTATGCCAGAATGTCATCCTAAATTATAGCAAACTGATTCATGTGTGCCACTGAAACTGTGTTGAACATTTGTCCGATATTATCTCTCACACATAATTGTTATAGATCGATCAGCATGATTTTATAAAGAAATCAACATCATTCCAACACAATCATTTTTTATTAATTTGTTATTCATTCATACACTGATTTTTACATAAAATCCCGATTGTTTTGATTCTTATGAAACTTGCTATATTTTATACTTTTGAGGGTGCTTATTCCGAATATCGTATCTAGAACGTTTTATACGCTCCGTTCGAATTTTTCCGCAACCCCTAAATTGTTGGAGCTTCGAACGCATCCTGAAATTTTTTTAAACATCATTGAGAAAATATAGTGATATTCGTAACCAGCGCCTTCAAAAGTATAAATTGGGTAACATTTTATATGAATCGAAGAAATCACGATATGCCTTTACGTAAATCCCAATTTTTCTGATTCCTACACTATAGCCCATTCAAATTCAAAGTGCAGTAAACGTCAACACGTAGGTACATGCAAATATCTTGGTAAATTACAGAATGTAATAATTTTCTCTTAGATTTTGAGTAGGGGCTCGGTGGTGCTAGATATTTAGAAAGTTGGAATAATATATGCAGTCAATTGCAGTCGTTGCGCGATAATCACTGTTGACATTTACTGCATCTTGAATTTGAATGGAGTATAGATGCCCTAGACGCCAAAAACAAAGAAAAAACTAAATTAGGCTTCGCCCCTTTTGTATGCGGCGCACTCTTTGCCTCGCTCCGTTCGGCGGGTTTTCTATAGTCCCTTCTGTTTTGAAATTGATAGGCCGCCACTGCGATACTTGCAATATTTATTGAGCGTAATATGGGATATTGACACATATACGTTAATAAATACCTATCAGGTTCTCTATCGCGATTCGTGATAATATTAAGCGTCTTACGAAACTTGCAAGTTTCTTGGCTGGAAACAGGCTGTAGTCTACCTCTGACAAATATTTTCTCTGAAAACTGAGTAAAGTTGAGGTGCTGAATTTGTCGTCGCCCACCCAACGTCCCAAACAATATGAGTGCTTTTAAAGGGTCTCCACTCCCGCTGTGAGGACTAAACGGCTATTTTACTTCATTTGAAGAAGTGATGTTGGTTGCCTAACATCGTATATTGATATCAATTAATTTCAATCGCTTATATCTGCGATTGTGGTACACTTGAAAAAAAAGTAAAATAGTAGCGGGCTAGTCCACAATGTATCTCAAATGATGATAAAATCTGAAATATCTAACATTGGTAATTTGGGCGGCAGGGCTTTCTAAAAATTGAAGTTTTAAACTCTTTTTAATTAAATTAATCAAATTTAAAATTTTTTTTACAAATTGAAAATATAGCGGGGTAGACATTGAAATTCTACACATATGGAAACTTCGACCGACCTTTCAACTATTATAATAAGCAAAAAAAGTCGTATGAAAGTTCCCATATAAAGTGCATAATATGCTGATTTTTAGGTGAGCAGGAACCTTGAGGGTGCTTATTATGAATAATATCAGATTCAAAACCTTCTATACGCATTTCTTGATACTCCGATTCTTGGAGTAAACCCTTAATATTGCAGGAATGCCACACCATACTCCACAGTCCAAGAAATCAACGTTTTGGAAATATTTGGAAAATCAAAAATTCAAAAAATGTGACTGGAGGATTAAAAATAAATATACGTTTTCAGTAGTGGCGTAAGATAAAAGCTGATAAACTTATGTAAAATGTAGTTGGGAAGCGACTGACTCACAACGGGGGGGTGTGGTCAGTACGCAGTGCCCATTTTCCCTCAAGAAAGGAATGAAGGATCCGGCCAATTTTTTACAATTTAAGGCAAAAGTGGGGCTTTTTGAAGTTATCATAAACCCTTCCAAAAATGTATAACGGATAACATAAAAATACGATGGCGACTTCGAGAGGAGCACAAACCCATGTGATATGGAACACACTGCTCGCGAAAATAAACAAAAACGCTTTAAACTTATTTATTTTGCAATTAAGTGCTTTTGTGGAGTTTAAATTTTTAAACAAACCTGAACTTGGTTGTGAATGTGAATTTGAATAACACGTTATACGATAGTAATACGTGCGGTAATATATCAGCAAGCATTGAAGTCTCATTGTGTTTTAAAAGGAGTTAACTATTCAATGAAGTCGTAAAACCCAAATAGTTTCTCTAACGCACGATCGCTTTTAGGTTTTAACAAAATGCGTTAAATTTGGTATGTGGGTTCCTGACAATACGTGAACGGAACTTCAAACGTATTGGTAAAAGTCGGAGTGGCTAGCGGCTTCACGAGGGGATCGAAAACTTATTTTTAACACAATGGCTACTTTTATCATTGTTATTACATTATTACATTAGTACATTATAGTACATTATCGATGAGCTTGTTTTTGTGAATTTTATTATTTGCGATTTTGGAAAAGTCAAGAGTACTGGCTTTTAAGTCTTTGATTAGTATTATAGTTTGAAATGCGGATTCAAACTCAACTGAGAAGCACCGAATTAAAGCTGTAGAGCTGTAGACGGGGCACTGTATAAAGACACCCCACATAATACACATGCACCTGTGTTATGCGTCGGCATCCCTATCCCTATCCCTAGTAGTACCCTTTTATCGAACTATACTCCATTCAAATTCAAACTGCAGTAAATACCAACAGTGATCATTGCGTGACGACTGCAATTGACTGCACTTATCTATGCGCCAGCGGGCCCGCACTCAAAAACATTTTACATTCCGTAATTTACAAAGATAACTGCAGGTATGTGTTTACGTTTACTGCATCTTGAATTTAAATAAATGGAGTATATATTCCTTGGTCGAAAATGTCTACAGTGACTCATTTTAAGAACTAGACAGCTACGGAAGGTGAAGCGTGCAAGACGGGTCAATCCCAATACACAGAGGCCTATGGATTGACCCGTCTTGCACGTTTCACCTCCCGTGGCTGTCTAGTTCTTAAAATGAGTCACTCTATACATTTTCGACCAAGGAGTATAGTATAGAATAAACGCGAAGTCGTTATATTTTAAATCCAACAACGTAACGACAAGCAAATAGGTGCTGGCTATTGGGAAAATTTTTTCATTAGGAAAGCCTGAATACAAAATTCTCGTCGGTTGTAACTTTAGGGTCGATTCCACCAGAGAAACGTTGATACAACAACACATCTAGATAAAACACGAGCTAAATGGAAAAACAGTACACAAAAAGCTACTGACAAGAAAAGTAATATCTCCCATGAGTAACGAACGACAGAGTTGCAAACATGCATCGTCTAAGTGAAAGAGCTACTTAAAAATGGTGTACAAAATAAGATTACCTACTTCCACTAAAATAAAGAAAACAAACACCTTCTTGTTTAAAAGGTCGAAAATGCAATAAACTTTTTTGTTTTAAAAGAAAATTATTTCGAGTAAAAAACAAAAAAACTTCTACGACAAACTAAAAAGAAAAGCTCTCGTCGTGATGAATAATTGAAATTAATTCATCTTTTAGCAGTGCCAATAAAACTTTTCAATAAAGACTCATAAGGTATAAGTGATGAGATCACAAAGTTTACTTTCGTAATATCATCTCGGATAAGTAGATATAATAACAGCAGAAGTCCTCGAAAGTTTTCGTTAAAGGTAACAGCTTTAGAAATTCTGTTTGAACTTCCCCAACTTATTCTTACGATAATGAAAGATAAGATGTGACGAAATCCTCGAGAAGACGTAATTCACTTAATTTTCCTAACTGAATTTTAATATCCAAGACAAATAAAAAGTTTAATTATAAATGGATTTAAAATGTTTGTCTCGCAGATATTCGTCTTATTAAGACTTTCTCAAAAGTTTGTCATTTATTTAATTGTAAATATCAGATCGCTCTTGGGGAATGTCTCGGGAAAGATTTTTTAGCACTTAGGAAATTTCTTTACACATTAATTTGAACTTTCTCGTGTCGAGTTTTTTTCATTTGATTAGGCCATTTTAAGCGCGGCAAAACTTTTTAAGGAGCATTGTTATGAGAGTGGAATAAAAGAAAGTTAAAAATTTACAACTTCGTTTTGAGCGTTAAACTTTTTTTAATTGTTAATGGGTAGGTATAATTAATTGTTCATAATGCTATGAAATATAATGCACAATTTTGCAACTGAACGACTATGAATAATACAACTCAAATTAGTACGAAGGCTGGAAGTTTCGGTTTAAATTTGCTCTCGCAATAAACCTGCAAATTAATAAACTTATTAGTATAATGGAAATGTTGAAAAGCTATCTACGAACAGATGTTGAGTTTAAAAGTAAACTCATTAACAAATTTTCACGTATAGGATGGTTTGAAACTTTACAATTTATAACGGTCATAAAAATTGTAACAATTTTATGCGAGAAAATTGACCGTTAGCTGATCGAGCAATAATGCACCTATCTAAACGGAAAAGATAGAGATTACCAATTAAAAAAGATTATTGATGTCATTACTAACAAATGAATATCGGAAAATGATTTTGGCGTATAAATGTGTATTTAAGTCTGCAATAATATATTTAAAATCTACACAAAAAATAAAATTTCTTGGTACAATAATAAATTTTTCGTGTGGCCTATTAATTATGGTTTAGTTTGACTCTCAAAACCCACCTTGCTATCCTTCAGCGCGCTCTAGTTCCTAAACTGTTCGTTTAAAGAAAAAAATCCAAGAGACATAATTTGTAGGAAATTGGGCGTTGTTTATTTTCGTACAGAACCAATTTTTTCTAAAAGTGCGCAGTTTTCGCACGTTTTGTCAAAATTTTACTCGCTCTAGAGCCCAAATCGTACGTCTAAGGAAAAAACTCGATAAAGATAATTTGTAGCAGATTTCATCTACTTTACTTTTATATAGAAGCCCGTTTTTCAAAGTGAGTAGTTTTAAAGTTATAAGCGAAAAACTGAAACAATAACAAAAACCAGCCCTTTTCCAGTAAATGCTGCTACTTAGGAATGGCAGACGACCGGTTGTATGACTCCCTTACTGTGTTGTGTCAGCCTGCATCGAGTATGTACCTGTCTGCACTCTGTCGCGTGGACACGCTACGTTCGATATACAGGGTGATTCATTAAGGATGGACCAAACGAAGCAGGGTGATAAAGGACCTCGATACACATCAATTTGACCCCCATGTGTATAATCCGAAACTTGATGGTTCGGGAATTATCATGATTTAAGTGTATTTCCAGAAGAACCTGATTTTTCCATAGATATTTTGTCATGCTGACTAAACCGTTCGTTCTAGCTTGATGAAATTTTGCAGAGGTGTAGTCCAATAATGAGCCTATCACACCGTATGTTAGCATCCTCAATGTAACTTGACAATAGTTGGAAAAAAAAAGATCTTTCTAAAATTTCATTACAGCAGAAGCACTCTCTCTTATTTTACAACGCTCTTGCAGAAAATTTTGATATGGAAACTTTTTTTGGAACATGTTTTAGAAACTTCTCTGTTCTATTGACAATGTAATCTACAAATTTCATTCACCTAGTCCTATAGCTTCTCATCAAAAAAATTGTGTTATTATATGAAATAGCGGATTTTACACTTTAACCGTAACATATACAAAACTTAAATGCGAATGCGGTGTACCACCTCAATTGTACGTTTGACGAAAAAAATCGAAGAGACATAATTTGTAGTAAATTAAACGTAATGTTTGATTAGAACGATTTTTCTCTAGAAATACGCAGTTTTCGAGTTATGAACGGTAAAAGTTGTTTTGAATTTTAGATTTTTTTTAAAATTTTAACGTGCTTTAACGTCTAAACCGTTCATCTGAGAACAAAATCGAACAAATATAATTTGTTGAAAATTGAATGTAAAGTGCGTAGTTTTCGATCTATAAGCAAGAAACCGAAAAAGAACAAAATGCTACCACTTAGGTGTGGCAGACGGTCGCATTTATTACTCATTTGCACTGTTGTTTGAGTCTGCATCGTCGTCAATTTTGTACTTTACCGTTTAGTAAAAATACTCCCGCTGCCTCCCGGAATATTATTATAAGTAGGTACATTTTTCAACAAATTTCCTCGAAAACTCATTTCGTATTGAAAATTCGAATAAGTATAATAAAAATTAACACTTAAACACAAACAACAACTAGCGTTTAGCATATTTGGTGTAGGAGTTTAGTTATACAGACATTTTAGTAACGACAAGGTCCTTCTTAATTCTTAATATCTATTAAACGCCAATACAGTTGGGCAAGGATTTGCATAATGGTAATTAGCATTACGTAATAAGTAATTAATATTCTTCTTTCGTTTATATGTGTCTACAAAAAGTTTCTTCAACATAATATTTAAAAGTTTAATTATATTCGCACGTATACGCGATGAGATTATACCTATACGTTCCTACATACGTGTATACAAGTGCAAAAATTTAATTGCTCCACACGGATATACGTTTAGGAATTAAAAAATAATTAAAAGTATTTATTTACATTATTTTTTAATTGTTAGATTTTTTTTCAATTACGGAATTTCACGTTATAGTCAACAATTAAAAAAATAATACTGTAGAATTTCCCAACACGACTCGTTTCATATGAATAACTGAGTCATTTGTTACTACTTGTGGAATTTGCAATACCTTTAAAATAGATTAGGTTAAATTTGTCCTCATAATTGTTTACTGTACAGTAACTGTATTTTAATTCGATGTTTTGCATGCAAGATTAACGTTTGAAAACGACCCAGACATGGTAAGATGTCTCTCGTTTCGGAGTTCTAACATAAATTATTAATTTTAGCTCTACCGTCCTGGTCGCTGTCGCTGCTAATAAGATATTTTCTGAAATACTAAAACAATATGAAAACTGTAAAGCTATAAGAATTATTGAATGCCCTCATATCTTTGCATTTCTAATCAACTTTTACTTTGAAGTAATATCGGTTTTGTTATAAATTTGTGTCCACGGATCGTGTTTGGTAACACATGCGAGTGATTTATTTTTTATTTAAAAATTTCTTTTTGGAACTAGCTAACCCCTGCGACAGTGGCGTAGCTAGAAGTCAAGACGCCGGGTTGCAAAATTTGCACAGCGCCTTTTGAATGTAACCTATGATGTAACGTATATTATTAGTTGCGGCTGGCGAGGCTTTCGATGAGAAGGTCCAAGTATATAATTTCGATATCTCACAAAAATATATAGCGCCGCAGGCTAAATTTTTGGATTGTTCAAGGTCAAAAGGCTTAAAATAAAGTTCAAAAATTTTAGTAGCTGTTAGTAATGTCCCCAAGGAAGGTGTCCAGCAGTCGAGCACACGGTCGAGCACTGCTACAATGCACTTCAATGTAACTGAAGAGAGAAGCAATGCTCGACCGTGTGCTCGACTGCTGGACGTCGCAACGAAATCGCACCTTTACAGCTCTTATATTTTAGGTTTGAGTCCACCTAAAAACATTCGACGTTTTCCTACCTCGAGAGCATCTACGCCTCTAGGCTAGTCCCCGAAAGAAGTTTTTTGAAAAAACTCACGTAATACGTGGACACGCTGTATAAACGACGTCCGTTTTAAATTTCCGTATCTACCCAAATCATTTTGCGCTTCGAGAATTTTAATTTAATTACAAGATACATTATGATTGTCTGTATTATTATAGTTTGCATTAAATATGGCATGTTTCACTACTATGTATAGGTACTGTGTACTTTGTTAGATTAGTTTAACTATTGAAGGGTTGTTTTAATTAGGTAATGCAACTGCTGATATATTGTTCGTAGATATATTCACACAATGTTTTACATGTTCTAGCATAAAAGTATGTGTGCGATATAAAAGAAAAACTTTAATAGAACGTACCTAGCTAGTTCAATTTTACTTGTTCTGAACGTAAACGTGTTTATTATACTGGGTGAGTGAGAAACGTTATTTTGACTACCCCATCTTTCGAGTGGAATATATAAGTGTTTTAATTGGTTTGAGCGAATGGAAAAGTGTATCAAACTTAAAGGAGAATATTTTGAAAAGAAATGAAACACTTTTTGTGTAGATCTTATTTGCCGTTCACCCTATTCCTGAAACTTTCAGTGTTGCCCTCGTACAAAGTATAACTAGCCAAGGAAAATTAGTTGACTGAAACAACTACTACGTGGTTTTCTAATTTCAGGGGAAGACTAGACATACGACCTTCGACTCAGAAAAATTACAAATCTCAAACACTTAAAAGCTATGTATGGAAACGTTAATACCCTTTTGCTTAGAATTGAAAGCCCCACACACAGTAAACTCATCGTCTTGACTACCAAAAGTGCACCCCTGTATACAACACAAATATCGCTGGGGAAATATGCCTCAGTATCTCAAACTGAACTGATGGGTATATTACACAGCACCAACGAAATCCTTAATAGGAAAATCCTGAATAAGAAAATACTGATATCGACGGACAGTAAAGCTGCCTTGCAAGTCTTAAACACCTGCAAGGTAGTCTCTGGTCTCCTGCTGGAATGTATAGAGCTGCTGAACCAGATATCAAAAAACAATGTTCTTACACTCTGTTGGGTTAAAGGACATCAAGGAAATGAGGGTAACGATAAAGCAGACGAGCTGGCCAAGAAAGGTTCAAACAGCCTTCCCTGTGGCCCTGAGCCAATCATCAAACCAGCCGTATCAAGTGTTAATACTCTCCTTAAAAATAATACCCATAAACTACAGATTGAAAGATGTACAAGCAAAGAAGGATGCCGCCAAAGCAAAAGAGATTTACTGGCTCCTTCCAAAAAGCTGGCAAAATACTGCCTGCTGTTGTCACGAACTAATCTACGAATAATTGCAGGGACACTCAGGGCTTGGTAGACAATCCCAAATGTCGGGGATGCGAACTAGAAGACGAAACCGCTGAACATGTGCTCTGTCACTGTCCAGCTTTAATGTCGATAAGAAGATCCGTGTTGGGGGACTTCTGGCTCGACATGGCCAGAAATGGCCCTCCCGCCAGAATTCTGGAGTTCATCCTACATGTGGGATGGCTCGAGATCTGATGGGCACGGGAAGGCCGCTTGGATGTAGTACAATGGGCCCGATTAAGTGCCCTAAGTGCACAGGGAGCTTGCTCCCCCTCCTTAATAATCCAGATCCATATACAACACAAATAGAAGAGAGCAACAAATTATAATTTCTAAAAGGCCTATGTTAGAATAGAAAAACTGAAAACGCAATTGAAAAACAAAACGAACAAAAGAATGGAAAAATTGGTCAAAATGAAACAATATATACCTACGTGTAAATCATTAACGACAAATTCTACAATGTAAATTTAAAATTCTACATTTTTTTAGTTTTCAAAAACTAACTATTATCAGATTAATACAATACATAGTAGCTGGTAGAAAAAGTGAGTCGCTGCTTACGGACGATGACTACCACAAACCGCAAAAGTCCGGAAATTTGTTTTTCCTACACATTACACGAACTATTTATTCTGCGATCAAATTAAACACCAAAATTAATTAATTTATTGTTCAATGGTAAGATAACACATAAAATTTTATAAATAAAATATTAGGTTGGTATACATAAGTTGTGTCTTCTGAAGCAATTATTTTAGAAGCTTCTTTATTGCTTTTAAGTCTGGAAAGTTTACAACAGCAATCGAAGAAAAATTTTTAACAATATTATGTGGGTTATATATAAAGGATACTAAATAAGTAGCTTCATTGCAGACTCAACAAATACATCTAAAATAAACGGCCCCTAAATCAAGTATACTATACTTTGCAGAATAGTATATTAAAGTACAAGTTTCATAAGGCACCGTGTTAACGTACGAGTCCAAGTTTTGAAAACGAGCCGCTTGCGGTGAGTTTTAAAAAGGACGAGTACTTAATACGGCTTATGAAACGTGTAATTTATACTATTTTTTCTATTTCACATTTTAATAAAATAATTTGTTAAAATATTTAAATAATTAACATCATGGAGATATTCTTTTTATAATAATTGTGGTGGCACTGACTGAAATGTCACCATCTTTCGTTCAATGATTCATAGATGTCGCAAGTTTATTTTTTTAAATTTAAATAATGCACCTACTCCTGTCTGTATAATTTAAATTTTAACAAATAAAAATGAATGAACTATGTCAAAACATTATTCTTTACTACATTTCAATTCTAATAAGCTCTAAACATAAACATTTTAATAAATGATATTTGACATTTGTAAACGTCAGTGCAACTCGACGCAAACTTAGCAGAAGAAAATCCCCCAGAAACAGTACGTTAAGAGAGCTTCTTAACGCACTGTTTTGAGACCAAAACAGTACGTTAAGGAATGGATTAAAGTACCGAAATAGAAAAAGATTCTTTCGATACATAAAACGAATTATAAACCTCCGATTAGAATTTTAATATTAAACTCAATAAGAAATAAAAATAGTGGAAAAGAAAAGAAAAATCTATATTTCGCTATTATTTCAATGGCAAAAAACTGAAAGAGGATCAAATATAAGAATAACACTTGCTAAAAAGGGCCGACCTACGTCTTTATATTTATTTTACCACATTGAACATAATTAACAATGAACGAAATCAGCTTTAATGCTCAATTTAACCTACGTGAGCTACTAAAAAAATAAACTGGCGCAAAAATACGCTGGTATAATAAAATAAAAATTCCCTTTTCGAAATAAATACTAATTTAGTTTATTTATTTATTTCGAGGCACATTGGTAACAGAAGTTTGAAAATGTAAAAGCTTAAAAGCTTTTTTCAACTTCTCTCTCATCAATAATTGTCTCTTTATTGGATATTGGCGAGCATCGATTATATTGGCGAATTTTTTATAATGAAATTTTAACCTGTAAAAGTACTTTGCTGATTTCATTGACGGTAGAAATGGACATTTAACAAACCTCGAATTAGTAATGAAGTGCTAGATAAAATCGAAAGAACCAAATTGTTACAAATAATTTGAAGTGTAGAACCAAAAATAGTAAAATATTGTTCTTATTTCTGATCTTACATCAAAATAAAAATTTATTAAAGCAGTTTAAGCCGTATAGTTTGGTAATTTGGTTTGTAAGTTTAAGTGAGGCTATTTCTGGTTTACGGAAGTAGAACATATATTTTAGAAATCAAAACGCCAGTAGTATTAAGAGGAAATGTATATTATATAGCTACAGGCTGTTTCAAATTCTCGTATATATGCATGGGGATCACAACATTTTGGTAAACACGTAATTCATTTTAGCCACTTATGCTCACACCTTATATGTTTTTGATCTAATATGTGTAGGGCGATCCCAGAGGCCTATTTAAAATTTCATAAAACTATGTGCTAACCTATTCCGTGTAAGGTACATCAAAGCGAGAAGTTTTGCAGTTATAACGTTAAAAGCCTTCAGAAATTATGTGCTGTAATCGTTTTAAAGCACAAAACTGTTAATTTAACTGACTTCAGAATTAAAATGTTTGTAATTAAACGCTCCACTTGTAACAATTAAATTTTTTTTATTACACACTACATCTCTACATGACGCTTTTCATTCTTGGTTTCCCAAAAAGCCAAAAACATATTTATAAAATTTAACCTTTGCAATAACTGTGTATAACAAATTTTAATAATGGAAAAAGGGTCAGATAAGAGAGCTGGCCTAAAATTTCGTATATAAAAGTACGTTCCTTTATTAAATTCCTGAAAAGGCGAGTTTTGTATGCGTTCCACTTTTGTACTCTAAATAATTTAGCAAACTTTGTTTTATAATCTTATTAAGCTGCATTACAATGTAAAACAACATAATATAAATTAAGAAGAGAATAAATACGGATGTGTAGTATTTAAAGGATATTAAATGGCAAATACTTAACGTAAACATATTTCAACATCCTATCTTTCTCCGGAATAAAGTTAAAGTGGCATTTTATTAATGTGAGCAGACAATGAAAATCTAACCTTAGTTTTGACATGTTTAAAGGATCAAAGGAGTTCAATAAATGTGCTTTTAAAAAAACGGCCTGCTGGATATTTTTTAAAACGCTTTCGAATTTTTTTATACGCGAGAGAAATTGATTTTTTGGCAAATTTTTCCTAAATAAATGATGCATCTTGTGGAAAAATATGAAATGTAAAGCCTTTGTTTTCGTTTTTTTTTCATAAGCTGGAAATGAAAGTCCAACGCGTGTTATCCTAAGTGAAAAGGGTTTTGGTTAACGTCTGTTGTACCAACTTTATATTTTAAATCCCCATTCGAAATAAATGATGGATTCGTACGCTACGTCGTTTCACCTTCTAATTACTTTTTGTTTTTTGTTATATACAGTGTGTCCGGGGATAGGTGGAACACGGGCGATCTCGCTTATTAGTAATTTTATCAAAAAATGTTACTCTTTGTAAAAGTTTTTGCTTGTTCCAAAACTAATATTGACAGTTTCATTTCTGTAGATTTTTATACAGGGTGGTTTTTATTATCGTTTCTCTAAAATTATACATCAGTAAACTACTCTTATTTTAAGAGGAAAACAAAAAAGTCATAACAAAAAATTATTTGTACGCCGATTTCTTATTCAGATATAAAATTTGAAACCGATACGGCACTTTTCATATTTTCAAAAATTTAGATGTAACGATGTTTCAAGCTGCGTATTTTGAATTTCGCCAAGGAATTGTAAAGATGTATAAATGTAAGGAGCACTTATATTGAGTAGTAATTATTATTTATTTGTTTTTTTTGATCTCTAATAAAAATTTTTTATGAATTTGTTAATAAAAGAATGTCGAAATCGTTTAAAAATATTAAAAGTACCGCATCGTTTTCAAATTTTATATTTGAATAAAACATGAGCGTACGAATAACTTTTTGTTATGAATTTTTGATTTTTCTCTTCAAAATTTTCCTAGTTTACTAGTGTATAATTTTAGAGAAACACTAATAAAAACCACCCTGTACAAAAATCTGCAGAAATGATTTTGTGAATATTAATTTTGGAGCAAGCAAAAACTTTTACATAGAGTAACATTTTTTGTTAAAATCGCTAATAAGCGAGATCGCCCGTGTTCCACCTATCCCCGGACACACTGTATAGGGTGTTTTTTTAGCAAAATAAAACATTTATTTATTTGATCAAATGAACGGAATTTTGATTCTATTTAATATAAAATCTTATGTCATTTAGCGCTTGAATATATTGTTCTGAGCTTATGACTCCCGCTACTGACTCTAATATGACGTATCTAGGAGGTCCAATTTCGATCATTTTTCAAGCATTATTAGTCGTCTAATTTTGGCAATAAAACACGCAATGTTGGTTGTAATGGCTCTTGAGGACTCGCTTGTGGATTCTCTTCACTCCAAATGCAAAAATGTCGTTTATTGACACAGCCCATGAGCCAAAAATGAGCCCTATAACTAAAAAATTTTTTGCGATGAAACAATGGTCGCATTGTCGCATTCACCGGACGTAGCGTAAACCGATACCGATCCAGCTGCTACATGTGTAGCGGTACAACGTCCGGTAAATATGTTAAGTTGGCGTAAAAGTGAGCGCAATTATAATATATGTCAATTATCGGCTGCTATCTTGTTGGTATGTGTGGTTATGTTATTGTTGTTGTTGATTTCGCGAGTTTATTAATTTGTAAGTAAATTAAAATTTACAACTACTTTTCAAAATACGCTATACTCCGCTCGCAATAAGTAGCGGAAATAAAATATGCTCGAAAAAATGGCGACCGCTCCACAACATGTTACGATAGTAGCGCTCGGTAGCAGTGTTGTCCACGGAACATCCCAATTGTGTTGTCAGCGGACGAATTCGCAACAATTCCACAATAGTTACGTCCGGTGAATGCGACCATTGAGTCAACTTGATTTTCAGCTCATTCGCCAAATATACGCCGAAAACGATGGGCACGCGGCTTTAATTCTCACACGAGCTGGATAAGGCCTTAAACCAAGATGTTTACTTAAAAATTTTCCAAAAAAGTGGCCTGACTTTAATTTGACTGAATTTAAGAGCGGTTATATTTTCTTTGGCACGCACTCTTTTTTGTGCCATAGAGTAAGCTAACATCAAGTAGCACAAACGAAGTGCGAAATCGTTCCATGGTTTGCCGAATTATTGGTTCGGATGGACCAATGGTAAAATGATCTGCACATTTCGAGAATAGAACCACGATTTTCAAAATAAATTTGCACGATTTACAATCGCTGCTCCGATGTCAGTCTTTGCATGATGAAATGGCAAAGATACTTTATAAAAATAACCACTCAACTTCGACACATGATAACTGATATCAAAGCTATCAAAAACATGCGTTATTTCAAATAATTTATTTTTTTCTAAATTTTCAATTTTTCTTGCTCTTAAGAGCTCGTATAAGAAGTAAGTATAGTCGAGTAGAGGTATTTTAAATTTAAAATTGATTAAAAACACGTTATTCGAAAGTTTGGGTTGGGAATTTTGATATTTAATCGAAATATATATTTTTTCGACACATTGCGCTTATAATTGATATAGAATGCTGTGCGCTGAGGGAGAACAGCTTATAAAATTGATTACCTCAGAGAATCGAAGTAGATAATCTATTTTATCATAATATTTTGATGCATGAATCCCAAAAAATTGTTAAACGAGGCCCCTTTTTGTAGAATGTGTCAAGAAAACTGCATTAATTTCAATAAAAATTGGCTTCCGAGCTATAAGTGAGTAATTTGAGAAAAAGCATCCGCGAGCAACTGCAAGTTGGTCGCCATTTAGTTTCCAGTTCGGTGGGCCAAATCGACACTAAATTTAAAAAAATATTTAAACGCTTTCAACGATATCGCGTAACTCAAATTTTATTTTAGGCACTTAAATAAAAAAGAGAGAAAATCATAAATTAGTAGCGAATTAAAAGTTGAATATTACCGAAAGGATTAATTTGCATTCTCCACGTATGGCGTTTGAACTAAAATGACAACAGCAGCTCGTTGAGGATAAAATCGCATCCCTGCCCGCAGCTTAAAAGCTTCGCTAGCTCGTATTATAGTAGCTTGCTCGTTGCAGAACTTCTACCGCAAACAACTGACAATTCCGTGCCCGATCTTTTATTTTCCATTTCAAAGCACTCTGTTTATTGTACTGGCGAAATCCTCAATTTTATAGTTAATACTTTTGTAAATTCTAATAATACAATGTATCTATTTCGAGTTTAAAGTATTTGAAAGTACGAAAAATACTAGTATTGCTGAGTAGTATCACTGATGGTAAATTTACGTCTATATCAAATTTAGAAAAAGGTAAATGAGAAAATTGTAACAGTGTAGCTCATTGAGCTATTTGAAACTTCTTCTAAATATCCATTATTAGCGTTGTTGGCCAATGTATAGTTTACTCATTTTTAAGGACATTTGTGACTTTACTTCCAGAGCATGAAGGCAATTCATACAGGTACAAGATATGGATATTCACAGCCATCGTAGTCACAGTCATAGAAACCTCTCTTCAAAATATTAGACATCGATAATTTCAATTACGTTAACCACGGGGCAACGCCGTTAAGAAGAGAGCATAGGAGTGGGTCACAAATTTTTTATAACTACAATTTCATCACTATAAAAAGATAATCTCATTTCAAAATTTAAAGTTTTAAAGCACTTTCGTGTTGCTTTAGTTTTAGACAATTTTTAACACTTATCATCAAAAAGTAGAACGCTATTAAATTTATCTTTTAAGTTGTTGTAGACTGTCCAACTTTACTAATTTAACTCACTCCATACTCTCATGTAACAATAAACTTGTAGATGTACACTACAAATTACTCTTGTCATCTATACGTAATAATAGTTCTAAAAACTCAATAATCCTATTTATTCCTAGTTCCTAGTTTATTACTTTTTACTTTCCGAACCTCTACACAAGAGCAGTATTTTATTTGTAGATTAAAATGTATTTTTGATAACAATAAAAAAGACCTTTAGGACTACATTAATGTCATCAATTTTTTATTAAATACGCGTGATTGAGTCTTCTTTAAGAATCATTACATTGCGATGCTCCGCGATTTACAAAAAAACTTTCAACTTTGAACACGAATAAGTTTTTTTCTCTTGGATATTTCCATATTTATTATATCCATATTTCATATGGATGCATTTTAAGGAAAAATACTAACGAGTCCAACAACCCCAAAACCATCGAGTTGCAGTGAATAGAACGCGAGATATGGGCTACAACGCATTTCCCCAGATGGCGGCGGAAGGGGTAATTTCGCGGATACGCAAAATCAGAGTTAAGGTCTCCGAACAACGCACCCCCCCCCCATCAAATAAAAAATAAAGAATGACAAAGTGTAACCTTTAAGGTTACACTTTGTTATAGGATTTTCGTAAATGTACTGGACTAAACGGGTGGGCAAAAGTAAAGTCGTGGGCGAAAGTAAATTTTCGCCCACTATTAACAACTCAACCTGTGTACATCATTTTATTGTTTGACGTCATAAAATTGTATTTGTAGAAATTTTTTATACTATAGTATTATAAACGCAGGATTGCACGATTAAACAAAACGCTATACGCTATATATGGATAAACCGTTTCCCTCTTTTCCTCACTTAGTGGCCTTTGCAGACTCGCCTTGCAACTCGTGTGCAAAACCGGCAAATGCATGAGAGAAACTCCCAGTTTCTCCACTTATATTGTAATATACTAATAATCACTACTTATAACACATCAATTAGCACCTAGTTTGTTTCTATGATTAGTAAATTTGAATCATATTGTACAATCACAGCTACTTTTAATTCCATATTCTACCATTCAATGGGGTTCGTCATGCATTGTTATGGTTTCCTAATCTGGTTGGTTAAATAGAAAACAACATAAAGGTATAACAACCAAAATATCAAAAATGTTTAAGTTCTAAAACAATTTCTAAACTGTCTAGATTTCCGTGTGCTTGGTATGTTGTCAGGATAAATCAGATACGAAACAATTTGAGATTTGAGAATTTTGAGGAAGAAGTAAAAACACGGCCTTCTTGTTTATTTCCTCTAGATCAGCGATGGCGAACCTTTTTTGGTGGCGGGTCAACCAATCAATTTTATTTTTTAAATTATGAAGTCGTGGGTATATTATTTGCAGTGACAGCGCCAGGGTTTTGGGTTTTTTAAATGGGTGGGCACAATATTTTCGCGATGGGTGTATACATTTTTAGATAAATAAGATAAATCTAAGAAACGTCACGTTCAAGGCTGTAGCCAGAAAAAAATTTCAGGGTAAGATTTGCAAGTAAAGTTGGACGATTTTGCATTTCTAGCGTTAGAAATAAAATGAAATAGCGAAATTTTTGATTGTTCAAGGTCAAATGGCTTAAAAACAAAGTTCCGGAAGTTTAGTAGCCATTGGTAGTATCTCCAAAGATAAAGTTTCACAAAAACAAGGGATGAAAATTTTGGTAATTTTTTTTGTCTGATTTTCTTTTAGTTACAAAACTTTAGCTTAGACTTCGTAAACACGCTCGTGGGCCATTAAAAATTGTCTCGTGGATCAGTCTATGATCCGCGGGTCATAGGTTCGCCGTCGCTGCTCTAGATTATTTCAAGGTTTGTAAAATAATAGTCATAGATTCTATGTAGAGACCTATCCAAAAACCTACAAATTTTACCAGTTAAACTGCGAGTAGCTTGTTTTGGCAAGTTTTAGGACCGTTGGTCGTGGAATTAATATTTGATTGATTTTAAGACAAAATGATCTGATATACATGGGTCCGCAACGGCTTTGTTTTCAAGATACGGGGTGTTAAAATCTGATAGAAGACAGGTCTTATGAAAAAAATTAAAAAAATTGTAAACATGATGTGTCAAGAAGCGTTTATACACGGAGCTTATACATAAAAACGTCGTGTTCAAATTTCAAAACTGAATAATGACCAGAATATAAAATTTTGCGACATTTACCTCATTCATTTTCAAAAAATTTAGGAAAACAGAAATAAATCGTGTACCCACTACTATTCGAAACCGAATTAACAAAAATCTTTCCACAGCCTTTTTGGAAAATATGTGCTTATAGTCAAAACCAGGAGAGGTGTTCTATGACTCATCGCTAAAATGACTTAAAAATGACGTATTAAAATATTCTGTCGCATTCCCACAAAGTAAAAACAAACTTATAAACAAGGATAGCGTTATTCAAGTTACGTAGTTTTTGGGAATAAGTCATAGGACACCTCTCCTGGTTTCGACTATACTAACGAAGCAAAAATAACCAGGTAGGTACTAATAAGAAATTATCGGAAGTAATTGCACAAGTGCATCAAAATTACCGATAATTTTGCATGACAGCGTGTTGTCTAAAAACTGCATGAGTTCATTTTCATATTTTGGAGAAAGAGCCCGACACCGAAGGTGGAGTACCCGACCGAATGTAGTTTTTCCGAGACAACACGCTCGAATGCAAAATTATCTGGTTATTTTGATGCACGAGTGTAATTCGGGGAAATATTTCCCGAATACAAATATTGGTTTAAATATTAAATTCCTATTTCTTTTTTTTAAATACAAAATATCCATTTTAAAATTTTAAAAATATTTTTTGACTTTACTTGTCAAACTGATTTTATTTTTAATTATAATGGATTCACAATGGGATTACCGTGGATACGTAAACAATGCAATTATCGCAGTGCTCTTTCGGTTTCTACAGTGCAATTACCGCTGTAATCAATCGATAATTGCACTCCTCTAATGGGATTGTTTACACATGAGGGAAATATTCAAGAAAACAAACTTTCTGGACTCATCAAAAGTTGAGTTAGTATTCAGTTACTATGACTATTTAATTTTTTCAATAAAATGTCCAAAAGCATCATTAATTTGTCGTTTTTCGTGGCAACTCGATTTTGTCGATAAATTGATATAGTAATATTTCAAGGTAGTTAATAAAACCAGATAACCCATAATGCGCATTAAATCGTTGAAACCGTGTCATTTTTCTATGTATAATCAAAAATTCAGAATCTACTGGCCCATTTTGACTATTATATGCTATTATGTAATTTTTCCAAATCCCAAATTAGATAACGCATTTTCCAGAAGATTCTAAAAATCGATGAGTTTTCCTTAATTTTTTGTAATTTGACCAACTCTGAATCTCTAGGTACATTTCGCAAAGTTATCACTCTGAATATTTATTTTTTTTACTATAATCCATTCAAATTCAAGGTGCAGTAACAGTCAACACATACATGCAGATATCTTGGTAAATTACGGAATAAAAATTGTTTTTAGGGAGTTGGAATAATATCTGCAGTCAATTGCAGTCGTTACGAGATGATCACTGTTGGCATTTACTGCACCTTGAATTTGAATGGAGTATAGACACATCCTTTCAGCTTAAAATTCGCCGTTTAAAAAAATTCATGTTTATTTAAAAAAAAACTTTTGAAATTGAAACGTACTCAGTACTCGTCGTACGCTGTACCTCTCCTATTTGTTAAATTGATGAGGTATATCGAGTATTTTAAAGAAACCTATTGAATGACAAGGTCACACCGTAGGCCCTATAGATCTCTTATTAGAAGCACGATTCTATAGAAGTCATTCATGTTGAATTGACGGAAAAGCATCTCTAGAATTTGAGATTACCGTTTGGGGGTAAAGTTTCTGGGACCCCATATAATAAAATTTCCGTTCTTTGATGACGAAATTAATTTTCTGTAGATAGCGTAAAGCATTGTCTCATTTAAATTTTTTTTAGAAGTCTGATAGACTTCTATCGAGACTCTCTCTGTAGTGTGATTTCATTCTCCAACAAATTTTATATTTAAATGTTATAAAGAAACTTTTAAATAAAATATAAAAGTTAAGCGAAACGACACAATTGAATTTTCCATTATTTGCTTTACATATTTTGTGTCAGCTTCAGTTTTGTAAAATTATTTTTTTAGATTGGCACATGAATAAAGATTCGAATTTATATTATGTAAATTTTTTGAAAAAATTTCCTAAACGAATTAGTTTTTGGAAAAGTTGTAGCTCTTTTATTTTTAAATTTTTAGGCAGAATTTTTTGATTTCTTCCAAAATTTTTTCAACTGACTCACATTTTAAAACTAATAAGTAATTACGATGTTTGTTATTTCATCGAGAAAATTACAAAGTTTTCAGTTCGTTTAGAGAAAAAAAGCTGATCCTTTTTGGCGGAATCCTCGTAAATTAGAAAATTGTAAGGAAAATATTGAAGGTCACTAAAATTTTCACGGAACATTTACTTATATTTATAGCCTATTTAAACGGCACCCCTTCGAAGAAATATATTGTTATTTTTGAAAAATATTCCCACAAATTGATTTTGAAAACTAATTGACACGTTATACGTCTTCAGTTTTCCAATTTTCACGTAGCAATTTTATTGGTATTTTTATTTAATGCGAATCGATTCTAAACGAATTATTTGTGTGCTATAGGTAGTTGAAAGTTGAAATCTGAGATGTTTGTTGACAGTCAATTGACCAAAAGTAATTTCGTCATGTGATTTAACTCTTTAATATGGTAATAAACAGTCGGTTGAGTAAGTGCACACATAACACTGAAACGAATTGCGTATGTGACCTATCCCACACATTTATACGTGAAGTGAAAAATTTTAATTTAAAAAATTTAATTATTAATCGACTCACCTGATATCTTGATACCGTTGTCATTTTTAAAAATATCCCAATACGAAAAGAAATGATCTATTTCGAGCTTTTGAATATTCAAATTTTCGATACTAGATAATATGTTGGGTAATTCGATAGAGGCATTGGCATGAAATAGCCTCGCCAAAAACAGCAACAAAAAACCGGCGCTATTATGCATTACTAATTACGCGTCTTTCTTGTCGGTAGTTGCTGCTACTACTGAAAGAACCATTAACATCAGCAGGAGTAATCCTCATTGCTAGGGAGTCGGTTCGACTAGACACGCGCAATAATCGATCCGGGCTTCCGTGTGGCACGCGCATAAGTAGATAAGTGCAAAAGAAAAGAATTTTTTATTGTTATTCTTATTATTTCATTCAGCTAGTTATGCACGACTTATCGAGTGCAGTCGAAATGGAATTTTACTCCTCATCTTCACAGACGGCACATCGATGGAATCGCCTAAAACTCCCAACAATTCGCGAAACTCTCAACTTTTCCGTATTATTCAAAGTGAAATTCCAATTTTTTGACAAAACTGGCAATTTTCTCCAAATCTCAAAGCGGGGCTGCTTTAATAAGATAAAAAGTAAGCCAAGTTGATATCGGCAAGATTTTCTTGAAAAGTTAAAAACCTTTAGTTTCATTTCGCGCCATTTAGCCCCAACTCGAGTAGGCCACCGCCAAAACCTAATCTTAATTACAAACAACATTCTTTTCCGGATATATCTGAAGCTAAACTGGAAACAATAATTACTTTTTTTGCAAACGAGAAAAACCGTTCCATTTACCATTTAGTTTTCCGGAAATTACGCACTCGGTTTTTTATCGAGCCACGCTTTTGATAAATTTAGACGCTCGTTCGTTAAATCGTCAATTACAAATTAGGCACCTACGCAATAATCTTAATGAAAAAAAGTTGGCGAAAGCGTTCCAAGTTGAACCGATGTTTTGTATTGTATCAGATAAAACAAATAAAAAAGTTTTAACTACGAGAAACGTTCTGAAAGGAAAACGATGAAAAAAGAAGGGAAACTTTAAAAAGCCATTATTGTGCACCTATCTCGCTCTACTACACCTTTACATCACTCAACGCCAAAAATTTGACATTTTTTGAAGATGGACGTTTTCGCAGTTCTCCTCGCGAAACGCAGCCATTAATTTTGTTATCAATCATACTCATACGCACGTAAAATGAACTAGAATACAAGTGGAAAATGTGAAAATTTTGAAAAACTCAAAATTGTTTTTAGGACGAATAACAGCTTCGTGAAAACTGATTTTAAAGAAACAAACAATTAAAATTACAACGAATTACAACTTAGAGAGCAAATGTCAAAATATAGTAACCTTTCGGTCCAAGAGCGGGGGAGTGAACAGGCTCTTTTACCAAATGTAAAAATGCCTCTAACTGAAACTCGAAAATGAATTTAGAAAGGAATTTTGTTGACGTAGAGGTATCAAAATAGCTGATTGACTGGAAATTCAGTGAAAGCATTGGCTGAAAAAACGACGACACCACAAATTCAGGTGGTTGAAAAGTTTCGCTTATTTGGACACGCCCTTAAAACTAGACTCAAACCTAATCCAGGTTGATCCTGCACTTGAGAGTTTCTCTATCGCTTTCCACAAGGATGCTACGTGTAGGTACTTGTGAGCTTAGGTAAAAAAGTTCAATTTTTTTTAAACGAGCTGTTCTTTTTGAGCTCCCACCGTATAAACGCAAGTTAATTCATTTCTAATTTTGCGGGGAAAAAATTTCCAATACATTTATCAAGATTTCATTCGTGTATAGTATATTTTTAACCAAATAAGCAACAATAGCAAAAACACAGTTTCCTCGCTTTCTTTTGCATAAATAAATTTCGAGCTTCCAAATGTTGCATACTAAAAAGATTTATTTGAGCGAGTCGTGTAGTATTTACATACATACATTATAATGATGTCTTGTGTAACATTCCTTTACGGCACATCGAAAGCGTAGTGTAGCTGCGGTAAATGTGCGGTTACATTAGGGCCTAGTAGTTGACTTTATCCATGTGTCTTTTGTGGTATTCCAAACCAATCTGGGGATTTTAATGCCAGGCTACACTAATATTTTAACTAGTAAAACAAACAGCGTCAGTCAAGAATAAAGAATATGAATATTTATCTAGAGAATACGTGCTCATATTTCTTGGACTTATTTTTTAGTGGAACGAAGCGATGCTCTATTGCTCTGTTACGTACAAAAAATGTAAATTTGCAAAAAGAGACCCACCGCAATTTTGCATAACAAAGGATACGTTTAAGGTGGTACTGTTGATTATCGTAAATTGTTTACTAAGTGCCTAATTATAATAACAAAACAATGGATGATGGAAAGTTCATAATTGAAACCATAAATTACTGCAAAGTTTACTTTGAGTGAGACGTCAATCAGATGATCTTTTAATTTTGGAATCCATTGTTCTTTTCAGCTTTGAATAATATTTTCTTGATTTTAAAATGAAATTTGAAATTGCTATTTTGCCCTTTCGTCGAAAGCCTTAAATTACAAGAACGGAACTACATGTACGAGAGGGTTATTCAGAAGCGCTACCTAATACCGAAGCTGCGATGCTCTCGATTCAATCTGTTATGAGTTATCCGTGCTCTAGCTATACCAAATATTATTTAGTTAAAACAAGATTTGAAAAAATGTATAAAAATGTTTAATTAAATTTTTTTAAACGGATCCACATGAGTTGTAACCAGAAGTGACCGGTAGAGATACTTTAATGCAAAAAAATTTAATTTGCGTCAATAATACTCGCATAAAATTGTCCCGACTCGAATCAACTCTTAATCGATAAAATTCCATATCACTTATCTTATCATCGTACGCGAATTAAGCGTGAGTGCCTTAAAATCCAAGCTTTGGAGAAGGCAGGGCATCGATAAATAATGCATCTGAACGGATCCGTAGTCTATAGTCCCATAGCATAACCGGGATGTACAGAGGAGCTTAGTCTTTGTAACTGAAGGATATGAGGTCTTTTTAAGGAATGGATTAGTCTTTTTTCAAAAAGTCAAAATCATTATAAGACACACTGCGGGTGGGTATTGGACAGAAAAGTTAAGCTCGGTATGTTTTTTGCTTAAAAGTTTGACGTAAATAATAATTGGTGTTTCTCTATTACGTCCATGTTAAATCATGTTTGGGATGCTGTATCTGTTTCTGGAGCAGACGGGTTTCTTCGGGTGATATACCGTAAGATTATTGTGAGATATGCTGTAGTCTTAAGTTGCCCAGTTGTCAAGCTGATTTGAGCAATTTTAGAACAAGTTAAACAATTTAGTTTCGGGAATACTATTATAATAATTATTATAGTACATTTTGGTCAAATTAAAGCTCGTAAAGATGTCTACACACACAGCTGCAAGATTGACAAGCATGCATGTACAATCATTTTGTACAAGCAGACTTTTTTACGTCTGTAGTAAGATTTTGCGCAAGCGTTTTAATTGTACAAGCCGCTTGATGATGGCTTGAATTTGACTCTCCGCAAGTGAAACAAGACGTGTGTGCCAAGGACTTGTACAGTCGCTTGAGCTCTACAAACGGTGTCATCATGTCTAGCGATTTGAAGAAGTTTAACCGAAAATTACTGGAAGAGTTTATTCCTCTATACCAAGATGAGCCATGTCTTTGTCGAATCAAATCATCAGAGTATCGTGATAGGGCGAAGAAGGATGCAGCGTACAATATTTAATTAAATAAATATAAATTAATTGATAGCAACGCCGATAAGTATGTTGTTTTCCTCTGGACAAGGCAAAAAGTAGTCAAAGCAAGCACATCGTCGTTCGAGCTAAACACAACGTGATTGTTGGGTAGCTGGTGATTAGCTATTAGTTGTGCCACGAGTGTTGAAAATCAAAAAATAAAAAGATTACCTTCTAGTTGTATCTTACTCCTTGCGATATTACGCTATCAGGAAAAAGGATAAAAAGAAGCGTTGTATCAACAACCAGAAGGTGAATTTTTGAGTAATCAAAATATGAGATAATATAAAAGAATATAAAATTGACGATTACGAACTAAATATAGAACGAATATAATTTTAATACTAAAAATTGATAAACTAAAAATTCCAAATAGGTGGAAACTCCATCTCGATCGCAAGTGCAGTTTCGATAATTTTAATTTAAACCAATAATAAATAACCAAAGCTAAACAATCTCCGCCCCTGAAAAGTACTTTTTTAGCTCCGAACTAATACGAAAAAAAATTGATAAAAATAAACAAAAATAGAACAAACTAAAAATTTCAAGCACCAAAAACTTGAATTTTTTATTGTAGGGGCACCTGTTTATCCTGATAAACATTAACCAAAGGTCGCATGTAAATCCCATCACTTCTAGTGCGAACGCTCACCACTCGCACAACCCCATCTGCACCAGTTTGCACCTCCTGGATGATTCCTAATGTCCATTTTAATGTCGGTATATTATCCCAAAACCCAAAACTACCGTGCCCACCTTAACATTAGGTGATCGAATAAAATACTGTTCACGAGTTTAGAGCGTATGTAAGTATTCTAAAGTGTCACCTTTTCCAAAAATCACGGACCATTTTGTTTATAAGTGGAAATTCCGAAAAGCGGTTTACAGGACTGTTCGAGATAGGATTAATTGGCAAATCGTTAAGTTTATGTACAGAATGGTTCCGATGGATTCGAACTAAGAATTATTAAGAATTGGGAAGGGCAATATTGTGCTTGCTTGTACAACATGATTGTACCTGCATGCTTGTCAAGCTTGCAGTTGTGTGTGTAACCGCCTCTAAAGGGCAATTTCCAGAAAAAAGTTTTGAAATTTGTAAATTTATATTCCTAAGGCCCAGTTGTATAAGGCCCAGTAGTATAAACGAGCTAATCTGAGAGTGAGAGTTAACTTGGGGATTAACCTAAATTCAACATAAATAACAACTAATTCTGAGTTAAATTGAAATATATTTGACTCTAGAAAATTGATAGGTTAACCCTGGGCCAAGTGCCTACGAGCTAACCTAATCTAATCCACGCTAAGATCCAACGTTATATTCAGATCGTGGAGTTAACTCTGACTCCGCGATTATCTCGTTTATACAACTGGGCCTAAACGAGATAATCTCGGAGTGAGAGTTAACTCCACGATCTGAATATAACGTTGGATCTTAGCGTGGATTAGATTAGGTTAGCTCGTAGGCGCTTGGCCCAGGGTTAACCCATCAATTTTCTAGAGTCAAATATATTTCAATTTAACTCAGAATTAGTTATTCATTTAGGTTGATCGTGGAGTTAACGTGGAGAACGAGCATCAGAAATGATAATCCTTCACTTCGATGGTATGGTTCTGAAGGTATTTTCGGTTTCCGATGTCCTCTATCCAAAATATTAGTCAAAAAAAATTTTGCGGGGTTCTTTGTTCGATTTAAAGATACGTTCATCTAGGATTTAGAGGAAAATTTTTTTATTTATTATAGTTTCTGATGCTTTATGGAATATGAATTCACAAATTTCAAAACTTTATTCTTCTTTTCTGAAAAAATAATCTAATTTGACTGGATTACTATTATTATTATTTTAGTAACATAATATTAATTTCTAATCGTCTGAATCTATTCTCGTGTTTCTTGTACTACCTTTCGACTCTGGGGTAACTTGATCCTAGGAGAAGTTTATAGACACGGAAATGGCCATTAGGTACTTACGTACTTACACATCGCCCAAACATTTTCTTCCTTTACCCTGATGAATCTTTCCCATAACTGAACTCGCACTATGGTGCCATGCTTTCTAATAAAAGATAAATTGAGCACCTTTTGATCTATAGTACGATTATAAATAACCGCCAAAAAAATAAAAATTTATATCGTAACTCTTAATTTTATGACAAAAGAAAAATTGCTACAAGAAAACCGAGAGTCAGTTTCGAGACAAACGTATTTAACGTTTATATTTCGAAAACGAACTTTCAGCTAAATATTATTTATTTGCGAGAAAAATCCGTTGGATTTGAATGCATTTTTCTTTATAATAAAAATGATGTTAACTAGGAACATTTTAACCACTGTACTGTGGTGCACTTTCTAAATATTATGTACGTTCATAACGAACAATTAAGTACTTGACAATTAACTAATTATATAAATTGCGCTTTTATTAAAGTTAATTAATTAGTTCTGCTAAATTTAATCGTGTTTTCCAACTTCGCGACTACAAAAAGTCATTACATCTTTAACAACAATTATCAAAATGAAATCGAAATAACATGGTTACGAAAGTACGTGTAAAGATGAACGGATTTGACACGTTTTGTTGCTTTATTTGCGAGAATATTGATTTCGTAATATTAAAGTAGATTATGTTGAAAGGAAATTATCTATCAGAACCGTTAGATATGGTAGGTACATAATTTTCGTACCCCGATACACCAGCTGAAATAGTCACATTTGGGTTTTTTATAATATTTTAAAATAATCCAATTCTCATATTTATGACTTTTCATGTATAAAACAATCCCTTTACGAGCTTTGTATAATATTTCACCTGTGGGTGTCGAATCTTGCATTATTTATCGTTGCTACTTATTAATTTATCATTCATTTGACACTTCTAAATAAAAATAAAAATATACCATTGTAATTTAATAACAGTTAGTTGCATATTATACGCTTTAATATCGAGAAATGCATTTGATGTATTTACTGTCTGTGCAATTCTGCACGGTTTTGAAAGGCATTCAGTTTCAGTTCGTTGAATCAATATCAAAATAAAATAATTCAAAATTAATTCAAAACTCTTCTTAGTCCAGTCCAATTAGGATAAAAATCGGCTTTATCCTACAAAAGGTCGGGTAGTTCTGGTTTTTTGATATGTTGTATATATGTACGCGTATCCTTTGATTAAAATCCCAAGTTTTCGACCTCGCCGCACCTCCGCTAGCTCCGTAGCATTGAAGAAACTACGAAAATTTACGGCTTCAACTAGAAATCGCTGAATATCTCTTCATCAATTGATTTTATCGAAAAAGTTGTACTATTTTTTTTTGTAGAGCACTAAAATACTACAATTTTGACCTAAAACATTTTTCTCTAAACCCTACAGTTAGCGAGAAGCAGCGCCGTAAAAACATAGTACGGACGTTAGCGGCACATAATATTAGGGCCAACCTTGGATTTCGCTCTCATGCAAAACCTTTTTGCAGGTGAGTAAGTAGGTACCCATCCATAGGTTACTTTTAAGAAGTGATACCCGCAACTGGTGCGCGTGGAAGGCACTTGTCTAACTTCCAGGAGCGAATAACTAATAATAATAAATAAGTAGTTTTTCAGGTACTTTTGAAAATGTACGTGTTTTTACGGCGCTGCTTCTCGCTAACTGTAGGGTTTAAAGAAAAATGTGTTAGGTCAAAATTGTAGTATTTTAGTGCTCTACAAAAAAAAATAGTACAACTTTTTCGATAAAATCAATTGATGAAGAGATATTCAGCGATTTCTAGTTGAAGCTGTAAATTTTTGTAGTTTCTTCAGTGCTACGGAGCTAGCGGAGGTGCGTAGAGGTCGAAAACTTGGAATTTTAATCAAGGGATACAATGCAATACAAGAGATACATATCAAAAAATCAGAACTACCCGACTAGTCCAGTCAATGGGGGTTTCGCCCTACAAAAGGTGGTGTAGTTCTGATTTTTAAATATGTTATTAGGTTAGGGGCCTTGATGAAAAATTCAAGTTTTCGACCTTAGGGGGGTCCGCGCGATCCGCCATCTTGGATTAAAGGTACGAAAAATTGGTTTTTCCGATTTAACTTCTTAAAACTTCTTCTTTGAAGAGGACAAAATGTTAGAGCAGTTTTATGATAACCTATAAATGTCGAAAAATGAGTCATGAGTGTTCGCAGCTCGAAGTTTTTGTTACAGCCCCCCCCCCCCTCACCCCATATCAACGCATAACAATTTCTCTCACATTTCAACATTTATTCAATTTAAAATGGTTATTGGGGGGGGGTAGAGATGTTGAGCGAATATTCTCGTTTATATTGCTAACAACCTGTCTCATATATCGTCAATTATTATGCGAGGGTAGTGTTTGAGAAGAGGGAATTAGGGGGGAGGGGGTCGACCTCATATAACATTAAAATCGGTTCAGGGGTTTAGCAACCACACGCGTTCAAAGATTGCGGTAAGTCGCACTTCTCCATGAAACCAGGTTTGTCGGTACTCTTGGATTTTTCATCAAGACCCCTAACCTAATAACATAAATATTTAAAAATTAGAACTACACCACCTTTTGTAAGGCGATGGCCTGTTTTTCTTCCCATTGACTGGACTAGACCTTTTGCCGGATGAAATGCTAATTCGACTGGACTATTTTTACATTTATCGCATCAAAAATGACCAAATTAAATTGATTTAAATTTCAAAAATAATTAAAATGTAATCTCGGAAGTTTTAAGGCGCAATGCAAAACGACATCTCAAATTTCCATTATAATTATTATTGCTATTCTAAAACGCAAAGCTCACGAGAGAAACTCCTCTCAAACAATAAAGAAATACATTAAGGATAACTAGAAGGATAACCTAAACTGTTATATCTTTCAAGTTAATTAGTTATAAATACGTGAATTTGAAGTTTAATTTTCACTAGAAAGTAGCTGCACTATTATTTCCTGAAGCTGAAGTGGTTGCTGAGATGTGGAATATTTGAAAGATTTATAAAATTACGGCGCTAAGCTTTCTTTTTAATCTTTAAAACAACATAAATAAAGACTTTTTTTATAAATTATTACAGCAAACAAGGGTAATTCCCGATGGAATAAGAAAATGGCAAAAGTTCACCAACAGGTGTGGTTTTATTGTTTCGTGTATTAAAAACAGTTACAATTTAGTCACGCAAATTTCTACATTGTTTTAGGTGCGGTAATTTCGCCTTTTAATTCTTTCTCTCGCACATTTATCACTCTCCAAATACAATTTATCACGATAAACTTAAAGATTGTGGCGCTGTCCATGAACGGTTTTAAATTTTCTTGTTAATAGACGACGATTCTTAAGCATTTTCTACAAAATAAAAACAAATTAAATTGGCCAAAAATGTGTTTTTAAAGAGCCTCAGACTCACTTCGTTTTTTAAAGCTTGCTTCGATTCAAAATTTCTTCTCGCAAGAGCAACTCGCACCCATTCTGGTTTATCTGGTATAGCGATGTGGAGGAGATAACGCAAACCAAGAAGACAATGCTCGAGAAGAACAAACATTAAAATCCATTCTCCGTTCCTCATGTCGGGACTTTGTTTTCTCATACGTGGGCTAAGACAAAGAAGACCGCAATTGGTCAAAATCGAGAGGGCGCCCATAATTTCGAATGCTTTCTAAAAATTACATCAAAAGCAATATTATAACACCCTAACACGCAGTGGCACAGATATTTGATTTTCTAGCTCAGTAGAAGAACAAAATTACTTGCCGGGTCTACAAAAAAAGGTTTGAAAAGCTGTTGGGGGCAAATAAGGCACTTCTTGCGTAGGTTGTAGATAGTTGGTCTTATAAGGTCTTACAAAAGCTGCGCAGCAAATTAGCAAGAAACGTAAATTATAAACGAGGTGAGGTCCTCTACAAAGCTTATCATAGTAAAATAAATCAACTAAGGGGTTGAGAAAGACAGAAAGAAAGCCGAAGGCGGTGAAAAAGTTCTAAGGCCGCACAAAGCCAAAAATAAATATGAAAAGCTTAGAGCGTAGAAAAAGCTCTTGACAGAGTTATAAAGTCTGAGATACGTCAAGAAAAGAGTTGCCACTTGAATTTAGAATAAATCAGAATTACCCACCTGCCAAGCCCCAATATCCTTTACTTTCTTACTCATCGGCCTTTTGTAAACTAAGCAAAGTTTAAAAGCGTCTGCTCGTATTTCTAGAATGTTATTTAAAACGGCCCAAAATGCTGCCATCGGATACACCGAAGAGAAGAGAACCACGTATCCAAATTGGATAAACATTTCCAAGTAGTCGTCGTAAGTTTCCTCGTAATTGTCCAGTTTTCCTTCTTTCCTAGCGGCCGTAAGTCGTTCGTCGTCGAAACGAAGTTCGGGCACGTCGTTTAAATAAGAAGGTGTCGCTATCGAGAGTTCCGTATTCGTACCACTCTCTTCTTTACGAAATCTGAACGGAACGAAATAGTCTTTAATCTGCGAAAACTGTAATTCAAATTAGTAATTTTCAATTCAAAGGTGTCGCAAGTCGTACTTTTCTCACGTAAAGCTTGATGATTAAAGGTAAAAGTGCCTCTTGAAAGTTGTTGATTGCTTGAAGTATGATCAACATAGTTGCGAGTTGATTGCGAAGCATATCCATGTCTTGTATAATAAAAGCGATGTAAAATAAAGACATGAAATTGTTTACAAATTCGAAAAGGACCAGCTTTGTCACTCGATGTCTATCGTATTGTGATTGTGTTCGGTGATTTTCTAAAATTGGATAAAGTTTAACCGTTGCGAGAATACAATAAAAACAATTTATTCGACAAACCCCATTCGGTTAAGTACGTAGCAAGTTTTCTATATCGCGAATTCATTATGTAAACAGAAGCAGTGTAAACGACACTAGGAAAAGGAAGTAATTGTCGCGCCCAAGTGGAATCAGATGCTTTAATGTAATCTTCCAACCAAAATGCGGATAACATGACAAAAAATGCTCCGAGCATACACAATAATACCAACGGAAATGATGCACAATACATCTACAAAATATATCGGATGGCTTTATTAAATAAATTTAAACGAAAGAAACTAACTTTGGCGTACGTTTTCCATCGTGGATATTGTGGTTGAGTTCGACCACTCACGGCGTCGCTTCCCATTTGCCCGTGAAAATTCGCTCGGGGTTCGTCCAAGCTAGTCATTCCTATAGTTCCCCATTTGAATGCTAATTCGTTTGATCTTCTCTTCCACATCTAAAAAGATTAATTTTTTGATACGAAAATTCTCAACATTTTTATCTATTCGAGTGATTAAACCAAACAAAAAACAAAAGACTTAAATGAATGGAAATGTTGGCAGTCTTTTGCAGTTGTATAAACGGAATTCGTTTGAGAATTGTCGCATTGAAAAAAAGTTTTTATAATTTATTACGTTCGTAAAAAAGAGGATAAACGTCTTTCAGTTTTCTTTAAGAGCTATCATTACTTATTTTGTTTTTGGCGAATATTTATCGCTTAACAAAGAAGGAATTAAATATTAATTTTCATTACACAGGACGTATCAACGAGAATTATTGAGAGTCAGTTTTCAAGGGACATCTAAATACTAAATGGTATTTATGGAAATTTTTACTAAATGACATGATGCATGCCGCATCAAAGTCGCAAACTTCGAGATTAAAAGCTGGAACCCTTCTCAAATGATTTTTTACCTTCTGGGATACCAAAATTCGATGGTCGTCAAAATGTCTCGAAAATCCAAGAAACTTTACCTTTTTTCAGTTTTTGGGAATTTTGACCCAGAAGAACTAATTTTCCGCCAAATGCAAATTTATACTTTTTCAACGTAGACTAAATTTTCTACAATTTGAGACCAGAATGGTCTCTGTAGACCTAATGGTAAGCGAGATACAAGTGTACAAAAGTTTGCAAATCCGGAGGCTCGCGGAGGACAAAAGCTTGGATTTATTATTAGGCCTTCATCGTATACAACATACCAAAAAATCATAACCATTTGACACAAGGTAAATAATCCAAAACTAAATCGTGTATTAATTAGTGTGAGTGGTTTCTGGGCTAATGGATCGTGGTCGAGAGATTCTTTAAGAGATTCCAGACGTTTCGCTTGCTGCTGTGCTGCTGTGGCAAACATCTTTAGGGGTGTTTTGTCCTGTGTAGTGATGGTTGAAGTGGCCGTAACTAAGGTTCAGGAAGAGAAGTTTACCGCAGCAGCCTCTTGACCACAGCCCATGAGCCCAAAAACTACTCACATTAATAACGCTGGCCGTGAAAGCTTCAAATCTCAAGTAAATCGTGTGTATTTTTGCAAACTTTTGTACACTTGTATCTCAGATACCCTTAAAAGACCATAATGGTATCAAATTATAGAAAATCGAGTCTACTTTAAAAAAGTATAAAACTGCCTTTGCCGAAAAATTAATCCTTCTGGGTCAAAGTTGACGAAAACAGAAAAAGAAAAAGAATTTCGCGGTTACTTGAATTTTTGAGCCACTCCATCCCGTACAGGACGACATTTTGACAGCCATTGGATTTTGATAGCGCAAAAAATAATAAATCATTTGAAGCAGGTTCCAGCTTATAATCTAGAAGTAAAAACAAAAATAACAATTTCAAACGTGTTTTTAAAATTTGGTTATCAAAATATTGATACTAGAAATTTGTACCGTGAGACGCGGGTTTTAAACATGAAAAATGTTCGTAGATCAAATCCATAAGTTTTGCTAATCGCTTGTCAGTCACGGTGGAAATCATCGTCTGTAAACTCGGCGTGCGCTGATAATACTTAACTTCGCTTTAGTGCTTTAGTCTCGTTCTCGCGAATATAGTGAATACAACTTGTATACGAAAAAAAATTTAATTTTACTCACCTCTAGAAAAACTGTGACCCAAACCACATTAAATATGCAAAAAAATGGAACAGTTTCCTTGGACACCAAAACTTGTAGAAATCCCAAGAACATCGGAACAAGAAGTGCAGTTGTGTAAAATCCCAGAAAGGCAAAATAAAGTGCTATAGACTCTCCGAAGTATAATCGTATTTCCTCTGTAAAAAATTAATGAAGGTTTTTCTTTAACGTGTTTTATAAAACTTTCTTTTTATTATTTTTAAAAATAGTTGCTAATGTAATTATTTGGTGAACAGCATCAGGCTAATACAATGAACAACTCGAAAAGTAACCCAATACCATTAAGTTAATGAACTTTTTTAATTTTTCCAAGCGAAACTAATAAACCTTACCTCAAAAATTTTCCACTGTAAAAGAGCAGCAAGAAAAAGAAAAAAAAATACACACTGAATTCAATTATTTTTAAAAAACAACACTCAATTGTTTTGTAGAAGTTTAATGTGCCGTGTGAAGCGAGTCGTAAAGCTGAAAATTTGCCCCGCGGAATTTTATAAAAGCTAATCCTCGGTTTTAAATAATTGAAAAGTGTTTTCAAATCTTTGTTTCAATTTAACACGGAAACCTCTCGAAATTAAATATTAATCCTTTCCCTCCGAATTAAATGTTAACAAACTTCGGCATACCTACTTATCAAATTTTTTGTTTGTTACCGAATTTCTCGTTAATTTTCAATCCTAAACGCGAAAATTGACGAAATCAATCGATAAGGGTTACATGTTTTGCACAAAATCTGAATACAATTTGAATATCTTACTCTTGTTAAGTTAGATTTCAATACTCTTAGGTGTTGCAAACTTTGGAAAACAAAGTCGAGCCCCAGTTATATATTCAGCAGCTCAAATATCTACCCAAATTCTTGTAAATTATTCAAGAGTTTCTTATTAATTTTATATTTCCTTCACCTCGGAGAAAAATAAACCCCATACTATAAGGCGCATTCATTAGTTTGAATTATTTAAAAAAAAGTTCTTAATTAGTGGGCAAGGTAGGGAGATTAAATTGCGCGTTGCTTTCTTTCTGTTTAATTAAACGAAGTGCCGTAACTTGTAATACACGCCAAATAAATTTATGCCATAATTAAAAGCGGCCCGAATTAGCAACTAAAATAATACTAGATTAAATACGCTTCACTACAATGTTAACAATTTACCAGTAAAATTACAAGCATCTAACTTCAATTAGGCAACTGTGGGGTTAGATAGTATACGCGCGCTTAAGTGAGGGAAGATTTATTATGATTAATTTATACGAGGAATGTATTGAAGTTTACTAACTAAGCCGACAGGTTTGTGCCGTTACTTCGAAATTGATTAGAAGAAAAATTCGGTAAAAATAACCGTAGCTAAAAGATGTGGGACTAGCTTTAATAGTTAATGGACACTTGACTAGAAAAGCAGCTAAAGACGCCTTGGTATACTAAAAAAAAAATAAAGGAGAGAAGCCGAGAGAAAATGTCCATCTGCGATATAAATCCATTGGAACAAGAGAAAATAATGAAAACTTTTCTTCTTACTCGACTATCGTGGACGATCTTTATTGAGTGCCATATAAGCCCAGTTAAGAAGTGATAGTTAGGGCACACATGAACACTTCGACTCGCAGGATTATCCTGTGACGATCCAAACAAGCACGCCGGAACGCGTGTCCGTGTGCACTAATCGTAGTTATCGGTACGTGGGTTTTCACCACACTTTTAGATGCGTCTAAAAAACGGATGATCCGGAAGCGATTTAGTAATGCCTGGTAGTAGGAGTGACACGCTCCTCGAGCCTGGTGTACCGGGTGCTGTTGATTGTAACCTAAACGGTAGGGCGTGAATATTCGTGTTCATTCCTGACATTGGTACCTACTGCGAGCAGTTGGTAATATACCTTCTGGTGAGGTTAGATTCGCAGTCGCCTAAGGCGTAAACTTAGGAGTAATATTACTCCCTCGCCTTGCTTCCTATAACCGGACAATTCTGGTACTTGCAGGGGTTTCCCCTTAAAACGACGAATGCTCGGCCTTATCCTGCATTTAATGGGATGTAGGTACCCGATGAGCGATGAGTATTTAATTGAAAGTAGAGGGGTCCAACGTATTTGTCTCATGGTATGTTTAATTACACCAGCTGTTTCGGCGCGTTGGTTTCTCGGGAGGGCCATATGTGATCATCTGATCAATTGCTACTGCAGTCTCTGCACCGGAGGTGCTGTAGACTAGTCTATCTTCAGTTGTACTTTGAATAGTAAGAGAGAGAAACACAAGCTCTGGTAGGAAGTATAGCTCAAAATGCCATACTCTAAATGCTTAGGCACATTAGACCACCAGTATGTGTCTAGGCTTTCCGCAATCTACCTTATCACATCACTTATCACTGTTGCTGGCGTAGGCCTCGCTTTCGGTGTGCCCGGGTGATGACTAAAGCCGAGCGAGCCCTCTCTCATGGCGCACCGTCATGGTAAACCTGGTCTGTTTTAGGTCGTAACGGATGATCCGAAAGCGATTTTGTGGTGGACTGGTGGTAGGATGGGGAGTTTTCCCGATCCCTAACCGATGCCAACCACAGTAAGGTGAGCAAGTAAACATGATTCTGCTCTTCAAGCGTCCTCTTGAGGGGGTGGCCTTAAGCATGCTCACTCTGGTAAATTTACCTTCTGGTGAGGTTGGATTCGAAGTGGCTAAGGTGTTTTCTAGGGAGTGGTTATGTATCCCTATCAAGCCTGCCCCTCTATACTCTGGTATACTAACTATAGGTACAGGGTACAGGGTGAGGAGCAGGAGGCACTGTAAGCTCGAAGCCTCCTATAACCATGGTATATATGTAACAACTAACACTCAGTGAAGGGGGGGGGATTACTTGGAACTGAGTTCTTTCACGAAAATGTAGGTGCTAGTTTTGGAATGTCACAACATGATAATCTGCGAGCCGGAGTGTTTGTGTGTGGCCACCTATAATTATTGCATACAGGAGTATCGACTTTCTTAACAAGAAATAAAATCTGCAGTTTTTAATCGCATCTGCAGAATTAAAATTACGGCTCAGTCCGCTTGTTAATTACTATTTAAGAACTTATTGGTCAATTAAAAATATATGGACCCTCGCTTTTCCACAATTCAACATCAAATGACGAAGTAAAGTCAAAATATCACATCACTTATCACTGTTGCTGGCGTAGGCCTCGCTTTCGGTGTGCCCGGGTGATGACTAAAGCCGAGCGAGCCCTCTCTCATGGCGCACCGTCATGGTAAACCTGGTCTGTTTTAGGTCGTAACGGATGATCCGAAAGCGATTTTGTGGTGGACTGGTGGTAGGATGGGGAGTTTTCCCGATCCCTAACCGATGCCAACCACAGTAAGGTGAGCAAGTAAACATGATTCTGCTCTTCAAGCGTCCTCTTGAGGGGGTGGCCTTAAGCATGCTCACTCTGGTAAATTTACCTTCTGGTGAGGTTGGATTCGAAGTGGCTAAGGTGTTTTCTAGGGAGTGGTTATGTATCCCTATCAAGCCTGCCCCTCTATACTCTGGTATACTAACTATAGGTACAGGGTACAGGGTGAGGAGCAGGAGGCACTGTAAGCTCGAAGCCTCCTATAACCATGGTATATAGGTAACAACTAACACTCAGTGAAGGGGGGGGGGATTACTTGGAACTGAGTTCTTTCACGAAAATGTAGGTGCTAGTTTTGGAATGTCACAACATGATAATCTGCGAGCCGGAGTGTTTGTGTGTGGCCACCTATAATTATTGCATACAGGAGCATCGACTTTCTTAACAAGAAATAAAATCTGCAGAATTAAAATTACGGCTCAGTCCGCTTGTTAATTACTATTTAATAACTTATTGGTCAATTAAAAATATATGGACCCTCGCTTTTCCACAATTCAACATCAAATGACGAAGTAAAGTCAAAATATCACATCACTTATCACTGTTGCTGGCGTAGGCCTCGCTTTCGGTGTGCCCGGGTGATGACTAAAGCCGAGCGAGCCCTCTCTCATGGCGCACCGTCATGGTAAACCTGGTCTGTTTTAGGTCGTAACGGATGATCCGAAAGCGATTTTGTGGTGGACTGGTGGTAGGATGGGGAGTTTTCCCGATCCCTAACCGATGCCAACCACAGTAAGGTGAGCAAGTAAACATGATTCTGCTCTTCAAGCGTCCTCTTGAGGGGGTGGCCTTAAGCATGCTCACTCTGGTAAATTTACCTTCTGGTGAGGTTGGATTCGAAGTGGCTAAGGTGTTTTCTAGGGAGTGGTTATGTATCCCTATCAAGCCTGCCCCTCTATACTCTGGTATACTAACTATAGGTACAGGGTACAGGGTGAGGAGCAGGAGGCACTGTAAGCTCGAAGCCTCCTATAACCATGGTATATAGGTAACAACTAACACTCAGTGAAGGGGGGGGGGATTACTTGGAACTGAGTTCTTTCACGAAAATGTAGGTGCTAGTTTTGGAATGTCACAACATGATAATCTGCGAGCCGGAGTGTTTGTGTGTGGCCACCTATAATTATTGCATACAGGAGCATCGACTTTCTTAACAAGAAATAAAATCTGCAGTTTTTAATCGCATCTGCAGAATTAAAATTACGGCTCAGTCCGCTTGTTTATTACTATTTAAGAACTTATTGGTCAATTAAAAATATATTGACCCTCGCTTTTCCACAATTCAACATCAAATGACGAAGTAAAGTCAAAATAACGTAAAATACTATTTCCACGCAAATTTAAATTTAGAAAAAGTTTCAAGTTACAACTTACCTAGTAGTAATTTAAAAGAAATCCCATAAAACAAACTTTTATTTGATTTATACAGGACAGGAGGAAAATGATAAGTTTATGTTAAATTAACCAGAGGGAAACTTTTCACTTTCCGACTATTCGAAAGTTGCATTTGTATTTCTAATCCTAATCAATCTTCTCTCACGCCCGAGTGTGGTTGGGTTAGTTGTTTGTTGATTGACTTGACGGCAAAACTTATGATGGGGAAATCTACAGAGTTTCTCCCTAATTAAATCAAAATTCGAAATTCAAACTTAAGGATTAATTGAATTCATTTGCATATTATTGATTAGTCGTCGATCTAGAAACGTCCTACAACGTCGTTATATTTGTTCTAACGGCTTGTAAAAATTTAAAAAATCGTCAACTAAACATCGACAAAATTATCACGTAGATAATGTGCCTCGTAGAGATTGAAAAGTTAGGCGATGCCATACTTTAAAAGCGACTTCAGATTACAAATTAGATTTAGAAACTGGAAGAGTAGGGTTCGTTAAAGTATTCGAGCCGGATGTTAAAGTGAACCTCTAATTTTCTAAATCGGAATTAACGATGGCAAGAGTAAAGCTTTACAGTCTCGAAAGAATAATTTACGAAAGAAAATGCCAAACGAAGTTAGAGAAAAAGCGTTTACATTTAAAAATACTCGACGTGTTAGGGATCGATCTGTCAGTAGGTCAATAAGCCCGCCTATTTGTCAGTCCGTTCGTATGTCAGGCCGTCTTCAGGCTTGTCGCCTGTCGTCTCCTCAAAAATAATAGTCCGATAGTCCGACTTTAAAATTATTTGCTAGGACCAAGTTGGTTCTCGATAATAACTACCAACTATCAACACTCCCATCTGTATAGAAGGGTTTTATTTAGCTTTTGGTTTTGGCGGAAGTTTGTATACGAACTGACTAAGAACTTAAACACTGAGAAAAATTATCATTATCAATTTGCTTCTAACGATTTTTGGGTCATAAAGAGGAACTCGAACTTGGAATTGAAATATGTATAAAATATGAGAACGAGTACGTCTTTTAATGTTGGAAAATTGAAGCTGCTCACCAATTATAGGAAAGCGGCGAAAATTAAAGAAAAACAATGAATTTAATGCAATATTCATATACAGAACCTTTGTGTTATTATCGTACTTTCTGGTATATTTAATGAATTTCCTCCACCAACGAACGTATCGTAATTAAATTCGTCGAATTAAATGCAGAATGGTTTCTTTGAAGATTAGAAATATACAAACGAAAATAATTAGAATGCAACGTTAAATTAGAAGTTACAATTGCTGTTAACTTTAATCAAACACACCAAACTTTCGCAAGGAAATTTTGGGATTACCATAAACAACAATATGCATACAATTTGGAGTAAGTTCATAATAAATTTAAGTGAAGAAAAATGATGAGATACAAGGATAAAACGCCTTAATAAATTGTCTGAGATGAATATCTGGACACGTATAAGAAATACTGTTCATATAACAAGAACAGATGAATAGCAATAGATAAATAAAGATTAAAATGTACCTAAGCGAGCAAATGAAAAAATATAAAAAAAAAGAAAGAAAAGCTAAATTAAGTAAGAAATAACTACTGTTTCTCGAAAATAATATATAATAACAACGAAACATACAAAAAGATTAAAGAAAGTACGTTCCAAGAGAGAACATAAAAAGATAATATATTAAATTGGATAAAAATAAAAATTGTAGTATTTATTATTTAAGTTTAACGAAACGTTAACGTGAAAAATTGTAGTTTAAAGGATAAAATTATAACATCATGCTTTTATTGAACTTCAAAAATAAACGTTCAGAAATAACTCGGTGGTAAAATTTTCTCATTAATCTTTTCGGGTTAACTACTTACTAAGATGTCGTTCGGATTTATTTTTGGTTTCGATAATTGTAAAAACACGATGTGAAATGTTGAATTGCTTCGATTAAAAACACGCTCTAAGAAAAATCCTGCACCTGTGCGTATCGAAAGAAGTTAAAATCAATACAGATGTTGGACAGTTTCATTTTAAAATTTGTATAAAGTTCTAAAAGGCTAGCCCATGGGTTACAGTTTGTGGATGAACTAATTACCAGTGTCCTGGTCAACAAAAAATGAGATAACGACTGGTGAATAAATGCGATATGCGGGGCCTAATAGTTAATTTGAAGAAAATTGCAAGCAGTGGCGAGTGATTAGTGAGGACATTATAACGAACTGAGGTCTTAAAAAGGACTTGTACCCTGTTAGTTGTGAAACGACTTTCATTCCCTATCCGTATCTAGGATCCTCTTGCTCTTCCCTTGTACCATTATTTACTAATCCAAGATATAGGAAGCAGGTTGATAGGGATTACCACTACCTAGTTAAGCTGCAAGCCACCAGAAGGTAAACTTCTCTCCGCAGTACCAATATCAGAGTGGATTGATATTCCACCAGAGATCACATAATCGCTTCCGGATCATCCGTTACGACCTTGAATCAGACCAGGTTTTCCACCATGGTGCGCCAGGAGAGAGGGCCCTTTTGCCTCTAGTCGTCATCCAAACACACCAACAGTGATTAGGTAGATTGCGGAAAGCCTAATCATGTGCTTAATCATTTAGAGCATGACTACTGCCGAAGCATAGATATGTATACATTCTACCAGACCTCAAGTCTTCCCGTTAATATTTAAAGTACAACTGCAGATAGATTATTCCATAGTTTCTCTGGTACAGAGACTGCAGCAGCCAATTGATCAGATGATCACGTTTGGATCCACCGAGAGACCAACGCACCGAAACAGCGGGTGTAATTAAACCGACCATGAAGCGCATACGTTGGACCCATCTACTTCCAGTTTTATACGTCGGCTCTCATCTTGTTACCTGCATCCCATCAAATGCAGGATAACAAAGAGCATCCGTAGTTTTAAGGAAAGTACCAGACTAGTGAAACGGCAAGGCGAAGATTGCAGAAGAGGAATCCAATATCTCACAGTTTTGTAACTGGCGCACGCCTTCAATTTGCTCGCGATCACTTGAATTTGACATTGGAGCAATGAGAGAGTTCGTTGTGTTCTTATATGAAGCCAGGATTATATTAGTCTTTTCGGCAACAATGAGAGAAAAAGAGTACATCAGCGACCTGGGGAGTGCTGTATCCACTAACTGATCACCTAATCAGCTATGGTGGCAGTTCGTGCATGATCTAAGACGCAATTTCCATAGAAGCTCGAAGGGATCCTGTTTTCAATGCTGGAGCGGCTCGTGGTTGCAATAGAGGGGGTTTGATAATCACATGGTACATTTAAGAGATTCTGGCAGAGCATATTATAATGTCTTACATAAAATTTATTGGAGTCACTTTACTTTAATGCAAGAAAATGCCAAGCCACTCGTCGCAATAATCGTGCGTGAATACTTTACTGAAGTCGGCATTCGTGTGGTATGGCCAGTATGAAGTCATGTCCTTAACCCTATAGAGCATTTATGGCACGTGCCTAAAAGAAGGCTTAGAGCTATAGAGTTCCTGCAGCTACGGCATCATATGGTTGCAGTAGAAGAGCAGCGACATATCATCCCCTACAAGAAGTCAAATCATATGCAGGTTATTATTAGTGCAGGGAGGGAAAAGACACATTATTTAAAATAAAGAATTGTTATTGTATCGTATCGGATCTTGTTTGATTTCTTTAAAACCGGACTTTTGGTTCACTATAAAATAAGGATTTGTACAAGACATTTTTTTTAAAACTTTTCACTTCGGAAAATAAAAAACATCTTCATAAATTGGGTTCATTTTAAAGGTGATTAAACAGTCTAACAGACAACATGTAAGTATGTTTTTTAATTTCATGTCTCAATTGTAAAGAAAATGCATTCAAAGTCAAAAGTGCGAAGTGCACCCGAGTGTAGTAAATTTTTTTGCTACTTTCAAACATTTTAGGCATTTCAACCACTTTTGAATAGAGTTAATCATGACAGCAAGGACCTTCTTAAACGATAAAAGTGTGTAGTACTTCAATTTGAAAGAAAAACTCTCGAAATTCTCGCTTACGAAGTATGGAATTAAACGACAAACTCGTTTAACTAGAATTTAAAAAACGCAAAAAAGGAGACCACAACTCTAGTATTATAGTAATAAGAAAAACCAATTTTCCACAAAGAGACTCGAAGAAAATTCAACGAACCTCAATAAACGTGTTAGCGTGTTAGCATTGTAGCTGCATTTAGATACTACTCGAAAATTAAATTACGAAAACTAAATTCAAATTTATATTGTGTTTTATCCAATATGAAGCCGAAACAAAGCCAGGCTAAAGCAACAGGGAAAATAGCATCAGGAACGCTATTGTTGACAGCTTTAATAGCGAACTTAGCAGAGCATTAACACGGGTTGTTTTGGATTCCAGATGGGTGATTCAACCCTTTACACTAATAATGCAAATGAAAATGGAAATATTACCGCAGAATTACGTCCGAAACGGGGTAACGAAACGAGCTCGTATTTGGTCAAAATAAATGCATTTTTTATAGTTTCGATAATTAAATTTTAGCAATTTAACAAACTTACCGAGGGGCTGTTTCCTAAATAACGATAAATACCATCTTCTTCCTAACTTTTTTAAATGCTCTTGATCGTGCAACGGATAAATTTCTCTGATTAATTTACACTGACCGCATACGTGTAGAATAGACTGCCCTTCGTATAAATTGTAATATACGTAACCGGGGATGTGATGGTCTTCAGTTAAAGCCCTAATATTTTCCAACTCGTGTTTCACTATTGTTTGTCTCTCAGCCACAGATAATAAATCGTCAACGTGCATTCCTTCCGATAAAAATTCTTCCAAATCGTTAACCGTAAATTCTCTGTTTTGCCCATTTTTGTCAACTTTAATAATTTCCATTTCTTCGGCCACTTCCAAAAATTTAATTTTTGTCGCCGACACATGAAGAACGATCCCCTAAAAAATTGCAAACTCTCAATTGGTTCCTCTTTTTCAAAGGAGAAGATTATTTGTCACCTACCTAACTTACCTCAGTTGGAGTAAATTGTTCTCTGAAAACTAGCAATTCGGCTCCTCCGTCGCGCCGCTTGCCGCGTATTTTGTCTATCAACCATACTAACGTCGGTTGCGAAATTTTAGGGTCCGTTTTAATTACGATGTACGATTGGGGGAGAATTGCCCCATTTTCGGGCTCATCTAAAGAGTCGTCTACGCTGTCGAAAAGTTGGTGTTTTGACATGTGTCCTGAAAAATATTTTAAATTTAGTGCCACTTCTCGCATAAATAGTAATATTTTTTAAACGAACGAAGGTTGTAAGGTGTGAGAACCAATACTTACTGATCTATTTCAACACCAAATGCTTATATTAATAGGTATAGTTATTACCTCTAATTTACCTCTTAATTTGCTCAATTTATCGTGAATACCCCATAATTGATTAATGTGGGGAGTTACTTCTTCTAAACCATCGCTGTAGATACTTTCAGTGTCTGTATCATTAAATTTAAGGGAAACAAGCTCTTTGTTTGATACTGCTGTAGTAACCATTGTAATTAATTATTTTTAACGCGAAAAAGAGAAATAATTTTCACAGGGATAATGAAAGTGTTGTCGGCTTATCTGAAATTGATTAAAGAGGCTCGAGGGTTAATGAGAAAATAAACTTTGTTTTGTTGTAAATGTCGGTCAAGACTCTTCAGAATAATACACAACAGTTAACAATTAATTTTTAAATTATAGCGGCACTCGATTAGATCAGATGTCGTTGTTTAATTTTAATTATTGTAGTTGAGAGTTGGGATAATCGGATATTAATATACACTTAAGAGCTTTAAGTTTATAATAAGTTATTTAAGTAGGTAGTGTAATGGAATTAAATCAAAATTTTAACATAAATTGAACTGACAGTTTAATTAATAAACGCGCTAATATGAAATTTAATTAATGTCAGTGTAGACCATCTTTCTTTACATAAGGGTCTTAAAGAATAGAAACAAATTTTATTAAGTCGAAAAATTTATTTTCAACTTTTACATAAGTCTTCTGAAATTTACGAATAGCGAAGCTGCAGGAGATTTTCTAAAATTGCGGCATCACATACTAGTTAAATTGATTATTGGAAATTGTGAGCTGGGATCAAAATTTCATTCATAAATTTGCCATTATCTTGTTGAAAATTTATTTTTGGCTCCTTGTTCAATCTACCCGAGAACAAAGTATAGGTGCAAGCACTGCTTTCTTATTCCTCAGAGATGGTTTACATCATCATCTTTCTTATTATGCATGTTTTATTCGTTTTCCCGTTTAAAATCACCCTAAATAGTCTCAAGATCCGAACTAAGGTTGTTTCGTTCCCATCTGCTTACCGGATGAAAAGTATTTTTTATCAAACATAATATTTTTACAAATATAAGGCGCATGGGTTGCCTAAAGAAATCCAGTCCAGGCCATGGTCCTGGCCATCATTACTCTTATTAATTTTTTTTCATATTTTACTCACTTGTCTAACCGACGAATTTAATCCTAATCGAAAGTATAAAGCATAATGAACATACACAAGTTAGGTTGCCCATTTTTTGTGGTCCCATTACTGAGTTGCCAAGTATAAAGAGGTGAGTCGATATAGTAATATGTACTCATCTGATTTCTCGTTGAAACATATTATCAAAATAAAGATAATTTTATTGCGAACACGCTGGTATAGGGTTGCTTACCCAATGGCACAATATGATAAATTTGCAAACTTTTACACACTCCAGTCAATGGGGGGTTTTGCCCTACAAAAGGTGGTGTAGTTCTGATTTTTGAATATGTTATTAGGTTAGGGGCCCTGATGAAAAATCCAAGTTTTCATCAATGTTGAAATGTGAGAAAAATTGTTATGGGTTGATATGGGGTGGGGAGAGGGCTGTAACAAATGCTTCGAGCTGCAAACACTCATGATCCATTTTTATAGGTTATCATAAAACTGCTCTAACTTTGGATCTGGTTGGGCTAAAATATCAGTGATACACTCAGTTTGAAGGCAATTTAAAATCCTACAACTTTTGTTCCAACGAATTTTTTCTCAAATGAACGGTAAAAAAGTCTTCAAGCGCAGTTTACCAAAAAAATTTATTTTTTCTAAAAATAGCGATTTTCTCCAGCTTATATCTCAGAAACCGTAACAGATAGGAAGAAAATGAATAGAACAAATATTGCAGGGCATTTGTCCTCTTCAAAGATGAAGTTGACAGTTTTGTCCTGGGATCAACCTTTAAGAAGTTAAATTGGAAAAAGCAATTTTTCGTACCTTTAATCTAATATGGCGGATCACGCAGACCCCCATCAAGGTCGAAAACTTGGATTTTTCATCAGGGCCCCTAACCTAATAACATATTCAAAAATCAGAACTACACCACCTTTTGTAGGGTAATGGCCTGTTTTTCTCCCCATTGACTGAACTATATCTCGAACACTAGTAGATCTACAGACACCATTCTGCTTTGAAATTGTAGACAATTTAGTCAACTTTAAAAAAATATCAAACCACCTTAGCCAAAAAATGAATCCTTCGGGATCAAAATTGACAGAAACTGAAAAGAGGTAAAAAATGTCGAGGTTTTTTAGCTGTCCCGAAGTTCGCACAGAAAACTTGAATTCTACACCACTGCTACCCACATAAAACATACTAAAAGATCATTAAATTCGGATCTTTTTCTAGATAACCCCAATTTTAAGTACAGGGTGACTGGACTAATAATGACAATCATATTTTAATTTTACGTTTTGTTAACAATTTCAATTGGCAGACTAAAAATAAAAAAGACGTCAATTCGCAGTTTGTCTACAATTTGGTTAATAGTTACTTTTAAAAAAGCGTATTACACAGGCTTATGTAACTTGATAATAATAATAATCACAATTTATTGCATATTTTTCCAACCAGCTGATACACAAGCACAACCGTGTCATTAAATTGAAATTAAGAATGAGAAATGTTGGAGACATTCCCGAAAATTTTAAAAAACATTCCTCTTTTAGAAAGGCCTTTAAGGCATTTTTCAATTTCATTCTAGATATTTCCTTTTGCAGCTCTCGGGATTTGAATTTGTCACCGTGTCACCGAGAGAAGTGAGCAGAGCTAAAATATGCTTTATATTTCACAAATTTAATTTTTATACAAATTCAGAGCGACTTATTGTAACAAGACCAAATTGGATCATTTTGGAAGCGATGCAATAAGTTATCGCTCCAACAGCAAGGTAGAACAATCATATTATATAAATTGAAGGCCTTGACAATTAATACAAGTCAAGGTTAATTACCATATTTTAGGTGCATAAAAGAGTCAAATGAAGGTAATAATTTATTATAACTTACTATGATATCATTTCCGTTTAATTAATTTATTGTTTTGCGCTAAAACTAATTTAATTTGTTATTAATAATAATTTATTCCATTCTTGAATAAGTAAGTAACTATCCAAAGATTTTTGTTAACGAATGCCATGTGCGCTCTTGAACTTTATTTAATTTCACCTTCTTTCATTGAGTAATACTTAATGTAAAAATAACAAAAATAATCAACACAATATCATTTTGCCTACGATCTAACCTCTTAGTAGTGAGCTAGTAAGATTAATTTAATTACCTTTTTTAAAATTAATGTTTGAAATAAAGTACCCACACACAAATACTGTGATAAATGATTATGTTCTGCTCAATCACACGTAACAACAACCTACACTCATTTTCAATCAATCATAATGCCAATACTCATAAAATTATTTAGGTGAAGCGAAGAGTAGACTGGTGTAGTGTAAAGTTTTGTAGATGTCGAAAATGTCCTTCCACTTATTTTCTATTTACGTAGGCAAAGCATAAAGTAGCCAAATATTGAAATAATTTAAAAATTTTCAAAATTACGTAAGGTACTGTCATCTAGCGTCGTGCGACTCAACCTACTGGTCGATAAAAACGAGAGTAGAGTTGAGTACTAATTTCTTCCTGTTAGATGTCTATAGTGGTATAGAAATCAGATTTTAAAACTAAAATAATATCCACTGGTTGTCGCACGCAACACACAAAGTTTAATTTAATTTGTATAATTAATAGTAATGCCCACTTTTAGGCTGAGGGAGTTGTTTCGCAATAAAGTTGCTCGCAGACATCTACTCTTCAGCTCTTCAACCTCAGTCATTTCCATTTTGAAATTTCGAACGTTAGGAGGTTTCGAAAAAAGAAAATATATAAAATGCCGAGAATAGAACATGGAGGGACACACGACACATCGCGGCTTAAGGAGGCGATTGAGTAGCGCTGATTTCATGCTTTGAACTAGGACACTGAACATTTTCCTCGGCATCAGGAGCCCCTGCTTCTCCACTAAACTTCAACAAGCCCAGAACTAATTGCGAAAGACAGTCTAGTTGCGAAATTCTGGATTTATTTGTTATTTTGGAAATCTTTCAGCTGTTTACTACAACACTATCATTCATGGTTGTAAACAATGCCTACCACACCATCACTTTTATTGTCAGGAAGGTCCACTCCCCCTTCCAGTTTTGCTAATTTGCTTAAAGGAATGTCATCGTCCGAATCGTCATCAGTCATCAACATCATCATTTTCTACATCCCAGTTGTACTTCTATGTTCCTGCAATTTCTAGCGTTCTTTCTCCAATAACGTTATCATCGCTGTCTTCTTCATCGGTAACTTGGCCCGTTTTTGGTGGCACATAAATAACCAGGATCAGGATCTTCAATTCAAATCTTGATTCAAATCAATTCGTTGATGGTTAGTTGTCTTTCATCTCGAAAATTAGCCCATTTTGGAATATCCAAAATGAAACGATAAACAAGAAAGCTAAGTCCAATAAAAAGTTTTATCGCGTTTACGTACTTTTGTCCATTAATGAGTTTTAAGCCCATAATGGAGGTCCAATGAGAAACTATTGAAATTCCGATTACTACAAGCATCGGATTGGTTGTGATGGATCTAATAGTGGCGACTTCACTTTTCAGATAGTAATAGGTATCAGTTGGGATTTCGTTCAATGTAAAGAACACCGGTTGGTGCCCGACAAGAGTTATTGATATATGCCATGACTTAACTTCTGAGCACAATGAGGGCCCGTACACGAATACAAGCGGCCTAGGTGCGGGGAACAAGCTCTCTTTCCTTGAACAATCCAGATCCTACTTCTAGAAATGCTTTTCAACGACCATGAGAAATTTAGTGGGCATTTTAATTTTTGAAATTGCATTCACCACGCATTTTCTGAATGGATGAAATAATTGTTTGCTTATAGACCTCTTTGAGACTGTGGTCTTATGCTACTAGTTGCATTATGCAATGGTGCTAACTTGTCCTAACTGAACCATTAAAATCTATAGTGACCGCCGACTGTCATATTATAATGAAAGAAACGAAAATATTTATTTTAACCCGTATTATAGTTCAGTAAATATAAACATCCTACCTTGCATCAACTGTGGTAGTTATGAGTTTTTGGTATGTTGTCTAAGACGTAGGCCTAATGATAAATTCAAGTTTTCGGACTTGGCAGACCTCCGGATTAATGGCAAAAATCTAAGAAACCCCAAAATTTGTTACCATTTTTGATGAATTTTGACTCGAAAGGATTAATTTTTCGGTAAATGCAGAATGGTATCTGTAGACCTAATGGTATCCGAGATGCAAGTGGTTAAAAGGTTGCAAATTAATCATATTTAAGCATTTATAGAGATACAGCTTTTGACATGATCCGGAGGTCTGCCAAGTCCGAAAACTTGGATTTATCATTAGACCTCCGTCATAGACGACATACCACAAAATCAGGGCTACCCCATTTGTTGCAAGGTAACCCATATTAATTTTAGATGACTAAATTACTGGACTAGTACATCAGTCAAAAGAAATCTATCCGGCTAATATTATCGGAATAATAGTGAATTCTTTTAGAGTACGTTTGGAATATAAACTAAATAAATTACCAGAATCTGTTCTGGTGCACAGAATTGTTTAAAAAGTAAACTCTAACAATTGAGGACTAAAATGTTAGAGTTGCTCGAGTTTCAAAAGTTGAAATGCATTTTTAAATTGTCCAAGTATTTTCTGCAGTTTTAAAAGCATTTTTCATGCCATTTTTCAAAGTTTAAACTTGCAACATACTTTTATTGTTATACCTACGTACAGGTTGTGAAGTTTGAGAGAATTTCGTATAAATAACTTTTTCAAAAGTAATGTGATCTACAAATACTAAAAAATGCAAATTGCAGCTCCACGAGAGAAGGGTAATAAATAATTAAATGAAATCGTAGAAAACTAATTTAACGTTGTGTTAAAGACTTTCAACATCAACTCAAACTTTCTTTTCAGTGGGATTTCTTAAAGTCAGAATCAAAAAAAGAAAATTGTGTAGATAGTAGATAGGAAAGATGAAAGCTGTAGGGAACAATTCTGCATTTTATTTAAATTTACTTATATTGGTAGGCACTGCACAAATTAGTTAATAAAATCAGCTGATTCCTACACTTGCACTTTACGAAAAATCAAATTCTCCTCAAAAGTTCGCGCTCTATTTCTAGATGCACACGTTTTCAAATAGCTTTATACTTTTCACATTATTTGTCCCCCTAGGGTAGCTGTAACTTCTCCATTTAGTTATTTATTCGTATTTATTCATACAAGTGTTTCTCAAATTTAACAACGTGTAGATATAGGCATCGTTTTGGCAAATAGGCTCAACTAGGACTATTCGTGCATCGAAATTTATACCAACGTAATTTTCTGAAGAGTACAAAACGGACAAAATTTTTTCTTGTCAAGCGTCTGTCGTAATATAAAGCACACACAATGCTACACTTATAACTGAGATTTTTTACAAAAAAAACTTACCTACTTTTTCTTTATGGCTTAGGAAAGTACCGGTGGTAAAGGTGGGCAATAAATTTTGATTTTAATGTAATTTGCTCTTTGTTAATGGCTTCTTGAGACGTTTAGATGACATAACACTTATTTGTTTTAGCACACTTTTCAGAAATTTTACGTCAAAATTGATAGTTTACACATAAAAAAAACATTTAAAAATGATGTTTTCATTCGAAATGAATTTTAGTATCGGAGATTGGTTAATTTTTTTACAAGCGTACTTAGTTTCTTCGATTGTTACTTTATGCTGTTTATGTATTAAAGGTTAGTTAGTTGATCTCTTATCTAATTCAAAAGAAAACTGATAATAACCGACACATTTGTAGATGCTTTCATCTACTTCGTAAGCGTTTATGGCCGCCCTTCCAAAACGGTCCGTGCTGGCTCAAATGTTTGTTGTCCAAAGGAAAGACCTAATTGTGATTTATACATGCACTGTTTAAATAATAAACATTTTGATACATGTTGCACAGAATGACTACCCACCGTTGTAATCAATTTGAATTAAGTATATCGATTAAATGTACGCTCTTAAATAAATTGAAAGTAAGAAAGAATTTTCTCTTGGTATTATATCAGAATATTTTCTAATAGCAATTATTGGGATCAAAACTTTAACTTTTGAAAGCAAAGTTTTAAAATGAAAGGCGAATCTGAATATAATGTGAACAATTTCACCTGATGTGATACGAAGAAACTTGAAAATCTAGGTCTACAGTCTACACCCATATTACATCCAATTGGTTCAAGCTCTCTAGCCACAGGACCATCGTTTGTTTGATGCTTGGGCTGAAAGTCAATTGATTTTCAAAAAGCTCTCCAGGTTCCACTACATTCTGAAAAGTGCATTGTTTGGTTTACATTCTGGAGACATTATTGGTCTTTTTTTTTAAAACGGAGATAAAACGAATGTTACAGTCAATGGTGATCGTTACAGAATCATGATTTACTTGAAATAAATCTGGAAGACTTTTTGTTTCAGCAAGATGGAGCTACGTTCCATACAGCTACCCAAATAATTAATTGATTGAAAGACAAATTTTATGACAACATCATTTCAAGAAATGGGCAGTGAATTGGCCTTCAAGGTCGTGTGATTTAACGCCGTTGGACTAGTTTCTATGGAGATATGTGAAGTCACTGGGTTCGGCTGATAAACCAGTAACGATTGACACTTTGGAAATTAACATAACTTGTCTTATTTCGGAATTAAGACCTCAATTGCTTGAAAAAGGTGGTCAAAATTTAGACTAATCAAATAAAAATTACCCTTTACTTGATGTATTGCACAATTGTGTATTTTTTAAAATGTGAAGACTCTTCTGCTTTGGTTGGGAGTTTTGGTGGGCTTGAGGCTGTGTAGAAAAAGTTGTCTGTAAAAAAATGTTCAAAACGTAGCAGTTCATTCCTTTTTGATAGTTGATGAGTTGAATCGAGATAAAGTTAACAAAATTTACACGAAAAATCGGCGATCTTTTTTTTTTACCCAATTTGTGTTGACCCGAGAAATCTTCCACTAAATTGGATAAAGAAAAACAAGTGAACGTGATTTAACTTTTTATATTCTTTTGTTTATAACTATCTTATATTATTTACGTGTGTTCGTTCAGTAGGTACTAATACAAAGGTTCATGCAAAGGGTGTACTAGTATTAAAAAGAAGAAAATTATTTTAAATCTCCTTTGTGGGATGTACAAATAATTTTCTTTTAATGTTTTATTCTTATTACATATTTACCGTATTCTAAATGTAAAAATGTAGATATTTTAAAGTCGATGTTACTCCAGGTAAGTATAAGTTTAAAATTATGGTTTCTAAATGCACCTCTATGAATTGTGCGTTGCTTGAAGGTAGAACATGGCGTATACGAGGTGCCATAAGAAAATAATAAATAATAATAATAAACAAATGTATTCTGCAATTAAGCTTTACAAAGAACAGCTGGTGCAACAATTAATAAAATTGACATAAATCTTACTGCAAATCTACAAACTGTTCTGTGGGGGAATTATTTACATGCAAATAATCTTTCAAGAATCGAACCCCAAAGGGATAGTACGCTGGGCATCGCATCAGAAAGTGAGTGAGCGTCTAAGGCTCCTCTAATTTACATATCTGGTATTTATCATTTGCTGCCACTTATAAACAATACCATTCAAAGTTACTTTTACTGTCCGCAACTCTGAGTTGGCTAATCACTCTACTCTTTACAAAGTTAATTTTCCAAGTCAACTATTTAAATATTTCTGAATTCCTATTCCTGAATCTATTCCTGAATTCCTGAGCAGATACAAAATACTGGTAAAAAGGACCTGAGTTTACAATACGCTGCTTATCTATTTATGATAATATCAAAATTATCCTTTGCACCGTGAAAGCTCTGCTCCTTCCATAAATGTTCAAATTTCAACCTAGTTAAGATATCCCTAATTTGTCCAGCCCAATTATATCAAACCTGTGTACTACTAGCCTTATCCAATTTTAACATCCTATCATAACATATTTTTGGTAGACGGCTGTTCTCCATTTTCAATACCTTTAACCACCACCCCAAGACACATTTCAGAGCCATCAATGATACATGATAGCTTCCGGTTTCTTGTCTTATAATGCAGCTAGGAGTATTTTGTTACCAGCTCAAGATCAGTTTATAGAAATTTCTCTGAGAGCGTTCTAATTGATTAAAATAACGCAAATTCCATGTTTCTGCTCCATATTTGTGTGGTTTTAACAATGCTTTCGTATAATTTTATCCTCGCATCCCAGTTCTGCATTTTTGCCATTAATAATAATATATCCTTAACTTTATTAATTGCTATACTTGGCTTTCTGATAGCGTTATCTACTTCTTTTGAAAATACACAGGCGGAAGAGAAAACAACTCCCAAATAACAGTTACTTGTTGACAATCTGGATAGGTTCACCCCCAACCCTAAACGTAGGCACCCGACTCGTTTTTTCACCTCTTCGAAATATTACTAATTTGGTTTTGTCCACATTTATATCGTACTCAACCCGTTCAATTCACAATATAGAGTTAGAACATCTAAAGCTTTTTGTGCATTTACCTGGCTGTTCGTTGTTATTAGCAAAACATCTGCATAGAGCATAGAGCAAAAACGTTAACTTATTTACGTCGTTTTTATTAACACCCTCAACTCTGCGTTCCATCATAAAGCGGTTCAGGTAATTTACAAATAACGGATCAGTAGTGGCGACATCGATTCTCCCTGCAAGACGCCTTTTGTTATTTTTATATTTTTACTCCTTTCACCATCCACTGAAAATGTAAATCTAGCCTGTCAAAAAATACGTTGCCACACGCCGGATCCACACGTCGGTGCCAACGTTGGGGCCAACGCCGGTCGTCCAACGTGCGTTTACCGACGAACTTGTTTAGCGTTGAGAACTTTTTTTTGTACTTCGTCTCAAATATGGATTAAACCTTTATTATTATTACTTTACGAAAATGCAGCACTAGGCTCATAAGCAATAGCATCAATACTGTGTATGGTACGTATGCAGTATACAGGTGGTTTGTTCGATTTAGAAAGGACGTTCGTATATAAACAAAGATATTGCAAAAGGCTCGATAAAATAAGAGGCTTTGATGTTTTACAAAAGCAAAAGTACTTTTTGATTAAGTTAGAATTGCGTCTTGTGACACGTCGCTTTGTTATCCGACAGTTTGTGTCGGATAAAACAGTGACCAACATATTTGCCTGATTTCCATTCCTGTGACTTCGGGTTCTTTCTAAACAATTGAAAAAACAGTAAAAGAAAAACGGTATGACTTTATAGATGAGATGAAAGACCATTAAACAAAAGATGATTTCCAAGGCTGTTAATATTGCCATCGATTGTGTGACAAGTCCTTGATTGTGACGAGCCAAAGACAGTACCTACTTATAAATACAGAAGGATTTAATTAATGAATTGTGTTGAATTTACTCAATGACCGTTTTGTCTGATCAAATCGCGTTGTATATGGGTTTTACTTGTGGTTGATTTGTCGTTATGCAGCTTTTCCAATTATTACGCCTTTTTTTAAAAACAACGTTCAATAAAACTACTGCTTTACAAGATTATATAAAAAATACGATATTTGAATACGCAAAAAATGTACATTTTCAAAAGAAAAACAATATTTTTTCTATATTTCTTACAATTCGTGAGTTATTTGAAGCTAGCAATCATTTCGGGATTTTCTGGCGTTTAGTGTTTCCAATGAAATCAGCTGGATTTGACTTTTTCATTCGTTGTCTTCTTTACGGTTTCATTTATGATCATATTTGAGGGTGCCGTTGTTTCATTCTACGTTTATGTAATTCGTTTTCTCCAAAGTTAGTCTTTGCTTTTCTCTCTTTGAAGGTTTAATAATGTTAAGTGAGAGATAAACGTACAGTCGATGAGAAATATATTCACAAAATTTTCTTTCCTTACTGTTTTCATTCGGTATTCTGTATTGTTTTTAGAATGAGCTGATCAACATAAACGCGCTTTTCGTTCCTATAATCAAGATCACAAAGGATCGTAAATATATAAACTCTATAACTTGCATCTGTGTATTTTAAAACGTTTTTTAGATAACGAGGTCTGCTATAAAAGAAACAAAAGGTTAGAATGGCAGAAGATGAAGCCTTTCGAATTTCGCTAATTGTATACAATAAATTTTTTTTAAATATCTTCCTTCCTCCGATTGGTTACATTTAAAATATTCTTTTCTTTATAAATCAAAATTTAAAGGCTATTTTCGGGAGTTTTCGCAAACTTGTTCAATATGACGTAGGTTTGAGTACGGTTTGAGTAAGTTGACATTGGCACAATAACAGTATCATTAATTCCAAAGTGTGGTGTCAACATAGGTAGTAGTTTATAGATTTACCGAACGTCTTCTTCCATTTTTATCCCACATTTTATAAGAATTGACTTGACTTTTAGTATATAAATAGTTCAACTTTCTCGTCCAAATTAACCTCCAAGGCATTTTAATACTCCATTTGCTTTGAATGAAGAATTTTATTTACTTGTTTAGGGCTAGATCTAGTATCATTGGGGGTGTATTTTATAAAGTAATGCTTAAATCCTTAAATCCAAACTTGTACGCAACTGAACAACAGTGAAGCTGGAGTAATATTTACATAACAATATTCAATGGCGAGGCATTTATAACAGACAAATATACTTTAATTAAAAATGAAAAATATTAATAGAAATTAAAATCAAGTGTCGGAATTTATAAGTAGAATTTTAATCCCATTCTTGTTTGCAAATTTAATCCATTGCTAGTAAGTGCTGGAAATTTTTTACGCTTTTAATTCAAATCAACAACAGATGAGAATTAAAAAAAATGCAAAGCAATACTTCTGTATTACTCGAGTTCATTAAAAAAACAATTATTTGCAAACATTTCTAGAAATGAACTTTTAATTAGGTTTGTGTAAAACTCCACCTTCCCTATTCCCACTGTAAGTCAATTTTTCTAATTGTCCATTTTTTGTACAAAAACTTTTTTGTTGTAAATTACAAAAGCAACAGAATTACAAAGAGTTTAAAATTTTATTTTTATCACAAATACGAACAACAAATTTTTTAGTTAATTAATTATAATTAAGTCAATAGTATACAACAGCAGTTCGAGGGGTTGTTTTATTAAACATTAATTCAAATTTAATTTTACAATAAGTTAGCAAAAGTTCAAGTATTTAAGTTAAAAAGTCGACAATTCGGACGAAAAACTCGAAAGCTATAAACTCCAAAGTCTCAAAACTCACATTAACCCTGAAAAGTATTATTTTTTTTCAAAATTATTTGACGTCTTGGGGAAGTAAAAGTATTTTGTTTATGGTAAAATTTAAAATTGAGATTATTATTTTATTGGAAGCAGCACCATCGTGCTTAATGTGCTTAGTTAATCATCAACAAAAAACAAATGGAGAAAGCTTTCTCGTATTTTTTATTTATTTATTCCACAAAGCTTGTGACAGTATTTTTCACATTTGGGAGACACTACAGGAAGTAGCCCAAGAATGCGTTCCACAACTACACATCTCACGAGGTCAGAACAAAACAACTACACAAAATAACTACTAATTATATACTCGTACATTATCATAATTATAACCCCCCCCCTCCCTTTAATTTTTTAAATGCACAAATCCACAGCCAAACAAGTTTATATCCTCACAATAGTGGTTGCAAACTGAAAGCATCCAGTGAACGGGCAAATTCTGGTAGACATTGCTTCTGAACTTTGCCAGTCTAAACAACGGAGCGTCTCTACTAATAGCTCTACCGGGCACATTGAAACATGTTAGGACAGCAGGGCTTGGCAGGCAACAATACTACGTACGATGTTGACACAGAAACTGCAATAAGTCGAAGTAATGGGTCCAGGTGAGAACCGTGAGGTACCCCTGACCCGATTTGAACAAGATCTGAAACAAAACCGTCGATCTTTACAATTTGACATCGTCATCGAATTCACTCACAATATCTTCAGTGTTCAATAATTTTGCAAATGAATATTCTCACGGGAAGGGGGAATTGTTGCGTTATTTTTTAAATTGCTATTAAAGCTTCACTATTTTGGAAAACAATTTCATTCAAATGACTGGCAAAATTTGGCCCAAAAATTATTTTTTCTTTGCAGTTCGTACTTACTTTGGAAACATTTGGTAGATAATATACAGTGTCAAACCTCCGCTGCAGCTGCAATCAGACGCAGTTGGTCTTTTTTATGAGGAAATGGCTTTCTTCAATAAAGCAACTCATTGCAATATATTGAACAGCGCAGTTTTAATAGCAATTTTAAAGAAATCAACAAATGACCCACCCGTGACATTAATTAAAGCTAAATGATTATTGTTTACACTAATAAATAATAATTTGAATGCCTCTGCAAGTGCAAGAGTCTAAACTAGAACAATTTCTTGATATAAAGCTTCATCAAAACTTTTGGGTGGTCACAAGGGTGGGCCACGAGTTTTTTGATAAGTCCGGAGCCCACTCTGGCCCTCCTTTGGTTTCGCCACTGCTACGATTCAACGTGTAGGAAGACAGCCACCTATGAAGATCCCCACGAATATTAAGTCTAAACAACTTCCGATGCAATACGTTGAGATTAAGCTTGTCAACGGCCTTCGAGAAGTCGGTATAGACAGCAACTACCTGTATTTGGGGGTCCAGGGTAGGAAGGAGAAGTTCGGTATAAATGATGAGATTAGTGGATTTTCACGCGAGTGTTGTACACACGTACACCTTTACGAAAACCAATTAATTCTAAAACTAATAAATTGAGAGATTGAATTTTCTGGTTCGTCCTAAATCCTGAATCCTGGAATCCTGAAAATCTCTTGAGAATTGATAATAAATTTGTATGCAAAGCATTGGTGTTCATTCAAGTGCGAGTTCTCCTTAAACTCAATATTTTAGAGTTAAAATTTTAATTTTCATCATCTTTTGATGTACGATAAGTTTAACTTGGCATTGATACCATTATCGTATAGATTATAGATTTACTTTGGCACTCACTAACTTTCGAATCGTTCAAAAAAAAGTAATTTCCTATACTTACCTAACTTTGATGGTTGTCATTCGGTACAGTGATGAACTGAAACTTTGCCAAGGGTAGTTTAATAGAGACATTTTCAGAAGATACCGTTTCAAAATGTAAAATTCTCTAAGTATGAATATGATCTCTTTGATTTCCGTTTTAAAAACTTTTCTAAACTTTAAACTTGGTAGGGAATTATAATTTAAACTTTTTCGTAAACATAATAAATAGAAGTTTGTTCAATGTACTGAAAAGTACTGAAAATTTGAATACCACACAATGAAGGTAAAACGTTTTAAGAAAAGTTGATCATAAGTACAATCGGGTATAGGAATTGGATGTAATATGTGGGCTGTGGGCTATAAAATAAACTTCATTCATAAAGCCACTGGATATTATTTTAACACAACTTTCAGTTCTTTATAGTAATAAATATGGTATGAAATGAATTTTAAAATGTCATTTGTAAGCTAAAAAAATCAGTGGTTAAAGACATTAAAATTGAACTTTATTAGTAATTCTTTTATTTAAAATAAACTTTTTCGTTCAGGTTTTTAAATTAATTTTTCACAAAAACTTCGAACAAATTGATAGCTGACTAAAAATTTGTAAACTTCATCGTAACTCTAACCAAGCTCTAACGAGCCCTCTGAGCAAAAGTTCTTTTATAATTGGCGTGCTATTAAAAAATATGGAATATGGCATTGTTAAATAAATAACAGATAGTATGTAGGTACTTCGTACTAACTATTTCTTAGAATCCGGGCGTTCTATTTAACAAATTTAGTGGCTACTTTTTGAAGTCGAATAACATTAGGTGGTTTTTTTTGACAAACGGCTTAGGCTAGAGCACGTTGAATTTGACAGAAATTCCAAAATCGATCAGAAAAACTGATTTTTTTCTATTCTAAACAAAGTAATACAATAAATTTCTTACAAAGTGTGTTGATTATGACAGACGGACGGTTTAGGTTGGCGCTAGAGCGCGTTGAAGTTTAGGTGTAGAGAACCGCCCGGCAAGTGTTTTCAACAGCTTCAAAGCCGTCTGTCACTTGTGCTACTGCCACCGCTACACTTATGACTTCTGACCGTCTGCCGTCTGCCATAGTACCTACTCACATATTCGAAATTTATAAAAAAGTTGGTTTATGCGCTTTTCCAATAATAGTCCAGATTTGTTTTTAAATAAGTAAATAGTTCACAATAGACATCAACGTTAAATATATTAAATTAAAATTGCAATAATAAGAATACACAATACGAAGCTATAAACCGAAAATGGCGGTATACGAGAACTTCTAGCCGTTATTTTAAACGGAGCCTCCCAATCATCACCATTGGATCCTGATAATATTTTTCCGCACAAATTCGGATATTCGGAATTACATTGTTCAGGTTCGCACTTTGTACAAGGTTCTCCTTTTTCGTACACCTTCTGGCTTAACATATTTCCTCCAGGTCCATAATTACAATACATGTACATACCAAAATAAAATTTTCCTTTACCGTGCTGAACTCTTGCACATCCGACGTGAGTAGTTTCAGCCCACACAATTTGAGTAAAATGCCCGATCACTTTGCCAGTTTCATGAAAGGAATTGACTACAGAGTTATCACTATCGACAATTTCATCGTACCACGCTACGATGGCTAAATCCAAAGCTGATTTTGTGGAATAATCAAAATAAGGTGTTCCATGAACGTGATACATATTCTGTCCGACGTAAATAAATTGTTTTGTACTTCTACACTCATCGTGTGAACCAAATTTACCACAAGTGGTTGCCCAACACAGCGCGATAAATTCCAATTCTTTACTATAACTTAAAACGTGCATGTTTGCACTTTTCTCATTTCCACCTCTTGTATCCTTGCCACTTGCGATATTGGAGCGCAATTCGTTATGTTTATCTAAAACCCATTGCCGACTTTCTGAGTCCATTTCCAAAATAGCAAAATTTGTACCGCATTTACTGGTAGGAGAGCACGGTTCTCTTTGACAAATTGTATGACGAGATCCACATTGCAATTTACAATAATCGTGTGCAGCAATATCAAGCACGATATTAAAAAAGTGAAAGGAGTACAAATTTAGGATTATTTTTAACATTTGTATTATGTCAGACGTCATTGTCAATGTCAAATATGTGCCAATTGTATGAATGATAAGTGACCGAGGTCACGTGCGTCATTGTGCACATCTGAATCCAAAATTCCATCTTTGGCGGAATCTTTGAAATGTCTTTAGTACCCGCCTTTCTTCTTGTCATCAGCGTTTGTGTGTCCTTATGGACAGGAAGACGAATACTCAAATACGAGTACCAGTTTTGTATATTGTTTATAACTTGAAATTACGCCTTTTTAGAGAAAAGCGGCTCTATACAAAAATAAAGTACATTCAATTTCCTACAAATAATATATCCTAGATTTTTTTGTCAAACGAGCAGTTTAGGTTGCTAGAGCGCGTCGAAGTACAGCGCCTCGAGACAAGTGGGTTTTTGGGGTCAAACTAAACCATAGTAAGGTACACGAAACGTTTATATAATTTTTAAAGTTTTAAATAGGTATATCAGTGGCATAGTGACAGACGTCTTTAAAGGTCCGAATCAATCACGAATAGAATAAGCTCAGCAGTATTTTGTAAATTTATTTTAAAGTATTTGGTTCTGTGCACGTGTTACCGATAGAAGCTAGTGCTTCTTCAATAATTAGATCGTACTATTTCTTATTTAAAAATGTCATATTACAACAGGTGTAATAGTAACTATTTATCGATGAATAAATAATGCTTTTGAACTATTTATGAAGCACCCTCACAAAGAGGTATCTACATCAATAGCTTGTAAACCATATAATATTGATAGCACCATCAAATTTGTTGAATAGAATCTGAACTTAACGCTTAGTATTCCTCGTAAGAACACGTTTTGAGCTTCAAGTAGATTCAAATTACTAAAATGAAGCCATTCTGCCTACTTTGGTCCTAAAAAAAGAGATTGAATAAATGAGATTTTCACAAAGGGTTCGTTTAGTGCAAAGCCACTATGTATTATTCATATTATACGACACTTTTTATATCATTTATTTATTTCTTTAAAGCCTATACTTAAAATGTAAATTTAAAAATAACTTTTTTAAAACCGACGGCATTTTCTATTTATTCAATTTAAGTTTTAACAAAATTATTAAAACGTAGAAAATAACTTGATGCAAAATCTTTTTAAATTATAGTTTAACTTTACAGTCAATTTATTTTGAATGGGACTAACGTTGGATAAAATGATGAAAGCATAAGGGTAAATTCTTATACAAAATTTGCTTCTTACAAAAACCAAAATTGATTTTAAATTCAATTTCACTACAATATTTTGTTAAATACGATAAATATATGGGTTGCCTTGTAGTAGGCAAAATGTAACTTTCAGTAAATAACACAAATTTAGCATACAGAATTAGCCTAAAGTCTACAGCAACTCTTAATTAATTTATTATTATGTCAGTTTTAGACAAGAACAAGATACTTGGACTATCGAATTAACAAACGTATATTTATTGGATGTAGAGAGTTGTTAATAATGAACTGATTCCTAAGAACACAAAATGTGTCTTCAAAGGCCAAAGAATAAACAGTAAATTCGATGCTTAAACATTTTGTATTTGAGTGTCTTATAATAATGTTAAGAGTTGATACCTAAAAACAAACCTGCGGTATAACTCTCATAAGTGCGTTATAGGTATTCGTTTAGTTAAAAAAATTCACACCACTGTAGTTGCACTGGTCGCTGCAGGTACGACGATGTCGTACATAATATGTACAAGCCAGTTCAAATTGTTTGTGTTTTTATGTTCGTTTCACATTTGAGAGACACTACAGGCCGAAGCCCAAAAATGTGCTCTCACAACCACACATCTCACGAGGTGAAAACAAAACATTTAGAGAACAACAAAATAACTACAAAATTCTAAATTATCACGATCACAATCCCCACTCCCTCTTTAACCCATAATTAATAAATATATTTAATAAGGAGTCCAACCCACAGATAAAAAATTTATAATCCACAATGGTGGTTGCAAACCGAAAGCGTCCGGGGAACGGTCCATTTCAGATATGCATTGGTTCTGAGCTTTGGCGGTCTAAACAACAAAGTATCTCTACTAATAGCTCTACCGGGCACATTGAAACATGTTAGGGACAACAAGACCGGGCAATAGACAATACTACGTACGATTTTGACAGAGAAAACAGCATCACAGCAACAGTTCTTAGACGATACCCGCGCAACTGCAATAAGTCGAAGATCTTGCAGAAGTTCTCGTACAAAACATACTGTAAGTTACGTTTGTAGTGTAAAAGTTTAATAAACTTTTTTTGAACTGATTCAAGTCTATCATTATAAATTTGGTAGCAAGGGCTCCATACAACAGAACAGTAATTCAAGTTACTCTCGAAGAACCTGTTGATTCTTGAAGCCGGAACAGTACCTACTTAAAAAGCCTGTAAGACTTATCCACTATGTAATCAGTGTGGTGGCCAAAGATCATTTTGTGGTCGAACACAACGCCTAAATCAAAATCTTTCATAAACTCACCTACCTACCTCAGATCGAATAATAATGATGTAGCTTGTTTCCATTGCTGGTAAACCTGATAATGTTACATTTCTCGAAATTAATAAAAAGGTCGTTTTCCTCACAGTATTCATTCAGCTTAACCACATTTCCCCGAAGCAGGCGCCAATCGACTCCATTTTGCACCTGTCGAAAGATTTTCTGATCATCGGCAAACATAAGAAAATTTGAATTGAGTACCATGGATGTTCTCAATAAATAGTAAGGGGCCCAGGTGGGAACCCTGAGGTTCCCCTGACCCGATTTGAACAAGATCTGAAACAAAACTGTTTCTTTTTACAACTGGATTGCGATTTGACATGTAAGAAGACAGCCACTCATGAAGATCGTCACGAATACCGAGTCTAAACAACTTGCGACGCAATATGTGATGATTCACCTTGCCATGTCAAAGGTCTTCAAGAAGTCGGTATAGACAGCATTCTTGGTTGTCCAGAGCAGCAAAGCGAAATTCGGTATAAATGATGAGATTTAGTTTCGACAGAACGACCTCCCAGAACACCGTGTATTACGGTTGCATATTAAAAAAAAAATCACAAAATAACAACAAAATAAATTTTTAAGGTATAGCTTTAATATCACTGGCTTATTAATAAAGATCAATAAAGATTTGCAAATAAATTTAGCAAATTATGTACGAATGTAATACGAATAGACAACTGGAGAGATTCCTCCCTTGGAACCTAATCTAACCAACAGTAAGTAAGAAAACCCAGTCACACACAAAGGTACGTCCGTGAAGTTGGCCCAACCCAATCAGAAAATTTGTTATCTCTCAATTGGAATCGTTTGTTTATCGTTTGTTTACGTTTGTTTAGCTATTTTTACCGTTTGTTTACACCCCCGTATACGATAACTAGCACCCCCATTTGGGTTGGGCTAACTTCACGGTAGCCAAACCCAAAGGTTTGTTTTGAATTTTTTCTTGTGGCAATCGTTTGTTTATCGTTTGTTTACGTTTGTTTAGCTATTTTCACCGTTTGTTTACACCCCCGTATACGATAACTAGCACCCCCATTTGGGTTGGGCTAACTTCACGGTAGCCAAACCCAAAGGTTTGTTTTGAATTTTTTCTTGTGGCAATCGTTTGTTTATCGTTTGTTTACGTTTGTTTAGCTATTTTCACCGTTTGTTTACACCCCCGTATACGATAACTAGCACCCCCATTTGGGTTGGGCTAACTTCACGGTAGCCAAACCCAAAGGTTTGTTTTGAATTTTTTCTTGTGGCAATCGTTTGTTTATCGTTTGTTTACGTTTGTTTAGCTATTTTCACCGTTTGTTTACACCCCCGTATACGATAACTAGCACCCCCATTTGGGTTGGGCTAACTTCACGGTAGCCAAACCCAAAGGTTTGTTTTGAATTTTTTCTTGTGGCAATCGTTTGTTTATCGTTTGTTTACGTTTGTTTAGCTATTTTCAGCGTTTGTTTACACCCCCGTATACGTTAACTAGCACCCCCATTTGGGTTGGGCTAACTTCACGGTAGCCAAACCCAAAGGTTTGTTTTGAATTTTTTCATGTGGCAATCGTTTGTTTATCGATTGTTTACGTTTGTTTAGCTATTTTCACCGTTTGTTTACACCCCCGTATACGATAACTAGCACCCCCATTTGGGTTGGGCTAACTTCACGGTAGCCAAACCCAAAGGTTTGTTTTGAATTTTTTCTTGTGGCAATCGTTTGTTTATCGTTTGTTTACGTTTGTTTAGCTATTTTCACCGTTTGTTTACACCCCCGTATACGATAACTAGCGCCCCTATTTGCGCGGAACCAACCCAGTGGTTTGTTTTTAGTTTTTTCTTGTGGTAATCGTTTGTTTAAGTTTGTGTAGCTATTTTCAGCGTTTGTTTACATAAGTAACTATAGCACCCCTGGTCAATTTATGTCTGATTCAAATCGCTTATTATTTCGATTATTTCTCGATAGAAATACTAGTTAAATTAATTATTATTAACAGTTTTTATAATTCTCGTCTACTATATAATTAAGATCGCCCCACTTTACCTCACTGAAACTCAGAGGGTTCGGTTTATTGGTAGAAATAAATTATACTTATTATAATAAATTATCAGTTTGAATTTAAAGAGAAAAACACGAATTTTATAATAAGGGTAGCATACTCTTGTAATGGAAAATGGGAGATTGCTATTCTGTCAAAAATAACAAGGCAGTGCATAATTCCGTAATTATTGATTACGTTGGATCGTATTTCTAAATGTTGCAAGATTAAAGAAATCTTACAATCTCCCCCCCCCCTCCCCACCAACTTTAGATAGCTAAGGTGTAGTTTTGTTAGAAATTGGTAAGTACTATCTCCTATAAGTATGAAGCCAAAATTTATGAATTACCTCTTTTATCGAGTAATGAGATACTACTATTACACTACTTTAATGAGATTTATCTAATTGTGCCACCGGATTAAAGTGTTACAATTAATGTAATGGACACCTTTACTTAAAACTTTTTGAACCCCTTCGAAGCTTCAAAGTAATATGACGTAGGTATTAAGATATTATCAATGTAATAAGAAAAAGAAAAAGCATGATGTGTAAAATTATGAATGACATCTAGTTAGGTACATTAATTACTGATTACGGTGTTGTAGGATATAAAGGCACTTACTTATGAATTAATTTATTCATTTAGTTAAATAGTGATGTTTATAGAGCTAAATTTGCTTACAAGACCAGTACAAATCAATGCAATACAACGATTAAATCAAAGAATCAAAATTGTGGGTTGACGTCTATAGTTAATAAATAGCAAAAAAAAAACAGTCGCGAATTATTTTATGGGCAAATAGGGCAAGTGCCAAAAGCCCCCGATTGGAAAGGGCCCCAAAATTATAACTCTATTTATTTAAAAATAAATTATTGTCATTTAAAAAAGAAATTTAAGGAGAACAATGATTGTGCCTACGGTGAAGACGATCCTTTTTGCAATTGTCTAAAATGTGTAGTAGCATTGTAGTAGGTACCGGCATGGATTTGATGAGCGGCGAGTAACTAATATAACTAGGGCTGGGATTTATATTCATAAAAAATTTGAAAATAAGCGCATATATTTATATGCACGAATTTTCATAAAAATATGCAAGTTAAAATACAAATACGAGTATTTCGAAGCGTCAAATATGTTTGAATATCACAATATCTTATCACTTATCACGTAATTTTACAATTTGCGAAGACCATCATTTTTTAAAAAATAAGAAATTTTTTAAAAAATAAGGTGGTTGTGAGAATCAAGGAGGTATCTTCTAACAACGGTCCAAGAAAGCACGTGCTGACAAAGGTTTATTGCTAAAAATTGGAGATTCTAACTATAATCCTAAATATTTAGGACCCGCAATAAAGTCGCCGACGTCTAGTACAAATGTCCAGAAGATACCTTCCTGTTTATAATATGTTGGTCCCACATGTTGGTCTCCGTGAATTATTAATTTAAAAAGTTTTATCCAGTGGCGTATTAGCCTATGGACAAATAAACCAAAACTTATTAGCTTTTATTACTTTTGCTTTGTGCTACCCTCTAAAAGAAAATGTTAATTCATAGTAAAGTAAACTAAACATAGTAAAGTAAACATAGTAAACTAGATTAATTATTTTTAAGAATTTTAGAAATTTGCGTAAACAAACACTGCCTAGGGCTACATCTTAACCATTGTAAACCCATTAGCAATTTCCAAAAATTCCTTAATGTCCCTGACGTAGGTCAGTCGTCAGTAATGGGTCTCCCCGCGAAGATCTATTTTTGACAATACTGCCCTTACTGTATTGTCGCATTGTAGTGTATACCTACACTTTGCTATATAAGTAAGTAGTACACCATAAAGAAAAGATTAGTCGATTATTCTTCATCGAATAAGTTATTACTAATTAATTATATTTTTCTATTTCGGTACTTTAATCCACTCCTTAACGTACTGTTTTGGTCTCAAAACAGTGCGTTAAGAAGCTCTCTTAACGTACTGTTTCTGGGGGATTTTCTTCTGCTAAGTTTGCGTCAAGTTGCACTGACGAAGTACGTGCATTATTTAAATTTAAAAAAATAAACTTGCGACATCTATGAATCATTGAACGAAAGATGGTGACATTTCAGTCAGTGCCACCACAATTATTATAAAAAGAAAATCTCCATGATGTTAATTATTTAAATATTTTAACAAATTATTTTATTAAAATGTGAAATAGAAAAAATGGTATAAATTACACGTTTCATAAGCCGTGTTAAGTACTCGTCCTTTTTAAAACTCACCGCAAGCGGCTCGTTTTCAAAACTTGGACTCGTACGTTAACAAGGTGCCTTATAAAACTTGTACTTTAATATACTATTACCTATCATTTTATAATGAATGATCTAAAACAATGTACTTAATGAAAATTGTTGTTCATTTGTTGTACTGTAGCAACAATTACATTGACAATTTCAGCAACTTTTTAGCAGTTTTACACTCTTTCACTAAAAGTAAATAAAATGTTATACCTTTATCATTTCTAATTATTAATTCTGCATAATTTTATCTCTTTAATTTTGCTCAAAAAGAATAAGGTACGTAGGAAATTATAAAAATGTGATTTAACGGGTTATTTCCCTATGTACGGGTAAACAATTCTACATAGGTAGATTGGTTACGAAAATCTGTAGAGTAGATGATTTAACTTTTTAACTGATTATCGGTGCTACCGTTCCAAATAGGAGTGCTAGTTATCGTATACGGGGGTGTAAACAAACGCTGAAAATAGCTAAACAAACGTAAGCAAACGATAAACAAACGATTGTCACAAGAAAAAATTCAAAACAAACCTTTAGGTTTGGCTACCGTAAAGTTGGCCCAACCCAATGGGGGGTGCTAGTTGTCGTATACGGGGGTGTAAACAAACGCTGAAAATAGCTACACAAACGTAAACAAACGATAAACAAACGATTGCCACAAGAAAAAGTTTAAAACAAACCACTGGGTTGGTTCCGCGCAAATAGTGGCGCTAGTTATCGTATACGGGGGTGTAAACAAACGCTGAAAATAGCTAAACAAAAGTAAACAAACGATAAACAAACGATTGCCACAAGAAAAAATTCAAAACAAACCTTTGGGTTTGGCTACCGTGAAGTTAGCCCAACCCAAATGGGGGTGCTAGTTATCGTACACGGGGGTGTAAACAAACGCTGAAAACAGCTAAACAAACGTAAACAAACGATAAACAAACGGTTGCCACAAGAAAAAATTCAAAACAAACCTTTGGGTTTGGCTACCGTGAAGTTAGCCCAACCCAAATGGGGGTGCTAGTTATCGTACACGGGGGTGTAAACAAACGCTGAAAATAGCTAAACAAACGTAAACAAACGATAAACAAACGATTGCCACAAGAAAAAATTCAAAACAAACCTTTGGGTTTGGCTACCGTGAAGTTAGCCCAACCCAAATGGGGGTGCTAGTTATCGTATACGGGGGTGTAAACAAACGGTGAAAATAGCTAAACAAACGTAAACAAACGATAAACAAACGATTGCCACAAGAAAAAATTCAAAACAAACCTTTGGGTTTGGCTACCGTGAAGTTAGCCCAACCCAAATGGAGGTGCTAGTTATCGTATACGGGGGTGTAAACAAACGCTGAAAATAGCTAAACAAACGTAAACAAACGATAAACAAACGATTCCAATTGAGAGAAAACGAATTTTCTGATTGGGTTGGGCCAACTTCACAGACGTCACAAAGGTCCCTCCCTAAAAGTACACTAAAAGAGCTCTCTTAAAATACAGGGAAACCTCAAAATTAAACGTTAGTGGCTGAAGTTTCTTACCACACGATGACCAGAATTCAGCTCCTCGAAATTCCTCTAACCAGTTGTGTCTTCTCGAATGATCGAACGATTTTCCTCGTTACGAGTTGATCTCCCAAACGTTGACGATAAACCAAAATCCAAATGAAGTAAGTAAAATAATAACCCAACGAAGTAAGTAAAATCCAAATTCAACGAAGTAAGTAAAATCCAAATCCAACGAATTAAGTAAAATCCAAATCCAACGAATTAAGTAAAATCCTCAGATGTTGGACGGGCTATTTGAAATAAGTTAATAATAAATTATTTATATCAAGCCACAGCCAAATCCAATAAAAAAATTGTCAAAACTACAAAATGTTTTGTAAGGCACGTGTGCACTCGACGAAATTTTGAATTAAAAGTGTTAACTTTATCACCGCCACAATTATCTCTATTAAATTTTATTGAAAGTGTCTCCACTAACAACAATTATTTTACTATAAAATTAAAATTTCTTAATTTTGACCGTTTATCAAAATCAACTCGTAACACGTGTTATACTCTAGGATTATACGATTCTTTTAAGCTTGGCATTAACACCTTAAAAACAACCTTCTCAAAGGCCTTCGCAATCAAATCAAGCTTAGAAATAGCCCTCTAATTAGTAACCCGACTCTTATAGCCATTCTTGTAAACAGGCACGATGGCAGTCTTCTTCCACTTAGTAGGAAATTGATCCATTCTAATTGACTTTTGAAATACTGAAGCAAAAGGATTGCTCAAACCAGCGGTCGCGCTCTTAATAAATACACCGGGGATGTCATCCTCTCCAGGTCCAGGGAATGCGATACTCTCAATATCTACTGACTCTGCTCATGTTGGGCACATAACGCCATCTTTATGTAACTATGGTTGCTTTTAATTTCTACATCGATGTTTGATAAGTAATTTTTGTATCTCTCTATCGATAAGCAACTTCTGCCTTGTAACATTACCGCAAAGCTTATAGCGTGTATGTCAATCTGTGGCTTTTGACAATAAAATAGTGTATTCAGAAACAATTGAAATATTTTTCTTCAATCATTTTATACACCAGCAATATTGAGGTAACTTTACTACACGGCATATAGCATACGAAAAGTAAAATCTACGGTTTTATACTTTATCCCAAAGGAATTATGAGATATTTAAAGTAAACTAAACGAGATATCTTGTAACAGGAAAATTCCTGCACAATAGATGAATAGACACATGACAATGAAAGCAACTGTACTGATACCTCTAAAGTTAACTATTTCGCGTTGTTTGAATAGCATCGCTAGCAATTTACTACAAGTTTTCGCATTTGGGTAGCATAATTCCGTTGTACGAAATTAGGTAATATAAGGTGTATAGATAAACAAAGATTAATATAATTGCATATTAAATCTACAACTTCTGTTGAGTTTAAGTAATAATAAAACGAACGAAATTACAACACAATGAAATAATCGTACCCACCACCTACAATTATACTTAAAACAGCTTATGATTCGCATACAAAATGCTAGATTTGCTTTAAAAGGCGAATTTGCTTGATTTCCATGAAATAAAAAACTGTTGTAAACTTATTTTAGTTTTTGTTCAAAGTGGAAAAACGACAAAAGAAGTGGCAACTCTCTGACATCAAACTGTTAATTTTTAAAAATAGTTCATAACTAGAGTTTTAAAAAAGTCTATCTTTTTATACTTTTAAAAATTTTCCTAGGAAGTGGAATAACAGAATAACTATTTTCTTCTTTAAATACAATAAGTAGAACGTTTTCCCTATTTGTCGAAACGATTCATTCTAATGATTATAGTTAAGTGCAGCTGACAGGGACGGATTTGGAATATAATTCGGCGCTAACAAGTAAGTGTGCAGACTGAGCAGAGCTACACGAGTGTACAGCTTCATCTGTAAACAAAAAAATTATTAGAATGGAGTAGGCTATGAGGACATCCGAGAACATCTTTTAAAAAACTGTAGATTTTTATAAATAACAATATAAGAATCCGGCCCTGATTATCAAAGCATGTAAGTTAACAATGCAGAAGGTTGTATTATTTATAAATGTAGACAATAAATCTTGATTAAAATGTATCTTATTGATGTCTAGGAAAGTTACTGGTAAATGAACCTGTGGGTTTTTAATTAGAGTAATTTATATAAATTTCTTTTCCCGTAACTTTAATCATTTGCTTTTCCTACACTTTACTAATTTAATCAATTTTAATATTGATAAATCGTTGCAACTAATAATTATTTAGTTCTATATAATAATTGAACTATACATTATGATTAAATTTGGAACTGTAATTTGAAATCTTAATTCCTTAGTTGTTGTTCAACTTAAAAATTTGGAAAAGTTAAAAAAAGGAATTGTTTAACAGCTTCCTGTAAATAAAAATTAAAAATTAAAAAGGGAAACGATCGAGTACGTATACCTAAATAATAAAGTTTATAAAGCCATTGAAACCATTACAATGAATTTTACTTAAGTTGATGGTTTACCAAACCATAATATTTTTCTCCCTTTTTTCTATAATAAAAGGGTACGTAAGTAACGGTTTTACAAACGTAAATCAATTCGTTTATTGTAAGATTTCATTACCGACTAACGTTATTTAGTAATTAAATTTAATTTGTTTGAATTTACGTTCATTAAAATTGCCTCGCAATTAAAATAACGATAATAAACCAACGCTTATTGTTAAATTTAAAAAACAGAAATTGATTAGAGAGATTCTCCCCTTTAATGTCTTTCTTTACATTTATATATCATTTTGACTCTTTATAGAGTTGGCTATACAAACAAACCACAATTAAACAAACTGTAACCTTCGGTGTACCCCAAGGTTCCATATTAGGATCGCCACTCTTCTTAACTTACATCAACGAACTTTGCGACTTGGCAAAAGACAATCTAACGACGTATGCATAAGCATGATCAAAATCTTCTGTCCCTTAAAATTTGGTACTCTCGGGCTAGTTTGGTACCAGGGTACCAGGCACCAGTCATTAAATCGTCGGATGCTTCTCTCTATCCTGCATTTCATGGGATGCAGGTAAAATGTTAAGCGCTGACGTATAAAACTGGAAGTAGAGTGTCTCCACGTATGCGTTTTGTGGACTGTTTCATTACTTCCGCTAATTTGGCACAGTAGGGTTTTCGGTGGAGTCATATGCGATCTTCGAATTAATTGGCTGCTGCAGACTCCTCACCGAAGGATCTGTGGACTAGTCTATCTGCAGTTGTACTTTAAACAGTAACGGGAAGACGCGATTTCTGGTAGGAAGTACTTCGGTGCTTCGGCAGTATTAATGCTTTAAATTTTAAATGAATAGGCACGTGGGCACCACCAGTGCGTGTCTAGGCTTTCTGTAATTTACCAAATCCTTGTTAAAAGCGCAGTTCCGCTGGTGTGTGGCAAGGATTCCAGCAATCAGCACATAATCATGGTAAACCTGATTCGTAATTAACTGGTACTGCGGGTAGAAGCTTACGAGCTCACTAGGGTGTGGTGATAGTGAGGAGGTGCAAAGGGGTGCAGGTGGGTCCTAGACCCAGGTTCAAGCTTAAAACGTCTCTTAACGTTTCCAAAACAAATTTCATTACATTTTCACCTTTTTACGGTATAAATTAAATCTAATGGTGTATTACCCCAGCTAAACTCAACGAAGACGGACTGAGTGTAAAAAGCTTATTTTGGGCGCCACATAGTTATAACAATCAAATAATTTAACCCTAACTGCAAAAGTGTAAATTAATTAAACATCTAAACATTTGGAACAAATTGATAAAAAGTTGGTACCCACATAAATATTACCTAGTTTTCTAGGGTTTTCACTTTTAATTAATTAATTCCCATTGTAGGCAAAAAAAATTTTCTCTGAGGTGCCTGTGGAAAATTTCAGAACAGCTTAGAATTTATAAAATTAATTTTGTAAAAAAATTGCCTCAAAAATATTCGTCTATCCACAGGTGCAATTCAAAAGTGATAATTAAAGTTAAAATTATTATCTTAAAATTGCACACCTCGCAACGTTTATCAAATATCGATAGCTTCAAAATAACAATAGATGTCTCCTGCATTCAGTTCCAAAATTTAATTAATTAAATTGAAATCAAAATGTAACAACCTACGTCCTCGGGTCTCCCATCTTTTCATTTTAAGCTACAACTTCACTAATGTGACGACGAACTTGACTGCACTTGTAGAATGTTAACAAGGAAATACATCGTAAAATACCTTGGGTTCTAGCTTACGGGGGGGCAGCTAAGACTGTCTTCGACCCTATTAACAAAATTCAACGGCTTATACTATTACCACTGACATGTTATTTTAAGAGTGTAAAAACAAATATAAATAAAAACTGCTCTCATGACTTTCCACCATGATCAGATTTTACACTTTCAAACAAGAAAAAAGACATTTGGACATAGACACTATCTGTATATCTGGCACCTAAAATCTATAACTTCTTACCGAAGGAATTCGTTGCTAGAGAAGCTTTGCTCAATTGCTAAGATCCTTGGCTAGAGAAGAGCTTGAGGGGATGTTTGTAGACCCGGCTTCCTGAGATAGATCGAAAACTCAATGAATCGTGCCTAATTCGTTTGATTTGTTTGTTTTATTTTGCATTTTGGATGTTTTTCTTTCACCTGTGTATTCGACCAATTAAATCCTAAAATAAAAACTCCCGCTCACGCTCATGGTTCGCTATATTTGAGCGGAATAATCCCATTTATTTATAATTATAGTTTTTAAATTATTTCTTATTCAAAGTGTTAATGAGAAAGGACAAAAGATCCCATCATAACGATAAAAGTCAGACTCCAGTAGTCAAATTATAGAAGCAGTTTTTTAGCTAACAACTAATAAGGCACCTCATTATGATTAATCCCGATTCTTTAGTTCTCTACGAGTTTCTGCGTAATCTCCTCATTAGTCGCTTAATGTTCTTGTATCTTGCACAAATCACCCCCACTATTAATAAATCCGTTTGCTAAAAGTTCATTCCGCCGAAAGTGTACTGCAAATCATAGTGAAGTGGATCTCAGTTGCTCTATTGGCTATTTATACTCGGTGAGGTGGTCAGCAAAGGTATTGAAGAGTACGTGACTACTGCAGCAAGGTTCCAATAATACCTCTCATGTGGCTGTGGCAAGTGAGAATCGCTTGTGATGATAACCGCAGTCACAAATATTTGGGAGTGCTCTACATTTATTGGATAATATGCCTGTAGCTGTCGTAAACTCCACAGCAAATATCTCATTAAGGTGCTTTAAAGCATGTGGTGGTGACAATTGTAGCTCTCGCAATGTTATTTCTTAACCCAAAAAGAAAAAGGAATAGACAATAGCTCACACTTCAAAATAATTAGAAAATTAACGTTTTGCGTCATTATTTAACGAACAATTCAAGAATTTCTATAAAGCAGTTCCTGACGAGTGCGGTATTTTCTATTAAGTAGATCTTTAAAATCTAGAAACACAAATAAGAAAACAACCAGTTAGCGACGTGCAACTGAGTGTAAAAGTTTGAAATGGGTAATTTCAGTTTATTGTCAATTGTAGTTCCTATTGTTTTTGTTACAGATTTTTTCTAAACTCCATCGACTACTTCGTGTTGTCTCCGTTAGCCAGTAATTTAAGTGTGAACTAATTTTCTAAACTTGTAAAAAGCTTAAATTTATATTAACTTCAAAAAGTTTCCTTATATCTATAAATCTGATGACTAATGAGATCGTTGAAACTGTCACTATCTTTTTGCCTCTTTATACACTTTTTCTGTTTTTATACTGTATTGTTGTATATGAGAGAACCTTAAGCCGGGTCCAGATTATCAAACCGAACCTTGACGCGAACCTCGAACTGAGCACCGTTGCTGACAATTTTGCAGCGAGCCGAACCTCGTGCATCTCGAACCTCCCAACGATCCACAATCAGTTTATTTCGATTCGAAAATTCACGCAATGAACAGCGAAAAACTAGCTGCTGCTGCATATGTTTATTCCAAAGAATATCCTTAGTTTGGTATGCACCTATTAATTCGAGACAGTTTTCTTTCGTCCTCTCCATAACTGCACTTAATAAGCACAAAGTATAAACGCTGAATGCAAAAGCAAACGCAATTTTTTAAAACACCTGCATGGTTCGAATGTCGGCTCTCGGCGCCGTCTAACGAGTTTCGAGCCGAACCTTGTAACATCCTTTGAAGTTTCGTCGAAATACCGACTCGGGATGGTTTGATGTGAGCTTGTACGCGGTAACGCGACGAAGCTCAGCTCGCGGTTCAGTTCGATAATTAAGACGTGGTTTGATACGTGTTTATGCTTGCAACGAGGTTCGGCTCGAGGCTCGGTTCGATAATCTGGACCCGGCTTTAGACGTGCCTACTATAGAGCCGACCAAATCAGGTGTTGCCTACACGCTAAATCGTCTGACAACGCTCCACACGACCTGATTTGGTCAGGCGGTTGGGTAGTCAGGTGGACAGGCCATCTGACAACTCCCGACGACCCGACACAATAAATGTCAGACGACAAGCCTACACACGACCTGATATTCTACCTGATCTGACCAAATCGGCCCGACCGCCTGACCAAATCAGGTCGTGTGGAGGGGACCTAAGAATGCATCAACAATAGAGAAACTCATATTATAGAAAGAGCGTATACTCGCAATAAAAAATCTATAATATTTATGAAAATTCGAGATGTATGCAAGGTTAAAGTAAAAGGAATTTAATCATTAGGAATAGTTAATTAAATATAGGGTGATCCATGACTCGAGGTCCATAGCTAATGCCCGTACTAATAGTCGAGAATTGAACCGGGATTGACAAATAATTCTCGGATTGACTCGGATTCTTACCAATAGTCGATATAATCCGAGATTCGAACGAGATCAATCCTTACTTGAATAATCTTACCGTCACCCACGCTCAATCCTAGATTATTTCGTTGCATACGCGCTTTGCGACTCTTTTGAATTTTTGTGTATTGGAATTAAATTTATTACTAATTATTTAATCATAATAAATATAATGGATAAAGCTGATTTAAGAGACGAATTCTTTAATTTTTTAGATGATATTGAAAACGACCAACACCCAACTATATAACTCTAATAATTAATAAATAGAATAATATAATAGAATACTAATAATATAATAGAATAATAATAATATAATAGAATAACAATAATAGAATAAAATAATAATAAATGAAAACAAACAATACAGAATAACACGAAAATTGAAACTTGACCACGCTGCTCACACTTGTTTACGATTTTAAATAAACGCGCTGCCACAAAGCTTAAAAACAAGTACGCATGTCATTGTCAGATTTACTTTTATCACCAACTTTGCTTAGTAACATATTCAATTTCACTAGAAATAACACTAAATCTAGGATTGAAATAAAGATTCACCGATACTACCCGAAGCAACGACTATTTGTCAACACGAGTTTGATTGATGGATCTAGGATTGCTCAATCCTGGTTTAATCCGAGAATTGAGGTACGACTATTAGTATGGGCATAAAGGGTGTGTTATTGAGTCATATGAAGTCAAGTTGAAATTGCTTCCAAACGGAACTACAACCATTGAAAGTTGGTACAAAATAAACATAATTTATTTTAGTTTCTCAAAATAATCCACTGTTCAAGACTCTATAAATGATGAACGGGTACAGAATCAAAGATAAATAATGAAGAATAAGTTATGAGGAAAATTCGTGGCAACTTTAGAAAAAAGTGGAGAGGTGAATACTCTACAAAGGAACTGTCGGTGATATAGATCTACAAAAGCTTTAGACTATCACTGTGTTTCCCTCAAGACACGGTAATCCAGGTTACGAGTTCGACTATGATCTAAAGTATGAAACGCGTTGTAATAAGAAAATCAAGAGAACAAGCACGTGATAATTATTACAATGCCAACTTTCAGCTTTGTAAGTTAAAAACTAAAGCTCACAATTGCGTACCCATCTTAACAATTCTGAGCTCGAGACTTTTGTCAACTTCAATTTCAAATAGTACGACACCTTTCTCTCGATAACGAAGTCCGCGAACGTAGACTATTAGACAAAACTTCAAACTGAAAAGCTCGAATCTATTTCGATACAAATAATAAAAAACAAAAATTAAATTTATAATAGAAGTTACGAACAATATACAAACAAATTTTTAAGTTACGAGCTAAATGAGTACAAAGTGAAAACAACAGTTGCGAATTTAATGAAAACCGTAATAAGTAGGGAAAGACAAAAGTCGTTGGGTCGTTGGGTCCATCAGGTTTGGCCCTATTATTATTTTTTACGTCATAAAAGTACGTAAAATAAATTTTATTTGTCTAAACGAGGCTTAGAATTATTACAAATTGTCGAATGAGTAAACATCATTTGATTATTCCAGTCAATTTATAGAATGGAAAGTGCCTTTACCGATGTTTAACGAAAGTTAATGGAAATTTTATCAGTTCTCGGTACAATTATAATATTTGTTGTTCGAATAAATAATACAAAATGCGACACACAAATATAGACGGGGCAAAAGTGATTGTTACGTTAAATGAATAAAATCTGAAAGGGTTTTACGAGGATATTTGTTGAAGCAATTAAATGATATACCACAATAATATCCACAGTTGTTCCAGTTACAAAATGCTCTTGGGTCAAAACAATTATTACGTGTTGTAATGATATCGAAATCTATCTAACGCGCGAGTCCCTTTTAATTTTACAAATGTTTGCGGTCGTTAAAAAAGATAAGAGAGGACTTGAATATTGCAACATCAGCAACAAGACTTAATAAAACAATTTGATCTATTGTTATTATCAAATGGGGTATAGGTATTTATTTTGAAATTACAAACGAATGCTCACAAAAAAGAAACGAATAGTAGTACGCCTTTAGTATGTTACAAAGCATGGACTTGGAAAAAAACTCTCGAGAAAATTTAAGACCGAAAATTATTAAAAAATAAGAGAATAGAAAGAAGTAGGTAGTGGAAGAGCAGTGAATGTAAATGAAATGCTTCCTTATAGACGGGCCCGGGCATATTTCCCAAAGAGTGGGTGAAAAACAAAAACACTCCTGTCTTCAAGAGAGATGGCCCGAATCAGGTGGAGCTAAGGGTCGATCATTAACATGAGTCCGTTTTTAAAAATGATCGAAAAGCGTCTACGAGAGACTTGCGAATTTTACAACATAGAACAAGATTCTTAGATTCTTAGACAAGGTCATTCCATTGAGAGCGCAACTGCTCTATTTACTTAATACGTATCGAAAAAAATCAATAAAAACAAATGTATTGTCGGAGTATTTTTCGAACTGCCGCGGGCTTCGGCACAATAAATCCACGTATTTTGTCAGAAAACTCATCAACGTTGGCATCCGGTGAGTCGCGAATAAGGGCTACCGCACACTACAGACAGTCGGTGACCATCTGTTTTGTAGCGAAGTGACCGCACACGACAGACAGTCGGTCAGACATCGGCGCCTACATCTACACCATCGCACACGCCACCGACTATCGTTAGGAAGTCGGTGGTTGTTGCATTGTTTGTCCGTGATTTTAGCTATAGGAGATGCACAACTACAACGACAATTTTGTAGTTCGTGTGCGCGCCCCTTACTTAATTACGTTATTCCCATCTACCGCCGTCTAGTCACAGACAATCGTGTCGGTTGATAGTCGGTGGAAAAATAGAACACGTTACATTTTTTATGTAGGTCCGTCATTTTAGTCGATTGTGTGCGGTGCTACATAAGAATCTGTACTGAGCATTATAACCGACTATTTTGACGGTCTCCGACTGTCTGTAGTGTGCGGTAAGCCTAAGCAGATAATCTCATACATGTCGAATCGAGAGTTATCGACAAAGTTTGGAGATGTTTACTCCGAGGACTTTCATATGGACTCGGAAACTCCCCACACCTCAGAGAGGATATTGAGACCCCTTATATTCTTGCTCTACGTTAACAATTTGCCACAAAACCTCACATATTATGGTAATATATTTATGTAATGTAAAGACTGGAGTAGCCAAATATACTCTATCTGTAATAAATTGAACAAGTCGTACTTTTTGTTGTGTAACTTGCAAGAGAATGTAAATGAGCTGCTTCAGTCTCTCCACTAGAAGAGCTGTTGTCAAGTCTATCTGCAGGTGTACTTTAAATAGTAAAGGGGAGACGCGAGCTCTGGTAGGAAGTATAAATATCAATGCTTCGGTAGTTGTCATGATCTAAATGATTAGGCGCGTAGGAACCACTAGTACGTGTCTAACCTAATCCTTGTTATGGAGCAAGCCCAGCTGTTAGTGTATGTTTGGATGAAGGCTAAAGCCCCATTTACATAGAACTTAGTGCAGATTGATGGTGTAGTTTGCTGGTCTAGAACTCGCCAAGTGGGCAACGTGGCGTAAAACCATTTACATAGACTTTAGTGGCAATTATTTTTTTTCCTTATTTTTTTTTCTTATTTTTTTTTCTTAAGCTTGAACAATGAGATTAAAATAGTACTACCGAAAACCAAAATGAAGAAATAAAATCAAAGCAAATATTTTGACAGCTCTTTGTTTAAATTTCAAATAGCTGGGCGACGTGGGAGAGTTGCGCTTCTATGATTGGCTGGTGCCGATTGAGTGGTCTAAAAGCTTAAAGTGCCATTTACATAGACAGTAGTGTAATCGTTCTAGTAAAGGCAAGAATCGTCTAGAAGCTTGAATAGGGTTTTTTCTATGTACCCGTTTACAATGAAGTACAGTTGGCAAGGTCGTTGCTAACAATGGTCAGAAAGTTTGTAATGTTTAAACTTCTAGACCACTTTTCTTAGTAAATCGGCACCAGCCAATCATAGAAGCGCATCTCTCTCCCGCGGTCCAGCTATTTGAAATTTAAACAAAGATTTGACAAAATAGTTGCTTTGATTTTATTTCTTCATTTTAGTTTTCGGTAGTACTATTTTAATCTCATCGTTCAAGTATAAGAAAAAAAAATAGGAAAAAAAATAGGAAAAAAAAAAAAAGAAAAAAAAAATGATTACCACTAAAGTCTATGTAAATGGTTTTACGCCACGTTGCCCACTTGGCGAGTTCTAGACCAGCAAACTACACCATCAATCTGCACTAAGTTCTATGTAAATGGGGCTTTAACCTTACAAACTTTTTGCCCATTGTTAGCAACGACCTTGCAAACTATACTTCATTGTAAACGCGTTCATTAAAAATACCCTATTCAAGCTTTTAGACGACGCATGCTCTTAGCAAAACTATTACACTACTGTCTATGTAAATGGCACTTAAATGCGAGCGGGTCCGCTCTCCAAGCGCACCACTGTTTCAGGTCGTAACGGATGATCCAGAAGCGATTATGCGATGGCTAGTGGAAGGGTAGAATCACGGTAGAGCGTAAGTGGTAACATCATTCCGCCCTCTGCGCGTACTAAGGAGCGTGGAGGGTGGCCTTAAACATTCCACTCTGACATTGGTATACTGCGGGCAGAAGCTAGCTTCTGGTGTGGTTAGATTCACAATGGCTTACGGCTTAACTAGGAGGGAGTGGTCAACCCTACCAACCTGCTTTTCTTAACTTTGGTTATATTGAAAAATAGGTACAAAGGGGGAGCAGGAGGGTCTTAGGATCCGACCAACGATAAGTTCGCTTCAGTGGTTTTCTGTAGGCTGAACTTTTGATGGTATTGTAATTTTAATTGTGTACCTAATGCATCTCTAATATCTGACTTACTCCATACATACACCTCTATGTGGCCAGTGAGTAGATGGCCATCAGCCATCTAAATAATAAACAACCCTCAAGCTTATATACAAAAAAAATCCTATAAGCATTGCGGCAACTTTACTTTCAATAACCAGTAACCAGCTTAGTGCATTGTTTTCTCATTTAATAGAGAAAACTTATATTTAATTTATAACGTGAAATGAACTGCAAATATTTTGAAAACAACTCACGTAGTAAATAGAAAATTGTTGTAAGACTGGCATCGATGACTAGTTCAATCTTTTAAGTTATACCCTGGTGCAAGAAAATCTCAGATGTTTTCAGTTCAAAGACGATGAGGGTGACTTAACGGCAAAAAGGAGAACACAAGTACAAAGGAAGTGTACATAAACTTTGTTCTTAGAAGATAAATCGTGTAACGAATGTAAAATTATTTATAACAGTTTTAGATCAATTTGTTAAAATAATAAACAAATAATTTGATATATTCATATATTGATTTGTAACCATTATCATCGACTCATTTTTGGCTATATATTTCATCCAGTGTTTTAAACTGCAATTTCTCCGAGGCGCTTATCAGAGTTCAGGTTAGTCACGTAAAATCGGAAACTTAACCCTGCGGTAAAATTTAATGCCGAAGTTTATTTAGCTTTGTGCCTAATCCATAGAGGGTAATTATCTGTTTAACAAACATAATTTACTTACCTACGTGATAAATGCCATAAAAAGTTTTTATTTTATAAAAAAATTGATCGATTTTAGCTCATGCTCCGTTTTAACCATCAGGTGGGATAATCTGATTTTAATTTATTGGTACCTTTCAGACACGGTTTGTACGTTTTTTTTATTGGGTCACTTGGAGAGGTCTAACAAGTCTACAAATGCCTATCAGAACAATCGAAATAAGTTCAACAAGTTAGTGCAACGCGGAAAAATCTTAAGCACGCGAAACAAATTATTGAACGATGCTTAAGAAGTTGCTACCGTAGACAGATTCTATCGATGGGTAACTCAATGATGATCGTTATTGCCATTATTCAGATGTGGACGGGCAGCAGATGACTTTTTCAAAGTTGAAATGTTATTAAACGTAGCAAATCAAGTGGAAGTCGACGGTTTACAAAGATTAAAACAATAGTTTGACTTTTTTTATTTATTATGGATTAGTGCAGTCTATATTAACATACGGAATTATGGGATGGGGTGGTGCTGCGAACACATATGTTGGTCGAGTTGAAGTGGTGCAGCGTGCCATAATAAAAATCATGTTGGGCAGGCCTTTGAGGTACTCTAGCGATCTTTTATATCGGGAGTCTGAAATACTGAGAGTATCTCAGTTGTATAGTGCAAGGGTACTCAAATTCATTGGCAAGGGTTTGATCGGGCTGGCTCTTTCTTCACATGGACATGATACGCGTAATAAAGACAACTCTACAATTCTACGTACAAATAAAGAGGTTGGACATAGATGTTTTACTTATTTTGCCCCAAAGATTTATAATTTGTTTAATATATTTTTAAGTCATAAAAGCGAGGTGGTTGATGCAGGGAACCGTAACCGGTTGGTGAGACTGTTTGTAGCTGAGTATGGGACTCAGTTGAGTCTGGTGTTTGGGCGTTAAGAGTCCGTTATTTTGTTATTAAGGCATTGGTTTTTGTTTTTGTTTTGGGATAGGGTAACACCACTAGTTTTTGACAATTGATTTGACAGTTTGATTCAATAAGTTTAAGTGCAACCACACACAAACCTCGAGGTTTATGTGGTTAATTTTGGGATATTTCTACCTTATGTTGATATTTTGCAAATTAATTGTTAAAGGAATGTGATTTATACAATTCTACTGTAGTGTGCTATGATCATTTAATTTAATAAACATTAATAAAAAAAAAATAAAAATAAAATAAAATAAAAGTTTGACTGGTATAAATTTGTAATTTAAACAATTATTTAGTTTAACTGTCGTGACACCATACATAGCTCATAGTACTTTTCGAATTAGTAAATTTGAACTAGGTATATTAGTTCTACCTTCGAGTACCCAGTAACATCATCATAAGGGCACGTTTATTTAATTGTGACTGCTTTGAGATAGTCGCCGTATCATGACGAAGAAACGTGAAATATTATTTTACTGTTTAATGATTGTTGTAATACCTACTGGAATTTATTACTTCAGTGCTGCACTAATAGAGAATATTCCACACTCTGTTGACAAACTGAATTACCTATACATTGTTAAGTTTACTTACTTTAATTTCGTACTCTTTTGTGCAGTAAAAAATAGTCGAATAAGTCGTTGTTACGATCTGAAGTAGAAAACATTTCTCAAAATTAAAAAAAACTTACGGCCCTATGGAGGTATTTGGAAAAATTTATTAGAATAAATCAATTCAATGATTTCTTATTACGAAAATTGTCAATCTTGAAATAATAAATTATTTGGAATTTTTGGAGAGACTCGGATATATATGTGGGTACTATAACACTATTCTTTGAGGTAAAAGCTTTTTATAGCGATACGAGATTTGTCTTGAATACGTCGTATAGTTCTAATTTAAGTATTGAAAGGATTTTCTTTTTTAAAACTGTAGCATTTTGTTAACTTCAATTCGAAGGAAAAACAATAACACAAAATTGTGTGCTTTCTTCTTAACCCACAATGAGCAATCGACTTGTATTTTCTAAAGTGTAGTTACTTTCAATGGTTGTATTTTATTTTTAAACCGTAAAGTGCAAGTTTGTGTGATTTCGAGAGGTTGTTTTTACAACAACTACTGTGAACAACCTTTTGGGTTTTTAATGGAAAAATTAAATTAAATTTGAAGTTTTAAAAACTAAGTAGTGAGTTAGAAGAACTTTTCACAATCTATTGCAGCCGACGTTGAAGTCCATCTCGTAGTAGATAAGTTCATGTCATCGTTATAATGTAGACACTTTTTAAATTTTTTCTTTTAATTTCTTACTAGTTAAATGCGATTTAAATTGTCTCTTTCTACTTTCTAATCCATCACGATTAGGGAAAACAAAAGTTTGAGTTTGTGAACCCCAAAGTTATTTGAAGTTTTCTAAGCAATACTTACATCATACCCACCGGGAGTAAACTTTTATGCTTCAAAATATCAATCTGAAACTTTAAAATAATTTTTAATGTATACGCCATTGTCAAATATTTTTAACACTTCTAATCTTACGGGAAATAACATCAATTTTGATTTCTGAGGTCGAATTTGTACTTTTTGAATCAACAAGTCATTTTGGATTTATTTTCTCACTTTAAAAAATCATATTGCTTACGATAATTTAATTTGGCAGTTCGTAATCCGTTTTCAAATAACAGACAGAAAGATACTTCTTATGGAACTTTCTTTCTACCTATTTCATTTTAAAAAGCAGCTCAAAAATTTTGGATGCTTGGAAAACACAAATTTGTTAAGTGAGTGCATGATTTCATGTTTTCTATGACTAAGAGCCCAATGAAAACATTTTCAGCTGATGCAACGGGCCCCAGTGAGTGGCAACCCTAAATTTGCGAAAAGTTGTATGATATTTTTAATAGGAAACTAAAATAGAGAATTTTGAAAAGTATCTCAATTAACAAACTGTTTGCTTACGTTTACCCTAATCCGGATTTTCTTCTTTTATTTCTGGGTCGCAATAAAAATTCTTGTTAAAGCGGCAAGCCTAATGCAATATGTTTGTATATTGCACGTATAAAACATACCTACTCATGTACGTATACAATATTTCCATTTTCACGATTTAATTTAGATGTATGAGCACAATTTCATAAATACGGGTTTACCTACTGGGTTGCAGTTACTTATTTTACGAGAATAAACGCGTACCTACATATAGAAATAAATAATTTTGAGTACTACCTCCTACCTAGATTTGAAGAAAAGAATTCATAATTTAATTAACCTTCCTTTGATAAAAAAAGCCACAATATCTTTAGTTGTATGAATGAACATTGCATTGCTAGCTAGTCTTGTAGCCGAGCTCTTCGGCTCTATTATTATTATAAAAATTTTTTCTCAAAATCCCGATGTTAACAAAATTAAAATTTTCTATAAGAAATTGTTAAGAAAACGTCAAAATTTTTATATAAACGAGAGCGTTATCAGGTATATACCTAACTCATGCTGAAATTTTCGTTCAACCTTTCAGTAACACCCTGTCTATTTCGTGTAGTTGTAATTAAATTATCTTAGTCCAAATTTTAATCAAAGTGCATGAATTAAACATTACTCGAAATTAATCTAATAAAGTCTTAGCGTATAAACTATTTTCCAACCACTTTCTAAAATGCCGAAGTCTTAATTAAATAACAAAATGTATGTACGTATGTGCGTATGTATGTATGTCGTTAAGAATTAACGAATTCCGCAAACCTTTGCAAAATTAAATCAGCTTTTTCGGCGTGTCCTATAGGTAGGCTCTCCTAACAAAATTCGTTTGCGGGTTGTCGAAAACGTAAAGGCAACGTTTGTGTTTACAAACAATTTCTCTTTTAGAATCTAAAATCAACACGAAATTTAATTATAACGAAATTTTGTTGTGCTTTTATATTATATTTATGTAAAAGTATCGGGTTAAGTAAAACAACGTTTAATAATCTTATAAATATTTATTTTCCTTTATTTATTTATTGTTTATTGAGGTTCTTATTTAATTAACTTATATTAAGGGCGCCGGGTAACAAACGCGCCTGAAGAGCAACAGTGGAAGTGGACGGCACTCGAAAAAAAGGGCCCACTAACGCGAGCATTAAAAAATATTATGGGCCAAGTATGGCCCTCTAAGGCCGCGAGGATTCGGCGTGTGTGATAAGAGAAGATGTTGAATATGCAAAAGCTTAAACTAACCCTACTGAAGCATTTATGTTGCTATAGGTAAATTAAACAAAAATTACAATAAAATTTGAAAGAGATTGAGCACAAAGAAGGCACCACTTCGATTTAAAAATTCATTGACAAAATTCAAAAAATCAAAACATGAAGATGCCATAATATTGTATCCATTTTAGGGGCTTTCCACATTTATGATACACTCTCGATACGCTCTCGTGCTCTCGATACGATAAAATATTCTTACACAGGAATCAATGAGAGGATATCGCTCCGATACCGATACATCCAAAATAATATTTTTATAATTTTATGGGAGCGGTGTCGGAGCTGTATCGGATCGAGACTGGAGCGAGATCGAACACCTGTACGATACTGGCCGGACTGAAACACATTATGAAACAAAACCTGAGAATTGAAGAGTATCAAAACGAGAGCATATCGAGAGCTGCGCAATTGTATGGATATGAGTATCGGACCGAGACTGGCACGATAGTGTGGCATCGACCCTACAATTATGGCGATTGTAAACAAGCAAAGCTACTATTTACCCATTTACAGCATTGAATAGCATTTCTCGTTTAAATACAGGAATTTATTATTTACATACTTTTTCATTAGATAAGAGAGGCGATGAGGATAAAACTTGAAACTGCACACGCGGTACACTCGAGCAAATTATTCCACTCGGCCTACGGTCTCGTGGGCTAAACTTTTTCTTTCAGTGGGTTATATCTTATTCATCCCACTAGTACAGTAAACAACAAACTGCTAATTCGTGTTAAATCTTTCTAAATTAAATTCAAGAGACTACGAAATCAGCAAAAATGTATGAGAGTGGTCTTATTAGAGATTTTTTTAAATTTCGATTATTTCGATCATTCAATGATCAAATGTATCTCGAGAAGAATTATACAGATGTCAAATTTCCAAAAAGTTTATTGAAATTTGATTCTGTTTATTTTTCACCCTCTCATAACTATAGAAGAAAATTTGAAAACTGTAAGAGAAAGCATATAGCCTAAGCCTAAGCAATAAGATGAGGTCATAATTATTTTAAATATTGAATCAATTAAAATATTGTATACTATAACCAGACTTTAAGGGCAGTACAAATTAAAAAATTTAAAAGTATGGATAAGGGAGAAAGAAGGGGCAAGAAAGATCCTGTTGTTGCTGCTCGCTAAGAAGATCTTACGTTAGCGAAAGACTCCAATTTCATTATTGAAATAACATATCTCTCAACTCGAGAAGATCTTCTTCAATGAGTTCTTTGAACAAACCACCAGAATCGTAGGCTTCCAATATCAATTTGACCCTATCTTCAAAAAAGAATCTATGCAAATCTTCATCGTTGGAAAAGAAATTGGCTGTGATGTGTTCGGGCATAAATGTGGTGCTTCTGTCGAAGAGACAAAAAATTTTAGTTATTATTTTAAATTTTTCGCACAGCTTTAAAAACGTATTTTTAGATAAAATTTCGTCTAAATCAAAATTTGTCAAATTTTCTTCCAATTTTTCGTAATAAAAATGTAACAGTTCTTCGTAATGTTCGTCGCGAAAGGATTTACGCGTGTTATCGAAAATTGTATGAATCACATCTAAAGCAGGTGGTCCCGTTCTGATAAGCTGATAATCGATTATGATTCCGTCAATCGGAACTCCATCTTTGTATTTAAATAGAAAATTGTTCAACCACAAATCGCCGTGCAGTACGACGTTCTTACCATCGTCGTTTTTTATTTTTTTAGCTTCCGACAAAAATTCTACTATTTTAGCTGAAAAGTCTTTGTTTTTTACGTGGTTCTCGGGAAGCACTTCAGTTAAGGCTAAAATTCCACATAAAGTATAATTAAGCCACGTTTTCGCTACATTATCGCTGGTACAAAAAAATGGATCTTCAAATATTTTCGGATAAAGTTGTTGCAAATTATAAGGCGCGTTCAATTCGGACGTCTTTTCTTTTTCGTAAAGCAAATACGTGGCGTGAAATTGGGCTAAAGTATTTAAAGCTATTCTACAATGGTCTAGATCCAAGAAATTATTTTTGGCGCACGGCTTAAACCCGCGTACAGACAAATCTTCGAGAACAAATAGGTAGGGTTTAGAAAAATACTGTTTTGGCGCGAACGACGTGTTTAAATTATACTTTTCGTAATCTTTAAATAAATGTTCGTAAAAAAAGTGTTCTCTTTCGTAAGCGTTTAATGAAACCGATATTTCAAATATGGTTTTTAGAGATCCGTTTAGAATTTTCATGAAAAATCGTTGATCTTTTCGATTTTCGACTTCGTCGTGTTCTATTTTTACTACGAAATGTTGACCTAGGAAGCCTTCCACCGAGTTGGATAAGGAGACGAGTGAACGAGATTTTACTCTTATATTCTTTTGTTCGTAACAATTTTCTATTATTTTTGTGCATTCCTCAAGTGTGAGTTTTTCTTCTATTTCTTGCATTTTAAATCTGAAAAAAAAAAGAAAATTTGTTTTAAAAGGGTCTTTATGCACGTACACTTTTAAAATTATTTCTATTATTATCTACCTAATATCTCATTAAGTATTTACTATATTATTCTAAAATATGAGATCGTGTGAATGCTAAAGTAAGCTTTACTTTAGAGAAGTAATTCATTTTTTTATGTAAAAGTAACATGCACTTGATTAATTGTGTAATAGGTGCAATTAAAATTTTACTAACATTGTTGACGATAGTTTTGAAAGAATTTACAAAGGTTAAATCTACAGGGAGATTTTGAATTAAAATTTTATACAAAACTTCTCAGACGACAAAATAGACGTTTACAATGCAAAAAGGCGCTTCTATAGAAAATATAAATTTTCGAATACACAGCGTGTCCCCTGATAGACCGAGCAAGAGGGAAGTTGTTGGAACTTTACAAGAAAAAGTTATTCTTTATCAAAGTTTTTGCTGTTCACAATTTCCAATTTCACCCTGGTGTCCTATAGTTTTGTAGTTCAAAACTTTATTTATCGGAAATTTCAAACTTTGATTAATATTTCGAGTGCAATTTTTCACGATTAAGCCCACCAAAAACTTTTATGACGACTAACAGTTCCATGCAAGTTTAAAATAAAAAGTTTTATTTGAGAACACACTGTATAATGTACTACGTTCTCGTAAAAATTCTTCTATGTCAAATTGCACTTATACGAAATATAAATAGAGAACGGTTCGAATATGGAAAAATTTAATTAAATGTACTCCGGAATGATTTAGATATTTTATGATGTAGTACCTATAAATGAAATATTACCTATATCAAATTATTAAAGAAGGAAAATTTCGAAAATTGTAAAAATCCATAAATATTCCGTGTGAGTACCCTTATTAATACCTTTAAAAAACACAACTTTGGGTTATAAATCGAAAACTAGTCAATATATTTAAAATCCCCTCTCCTCATTTTATTGCCTTTAAAAGAGTGCCTGAAGAACATGCTAGTATTTTTTCTGCAACTTCGTAACAACCGAGATAAAAAAGAGATAAAAAAGAGAAAGTTGAAAAATCAAAGTTTTGCCTATAATAGCTCCAAAACAAAAGAAGATCGGAATTCCAGTTTTTGTCATTGAGTTTGTGGAGGTTACAACGTTAGTAGTCGGTCCTGGAGGCCAAAGGTGAAAACAACCCTCCAACGCCAATGCGAGAGGGTTGGTCGTCCGAACAATCGAGTCGTCACAGTAGTTGCACGTTATTCGCAATAATTATATTAACATGTACCTGGTTTCATTATTTCATAGTGTTCATTCGGAAAAAACATCAGATAACAATAAGAACCGAATAAGTTCCTGTCAAAAAATAGATCGAGGATGCGTCATCCATTTTTTCACAGCTTTTATAGTTATCGATTTCTCCATAAGAACCATAGAGTTTTGCCCACCTTGAACATAACATTTAGGTCACAAGTCACAACGCTATTATAGTACTTGATAGTGTTGATAGCGTTGATAGTACTGCTTTATTGATTATAAGAAGAATATCAAACATGGAACTAGAAAATAAGTGAAAGAGTTGAGCCGACGAAGAGCATGAAGCTCTCGATACAGAACAAGCTGTCAGTTGCGCAAAGAGAGCCCGATAATTTCGTAGTAAAACCCCCTTCCGTTACTGATGCTTCACTTTTAGATACCCTCAAACTAGCTTATAACCGTTCAACTTATTTTCTAGTTCCATGATATCAAAGATACTAGACTCTAAAGAGAAGCTCTTAAAATAACAGAAGCATGCTGCATTGAACACTCCTTGACGATAAATCCCAGCAAAACAGTTGTTTTTATCAGCAAAAGGAAACTAAGAAAAATGATTTTGCCTACTTTGAATGGGACACCACATCAAAAACAGACTACATAAAGCAAGTCTGGCCTTGGCTCTACACTATCAGCAGCACCTCGCAGCACTGGAGGTGCTGCTATGCCTTCCGCCACTAGATCAGAGGAGATGGCAACTCAAGCGTCCCAACTACTGCTGATGGGGATTGGGGAGTATGATCTGTCAGATACAGAATTTACAAACGCAAAAAAATCCTCGAGGAGCGCTCCAAGAAGCTGCCTCTCCTGGAGATGGATGCAGATCGCATCTTTTCAAAATATACATTCAACGGAAACTTTCAAACTCTAATGGATTCAACTGAGAACATGAAAGCAGACATAACTGTCTTTACCGATAGATCAAAAAATCAAAAGGGATCTGGAGCAGGTGTGAACTCACTTCAGCTTGGCCTCGACAGCAACCTATCTCTTTGATAGATTAGTTGCTGTTCCAACAAGCAAACAGCAATTTCTTGCTATAGTACTCATAATAAATTTTGCTTCATTTCAGTGCTATCTGAAAAATTAGCAGCTGCTGATATTTTTGCGAAGCACGCTAATAATGAGACGTTAATGTGCTTATAATAGAAACAGCCTTACAAAATTTTAATACAAATAAACTGCGATACTACGTTAGCATTTTTCAAAAGAGTAAAAGAAAAGTAGGTAGAGGTATTTAAATTATTTGAAAAGCGTCATGATTTAACTGATTGCTCTGAAGAATTTACGAAGATCGCCTCTTCTTCAGACATCATCCTGACAAAAATGTAATTCGTTTTCTTCTCGCTCCAAAGTTTTCATAATTAACTTTAAGTTGACTTTAAAATACACTTTAGTACACCTTAAAACTGTCGCCAACTATTATTTTAGTTCTACTTGTCAACGGTGGTTTTAAACACTAGATTCTAATAGTATATTAAAGTACAAGTTTCATAAGGCACCATGTTAACGTACGAGTCCAAGTCCAAGTCCAAGTCCAAGGACGAGTACTTAACACGGCTTATGAAACGCGTAATTTATATTATTTTTTCTATTTCACATTTTAATAAAATTAATTTGTTAAAATATTTAAATAATTAACATCATGGAGATTTTCTTTTTATAATAATTGTGGTGGCACTGACTGAGATGTCACATCATTTAGTTCAATGATTCATAGATGTCGCAAGTTTATTTTTTTAAATTTAAATAATGCACCTACTCCTGAACTCCTGTCTGTATAATTTAAATTTTAACAAATAAAAATGAATGAAATATGTAAAACCATTATTCTTTATTACATTTCAATTCTAATAAGCTCTAAAAATAAACATTTTAATAAATTATATTTGACATTGTTAAACGTCAGTTCAACTTGACGCAAACTTAACAGAAGAAAATCCCCCAGAAACAGTACGTTAAGAGAGCTTCTTAACGCACTGTTTTGAGACCAAAACAGTACGTTAAGGAGTGGATTAAAGTACCGAAATAGAAAAATACTGTTATGAACTAACGGAGCTAACTTCACTCAAATGAAAAGTATTGCCAACCGGACTTTTACGTTACATGCATCAACTTTAGCCAAAGTTGTGTGATTATGAAAACGACAGTCAGTTTAGTAAAAAATGAACGGAACAAGAAAAGTGTACAGTTATCCTGCCTTCCTCCAACATTTTAAGCTGCATCTGAATCGTATTTAAGTCAAGTTCAAGTATGGCTAGGTAACAAACTGGACCCTGAAAAGTGGAAATAGGTACTGAAAGATAAACGGTTTAGAGCCAATTTAGACTACACTTCCGCCTGCCCCTGAAAAACGTCTTAATACTATTTTTTGTAATTGCAACAAGGGTTGTAATTATAATTGAGACGGTAAAAAAGTTGAATTATTTTGTACACAAGTATGTAGTAATTGCCAAGGTACATACAGCTGATGATGATGCTTATGATATTATTATAGCAATCAATCTACAGAAACCCAGCAACAGGAAGAAGAAGGGGAAGAACAAGAAAGTGAAGTGCGACTGTCGAAGAAATATTTGAAGATTATTCGTACAACTACAGTTGAATAAAAAATTTGAAGATTAGTCATAATAAAATTTTTTTAAATAAATAGAAAACTGTATGATCATGTATTATGATCAAACTTGTTTCAATAAAATACATCGTGTATTATACCAAGGACAATACTATAAGACCGTCGAAGTAAATAGGACGGTCTAAGCCGAAATTTAGTTTCAATATCCCTCATTTTAGAGGATTTAGAGTGAATAAGATGTTGCAATAGACATTCCATAGTAAGTCGAAACTTTAATACAAAATAATGTTTTTTTGAACGGTGTACGCTATTTGTAAAGAGACACACCAAATAACTGATGCTGATACACAAACGTTTTCCATATATTTATCCCGTTCTTTGTTGCTCTTACAAAGTTATTAAAAAAATATTTCGATTACGATGCTTAAAAATTAGTTAAGCTTCGGGTCTCTTTATATCTTTCCTCTATGATTATACTTACAGGGGAAATCATGTAAAAAATGCGCCAAGTATTCTACCTCGAAGGTGGAGTAGTGTGGAGAGAGTGCATAATAAAGAGCGTTTAACATGTATGATATATACAAATATACACGTATGACAAAACTTCAAAGAAGTCTAAAGTTTGATTTTGACAAGTATATACAGGGTGTATTTTAAGTTGGAACTTTTTTTAAATCACATATACTACCTACACATTATCCTGAACAATTTTAGTCGAAGTCGGTATAGTAAAATGTTCGTAATAAGCGAGTAAAACCTTATCAAAGTTATTAAATATTTCAGATACGAGCCTGTACATTTTTGTATAAAAACTTATAAACGACATACATAATGACAGAGGCAAGCATCAGTTGCCTAGGTTATCATATTAAAACACGAACTTTATTTATTTTTAAGTTCAATTAATAATTGTTCAGTCAACTAAAAGGTTTCAAAAATATCTAACAGTTTTGAAACTTTACTTATTTCTACCTAGTGTGCGTGTACCTAGTGTCTAGTGATAATTATACTAAAAGTCCTGATGAATCAGATGCCAAAATTTTTTTAATTTCGGATATTTTTTAGATAGGAGCGGGTCTAAAATATTAAATTTCAATTAAGTTTTTCTCGCTTATTACAAACATTTTACTATGCCGACTTCGACTAAAACTGTTCAAGATAATGTGTAGTATCTGGGGTTTAAAGAAAAGTCCCAAATTAAAATACACTCTGTATACTTTGTATTGTATGAATGATATGTCAAACATTGTCAAGTTCTTGATTTTCTGAACTCAGAACTCTTACTTGACCTAATTGTAATGACAATTTAATTATTTAAGTAATTAAAGTCTTCCAACTGCTTTATTTCTATTGATTGAAGCAAAATTGTAGAAAAACTTTGTATAGGTACCTATATTCTGACATGTATGCAATATGAACAATAATAAATTAAATTTGTCAAAAACTTGACACATTACTTTTGTATGATAAATGTGCGTGTATATGTCCGATACACGTCATATACATGTACATATATGTATTTGTCCAATACATGTTGGTAATGTATATCTCATGTATGATAATTCGTTTGAAAAAAAATGTATTGAAACTTTTTGACAAAGAAGCTCTAATATAACAAATGTATAATATATAAACTCCAAAACTCAGTCGCTAATAGCCTTATGAAGCTGAAACGACCATAAATAAATAAATAAATAAATAAGCTCTTAATCTACACACTTTCTATGAACTATTTCAAGATAATCGTTTAAGAAATATTTACAAAAAAGCGATTTTATGACCTTTGAGTTCGAATAAAATTTTTGTTCGATGGGGACTTTTGACATTTATAAGGATGTATTTAAGGTATGTGCAATTTTCAGTTCTATGCGAGTTTTTCCGAAGGTGAATGTATACTTTGACTGGACTATAAATAATAAATAATAACTAACAACAACAGATATAAAGTAGTAGAACGAAAGAGGAACTTTGGATTTATAATTTAAATTTTAAAATGCCAATTCAAATTTAGGTTTTGTCTATAATATAATTCTACTTTAATCACAACCAGTTTGAACTAATTCATTGTTTTCTTATGACTTACATGAATGTAATTCTAATTGGTTGTAAATTAAGTGCAAATAAATGAACTTATATTATTGCATGCAGTAGTAAATATTAGTACAACAGATGTGTAAAAAATGTCATATCAATTAATTCAAAACGCACTAATAATAATCACTGTAACACTATAACAAACATTTATATAACTATTTATATTTTTTATCTTTTGCTTAGATAATAATATGCGTAGAAAAATTAAGCAACGATTAACAAATTTAAAACAATGTCGTAATTGTGTTGAAACTATAACAAAATATTATTATGTACTGTATGGAAACAGTAACTACTAGTAGTACCTATAATTAATTGATTAAACCGTATCTCATTAAAAAATTATAATTTTTATCGCACTTAACAGATTTTCAAGGTGGTATTAATTGGGCATGTGGTGTGCAATTCTCCGGCCTTGCCAATTACTGCAATTGTTCAGGTGTTTCAATATCCTGCGCTGTTATTGTCGAGACAAAAACAAATTAAATTCGATCTAAATAGAAATCTATTCCTCTGAAGCCGAATCCTAAGACTCGTCGATATAAACTTTTCAAGGTGCATCGATTCCGATGGCTGAAAATTTCAAGTTGGCTTGTAATAAATTAAATATAATTTTTTTAGCTGCTAGTAATTGTTAGTAACATTGTTCAACAATGTAGATTTACATATAAATAATGTATACCCACTATACCTATACTATACTATGTCAAAGTTTTAAAAAGTTTTAGAAGGATGAGAATTTGTGGTGACACGGGCGACACAAACCACAAGCCACTCACGACGAATACACCATTTTTAAACAAAAGCTCGCAATGTAGCACTCACTCAACCTGAATTACATTAAATAATTTTGATATCAAAGTGATAGAATAATCTAGCCAAAATTGATTTTTTCAAACCACAAGACACTTTTATTAAAATAGGTAGTTGATACGATGTTTTACTAGTAAGTAGAGAGAAAGTGTATGGGAATTTACGATGAGGTACTAATTGTACGATAATTTAGCGTGAGCGTTCGTAGATCAAACAAAAACAACTTATAAAAAATGTAATTCTGACGAATTTATCCAATATTGCCTGCCTTCGAGTTTCAAACTGCAGTTGTTGTAAGCAATCCCTTTACTTCAAACCATTTTGGAAACGGTAAATGTTTGTTCGCCTGATTCTATTTTTCCTATTTTCATTATTCATTACTTATTTCAAGAATTTTATTTTATTTTCTTGAAGATAGGTACCCACATAAGATTTTCCCAATGGATGTTGATCGTTAAGATCTCGTTTATCGTTGAAAATCGAGGTAATGATGAAATTAATGATTGAGATATGTGTACAGAATAAGTATCATTCTCACAATTGATGGATCTAAGTACCTACATTAAACAAGTTTTTAAAGTTTGAAAAGTGTCATACACGTGAAGAGCATGAAAACGAAAAATTAAGTTCTCAAAAAAAAACTTTGACTTAGTTTCAAAAGTTTTAAATATTTTAGAACTTGCAACCATATTCCTAACTTCACTATTAAAGCTTGCATTACCCATTATGTTACCTCATAATTCGCACTCATATTTGCCATCAGAATTATTCTAAAGAGCTTATTCTCGATCAACGGAAAACCCATAATTTCAAGTTCCAGTTTTTTCTTTAACAGTAAGAGCAAGAGTTGGAACAAGTTAGTGGTTGACTGTTATTGTATTGTTAGCGGTTGAGAAAACGCTTACTGATACGGTCGATACGAGCTCTATTTTTTGTGGTCACAGGTGATTAACTACCGCAACACTTATGTATGACCTTAGAAAGCGTCATTGCGTGGAGTAAATGATTTTAGAATCAGGCTATTTATTTATTAAGAAATCAGAGTTAAGTCCCCTACACACGACCTGACGCGGTCGGCCCGACAGTCGGTCCGACCAAATCAGGTGTGGCCTATGCACGACCCAACAAAGTTCCCTACAAACGACCTGTCGCGGTCGGCCTGACAGTCGGTCCGACCAAATCAGGTGTTGCCTACACATGACCCAACTTGTGATCCAACCAGCCTACTACAGACGACCTGACGCGGTCGGCCTGACAGTCGGTCAGTGACAGCTTGTCAGTTGGTTTTAAAAGTAGACTAAATTTTCTACAATAGAACAATAGTCGTCTACCTTAAAAAAACATTTTAAAATTTAAATTTAATAGTTTTATTAAATATTTTTGTTTTTTTAAAATAAATACATTAAAATTGTGCGTTATAAAGCTAAAATAAAAATTACTTAAAAATCGGTAGTTAAAGTTGCAAATCGGTATATCTGTAGATTACTTTTTGAATTGGTACATCTACCGATAAATCGGTAGGGTTGGCAACGCTGACTGAGACGCTAAATCGTCTGACAACGCTCCACACGACCTGATTTGGTCAGGCGGTTGGGTAGATGGGGTAGTCAGGTGTACGGGCCATCTGACAACTTGACACAATAAATGTCAGACGACAAGCCTACACACGACCTGATATTCTACCTGATCTGACCAAATCGGCCCGACCGCCTGACCAAATCAGGTGTGTGGAGGGGACTTTACAATCCCCGAGAACTTTATTAAAAGATTTAAAAGCTGATAGTCGGCACATTAGTACGATAGGGTCATAGGGCGCTAATTGTAATTAAATATGGAACCAAACGAGCTTGGGGGACAAATTTCTTGAAAAACTTATACTGAAGTTTGGCAACTATTCGTCAATTAAGAAGAACACGAAGAAAAGCTGCTTGTTTTTGAAGCTCAAATTTAAAAAAAAACTCATTTTGAGACTTCGCCCTGTTTGTATGTCCGTCTGCAAACACTTTAACACTAGAACGAAGCTGCAAGACATTTGTAAAAATTGAAGTCGCGGTAATTGTACGTTGAGATGAGAAAAAACGAATATAAGCTTTGGAGACCTACACAATAATTCCCGATAGCTTTCCGACAGGACGGAAAGAAAGTTGTTAATAAATGAAGTAATCTGAAACCTTTAATCCGATATACAGTGCGTTCATTTGAAAACTTCCCACCTGGAATAACTCGAAATCTAGTTGATACACGCTTTTAAGAAAAAACACGTCCATTTAGATGAGGAAGGGGAACTGTGAAGTTACCGTTGATTAATCTTTACGGCGCACCCTTTCACCTCCAGCAAGCCCCATTTGGAAATCTTTAATGGCAACCCCTAATCCTAATTAAATGTGTGTTACGTTAATTTGAAGGACATCTCTTTCCGTAAAAATCAAATCAAAATCGGATCATAATTTCTTGAGATTTATAACAATAAAACGTCTTTAAAAAATATTACACTAACACACTGTACATTACCTCCTAACTACAGCTATAAGGTACCGACTAGTTAGGTAACTAAGTTCTTAATTTTACACGAGTAGATGATGTTTGTTTATTTTAATTAATATCTCAGATTTTATCAAAGCAAGCAAGTATCTGCATCAGGATGCAAAATGCAAGAAGATTGCATTACGTGAAAGTTTATTAAAAGCAGCGAACTGAATAAGTCTTATTTATCTTATTTGATTAATTTATTATTAATTAATTTTAATTAGAGCGGGAGTTGTTTCAATAATTTTTTTATTGTAAATAAAATACAATTTAAAATCATGTAATGGATACGAGGTGAACTTGGTCCGATTTCAATGAATAATAATCTATTATTTATAGGGAAATGTAGATAACACTGTAGCTACTCTGGTAAATACGATAGTGATTAACTCCATTAATGTTTTTTTTAATTATTCGATTTTTTTTAAAAGGACACAACGCTTGAAGGAATCTAAATAATTGGAGTAATTATAAACATAGCAATAGCTGACGAGATAGCTACAAAGAGAACAAGGTACAAGTGTACTTACTTTTAAGGACATGTACCTAACCTACCACAATTTAATAAAATAGGTAATGGAAAAATAAAATTATTAGAAACATAATTTTGGTTTAAAAATATTTAATTGGCTAATTTGGTAATTTTCTTTCAATAAATTGCGTGGATTTTTTGTAAATTTAAACATTTTCCAGAGCAACATTCTCCAAGTTATCCATTACTTTATACACAGTGCAGTAGTGCGTCCTTGAATCGAGTGCACTTGCTATATAATATTTTTTAATTTTTCAAACAATTTTGTAAGATATAATTTCCAGTACATTTTTAATTTTTAAAAATCAAGTCGGCCGTGACTGTGAGTTAAGTAAAATCTATTTTCTTTTCAGGTAAAATGTGATTACATTTCAAAAATATAAAATAATTGGGTCCACTTACTTGTTGAGACCATTTTTATCAAGGTTTTTGCCGTTTATAATTCCAATTCGTTACGATGTCGCTACAAGAAATTGTAGACCTGTGAAGTTTTTACTTGTTACTTTCAATAAAGTGAAGAAATTCAAAGTGATTTTGTCAATTAAGTATAAGTACGAGCTAAAAAGGCACTCTACCTGAAAAAAACCTAGTTTTTGCTTAAGCGACGTGACTAAGCTAATTAACGAAAACTAAAAATCTGCTTCAAATTACTTTACAATCAAGTATGAAGCAGAGATGAATTTCCAGAACATCATTTTGGAATTCAAAAAGTTTAAGTAATTGCAGCTAAATCATTCGGGTACACGCTGCGTAAAGTAGTGTACTATTATAACAACTAAAAATAAAAATAATTATAAAGAAAGGACACAGATTGTAAAATTTACATAATTTCAGTCAAAACGGCATGAAGATGCCAAAAATACGAATTTATTAGCGCAATAATAATTGCAATTGTTCGCCTACTGTTTTTAAGCGTAGTAAACAAATTACCCTAAAAATAATTAAATGATAAATCCTAAATGTATCTACTTACAGCTGATAAAATTATAATTCACCGTTCAATAAAACAACACTTTGTTATAGGTATGTATTCGCGTAAGTCGTAAGTCCTATTGTTAACAGTTAGAAAACAAGTGTATAATGACATGATTTTAAACTGTACTTTCCGCTGCAGCGCAATGTAGTACTCGTATAATCATGATATAAAAGTTAAAATGAAAAAAAATTAATAGGAAGGGAGACTACCAGACAGACAGTTGACGAACTTGTGATCATCTTATTTATAACTTTTTTATTTAAATCGTAGTCATTCAACCTATACGTATACGGCACACTTGATAACGTTAACACAAATTTTTTATGGGAATTATTGATTTAGTTTGCATTTATTCACCTACGTTTTTACACATTTCATCCTGAATGAAGTGGCTCTTAACAAAAATAGTGATCTGAAGTTTTAGAGAAATCCTTTTTTAAATCCAAAGTATCTACTTGTCTCTTTGTTTCCTATTCGGTCTAAAATAGGTCAAGCGGGAACGTTTCATTTAAGTATTAGAATTAAAATTTATCCACAAAATTAGATTTTTTTGAATTATAGACGATTTGGAAAATTTGTAACGCATTGGCACAAAATTAAGTTTGAATATTTTTTAAAACCCAATTTTAGCGTAAACGATTTTTAATTTTATTGGATCTTTGGCACCTGTTACTTTATGGAGGACGGTAGACGTCCGTACTGCGTTGATAATCCAAGGGAAAAACTCAAACCTCGATCTCCACGGTGTCGCGCCGAGTGATTTTACTGCTAAGCTACCTCGGCCCTTGTAATTCCCTTGTATTTCACGCGTGTTCACGCTAGTTTTGAGTCGCTACAGGCCATTAGATTGAACGGTGTTTGAACAAAATAGTATTTTTGAGTAAGTACGGATTTAGTCTACTTACAAGATTAGATGTTCATACTCTTGTAGAAGATTGAACGTTAGCAAAGTAAGCACCTTTTGTCCTATGTGTAGTTTAGCATATTATGACTTATGACATTATGACAACTCACATATAGGAAGTTGAGTAATACTTAGACCTCACACCTAATTTCCATGAGCAACTTAATCAGAAACCTAATTGATTACCCCTCCAATTGAATCGGAGAGTGTAAATCACAGTGGTAATTGCAAATATTTTTAGAGCAGAAGACACGTGAAGAAGAAGAATAGGAAATTCAAAACTCTGGTGTTATGAAACGGACATTTTCCGACATTCGTTAAAAAGCGAAAAACTTTCTTAGTTTTAATCCTAAAGGAAGTTTTAGCCATTGATATGTTATTAAGAAGGAACGCGAATTTATGTTTTGTTCAGAAAATACAACCATTTGAAAAAAACTGTCCGTTTCATTACTCACGTGAGCATAGTGAAGATTTCTCGGGATGATGTTTTCGGCGCGCTTTGTTTTTATTTTCAGCAATATCCCACAACTAATTGTAGGAATTTAATTTAGGACTTCCGAATATAAATATATTCCACTTACTTTCCGTCTGTTGTTACCCGGGTCTCTCGCTTACTTAAGTTATGCGGAATATTGACATTACTTTGTTGAACTTTGTAGGTGTTGTTACGAGATTAATTTGAATATTTAATAATTATTACACTACACACAGTTACTAAAATACATCTGAATATTTAATTAGTTTACATCGTAAACTAAATATACAACTACGTACTTCTTGTAATTTATCTTCTAATAATTTGGTTCTTTTACAGCCATTTCGACATCGACCATACTCTGTTGTTAAACTAAACGGATTACTCCTGAACATTTCAGCAAGCTACGTTAGAAAATAAGACTATCATAGCTCATAGCCCAGTATATAACACAACACATCCTGAATATTTAAATCCACTTTTACTAGTTTTGTATTGTTATTGTTTAATAATTTTTGGCTCTTCTCGTTTTCATTTTTAAATATACAGTAATTTAAACGCCTATTTTTTATCACAATAATTTTTACTTCTATCTTGCGGTTCCGTTTCCATGTCGTCGGGCAAGTATATATCAAATTTTAAGTGTTACGCTCAAACTTTTCCGGATTAAATTGTTTTTCAAAATTGGGAGACCAATTACTTGTAAAACATTAATTACATTCGAACGACAAGAATGGCCTTAAAGGTGATGGGTGACCTAGCGTGAAAGGGGCATTTAGAAATTAACTCGATGTCAGCTTTAAAAAGAAGGCCATTCAATGACCGCTCAAATTACCGCCTCCCCGCTAAACAGTGTCTTTCGGAAAAAATGTGAGACCCGGGGCAACGAATATTTTCAGAGTTTTTCAAAATTTAAGATCTTGGGATTAGGGCGTGCAATACATGCGAGGCCCGCGGCGTCAGTCCCTCTTGCTCCACCCCTTCGCCGATAGGCCGTGTAGTTAAACATATCAATTGGGTATTTACGAAGATATTATATTGAAAAATTCTTAGCCTACTATAGAACCAAACAAAATTTCAATGTCAAAATATTTTATTACTCAACATATTCTCCTCTTAATTGGATACATTTATTACAGCGAACCTGCAACATCGCTAGACCTTTCAAAAAAAATGTTTCTGCTTGCTCTGCAAACCAGACGTCCACAGCTTTTATTACCTCCTGGTTGGAAGAAAATTTACGACCTTTTAAACTTTTTTTCAGTTGAGGAAAGAGACGATAGTCGGACGAAGCCAAATCTGGAGAATAAGGGAGATGTTCTAGTAATTCAAACCCTAAATCACGAATTTTTTGCATGGCAACATGAGATTTGTGTGCAGGGGCGTTGTCCTGCAAAAACAAAACACCTTTGGATAGCTTTCCGCGTCTTTTCTCTTTAATTTTTTTCCGTAGAGTGGTCAGTAATGTCGAATAGTAATCTCCAGTTATTGTTCTACCCTTATCCAAAAAATCAATTATGATGACTCCATGGCAATCCCAAAAAACTGAAGCAAGAACTTTTCCAGCAGATTTTTGGACACGAAACTTCTTAGGTCTTGGAGAACCAGAGTGTCGTCATTTCATCGATTGTTGCTTTGTTTCTGGATCGTAGAAATGTACCCAAGTCTCATCCATAGTAACAATTCGGTTTAAAAAGTCTACATCGTTTTCAAATCGAGCACAGATCGAACGCGATGCTTCTATCCTTGCACGCTTTTCGTCAACATTCAAACATTTGGGGACTCATTTTGCAGAAATTTTTCTCATGTCCAAATTCACGTGAACTATATTATGAACGCGTTTGTATGAAATATTCAATGCTTCAGATATCCGTTTTAGCCCAATTCGACGGTCTGATAAAATCATGTCATGAACTGCATCGATATTTTCGGGGACTGACACAGAAACTGGCCTTCCCGATCGGTCATCATCTTCAATTGAAAATTTACCTCTTTTGAAGCTTGTAGTCCAATTTTTCACGGTCGCATACGAAGGACATTGATCACCAAGGGTATTAACCATATCTTCGTAAATCTGCTTACCTCTTAACCCTTTTAAATACTGGTACTTGATGATGGCTCGATACTCCAATTTTTCGATTTTCACAATTTCGGTGGACATCTTTTTTCTTTTAATTTATTGCTTAACTCTGGTTTACTTTTTTGACGTCAAACTTTACACTATCATATCAATACATCCTTGTAACTCATTAATATTTTGCCACACTAACAGCCAAAATGCCGCCCTTTAGATTTGCCGCCACCTAGAGTAGGCCCTGTGCCATTACATGAAAATTAAGAATAATTTCCCGAGTCGTTCTTTAAAATCGTTTATATTTTTTTAAAACACCCTACAATAATACAAGTTTACTTTCCATTTCTATATGAAAAACCCAGTCTTTTTTAATAAGCTTCCATTAATAATTGACACTTTGATACAATTAACAAAAAGCTTGAATACGATTGATAAAACCACCTTTATAGCAAGCGTCTTCTTTATGAATGTTGTATATTATGTTATAGAAATTCGAGCTATTAAAGCTATGCAAGTTTGCACACTGCATTGTGCATTCTACGAACTTATCTAATTTGAAAAGTTACTACACTACTTAGTAGTTGAAGTTAACATTATTATTATAACACAGTTTGTTGATTTCGCTCAAGGCAGTTCAGTATGCTTGTGTGATTATTATTGGCGATGTAAAGCTAACTACATCTACATACTGATACTCAGATAACTGCCAATAATTCGAGATGTGAGAAATACGTAATGTTTGTTTTTGGGATAAACAGGGTGGTCAAACACTTCTGATTATGACAAAAGATTTAAAATGAAAACCATAACTTGTATTAATAAAACTGAAAAGGGTAAGAAAAAGATTTGGAGGATGTGTGTGTTTTAAGAACCTCGTATTTTCCCAAAATCATTGTAACCGCCCGTTTCCACTATTGTGGAATTCTTGAGGGGCGGGCGATTTACATTAAGATGACTACAATTTCTCCAGAAACGTGTCCTCCCCAACATACCCATATTTAAATAGTTATATCACTCGATAGAGAATTTTATTCTCTTTGTAGTTCTGCAACTTTTTTATCTCTAAACAACTTGTCTTTTTAGAGGGGAAAAGTTATGGAAGTGGTCGGCAAATCGGGGAACACGTTCCTGAACAAATCATATTGTTATAAAGTTTTTTCTATCTGCATACGTTTTCATTTTAAACCGCCCCTGTCATAAGTGTGTGACCACCCTGTATTATTATGAGATGGTTGACTTTAAATCCCGATATTGCTAGTTCAAATCAGACTTACACCTCTTGATTTTTCTGTGTCGTGTGGATTGCAACCCACCTAAAGATCTAGGTCCCGTCTGTAGTGAAATAAATTCCATAATATTCAAATATTCCTGCCATGTTCAGAATAAATTGTAAGGAAAGAATGAAAGTGTATACTTTACATTTACAGTAAGGTAAAAATGAAATAGTGGGCCGTGTACGAGATATTATTCAAGAATATATTTTTATTATAGTGTTTGCTATGATGTGTGCTTCAAACATCAAAATTCTATTCAAATTGTAGTATATCAATGTGCATTGTGCATGTATAACATCTGTGTAGCATAATATGAAAATTTAAAAAGAAAATATATTTAGCTTTTGTTGTGATAATTTTATTTATACAATATTATATGATAATGCGATTAAATCACGGAACTTTTCCCGTTTGTTTAATCTCGACGATATTATTTATTATTAATAAGAGCGAGTAAGCTCTTATTACAAAATAGAGAAATGGGGTAGGTGCGCGAAGAACTAAATAATATGTTTTAAGAATTACGAAACCAACAAGTCTTGCTAAAAGTTACCAGACTTAACTATCTTGGAAAGTAGTACGTATATATTTATAATTTAGTAAAACAATTGAATAATTGTAAAATTAAGTTTTGAAAATGACTTAATGGTTTTATGATTGGAGCATCCTCCACTCCGGCAATATAAATAAAACCAACATTTTCAAGAAGTTTACACTAGGTACTTCAGTGTTGCTTTAATTATAAACAAACATTATTGATATTATACGCATGTTGCCTACCTATAATTTAACAAATATAAATATGTATATTCGTATAATGAAGCAAAATAGTTAGCTACAAAATATAGTTAAAACTGGTATAATATTATTGTTATTATAGTAATATTAGTTAATTGATTTAGTTCCTAATTGTGTTTTCACAATAAGTAGGGATACTATTGATAGCAGTTCGACCGAATGATTAAATTAGTCAAATTTACGAAATTCAAACACAATATTTTAGTGAAACTTTGCATTTTGAAAAGACACATGCTTTAATTCTCATGATTGGAAATCCCTAAACGACACCAAAGGCATAAATCTCTATCTGCTTTCAAGGAACACATTAAATTATAGTACGCGATTAATTTCACTCTCAGAATTTATAAGATACCGAAATGTTAAGACTTTTCGGGAAGCTAATTTCAGATACGTAGTTGCGATGGGGTTGTGAGACACGGGGTATAATATGAGTCAACTCCTGACCAAGAAAGATACAACTTCCTCAAAACATTTACATTGAAAAATTCTTTGCAGATGCGCACAACAAAACTTAGCATTCTACTCGCAGAAGAGGTCACGATTGATATATGGTTACTCAACGACTAGTTTAGTTCCCATCGAAGGTGACACCAAGATCCTTGACCTCACTAGAGAGAACCAACCGTTCATCATTAACAGTGTAATCACACAGTGTCTTCTTGCAAATGTCATTACCTTGCATTTAGCAACATTTAAACCCATCATGTGCCTGTTACAACTCTATTAAAATCCGCTTGCAGTCTATCACAGTCGCCCAGTGATTGAACCGATGTAAAAAGCTTCACGTCATCCGCGTACATTACAACCTCGCATTGGATACCATCACACAAATTTTTGATGAACAACAAGAACAAAAGTGGGCCCTGGTTGGAACCTTGCGACACACCAGACTCGGGGTAAAACTATGAGATCTGAAACCGCTGGAAACGACATAATGAGTCCGATCTCTAAGGTAAGATACAAACAGCGCAATCAATGCCTCGCCAAAGCCAAGAGATTTTAGTAGCTGCAACAGTATGCCATGATCTACACGATCGAAGGCTTCAGAAAAATCGGTATAAACGACGTCTATTTGGCCCTGTTTATCTACAACTTCAGAAACAAACTCGTAAAATATCACAGGACTTAAGTCCAGTCAACCAAGGATTTCACTTTCCAAAAACTCCAACAGTTTTGAAACTTTACATACTTGTTCGTAGGTGTCTAGTGATGAATATTGTTCAAGTCCCTGTGAATCAGATGTGAGCTTTAGCGGCAGTGACCGAAGACTCTTTTCGGTTTTCCGTTAATATCTTGAAAACTATGAACTCGAGCTGAAATGTGACTTATAAAAAATTAAAGCTCATAAAATTTTCTACAAAATTAAATTGAAATACTTTGTATTCCTAAAGTTTATCGAGTTAGAAGGCGTTAAAAATTGGTGCTCTTTGTGCCAAAATCACCAATGTAGCTCTCGGCTTCAATGACGTCGGACTTAAAACCTTGACCTCATGGTGTGGCAATAGAAAATCAGATATTCCTAAAAGCAGCTGCAGAAAAAGTGTAACAAAATATCCAGAACAGTTTTTCGATACATCCACCTACCCTCAGACCCTTTACGTTTTTCTGGACAGTTTGATTATGAGGACACTTTGATTATGTGACCAAGATGGTTTATATCCTCTAAAATGAACTTTGCTCATATACTGTTTCAATAATTTTGAAGGAAATTCTTCTATACAACGTTAACGTGATTTTAGAAAAAACAACAATTTTCGACTAACTATAACTCGGTACATTTTGGGAATACAAAAAACATGCATATATTCAATTTTGTAGAAAAGCTTATCAGCTTTAAGTTTGTTAGGGGCACGTTACAGCTCCAACCCATAGTTTTCGTGATATTGACGAAAAACAGAGAAAAGTGATAAGCCACTACCGCTAAAGCTCACCTCTGAATCATCGGGGCTTTTATGATATTTATCATTAGCCACGTAGAAATGAGCGCATTGTGATCTAACGTGATTTTTGCGAGGCCCATAGTAATGGAAAAGTGGGGCCAAACATTCTTAAAATATTCAGGGTTTGTAACTTCGAGTGTACCAAATTCAATCTGATAGTTCGATAGCTGAGGAAACGAACGTTTGTTTGATCTGCTACTTTATTCGATAATTTTTAACATATTTATTGTGTGCAAAATTTTGAATCTCCATTTTTCTAAGACTATAATTTTGATCATCCCGTAAGTTCTAAATTTTGAGCCTTCTGACTATCGATTGGTGTTTGACAAATCATGATTGGTCTGGGTGTGGTACCTGTACCTGTATAAAATTTCTAACACCAACTGACAATTACACTTTAAAACTCATTCTAAAATTTCAGCCATGCAAATACTGCAAGTTTTAGTTTACAGGGCCGGAACGAGCACTTTTAAACTAAGTCGTGTCAAGAAATGAACAAACGCTACATACAGGAAAACTGCAGTCAATACGTTCTAGTAATAAATAACGTTATGTAAACCACTCTTAGAACGATTAACAAATTCACCTGTTGCATTACGTCTTCTAATTTGTAAAAATCAAAGTTGTCAAAAGCAAAATTATAAATTATTGAATAGCAGATTGCAGCCTTTGCGTAAACTACTTGGAAAATATCAAAATAGATTAGCAAAGTTTTTTTTACCGTAATCTACTTTCAGAAAAAACTGCTAACCGTTCAAACATATTTCATGAACTCGTATTCAGAAGTTCGTAACTTCTCATCAATATAATTAAAATGATGTTGTGGTTTGTGGATATAAATTTATTGGCTTATCTATTACTTACTATTTTATTTACTTAGTAGGTACTTATTTAATAGTACAAACTTTTTTAATCAATATGTACCAAAATCTACAACCCATTATCTTTATGTTCGTTAGTTATTTCGTATATTTTATTACCACCAACTTTTATTTTTCAAATTTTCCTGTGCATGCACTTTCTACGATTCGTTGAAAACAACGCCACTTGGCAAACAACTGTTGTTAAGTTTTAATTTAATTATATGTAACACTGATTCCACTACTAGCCTATACTTTAATGTAATTAAACACCCATTACTTAATCCTGTAGTAAATTATAGCCGTAGTAAGTTTACACAAACGCAGCTTGTACTCAGTTCGTATTATGGCTCGAAACAAATGGAACACAACAAAGTTTTTTCATTATGTCTATTGTTGAACTTCGATTACGAAGCGCTTTCTTAATAAATGAAAATTAAGACTAATTGGTGTTTTCTTCAACGCCGTTTGTAGATACACCATATATTTCTATATCTATTATTTAATTTAGCACACGCATCTAGACCCTACCCCTACATCCTACATGGCGTCTCTACTCTACTAATCATTGTAATGATTCGTGACTCTTGAAGGCGCCCTTTGGCGAAAAGAATACATGGATTGCACACAATTAAAACTCATTAGGCAAAGGTATTTCAGATTTTTCCCAAACTTAATAGTTAATTGAAAATTTCCTCTTTAATTTTCTTACAATAACGTAATATGAAAATTCTTTCTACATTTTTCAACTCCCAAGGTTGCCTCCTACAGTTTTAGGTGGGTTCCGAACCACCCGACCAAAACATTTGGCACGTAGAACAATCTAGAGTCGTTTGCTTTCAGTCTTTAGTGCTTAAGCCATTTCTCAATTTTTCAAGAACTTCAGATGTCTCGACGCTAATGATGGATTTTGGTGCAGTATCGTCAGCAAACTTAACTACCGTTGTTAGTCTGATTATGGGCCAATCCGTCGTGTACGGCAACTACAATATAATATGAGGCCTTCCGGTAGGAACTCCTGATAGAATCGGTCAGTGTAGTGATCCTAGTGTTTGATCGAAAAGAGTTTTTCTCTAAATACGATTTTAACAGCACCTTGAATGTGGAAGTTGTTTGTCAATTTATAGATCAAACCCTTGTACCAAACCTTGTAAAAGGCCCGAGTGATGTACAAGAATGCATCAGAGCAGTATCTTTTCCCTTCTACATCGCTGTTTATTTTATTTACCGTTCATCAGTGCATTAAAAATTTGCGTAAGTGCTGCAATTGCTTTAGGAGGCAATTATTGCAGTTTTCTGTAATAAGATCAAACCCTGGAGCTTGATTGAGCTTGAGCTATGATTTATAAGTAAACTTATAAGAACATATGTCCTTTTTAGGTTTACATATAGCCGTTAAACTCACAATCACATTGCAATAATAATCCTGTGTCCATTAACGGCAAAGTAATTTCTACAATATAGTTTGGATAACACTTTTATGATAACAAAAGAATAAATAAAACTGACGCGAACAAATAGATAAATCATTGGACAAATAAAGAATTCATTAAAAGGTTCAATACAATTTGTATTACACACTTCCATTTGACAATTATTCTAGTCACCTTTGTAGAAACGACTCTAGAAATCAAATTTTGAAATAGTACTTCAAGTTTTATTTTGACACCAATAAAATAAACTTGAAACTGAAAACTATTTTCAGTTAAATTTTAGAACGAATTTGTAGTTTTGTTTTCAAAACCAATTTGGCTTTATCTACGGCTCTAACACATTACAACTCGTAATCGTAAACAATTGTTGCAAAAGCTTAAAGTTTTATGCATTTCCATTTTATGCTCAGCAATAGTTTGTACCACAACCACGACATCAAACCACAATAATGGCTTTAAGAATATGACAAGAGGCCGTAATACGATTATACTTTCAAACGTACATAAATCTGAAAGGTAGGTATCGTCTTTTAAATTTCAAATGTCGTCTTTAACATTTAAAATATTTATCCAAATTTTAAACTCAAACAGTAGGAAAGAAAATCGATTACCCAGAAATACTACGTTGTCAAAAAATATGAGCACACCATGCACGAACTAAACTCTGCCGTAATTTAAATATTGCAGCAACTTAATATTAATCCCGACGGTTACTAAATAACTAGGAGCTTATATACGATACTTTGAACATATTATCACTGGCAAAAGATGGTTATCATGCATGCATAATTCAAAGGGAGCTCGAAGAAATTAGATTTAGGAAGGTAATTAAGAATGACTTTCGTTTACGCTCTTAGAATAAAATGGTTTAGCAGTACAAACAGAGCCCACAAGAAATTATAAATTCTTCTTATATACAAGTAAGGTTAATAATCTAAAAAGCAGTAGTAGGTAGTAGGTCTTATTTAAAATAATAACTGAAAGCTTCTTTAAAGTATTCTTTTTGGGGAAAAATAACTTTTAGCTTTAGCTAGTACATCAAACCTTGTCTATTATGCAAAAGCATATGTTGATCGTAAACTAGGTTATGAATAACGGAAGAGTTAAGTAGGCGAGTGAATGATTTTTCAATTGGTTAGTATCGGAGAAAAATGTGCGTGGTGCAATTTATACGTGCATTAGTAGGGTCGGGTGCATCTGAAGATTATGTTTTATAAATGCTTATTAACAACTGATTATAATTTTAATTTTCAAGCTCTGTCACAATTTTTAATCAATCAAATTAGATGTGTCCTACAGGATGGCGCAATTGGCGTTAGCTTGGAAAATCACCGAAATTAGGAGTTGGAATAAAAATGGGTAGGTGTACCTATCTCGCAGTTTAAAGTAGAATGCCACTCAGTGCCACTTTGCTAGCATTACAATTTCAATTCCAAAATTTTATAAATGATTAAATAGAACCATTATACGAGTATATAACATCTAATAGTCAAAATGGGTAATAAAAGGTGGGAAGGTTTATTATTCTCGAATTTATTTGGTATTAATAGAGGGCTACTGGATGAAAAGTTTAGGTGTCAGAACAACTCTTCAATGCAATTATTTGGCATAACTAGATTATTATTTGTGTTACTAATTACTAAATGCTACTTCACTGAAGTGAATAAGTGGATAGTCATTCTTCATAACACACTGATAAGTAGGTACTGCTATGTTGTGCACATGTCAGTTGGTATTTCGTGGGTCGCTTGAGTGCGGAGAGATGCCAATTGATAGTGTAATGTTGTGAAAGTTGAAAATTGTTAAGAGAAAATGGATATTAAAATTGTAATGTGTAAATGTGTGTTAAAATATTGTTCAGTGTAAATGGGTGTTTGTTTAAAAGTCAATGTCAAGTGTGAAAGAAATATGTTGGTATGAATGTTTAATAATTAAAAGTAACTAGAAATAAAATTGTTAAAAATGTAAAATTATGGAGGGTGAAATCAAGATGGTGAAAAATAAAAGGAAAGAAGAAAAAAACAAGAAGTGCGGGAGAGATGGAAACGGAAAACAAAGAGAGGAGTTCAGTTTGAAAAGATATGAGAAAGAAGCAAGACGTATAAAAATTAAATTAATAGAATAAAGTTAATTGATTGAGTTTAGAAAGAGATTAGCAAGAAGCAAGACGTATAAAAGAAAAAAAGAAAAAGATTAATAAAATTAAATTAATGGATTGGAGAGTTTGAAAAGATATGAGAAAGAAGCAAGACGTATAAAAATTAAATTAATAGAATAAAGTTAATTGATAGAGTTTAGAAAGGAAGGAGAAAGAAGCAAGACAAGGAGATTAGTAAGAAGCAAGACGAGTGGACAAGGATATTAGAAAGAAGCAAGACGTATAAAAGAAAATTAAGAAAATAAAATAAATTGAAGGAGTGGGACAAAGATATTAGAAAGAAGCAAGACGTATAAGGAGAAAATTAAGAAAATAAACTTGGTTGTAAAAAGTGGACAAAGATAGTAGGAAGAAGCAAATGCATGAAATAAATTAATTTAAAATAAATTGATTTGAAAGTTGGAAATTGGAAAGTTGGAAATTGATTTGAAAGTTGGAAATTGGAAAGTTGGAAATTGATTTGAAAATTGGAAATTGGAAAGTTGGAAATTGGAAAGTTGGAAATTGGAAAATTGGAGAACTGGAAAATAAAGAAAAGTGAAGCAAGATTGTAAAAAAATTGTGTGTTGTCAAAATTGAATAATAATAAATGTATATAAATTAATTTGCACTATTAATTGGTTTCTCTTTGCAGTCAAGTCTGCATTTATTAATTTGGCATCTGCACAACATTTAAGTAAGCAGGAGCCCACACAGATCATAACAAATTGGCGACCAACAGCGTGGGGCATTGAAGTTGTGGTGAAGGACCCAGGAAGCCGGACTTGAGATCAATTAGAAGTGGTATTTGAGAAAAATTGAGTAAGAAATTTTTATTTATTTTTGATTTTGTGAAACAATGACGACCAGAGCTAGAAAGATGAAAGAGGGTGATAAAGGGGGTGAGGGGGATATACAAAAGAATGTGCCAGAAGAAATAAGTATGAATGTAGATGAGGAGATAATGATAGAACAAAATGTAATTGGAGAACAGGTAGAAGTAGAAAAAGAGCTAAGCTTGAGAGATTTATTGAATTTTATGAATGAATCAAGAATTAAAATGAATGAAAAAATGGATGAATCAAGAATAGAGACAAAGAATGATAAGAAGGAAATGAATGAAAAATTTGAAAAACTAGATAAAAAATTTGAAAAGTCAGAGGAAAGATTTGTATTGTTGTTAGAAAGAATAAATGAAAAGGGGAAAACGGTAGAAGAGCAGTGTATGGAAAGAGAAAGATGTATTCAAGGAAATTTACAAGAGTTAAATCAGGATTTGGGAATAATGAAAAATGTAGAGAACACGTGTGATGAAAGAAATGAGCAGGTAAAAGGGAAAATAGAGGAGATAGAAGTAAAAGTGGATGGAGTGATAGAAGGTTGTAAGAAAGCTGATGAAAGGATGCAAGAAAAATTAGACGGTATAGAAATATTGAATGAACAAGATAAGAAAGAAAAAGAAGAGGTAGAGATTGAGGTACAAATGGATGAAGGAACGATGAGTAGTAGTGAACAAGTAGATGTAGAGTACGTGCAGAGTCAGAGGAAGGACACGTCTTCGCCAGATTCGAGTTTACACAGTTTTTGTAGTAACTTAAACAATTGTGGTTCTTCCATTAGTAATGTGGATGCAGAGTACATTTTGCACACGTCTTTTCGAAAGAGCTCCAGGATGCTAGAGAGAAAGATTGAGGAAGTATATATGGGTAAAGTTAAAATAAAGCGGTACGGAATTGAGATGAAAGTTAAAGAGGAATTTAACGGTATAATGAAGTTTGAGGTCTATTTAATTTACTTTAGGAAAACTATTTGTAAGTCGATGAATGAGGAGGTGTCGGAGAGGAAGATGAATAGGCATACGCGCCACAGGGCAAAGCAGAAATGCAAAAAACCAGTTTAGGCGAAACTTAGAAATTAATTAGAATTAATTATTGGTATATTTGAGGCGTCTGGGAAATTAAAGGGGGATAAATTTTGTGGTAAAGAGAGATAGATTAGTAAAAATCAAAGGGGGATAAGTTGATGTGAGTTTAAAAGGAAAGAATTTAAATGTGATGAATTATAATTGAAGAATTAATGAGATGTAAAAGTATTATATGTTTTAAATAAGGAAAAGATGGTTAAAGAATTAGTAGGAGCATAATTAAAGTGTTTACGAGATTGTGAACATAAATATGGGGAATTATTAATTGATTATTATGAATAGGGAGAGGGAATTAATTTATATAAATGCTAGAAAGATGTATAAGTTGAAGAGATGTAAAGTAAATGGATAGCATAAGAAAGTTCGGTTAAAGGTGACAGAAGTAATTTTGACAGATGTAGAGTTGTGAAAAAAAGGATAGCAAAAGAAAGATGGTTATGATTGAGCTAAATGAAAGTAGGAATTTAAAATAAATACGATGAATGAATTAATGATTAATAAGAGGTAGAAGGTGAAAAATACTCACATCAATTTGGAAATAACTAGAGATGAAGAATTGTAAAAGGAAAAATTTTATTTAATTTGATTGTAAGGGGGATAAATAGGGATTTTAATGAATTTTTTTTTAGCAAAATGTGAAGGTGTCATTGTTTACAATCAAGATAAAATAGAAATTTTTGATTGATTGCAGTTTATGAAATTTTATTATTGTTTTGATCTCAGGCCTGATTTGTTGTGTTTGACATCATAGTTTCTTTGTAGCACTGTTGGGAGTTATTTTTCTTTTCGTGTTTTTTCTTGGATGATGGAATATTTATTCAAGTTGGTTATGTAAAAGTTATTTGAATTTTTGAATTAAAAGTTGAGTTAATTCATCCAAGAATAAACAAAGGGGGAAATGCTATGTTGTGCACATGTCAGTTGGTATTTCGTGGGTCGCTTGAGTGCGGAGAGATGCCAATTGATAGTGTAATGTTGTGAAAGTTGAAAATTGTTAAGAGAAAATGGATATTAAAATTGTAATGTGTAAATGTGTGTTAAAATATTGTTCAGTGTAAATGGGTGTTTGTTTAAAAGTCAATGTCAAGTGTGAAAGAAATATGTTGGTATGAATGTTTAATAATTAAAAGTAACTAGAAATAAAATTGTTAAAAATGTAAAATTATGGAGGGTGAAATCAAGATGGTGAAAAATAAAAGGAAAGAAGAAAAAAACAAGAAGTGCGGGAGAGATGGAAACGGAAAACAAAGAGAGGAGTTCAGTTTGAAAAGATATGAGAAAGAAGCAAGACGTATAAAAATTAAATTAATAGAATAAAGTTAATTGATTGAGTTTAGAAAGAGATTAGCAAGAAGCAAGACGTATAAAAGAAAAAAAGAAAAAGATTAATAAAATTAAATTAATGGATTGGAGAGTTTGAAAAGATATGAGAAAGAAGCAAGACGTATAAAAATTAAATTAATAGAATAAAGTTAATTGATAGAGTTTAGAAAGGAAGGAGAAAGAAGCAAGACAAGGAGATTAGTAAGAAGCAAGACGAGTGGACAAGGATATTAGAAAGAAGCAAGACGTATAAAAGAAAATTAAGAAAATAAAATAAATTGAAGGAGTGGGACAAAGATATTAGAAAGAAGCAAGACGTATAAGGAGAAAATTAAGAAAATAAACTTGGTTGTAAAAAGTGGACAAAGATAGTAGGAAGAAGCAAATGCATGAAATAAATTAATTTAAAATAAATTGATTTGAAAGTTGGAAATTGGAAAGTTGGAAATTGATTTGAAAGTTGGAAATTGGAAAGTTGGAAATTGATTTGAAAATTGGAAATTGGAAAGTTGGAAATTGGAAAGTTGGAAATTGGAAAATTGGAGAACTGGAAAATAAAGAAAAGTGAAGCAAGATTGTAAAAAAATTGTGTGTTGTCAAAATTGAATAATAATAAATGTATATAAATTAATTTGCACTATTAATTGGTTTCTCTTTGCAGTCAAGTCTGCATTTATTAATTTGGCATCTGCACAACATTTAAGTAAGCAGGAGCCCACACAGATCATAACAGTACCTAGGTACCAGTTTTGTTGATCGTTAATCTTTCGTTTAAGATCAATTATATTAGTTTAACCGATTAGTTGTTCAGTTTTCACTGTAAGAGGCGTTCAAAAACCATGCAGGTTTGTTCCGTTGTATTTAATTTTTTGGGAACGCAAAAAATAGAAAGTAGGGCCTTCCATCATTTAAAAAAATTCCCTAAAAATACAGTATTACGTCCACGGGTTTTATTTTTGATTTATCAAAAAATTGAATCTTTATGAAAGCTCCTACGTCCTTTAAAAATATTGTAACACATAAACATTATTTTTCTTCCATCTCTTCCATTATAACAATTTTGTGTTGTTATTGAAACGGCAGCTTGGGAGCAGGCAAGAGTTTTTATAAAGATTCATTTTTTTTGAGAAATCAAAAATATATACTTTTTTCCCTCTTTAAAACCCCATCCGTGGACGTGGACGTGGACATTCTGTATAGAAGCGTACAAGCGTATAAACGATGTAAATTTATATATCACCGAGAAATCGAACACGCGAGAAGAAACCGCAATGTCAAATTGATTGAGGAGTTTAAAGATAAAAAGAAGACTAGTATATTATGAAATCCCAAAAACCACGACGAAATCATCGAAAGGATGTATTTAGTAAATTGACATCCGAGGATCTAAACACTTTTTTCGCCGGTATGGGTGAGGAAACGGCTACAACTATAAGACCTCTAGAACTCCTGGTCAAAATAAATGCCACTTTTACAGATTCGTGCTTCAACTTTCCAGTTGACAGAGAGGAAATATTAAGTATCAAGCATAATTGGTTCCATTAAAAGTAAAAAGGCTCTGGATATAAACGGCATGTCTACAGCAGTGTTAAAAAGAGTAAAAATTTGAACTAAACTTAAAATAAACAGATGACTTCGGAAGGAGTATTTCCTGATGAACTAAAGATTGGAAAACTGGTGGCAATTTACAAAAAAAATAAATTTTAACGAATGTGACAACTACAGGCCAGTGTCTGTATTGCCTGTACTTTCGAAAATTTGGGAGAACCCACTGGTTGCATACGTTTAATCTGTGGAACGTCAGTCAGCACAGCCGCATGGAACAAAGGTCCACCACTACGGCTCTACTGCAAAATTCTATACTGTGGTTTCATCTTATGTGTACTGACACTGTCTCACACGAAATAATAATACAAAAACTAAGCTTCTATGGAGTAAGTGGGAACTTGGGTAGCATAGTAGAGTCGTATTTGAAGAGCAGGTACTTAGGGGCCCGTAACACAAATTACAAGTACTACAATTGTATAAGTAGTTCGGAAAAATTGGTCTATTTTGACTGGACTACTTATAAAATTGTAGGACTTGTACGTTTGTGTTTCGGACCCCCTGGTCGTTGAGAGAAACGGCAAAACATCGCCACCATTCAAGCTGATCTGTGGAATACCTTAGGGATCCATTCTGGGACCTCTTTTAATTGAGTGGATGCTGAGACTGGCAATGGATGTTGTAGAGCAATGGTTTAAAGTTAACAAAGAAATTTTTCGTTCTACAAAAAAGTATTATACTACAATTCTGTCTTACACTCGCGGTTTACGATCTAAAAAAGTGAAAACCTAACATTTCTTATACATCGCGTAAACAATAATTGCTATAGTAAATTACCTTTGATCCTAATGCTCAATAATTTATTTCAAGTCTGCTGAATCCATTTCGACACCGATGGAATATTACTTATATTTTGTTTTTCACCTTTACAATAATTACTTAATGTTAGTTTTATTTTTTGATTGAGTATAGGTACACATTTTTTATCGAAAATTTAGTGCATTATCAGTTCCTTCAATTCGTTTAAAAGTGGGCAGAATATTATATCAAAAATATGAGCGCCCTTAGATTTGTCTTGTAGTTTTGCTCGATCTTACCAACTTAAAACTTAGTCTCTATTATACTGAGGTTGATTATTTAAAAACCTTCATTAACCCCCAAAACTATTTAACGCTCAAAATAGTAAAATGGAAACAAATAGAAAACTCAAGGAAAATTAATAATATAATAAAATGCATTTAGTTGAACAATTTGAGTTTCTACTCTAGTGGCAAAAAAAGCATTTTTTATACAGATATAATCAATATTTTATAATTATAATTGTGTTCTCTATTAGATACTTTTTCTAAAAATTTAATTTAAAAAGACTTGCGCGCGTACTTATTGCGCAAAACGTACAAAACGCGCAACTGATCTTACCGAAGCTTTCCCGAAACCTTCTGAAAGTTCTAGTGACGCGCCAAAGCTCGTAATTGTTGTTTGTTCCTGTACTATCAGTAGTTATCGCAGATATATTTACGTAAAAATAACTACCTAGTAATAAAATTTGAACAAAAAAATTAAAAATCATTGCAATGTAGCACTTTAAACTTCGCCGTTATTGTGAATTATTTTAGGAAAAAAGTAGTTTTAATAAAAAATTAATTTACCTATAAACAAATTAATTAATTTCGTTGTTACAAAAATGTGTGTTGAAAATATAATGTAGTAGTGAAGTAAGAAAAAAAGTTTTTAACCTTTAATGAGGTTTTAAGGAACGGTACGCGAAAGTACCCAGAAACATTTTATAAATGAGGTGGGTGAACATTATATATTAATTTGATGTTTGTTTAATGTTTATTTAGTTAATAATACTTGGGATTAACTATACGTAATTACTAACGTGTACATCAACATTAATCATAGGAAGTAATGGAAAAGATTAGCGTTATTAATTAAATTACAAAAACTCGCTCGAAAAATGAAGTACCTACTTTTAGTTTTACTTTCTATATTTATTTAATATGATGGAATACAAAGAAAAGATAGTAAAAGAAAGTACCAAATAATAGCTTTTGCGGTTATTAAAAGCTTGTAGAAGCTTAGAGTAGTAAAAAATTAATGAAACTCATCTCGCGACTCAAATTTATGTTTCATATCTTTTCTTGTCTTTTAACAGTAATTGCGCTATTTGTTAAAAAAAACAACAACTTTCCGCACTTCAACTCGAATTAAAGTTACCATTTGTACCTCGAAAGTGAAGAAAAACGACATTATGTAATAATTGTCGGAATAACAAAAATGTAATCTAAGATTGTGTTTTAGATTTTGGACACGAAAGTCGCGGCTGTGTAAACTCTCGCAATTATATTTAATAGGTTTAATTATTTAGTTTAGATTGAACAGCAAATTTACCACATTCCGGTTTCTATTATTATTCACAAAATTAATGTGAAAATTTATATACGGTTTTAGAGCAACAACACATTTAGGATCGTATGCAAGGATTTTGACACCTGAGCAGAAGCGAGGCAAGGATAAAAACATCATATTGCTATCAGTGCTTTACAACGCTGCCTCTCAAATAATATACTGTTGCTCTTGTGTTTTCACCCTTTAAAAAAGAAGTGACGGTAGTTTCGGGTTATAATTTTCCTTTTTTGTTTGGATCAGAAAATGCGGCGCATTCAAAAATTTCATCTGAAGAGGGCAGTTGTAAATAAAATTATTCCTAAACCTGCAATTCGCAGGAACGAATTGCCAGTAGTTTGTTATTTTTGAATTTACCCCCTTTTTGGATTTTCAACTTCAATACCTTCGCCCTGTGAAGAAAAAAAAGCAAAAATTAAAAAACTCTCGACAAATACTTTTTCGATTTTCAATCTTCTTACCAAGCTCACCCGACCTCTTCTGTCGGGCATGCAATTAATTAATGAGACCATGAGACGATAGATCGTTTGATGGGGAAAAGTTTTTAATAATCATTCAAATTGAAAACTTTTCTAAGTTAATAAGCTATGTATAAATTTAAGAAGTTACTCACTAAAAGGCCCTCGATTCGATTTTAAGACGAATTTTTCTTAATTTAACATCGCCTCTATATTTTTTGGTAGAAATAAAGTTAATGAAGTTAAATTACGTAAAAATTTAAAAATTCAGTTTTCACGAAACTAATCTCAACTTCTTTCAGTTTAATACTCTGATAATTTTTGCAGGAACTTGGAAATGTAAATTTACCACGAGCTTTCTAATTGCGCGTAAATTATTAAGTTTTAAATTAGGGATAGGGTTTACTCGTGTTATACTCTTTTAAATGTCAAATCGAAATTTGCTTATAATTAATTTGAAAATCAAAGGTGCGAATTGAAATTTTCTTCGTAAAAGGGGAAGTGAAATAACAGAGTTTAGCTTCGACGCTTTACAACTTCTTCTTTGTTTGGGCTCGAGGTGGTATAATACTTAATTATTAATTATTGCAACAATTTTTGCGCCGACTGGAGCGGAAATAAAATATATTATTAATATCGGGAGGGAATAATCGCAATGAAGTCGCCTACCTTAGATAATTATTAAAAACAATTTTTAACAATGTTCAATAGAAATTAAAACTTCTGGTTACGTCGCTCTCAATAATGCTTAATTTAGATATGACATTGTTGAGACTTTGTTAAGGCCGCGTTATAATATTAGGCGGTTGAAGCAAACTTCCTAACAAGGTATCGTACATTGTTCATTTAGCTAATAACCATAGAATGTTTAAAATATGTCTCTAGGAATTGGTCTTCGTAATTTGATAAGTGTCAACTTAAGAAAGTGAGGGCTTAAAAATAATGTCACGTCTCGCACATATTTCTAATTTAAAGTTCTTATTTCAAACACTGGTGGTTGTGCTTGCAGACGGACGGACAAACAAATTTTTTTAAACTTAATATTTTCGATATTAAAGCCTGGTAACCCTTAAATACAAATATGCGTGTAACAAATTTTTTTATTAAACAAGCTTTGCTCGACTGTGAAAAAGGGAGAAACAATTGAATTGAAACGAACCTATATTTCAATCGAATTTTCTCCGAATTACACGAAGAGAATTTTTTTTATTCTTTAGCGACTATTCTGCCAAAATTGAATTTTTGGTCTAATTTACAAGATAGTCTTTAAGTCTTTATAAAGTCGCAAAAGACGCAGAAACTTCTCTCCAAAACTTCCAATTGTATAACCACAATTTATATTTCAGTATTTTAAAATTCACCTTTTATAAATAATTCTTATTCAAATTTTAAAAAAGTATTTGAAAAGCTCCATCGAGATAATTTTTGTTTGAACATTCAAAGAAGCTTATGTTTTTTTATAATGTAAATTTTCCATTACATTGAAATATTTTTTTCTGTGCTTATTTTTAACTAACTTTGTACCGCTATTGTATTTAACGAAATGTTAAAAGGACGTCGAAAAGAATAAATTACATCAAAATTTCGTTGCATTATTATCATTTATCATTTCTATTATTTTCATTTACTATTTAATACTAAGGAGCCTTTGCTGGGTGCGTGAAGTTAGCACGGACATTTTGAGCACAAAAATTAAAATTGGTGTCATATTTTTGTGCTATTTTTGTGCTCTCCAATCCACCTATTTTTAATTTTTGTGCTCCTCTATTAACCCCGCAATTAAGGGTTATCGATGGCCGTGCTAACTTCACGCCAGCACGCCAATTTTTTGAGCACGAAAATTAAAAGTGGTGTCATATTTTTGTGCTATTTTTGTGCTCTCGAATCCACCTATTTTTAATTTTTGTGCTCCTCTATTAACTCCGCAATTAAGGGTTATCGATGGCCGTGCTAACTTCACGCCAACACGGCCATTTTTTGAGCACGAAAATTAAAAGTGGTGTCATATTTTTGTGCTCTCGAATCAACCTATTTTTAATTTTTGTGCTCCTCTATTAACCCCGCAATTAAGGGTTATCGATGGTCGTGCTAATTTCACGGCAGCACGGCCATTTTTTGAGCACGAAAATTAAAAGTGGTGTCATATTTTTGTGCTATTTTTGTGCTCTCGAATCCACCTATTTTTAATTTTTGTGCTCCTCTATTAACTCCGCAATTAAGAGTTATCGATAGCCGTGCTAACTTCACGCCAGCACGGCCATTTTTTGAGCACGAAAATTAAAAGTGGTGTCATATTTTTGTGCTATTTTTGTGCTCTCGAATCCACCTATTTTTAATTTTTGTGCTCCTCTATTAACCCCGCAATTAAGGGTTATCGATGGCCGTGCTAACTTCACGCCAGCACGCCAATTTTTTGAGCACGAAAATTAAAAGTGGTGTCATATTTTTGTGCTATTTTTGTGCTCTCGAATCCACCTATTTTTAATTTTTGTGCTCCTCTATTAACTCCGCAATTAAGGGTTATCGATGGCCGTGCTAACTTCACGCCAACACGGCCATTTTTTGAGCACGAAAATTAAAAGTGGTGTCATATTTTTGTGCTATTTTTGTGCTCTCGAATCAACCTATTTTTAATTTTTGTGCTCCTCTATTAACCCCGCAATTTAGGGTTATCGATGGTCGTGCTAACTTCACGCCAGCACGGCCATTTTTTGAGCACGAAAATTAAAAGTGGTGTCATATTTTTGTGCTATTTTTGTGCTCTCGAATCCACTTATTTTTAATTTTTGTGCTCCTCTATTAACTCCGCAATTAAGAGTTATCGATAGCCGTGCTAACTTCACGCCAGCACGGCCATTTTTTGAGCACGAAAATTAAAAGTGGTGTCATATTTTTGTGCTATTTTTGTGCTCTCGAATCCACCCATTTTTAATTTTTGTGCTCCTCTATTAACTCCGCAATTAAGAATTATCGATGGCCGTGCTAGCTTCACGCCAGCACGGCCATTTTTTGAGCACGAAAATTAAAAGTGGTGTCATATTTTTGTGCTATTTTTGTGCTCTCGTATCCACCTACTTTTAATTTTTGTGCTCTTTATTTTAATCCCAAAATACATTAGAGTAAGTTCGATAGATCATCAATAATCACGATATTTCACGATCTGATTCTTTAACTGCTTGTTAAAATCTTTTAAAAGAAAATATTTGTCCAAAACGGCTTAGTTTTCGAACTGAGTACTGTTAAGTCTTAAATGTTCACTAATAAACCCAAATTTTAGACCTCAGCGTCCATCCGGATCTTTGTCAAAAATCCAAAATTAACCGTTTTGGACAAATATTTTCTTTTAAAGAAATTATAACAAGCAGTTAAAGAATCAGATCGTAAAATATCGTGATTATTGATGATCTAATGTATTTTGGGGTTAAAATAAAGAGCACAAAAATTAAAAGTAGGTGGATACGAAAGCACAAAAATATGACACCACTTTTAATTTTTGTGCTCAAAATGGCCGTGCTAACTTCATGCACCTGCCTTTGCTTTAGTCATTGAAAATAAATAAATTTATTAATCAAGTAATGTTTCAGTCTAGCGATGGACGTTTGTAATTACATTGGGTGTATATTTTAAAATTTACTTCTTTTCAAACAAAAAATTGTGTATTGATGTAACTGGAAGTAAGCAATTTAATTAGAAAGTAAGCTGCCCTGATAGTTCCGCACAGAAAGCTTGTAATTTTACAAATAGTTTTATAAAATGAAATTTCCTAGGAAACCTTTTAGTAACCTTTATTTGGAAATTAATATTGCGCTACATAAAAGATTAAAAATCTGTACAACTCACGAGTTTTATAAAGTTTTCGGTTTTACTAATTGTGGCGGATGTGATTAAAACAACGAAAAAGTTAAAATAAAACACATGAAAAACCTACTAATGTGGCAAATTTGGATAATGTTAAAATAAAATGAATGGTTTACGATTAATGAAGCTCTTTAAATTGTTAGTCCGTTTAGTTTAGTTTAGAGAATTCCAAAGAGAGCAAGAATCCCAAAAGAAACAATAATCCCAAAAAGATCAAGTCTTAAAAAGGACCAGAGGCACTAAGCTAGCAAGAATTCCTAACAGAGCAAAAGAGTACTAAAGCTAAGGGTTACAAAGCCGGCAAGAACATCATACAAGGTGTCAATTTGAAAACTTCCCATCTCCAATATCTTTGCTTTAGTATAAAATATAAAAATTGGTCATCCAGTGATGACCCATACACTTATCTGACTTGCCTTTGGCACTATTACACAGTCGCGCACTATACTCTGCTTTTCACATAGAACACATTGTACAGTTAGACTATTTCGAATGGCTTAGATCTTTTCAGTCTTCTTCTGATGTTTCGGTTGTCCAGTAGTTGAATTGCCTCGATGTTGACATGACGATGAAGTCTATCTTTGTGTTTTCTGGCGAACCTCTTAATTTCTGAAGCCACGTCTGGAATTCGTAGATCGCGGTGGAGGTCTCTATTCCTAATGTACCACGGAGCATTAACATATTACGTAGCACTTTATTTTGAAAAACTTGAATTTTGTTGATGTTGCTATTTTTGGCACATCCCCAAAGTTGGATGCCATATAGCCAATTTGGTTTGAGTATTTGATTGTAGATAATGATTTTATTGTTTGTCGACAACTTGGAGTTACGTCCTAAAAGCCAATATAATTGTCGGTATTTAATTCGAAGTTCCGTTATTTTCTTTTTACATGTTCTCGCCAGCGTAGTTTTGCATCTAGGGTCATTCCAAGGTATTTGGCAGTGTTCTCGTAGGGAATTACAGTACCATTTAAATTAATTGAAGAGATGTTTTTGAGTCCTTTGTTGGTAAAGTTTACATGGACTGACTTTAACTCGTTAAGTTTCATTTTCCACTTCGTTGTCCATTGGTGGATTTGGTCGCAAGTTCCTTGGAGTTTATCGGTAGCTTCGCTTAAAATTGAACCAGACGCCATTAATGCTGTGTCGTCAGCAAATGTCGCAACAGTCACTTTTCCCGATTGAGGTAGATCGCTAGTATATAACAGGTAAAGGATGGGACCCAAGACACTCCCCTGAGGTACACCAGCTCTAACTTCCTTTAACTCTGAATATTCCTCTTCTTGCTTGACACGAAAAAGTCTGTCTGTTAGATAACTTGTTAATATGTCTACGTACTGTTTCGGTAGCATTCATTTTAATTTATCCCTCGTGCCAAACTGTATCGAAGGCCTGGGCCACGTCCAAAAATATCGCTGAACATATTCTTTTTTCTTCTAACGCCTTTTCGATGACATCTGCTATTCTATGAACTTGTGAACTTGTTCGATTGTCGAGTGTTTTTGTGTTTTGACAAAAAAAAACATTTTTAATATCATTAAAACTCCTCAAATTAGTATATCGTTGTAGAGGCAATTGAACAAGCTTTCAGAAAATGTGTCACTCGACTCCTCTTCCTATTTAAGATATAGGGGGACTTGAGAATCGATTTAGGGAAAACGCAAATACTTGATTAAAGTGTCCCCATCAGTAATAAAATTTACGGGTCTTGCGGGATTTCGTTATTTTATACCAAGACGAAGTTATTGGAGGAGGGAAGTTTTCAAATTACCACCCTGTATATGACTATATGACCAGTGATAATAAACTTTTTGTTTATTTTTAACATTTTCCATTTGCAAAGTGTCAAAAATATACAAATGTCTAGAGTCGCCGGTCATTTATGTTGTTCTTAAATTCGCTTTCATCCCATCATCGTAAATCCCTTTTTGCAACCTCGCATAAGACAGACGCGACATCTCGTCCTGCCTGCTCTATCTAAACAGGCACTTAACAGCTAGTATGCAAAGTTTTTGGGGTTTGCCTACAGAACCCGTCCAAATGACAAATTTCAATTTTTTGAGAACAATGCAAGAGAGTAACTGAACATTTTGAAAAAACTTTTAGTAATCGTTATAAAGTCATTTGTTATAAGTGCGTATAGTGAGTATTCATAAAGTCAAACTGGACGTGTTTAATAAAAATAAACGGTGCTTCATTTTCACAGTTTGCTGCTAACGACTCGTCATGAAAATTCTTTTATGAATAACTTCTAAAAAAATTGGTACTAACACTTGAATTCATTTTGACTTTATTTAAAGTTAAAGTCCGACGTTTGTAGGTCAAAGATGAGAAAGTTGCCGCTAATAACTAATAACTGCTATAGTCAAGTTGACTAAACATTCTTAAGCTACGATATTATTTTGATCGCACTGTATAAAATTACAAAAAAGTTTTGCATACCCCATTCCAACGAGGTAAGCATTTACGACATAGTACTCGTACTATACAAAAGTTTGTAAACTTTCATGAATTAAGGATGGCATTTTGTCAACAAGAAATGAACTTTTTCGTTAGACAGTGATGGAAATAGTTGTACCCACCGTAAAATGCTGCCACCTATGTTTCGTGGTGGTATTTTTAAGTTCTAATACTGATAAGATATTATATGCGTGAAATTGACGCGCGCAAATAATAATTGTAGGTTGAAACGTTGGAATCCAAGTTACCAGTTTCGGCAGTCTCAAAAGTTAAGAACATATAAATTAAAATCAAATTTTTTTTTTCTTAAAAAAAGATTAAATTTGTGAATTGTTATTCCTTAGAGTAACAGAAACTATTATAAAAAAAGTTTTCATTTTAATCGTGGAAGAAACTACCGTTAAATCGAACAAAGAACCCCACAAAATTGGTTTTTGACTATTATTTTGGAAAGGGTGCACCAGAAGCCCAAAATACCTCAGTATAAAAAAATAGTATATAAAATTTACAATAAGAAAGATTATATGAATTTTTTTCTGTTCGAGTCAGTTTCTGAGTTATACACTATCTGAGTGAAGAGTGAATTAAGACGTGAGACCCCTTCTCTTATTATCTTGCTTATATCGAAGAATAGGGTAGATTTTAGATAAAAATGTATATAACTGAAATTGTAGAAGGGAAACTTCTTTAATAACCTTGTAAGCTGGAAAATCGGTAGCTGAAATTGAGGGAATGGGAATAATATTGGCGGACGGGTTATCATCCACTAGCTAATTATAATTATAAAAATGCAATTAGTGGCCTTTGGGAAAAATGCTAACGCAGGAAAAATGCGCTGTTAAAAGGACATTCGAATGGTGTAAGTCTCGTCGTGATCGGGGAAAATTTGGGGACGCAAAAGAAATAAAAATCAAATTCCTGACCATTAATTAATAAAATTAATTAGGGATCATCAGGGGATGTCAATAGAAGATTAGGGGAGTAAAATAAATGGGGGGCAAAGTTTAGAATTTAATTTTTAGACAAAATTAATTCCAAAGTTTTGAAATTATAAAGTTTTGTATAGGAAGGTGGGACGTTAAAATGATTGACCTCGTGCGCCTTCAACGAATGTACATTAGATAATAATCAGGTGTCGGTCTAATTTAGTAATTGTTAATTTTCTTTACAAATTAACAACGGGGAAAATGAACAAGGGAGAAATATTGAGTCGTGGTTTAGGGGTAGTGAGTTGACAACCAAAACGGATGCGGATTTGGACCAGCTCAGAGCCAGAATCTTGAGATTCATATCACTCTGAGCTGTATAAGAAATCCACATCGTTACAACCTCTCAAATTAAGTTTATTTATTACAACAATTTAACTCTCTCTCCCACTCATACGCATGGTATATGACGTTTCACTCAGAAAGTATGACTGTGGAACAGAAAAAAAATTCATATAATCATTCTAATTGGAAATTGATATACTTACTATTTTTTCATACTGATGTATTTTTGGCTTCTGATGCACCCTTTCTAAAATAATTTTGAAACCAATTTTGGGGGGTTTCACCTACAAATCAAAATTATTGTTTTCCCCTAAACTTTAAATCCAGCTCTTGTTATATTCTGACGCTAGGTCTATTATACATATTATGTCTATAATAAACTATAACCTTTGTGTATAATATACTATTTTTTAATAATCAAAGTTACTGTCTTTTGGAAAAAAGCTCGAATCAAGGGAGGTACAAAAACTCGCTCGAGCGAAATAAAGGTTTTTGAGCACCAACTCTCACAAGAAATTAGAAATACACCTACCCCTTTACCAGCCTTTACTATAGAATATAAATATACTCTTGTATCGGGTAGAAAAATCGCTTTAGCAATTTTTTTAACCTCTTCATCAATATTTTATATTTTACCATAACGAAAAAATGTAATAAATTAATAAAGTCTATTATTATTATAAAATTAAACTTTTATTTATCGATAAAAAATTGATCTCTCGTTACCGCTGATAAAACTTTGTAATTTCTAATTTGAAATGTAATTATAAAAATATTAAAATGTGTAAACAAATTAATACTGTTATATTATTCACTATAAAGTAAACAAATTAGGTAAGAAAAAGTACAAAAATAAGAGAAAATTGCATTCACAGCAACGAACGAAATAGGACGGCAAAATACACCGAATAAATAGTTTGAACAATAACAATACGAAGTAATCGCGTTATCAAAATAGATTAGGTGTACGTACACCACCTGCGTAAGCTCGCTTCTCCAATAAGTATTGTTACAGTGACGTCACTCACGTCCACGATGCTCACGTCTTAAAACAGCGACAGCTATGACCAAATGGCTACATTAAAATTTACATATTTGTGTGAACTTATTCCCAATTTCAGAAGGTACCTGTACTCATAATAGAAATATGAAAATGTATAAGCGTTTTACTGGAGCGGTTGGCTCAGGTTCATTATGTTAATAATTCTTCAAAACTAGGTTTTAAAGTGAAGATAAATGTATGTAGTACGATATGTATATCTCAGAATTTTCATTTTTTATTTAAAAATGGCCCAAAAGTGGGTAAATAAAAGCAAGCAATTTTCCTCACTTTCAGTAAGCCTTATCTCTATTAAATATCAACATTTCAGCAACAAAATTTAGCTTACATTGTAGCCCAATCTTTCTACTTTATTTTTTATCTACATAATTTTTTTGTAACTTCAATAGGTTTTGCTGCTCAACCGCTCCAGTAAAGCACTATTTGCATGATTTCTAACATGGGCAAAATCGCAACCTTAAGCAAGAAAACAACGTTTACATCGAAAACGAATAATTAATTTACGCGCCAATCAGTCTCATTTAAATTGTCGCTCATCAGTTTGTTAAAAAGAGGGATGTTAACCCGTCAGGTCTGCTATTGTATAATATAATCTCATAATTTCCCGAAACGTACAATTTTTAATGATGCCCAATATTTTGCAACTTTATTACGAGCTAGTTAAATTTATTTGTCCTGTGTTCTCTATCTACTTTACACAAAATTTAAGTATTTAAAGTGAGATCATTTCACGTTTTTCTAATAAAATAATAAATTTTGTGGCCTACTAAAATTCTAAACATAACAAAAGTATCACTTTAAAACTGAAATTTGCTAAAAGCGCTGTGGCGCTGTGAATATTTACGGCAGATAAAATATTATCTCGCCGAGTTATCGTAAAGATTTACCTCGGTGAATTTTATTCTCTCTCAAGATCCTTAAAATACTTTACCATTCATCAGAAGGGTAGAATTTCAGCAATGTTTAATAGCCAGTAAAATTCCTTTAGCCATGGTCAAGAGAAAAGATCTAACCCCGGGGTTATATTCGTTTTAAATAATAAATTTTTTTCGTTATCTATTTACATTTTTCTTCCAGTTGCACTCCTTTTATTTACGTTGCGCTTTTACAACTCAAAAACATCGTTAAATACATTTAATCAAGTCTAAAAAACAACAATGGTAACTTGCAGGAATATTTGATTAAATAATGTAAATTTCCTAAAGCGAAGCGTTAGTTCATAAATTAAATCGTATTAAAATAAAAAAGGTAATCTCGACGAAACTATGAAATAGAATCATTAACATGCATTCGAATGAACAACTTCTTGGTAACTTTTCACAATAGTCTTTTTAGGTAGGTACAATGTAACGCTTTTAGGGCAATTAAGACATCGTTTTGATTATGCTCTTAATGACTTTAATTATTGTACAATTTCGATTGAATAGTAAGTTTCCTGTAATATTTTACGAACTATTAATAAATATTACAAACCCTTCTTAAAAGGGTCAAGTCTTAAAATCTTGATGATTATTTAATCATTCTCTTAAGAAGCGTTTAAAGTGGAAATCGTTTAATCTATGTATAGGTAAGTTTTCTCTCGAGATTTCTTGCAGATGTACCTTACGGTGTACTGTGATGTATAATAAATTAGTCGTAATTAATTCTACCCCATGGATAATATTACCATATTTTATAGATGACACATTTAGAAAAGAAACAAAGTTCTCGAACTGCATTATTGAAATACTCAATTATTGTTAATTTAATTCTCTGTGCGAGAGCTTTAATTCTTTGTTTTCGAATTTCTTAATTAACTATTAATCGACTCTGCATTAATTTTTAAATCGCGATTCATTGTTTCCAGTTGTCAAAGGCACGAGCTATTAAATCGATTACTCCTGAAACCATTTCCCGTTTTGGGGGGAAATGTGTGCATCAATAATGAATTATAATACCACGCATTACATGTAGCTTTAAATGCCACGAAATAATTAATTTAATGTTTTTGTGAAAACCAATTAGAAGAGCCATGTTTAGTTTTATATACTAGTAAAGTCCTATGTCTCAGATTTTAGTCAATAATGCAGTTTAAATTTTTAGGTGAAAAAATTAACTGCGAAACTGCTTCAAATAAAAATATATAAAACAATTCGCTATTACAAAAAAGCATCCAATGATAGGACGAAGTATCTGGCCAAAAAGTTCGATTTAACTTCACCACAAAATATTAAATTTCTTATCAGTCACAACTCGGTTTGTAAAATATAAGACAATTAGAGAGGTCTAATAAACAAGAAACTTACCACTTATTTCGGCGATCGAGATAACACTCGCTGCAAATGATGAGAATTAAGGATACAGGAGTCAGCAAAGCACTAAAATTGAGAGGTCAATTTTATCAAGATTATTCGATTGAGTTCTGCATTCGAATTGAAAATTATAAACTTTAATGGGGAGAGGCCCATAATGTTTCCATCGCTCGTGTGCAAACTGCTACATAATTACATAAACTAAAAAGAAAGTTTTGGTATAACCATCTCATTTTAGATACCTTTTGCTCCAACTTTTTTCGTTTTGCCACGTTCAATCCATCGACTCGATTTTCCGAAACAAAATGTGAAGACAAAAATATCAGCTTGAAGAAGACCCAGTAGGCACGTATCAAAACGTGTCGCATTGTTAGGATGTTAGGGTCGATCAACACTATCGATACACCCTTGATACGCTCTCGGTCCGATAAAATATTCTTATACAAAAAACAATCGCTTTCGCTCCGATTTCTATCCAATAACGCCTGCACCGGTGGTATCGTAGTGAGAGTGGAGCGAGAGCGATAGTGTGACCCTGTGACCACCTTTACTATACCGCTTCACTCCGTTATCGCTCAGTTGTGTGCTACACAACAAGCAAATATTATCGAGTATAGTATCGAGAGCGTATCGAAAGTGGCACTTTAGCGTGAACATGAGGAAATTGATCGAACCGAGAGGGTATCGAGAGTACTGCTATGGTGCGAGGTCGGTTCTTATTCAATCAAAAATTTGGAAATATAAACTTAACAGAAAATTTTATAAATTTATAGGAAAGTTAGAACAGTGGTACAATCACATACTAAAACTTAAATTTTTGGCAGCAGTTCACCTCTTAATTCAATTGGATTTTTTTGCCTTGTCATTAGTTAATCACGGTTAACGATTAATGAAGACGTCTTTTGTGCAATATTTGTCACAAAATTAATAATTTATAAGTTATAATAAATTCATCAACTCATTAGCACGCTACAAATTTCGAAATAAAACTGTTTGACTGCCACAAGGTGCAACGTTACAGATAACACCGTAGTTATATCAACAGCTGCGTTGTTGTAGTTTTCATTTTACTCATTTCAACTTTTTACTGCATAATTTTAGAAAAATTATATTAAATCGTTAGTTTATGAAGGCCAAATTCTTCAATCAGATGTCACCTGACATGCTTTGGTGATACACAATTCTGTTATGGCTTAGCTTTTAGTAGAAAAAAGAAGAAAAAGAAAACATGATATATTTAAAAGTCTCAAGAATTCAAAATGTACCACTGATTCTATACAAAGTAGCCGAAAGTCAAAAATCCAGGAAAGAAATTGATTTCAGTCTTGAAGTAAAACATATTGTTTTTAGGAATAATAATAATTAGTATACTTATTCAAAAATTCTAAAAGAAGTGTACACCCCAGTACAACCAATCGACCCAAACGTATTAAAAAATACTTGTAGGTATTGCCGCGGATATCACCTACCTTTAGATTTTAAAATTATAACTCTAAATAAATTATATGTATAATGAATTGAAAATGAACGTAACAAATTCGTACAGGCCAAGTTTTCCAAAAACGCATTGAACTTGGTTTTTAAAGCATTTAGAAACACTTTTCGAACGTGTACATAGTAGTCAAAGAGAAGGGCTGACGCGTGTATGTAGGGCTGAGGGACACACCGACACACTGAACATTTTATTTGATTTAACGTAAAGAGGAATGTTTAATGCACCTAATTTATCATTTTCCATTTTTTAATCCATAAAAAGGTCAAACATTTAATTTATTTTTTTAACTTCTTTATTTCTAAAATTCCAATTATAACGCTTAGCCAAGTTTTCTTGACGTTTTCGTAAATTTATGAGTCCAGGGTTCTTAATACATGAAATAAACTTATCTAAGTTTTCCAGATTAACGGTTTCTTGGAGGTTTTGGGAAGGTTGTGGTTTTTCCTTGCAAGAGTGTATTTTTTGCAGGTGATGAGATGTTCCACTGATATTACCGTGCTGCAGGTTTCACACTGAGGCTTTTGCAGTCAACAGGTGACGATTGTAAAGCGATTGTATGCCCAATTCTGAGTCTTCGAATAACTACCTCCTCTCTCATCGTCAGATACTTAATTGATGATGATGTTAGCAACGATGTGATTGAATAAAGTTTGGTCATTGCATATTCCGGTGACGATTCCATTTCAGTTGAAGTTCGGTGAAGTGTTCAAGTCGTAGGTATAGTGAAGATAAAACAAATCAGATATAGTATTCATTGCAGCAGCCTCTACCGACCAGCTCATTTCCCTCAATAATGCAATGGGAAGGAACCCAGATAACAGCTACAACAGATCGCGAACTTTTTGTTAAGTTGGTTACCTCATCCTGGATTTGTTGAATTTGTTTGATTGTTTTTGTGTAATACTTTACTATCGACTATTGTTTCCAATTAAATATAAAAAAATTAATGTACTTCAATATCTCAACCACGGTTGTGTCAAGTAAAGTTAGAGTTGGAGAATACGTGTCTGTGTATAAACTTTTTTCAACTAAAATTCGTCGGTAAAGTTTGAGACTTTTAACCTTTTATAAAGACACCCTGTACAAGAAACTTACACTTTTCTCGTGTGTATTTTTAGTTTCAAGTCTCAAGTCACCATCATTTCACGATTTATTTGAAATATAATGGATCATTTTTTAGCTGTGGTAAACTCTCTACCATCGTAATACCTGATGTTATTGCTGCTTTTCTTTATTCTAGTCTTGACAGTTTAAATTAAAAAATTGGCAACTAGCTGAAACGGTTTTAAGCCCAATAAGCACTTAAGTGTCATATTTTTATATTTATTACTTAATTTTAGAAAAGTGCCGTGAAGCTACTGATATTTAACTTAAATGTTATTAAAACTATAAACTATGATTGTTGACACCATTTATAATTATTGGACTTTTCATTTTGTTTTGTTTGCTTTCTTATTGTGCTAGATGGCGCTGTAGTGACGAAATTTTAATTTTATTTAAAGTGATAAAGAATTTGCAGGTGCAACGTGCAACAAGACGATATTATTAGTAATCGCAATGCAAATGTCGTGACCGTTTTGAATCAAGACTTAAAATTTTTATAAATAATTTAAATAGTAGTTTGTTAATGTAATAATTATTTTTAATCGCGAAAATTCTATTTCTGACCCTTTTCTTGTATCTTGACCATTTCTTCAAATTATTATAGTATATTAAAAAACATGTGTCACAAGGTAGCTTTTTGACGCACGAAGGAAAAGTTTGCAAACCGACTGCAAGGAGGTCTGCAATTTACTGACTTCGGCAAAAAGCCCTTGCGACTCGAGCTTTTTATACTATTTTTTGCTAAATGTATTTTAAAACTTTTCTAGGGAATTTTTTTGGTTACCTATTTATGTTGACATTACTGACATTTATATGACGTATTGAATTCAAAATTGTTTTTCGTAAATTAGTTAAACTTTAGTTCTCATTTCATCTTATTATAATCGTTTATTATAAAGTTTAGTTATGAGCGGCACTCCACCGAATATTCGACAATTAGCGAACAAAGCTATTAATAAATTAATGCCAGAAAAATCGCGCGGTAAATATGAAAATCAATTTAAAATATTTAACGATTGGTGCGAACAAAATAATGTTACTTCGGTGACAGAAAATGTTGTGTAAGCTTATTTCGACCATATGAGCACATCAAAGAAGTCTTCAACAATGTGGTAGTGGTTGATGTAAACTTATCTTTCTCACAAAATCTAAATTTTAGGTTATGTATAAATTGTAAGCATGACAATTTAAAAAGAAGTTTTCGTGTGATTAAGGGTAAGTTTTGATTGATTATTTTTTTCTTTAATATTAATGTTTATATAAACTCGTAACTAAGCGTTATTAAATTCTATTACTTATACCATACCAATATACCTATAAAAAATACACAGTACATTTTTCAATGCAACTAACATGGTTAAAATTACCAAAACACATCAAGCACATGTTACTAGATAGTACTACTATTCTAGATTATTCAGTTGCCCAATGATTACTACATTCCAATTTCCAATTTGTTTCAATTTCAAATACTGCAATGGATTCTTCCAGCTTGACATTTTATTATTTATTTGACTCATTGCAACAATTGACAAAAGTGCGGGGTGGGACAAAGTATAACTAGCGTTCTTTGCAGAACCGTCCGATTGAATTTCAAACATTCTTTTTGGTATTATTTAATTTGTACAAAATTATTTGTTATTCTAGTACCTCCTGAAATTATTGATTGATATTTCAAAAGTTGTGGGAGTGATTTGATTTATACCCGTTACAAATCACGAGAGAGTCGAGTGTAACAGTTCTCAAGCACTCGGCAGACCTATTACTATTGAATAAACACAGACTTGTCAGTATTATTATTATTTTCGAAGTTAAATTTACTTTACAAATTTACCTTGTTCAAGTATACTTGTCAGTATTATAGTATATACTTGAACACAATAGGTCAACCTTTCAACTGACAGAATTGTACAAATAATATCTTAACGTTGAATTTTGTTTCTCTCCCTTATTGTTTGAATTATTATATTATCTTAGCACACAATTTTCTTCATAATATGCATACTTTAACATAATTTAAATAACCCTCTTGAGTTTGTATTACGATTTTCCTTTTATTGTACATACATTTTAACATTTTATACAAACATATCTTATAGAAGAATTCATCCTACTTCCCCTAATAAATTATATTAAATCGCCTTACTTTTCTTTAATAGTCGGCCGTATCTGTTGGTATAATTTCTCTATCTGAAACGCAAATTAAAGGTTGTGTTCTCCCCAACTTTACCGATATATCATAAAGCTTTGATTTATAAGGAGACCATTAGCAGCTTTTAATGATCGTATTTCAACTTAATAATTGATACAATTTAAACTTTTTATACACATTCTTTTTACTACTCACAATTTTTTGTTAACGTAATTCATTCAATGTGACCGAAACCATAATCCAGAGTCTCTTTACTTGTTAGTTTAGGTAGGACTAAATATTATTCGGGATTTGTTTGATTTACTTACTAACCTGAGCATTTGAATGCGCGACATTAAGTTTGTATCGCGTTTATGAGGACGCCTAGTGTTTATTATCGCAGAAATTTACCGTTGAAATACTATACAGGGTGTCAACTGTAACTTGGCCAAGAATGCCAGGGTAGGTAGAGGACCGATAGGCAAGTATTTTAAGGATAGAAACCCATGTCCGGAAATGCACTCGTACGGAGTACGGCCGTTTTTAACTTTACGTTTTATCGTCCGATATGCAGGCAGCATGTCGTGTGTCTAACAATTGTTTGCCTGGCAACTCATCGTTGCCTAGGAAATACATTGAATGTTAGCTCAGAGACATTGTGTCAATAAAACGTGTGCTGAACAATGAACAGGTTAACCTTTCAGGAGCTCGCCGACGTGCATCTGGCGTATGGGGCTATTAACTGCAACGCACTTAGAGCACAGCGCCACAGATACACCTGAGCGACAACAATGTATTTCTTAGGCAAAGATAGGTTGCCAGGCAGACAATTATTTTAAAACACGACATGTAGCGTGTACATCGGGTGCAAAACCAAAAGTTAAAAACGGCCGTAGCTCCATACGGGTGCATTTCCGGACATGCCTTACCCTGGCATTCTTGGCCAAGTTACAGTTGACACCCTGTATTTAGATTACAGAACTTGTGAATTGCGTATTAGTACAAAACTTCTATAGGAAGTTAAAGTTTGACCACCGGACCACCCATCACCTTAAATTCATTTATTGTTCGGTATTGATATTGTGTGCTGCTAAACAGAATCTTAAAGTTAGAAAAAATGTCTCCCAGCTTCGTCTGTTTTTTCGACGTATTTTTTTAATGCACCTCGTATTACGTATAAAATCTTTCAACTAATCCTTTCGTAATAAACTTAATAAACTGCCTTCGTTGACAAGGCAATTTGTTTGATTTGTGTTTACAACGTCGAGAATTATCAAAAATCTTTATCGATTATATATTATCTTGAAGAATCTTAAGAAAAAAGCATTGCATGTCGTTGATTTTTTGAGAATGTATATATATAAAGGTTGTCATGTTTCAGTAGGCTTGTTAGTTCCATTAAAGACAATGTCATTTACAAGCTAAGCGCTTTATGTATCCCTTTGTCAAAGACATATATTTATATAGAACTTTATTTTCTTAGTTTCGAGGTTTAATATTCTCTCTTCTTTATAGTGAGTGTATTTATAGTTAGCACACACCACGTTGGTTATGATGCTTCTACTTTGTTCTTTGGTAATGTTTATTTTATGTATTTTTAATTGCCCTATTTATCCCTTTGATATACATTTCTGCCTCGGATACAATCAAATTAACATGAATACAGTTTATGTACGGTTAGTTTAAATATTTTTAAACGCCAAACCTAAGCTCCTTTATTTATTATTCAATTTTCGAAGTTTAATATCTAAGAATATTGACATATTTAAAATTACATTTTGGTGTGGAACTGTAAAATCATTAACAAGTACATTGCATGACTTCTAGATTTGGTTTTTCCAATACTGGTGAAATGTGTCCCTTCTTTTCAGAGTTCCGGTGTACATTAGATCCTGCTTAACAAGCGAGCAATTATAAAACCATTAGAGAAAATTAAAAGTGCACTTAAATAGACATAATATATTTTCAGCTACGAAAAGTTTTCATGCTTTCTCTTTAATTTCCTTGATCAGATTTATTATATCCATGCCCAAAGAAAACAGCAAATTTGTTAGATACGTTAATTAAGAGAACAAAGGCCTGTTTACCTTTGAGTTTAGTTTCAAATATTATTTTAACCCCTTTTCGAAGCTTCGAGGGCCCAAAGGTTGCCAATGTTTATACAGACACGATCTAGGAATACGCGTTTAAAGATATTTTTTTTAGAAAAGTTTTATATAGAAACTAATGCTTTTTAGCTTCACGAGAAATCTTGGTCTTGTCTTGTAAATAAAACCCAAGACAGAGGTCAACAGTTGCTTTTCTTTTTTCAAGAGTAGGTAAGTAAATTTCCTTATTCAAGGAAAAGATGATTTAAATTACATTTGTATTGAAATTACATCAGAAAAACTAACAAACAAAGTGGTCGTACAAAAAGAAAACTAAAGAAAACTTTGAAAGCTAATAAAATTTCCATAGAGCTTTATTTTTCAATTCAAATATAGAGTATTCTACAATCCTATCATAATAATTATTATTAAGAAATAAGTATTCAGGGACAAATAATTAGAATGTTAAATAAAACTGAACAAGATTCTTGTAAGAGGATGACAACATTATAATCATCTATTCATTAAGCTGGTAGGTATCACTACTACGTCAGATGTCAAACTTCGGTATTTAAGGTGAACGTGGAAATTAATAACTATCAGCTTGTAATTCCATTATGCGCAAAGAGGTGATACACACTATGTCTGTCTGAACCTGCTAGTTCAAGAAAATCAGGTGTAGGTAGAATAACGAATAATTTTTGTATGCAAAAATGGGCATACACGCGATAAGGTTTGCCCTCGAGCCTAATTGAGAACCTGGAGGGTCGCGAGTAAGCGCGTTAGTGTGTACATTGGACTGAATAACTTTTCAGGCCTCAGGCGCGGACCGTTCAAATCCGATTGCTCTTAATTTTTTGGGCACGCTCGCAGGCAGGCTTCATCATGTGTACGCTTCCACGTGCCAACCCGTCAGTTCAGTTGTGTTTTTTTGTTAAATTCTTGAATCTTGAAAAATTGAGGTTTGTTTCATTCAACAAGAATATTTTGAATTGTACTCTGAAAATACCTTCGAACAGAGAAAAATGAATTATGAGAGAGTTTATAGAGTTATAGAAAGATAATTCTTGTCGGTGGAAAGTCAGGAATACATAAATAAACATAAAAAGGATGATGCCTTATCAGTTATTTTTCTAAAATTAGAAGAACTAAGCCCAGAAGTCAGAAAATTATATACGAAATGTCCCTAGCAATACGCTGAATAGTAGTAAAGAATCGCGCTAGTTAGAATCTTTTAGTTTACGCAAAGTTTTCTTAGATTTACAAACAAGAACTTTTAATCGATCGTTTTCACATTAATTGATCTACTCCGTTACTAAATGAAGACAAAAAAATTATACCCTTCTTACCTGATTATGATTAACCTGGTGGTGGATGGTGCTCCAGCTCTAGGGAGTGAGAATTTTTTGTATCAAAATTAGGGTTGGTATAAATTTCTTTTACTAATCTCATGTTTGCGTGCTAAATTAAAAAAAAAACGTTTAAAAAGGTATGTAATTTAAAAACAATATTTACGTAGAGGTACTTTATTTGCAGCATTGCCTTACAGAATAAGTTAAAATTAGTTTTATAGTAAAATTGAAATATGTAGGTATACAATTTTGCAATATCTCAATAAAATAAAGATCTGATAAATAATTTGTCGATACAGTTAGTTAGCTACATTAGGTAATTTTCAAATTTATTTAAAACCAAGAGGTGCTACCAAACACTTAGCCCACCTTGTTTTATGTATCCCAATTAACTGTATAAGAAAGTAACAAAGGAGTGAAAGATCAAGTTCGTAACGTTAATTGCTAATTGATGTTTGAAAACGTTACGTAATCTGATCGATTAATTAGGGATACTGCAAATGCTAACTGTTTAAGTTCTGGCTTTTTTTACTACACCACATTTCGCGAAAGTGGTGTTAGGTAAAATAAACAAACAGGAAAGGCGCATGTTACTATTATTACGGATGGAGGTGTGATGGTATAACTAAATTAGAAGACAAGAGCTTCTCAGGTTCATGATTCATGAATACATCTTATATACGACGCCATCTCTTGGAAGGCATTGGCAAACAACTAAGAGTAAGGTTTCCTAAAATTTCCCACTCAAACTCGAAGATGTTTTGACGATTAAAAAATTTTTAACTACGTGTGCGGAGGGACGTTGCCTACGGTTAGATTAAATTGCGTGATAAATATCTAAAGCAGTATTTATAGGAAATATATGCTTTTTCAATGATTAACTTAATTAACTTGGTATGGCTATCTCTACTACCAATCAATACCGATTCGTACTAATGAAACTGTATCTATTACCAAAAAACTACAATATAAAATCGTTAGGTAACATGGTAAATAAAAAATTTCTAACTAACCCAATTTATAAAAAAGGTTTAGAATTTCAGAAGATATTTTTTACTAAAGTGCAGCGCTCAGAAATAAACATGAGCCCCGCAAAATATGTGAACTATTAAAAACTTGTAGTAGGAAACCATTTATCCAATCACAACAAGAAACGGTTCAAGGGTACAGGCGATAACAAAAGAATCCGTTTGTACCAAGAGAACTAACGCGCCACCTGCCACGCCTCTCCAGAGCTCATGTTTGATTCTGTTAGCTGTACCTACAATAATCTCCTATTTCTAAACTTGAGGTTTGAAAAAGTTATCTTTGAAATAAAATGTAATTTTTCCAAATAATAGGATGAGCAAAATTCGATGGTTCTTATGGAGAAATCAATAACTAGAAGAGATATGGAACAATGGAGGGCGCATCCTCGATCTCTTTTTTTTGGAAGAACTCAATGGCAAAAAGCGGAATTCGTGATCTTCTTTTGTTTTGGAGCTATATACAAAAATCTGAATTTTTAATTTTTGTGTTGTTTTTTTTGAAATTGAAACAATAGTTGGATATTACATACTTGAATAGAATTTTTTATGCTATTTTTAATGATATATGGGGTTCATTATTTCAGTTTCATCCCACTTTTTTAAAAATGTTAAATAAAAATAACGAAAAAAAATTACCATACAAAAATTAAAAAAACATTACACATATTATATCATTTCAAAGGGGATAAAAACGATATTTAAATACAGGGTGTTGCATGACGTACTGTACGAACTTAAGGGCCATTTTTCTGAGGCCAATATAATTCGATTTAACCAACTTACCCTATATACCAAAATGGTTCCTAAGCCCGTGAGGGTGCTTCAAAGTTGAAGAAAATTTTGTCTTTTTCTTTAATAACTCAAAAATGCTTAGTTTCATTTTGATCAAATTTGGTATGTGGGGTCATGTTAAAAGCTAAGTGTACGAAGTACAAATAAGTACTCGAACTCGACTGCAGTAGCGTATTATTGAAGAATGTCAGCAAATAAAGAATATTCCGGAGGTACTAAATGCAGCTACTCGGTCCATTCTTGATCGTACTACAAAGTGTATCAATGCTGAAGGTGGTCATTTTAAACACTTAAGATAGTTTTTATTTCTTAAAATTTTGTAAGGGAGAAAGCATACATAGCATAAATGTATTATCGCAATTTTAGCCTCTAAGATTGAAATATTGAAACCATAATTATTACATTTAGAGACACAAAACGAGTTTTTTACAAGAGCCATAAAATGTTTAAAAATTAATAAGGCTTTTATTTAAAAACAAATTTAAAGAGCTGAAACTACCCCAAAAAAGTTATAATCAAATTTATCGAACAGTGAGGGTAGTTTTCACCCTTAAGGAATTTTAGTTGATGTTTTGTAAACTTCAAAAAGTAACACTTCAATTAAAATGTTCACATACCAAATTTGATCAAAATCAAACTAAGCATTTTTGAGTTATTAAAGAAAAAGACAAAATTTTCTTTAACTTTGAAGCACCCTCACGGGCTTAGGAACCATTTTGGTATATAGGGTAAGTTGGTTAAATCGACTTATTTTGACCTCGGAAAAATGCCCCTTAAGTTTGTACAGTACGTCATGCAACACCCTTATACTATATGTTACATCAAACTATGGTTCTTATTTAAAAAAATACAACGTTGTGCCATACACCGAAAACTAACGAAGATATTTAAAATTCCTTTGTCTCATTTTATTGTCCTTAAAAAAGTGCCTGAATAACGTGCTTATATTTTTTCAATTCACATGCATTGAAACAACGAGTTTTTATCTCTGTTTTGTCAGAAACAAGACAATTTCAGACCAATGCGTTGTTTCTCCCCGGCACATTCATTTATGTATTATTTATGTCTTTATTTGACGTCTGTCAGAATCTGACAGCTGACGTCAAATCGTTGTCAAAATAAAATGAGTACTCCAAAACTCGTTGCATCGGATGTGATATGAAAAATAATGTGTGTGGCACGGGATGAAACAAAGACGATTTCAGACCAGGGCGAAGACAGCCCTCGCTTCGCTCGGGCAGTCAACTCTCGCCCTCGTCAAAAATCGTATTGTTTCACCCCTCGCAACACAATATACTATTTTCTGTAACTTCACAACAACCGAGATGTCGACATTTAAGGAAAACTTGAAAACTTGAGTTTTTGCTTATGCTTGAAAACAAAAGAAGATCGCGAGTTCCTGTTTTTGTCATTGAGTTCCTCTCAAAAAATGAGACTGTGGATGCACCATCTCTTTTTCCATATCTCTTCTAGTGTATAGATGTCAAGAACCATCGAATTTTGCCCACCCGTACATATACATGTACATTTAGTAACTTTCCACTGAACATTAAGTGACCACAGCTGTTAAAACCCACCACTTTTGCGTTTCTTGTGATTGATTCTAATCAACTCCTTATAAAAGTTTGTTATAACTCCTTATAAGAACCCCTGCTTGTTTTAAAACTTCTGTGCCCGTCTGTTGTACGCCCTCACGCATCTAGCAGGTATAATAATTGTTTTCACAAATGCCTGCACTTACTCTTAATCGTTTTCTGCTCCATATTGTCCATTCAACTGTCTATAATCTGCCTATGTCTATATGTTTCCTTTCAATTAGTCTCTGTTTGATGTCTGCCTTAGCTGCATAATATCTAAATGTCCTCTGTATGCATCACAGCCGCCGAGCCGCCTATTTACCAGTATATTATCTCAGTTAGTGAGTGGCTGAAAATATATTATTTTTTTTGTTCTACCACCCTTATTTGTTTGTTTGTGGATGCATATGTTTCTGACATCCGATATTTAAGTTGTTTTATTTAAAAAAAAAAACAAGTCGATAAATTTAAAATCACGATACGTACAATAATTGGACCATTCACGGAGATCAAAATATGAAAAATACTTTAAACTGAACTCTGGTTTTGTCTTGAGAAGTTTTACTAGTCACGAACAAAGGGTCGACGTTCGTTATTTTAAGTTGAAAATGTGCGAATTCTGAAAATAAAAAATGTTTCTACTCTAGCGGTTTTCTTTCAATTTCATTTTCTCTAGATCTCTTAGAATGGAATTGTTAAAAAAATATTTCTAGGCGTGCGGTGTACTTTTATATACTTTACTTGAAGTAAATTTTAGTACGCGCATTTTATTTAACTAATTTATTATCTCATTGACTCGATTCATTTTTTCATTTTAAACTGCAACTTTATGTCGATATTCGAACTTAATATTGAGAGCTTCTAAAACGTTTTCCAAAGATTGTACCCAAAGTTTAGAAATCAAAATATCCCCTACTAATCAGCGATCTGGAACTGATGTTATCTAACCAGCATGAAAGCCTTACGTTTCAGAAATGATTGTGTTTAAGAAAAGAAAAGCTCGAAACTAAGCTCCGAGGAAGACTAAATTGTTTGATGTAAAGAATTGTAACTTTCTTGCGATATTTAAACAAATCGATTTTAGTCGCACCTATACTTTCGATTCTTAAACTTGAGAAAATTAATATTTTTGCGTGGCTCTTTTTGTTACAAAGTTCAAGTTTATTGGAAAACGCTTATATAAACATTAGGAGCCAAAAATTTTAAATGCATAATTTAAAATTTAAATACTTGCGTTACACGGTGAAACTTCACTATTCGTAGGACTACGTAACGTATTTTAGATTAACCCGATTGGTAAATATAAGTCCTTGCTACCTGCTACGTTAATTGTGTGCTAAAAGGCAATTAACACGTGGGAAACTGTCTCAGACAGCTTGCTGGTATTTTATCTAAGTTTGATAATTTGCCGAGAAACGTGAATAAATATAATAAGTCATGTTTCTTCACAAAAATAATTTTAAATTTACGATAAACGAGCAAAATCGTGCCATGAATGCGTTCCCCTATACGTTGGTTCAGTTTCAGAATCCAAGCCCAAAGCAAAATTTAAAAAATATATAATTCAACTTACTATGTTGAGACTTATTTACTTAACCCCTTCCTAATCAAAACCAGTGTACTATGAATAGTATACGGTTTCGTTCTCGTGCCGTTAGTAATCCGCACAGCAAAAATCAAGTGCTTTGCTTTACGACCGTGAGTAGATACCAATTCATATGAGTTTGAATATCTACACGTACACACACTTGATACGGAAAAACAGATAAAAAATTTTATCCCGAAAAGAAGTCAAACTGAGTTCCAGTTTTGATTAGAAATATTGCGGTAATAATAATGATCGTAGACTATGTTGAATGAGCCCAATCTTTAAAATATTTATTGGCAAGACGTCTAGTTTTCCATCTTAAAAATAGAAATGATGTATTTTAAACTTCAACCCTTATTATATAAATTGAACTCATAAAAGATCTTCCGAGTTTGAATACCTGGGAAAGTTGAAAGTAATTCAATTTTATATAAATATATATTTGGATTCCATCAGAAGCAATGACATATCCTTTTAGAGTATACTTGATAAAAAGGAAATGCTCCTTTCTAATAAGAATAAAATTTTCTTCTTATAGGTAGGTATATAATAAAAAAAGTCTTAAGTTGATAAAGTAAAAAGGCGAGTTGATCGTTTGGAGTGCTTATGTTGATTTCAAATTTCAAGCTTATTTCGCCTTCGATTTAAGTTAAGGGGGCACAATAACGTAAAAAGAGGGGCTAAGAAAACATATTTTGTACTTATTCGCATTTTAGTAACTAGCTTTACTACTTTACTATTACATTATTTAATATTTAATAGCACGAAAGTTTCCTTCCGAGCCAAAGGTAATTATAATTACTGCAGCACTTAACTCGAAATTAAGAGCTCTTTAATTAAGAAACCGGAAAACCCTTTTTTATTGAAATTAAATATTGAAAAAGCGATGCAAATTTCTTATACTTTTCGCATAATAATGAGACACTTCTAAATGGGAAATGGGACAATGAACTAGAAAATTGCAAACTGAAAGGATAATTTTTCTTTATCTATTAAGTGGAAAACTTTATTTTTAATTTATGAATGTAACTGGTTTTGTACTGCTAACTGCTTATAGCTTACTTATACATTAGGATCGTATTTTTGACTATAGAGGCGAGTCATGTAATTCAGAGTAGTAGTTTGGAATGAAATGTGAGAAGCTGACCGGAGTTTTATTAAAAAATACCCCTGGAACCGGTCGTCACGCCACATCCAAATTTAAAAGTGTGACAATATCCGAATATCGGACATGAAAAAGTAATATTTGGTCTGTAAAGGCCCTCGTCGGAAATAATAACAAATCGACACGGTTATAGGTACACTAAACAGACCTTCTAAGGTGAGCTTGCTGTTAGAGCTTCTTCATTGTTAAAATAACTTAATGATGAACTGGTATCAGATCCTGGGAATACTCTCAAATGAGCGCTACGTAAAGCGTACGAGCTTTTCATAAAGTTCTAAGAGGCCAATTTGCGCAGAAAAAATCTGATTGATTTGAATACAAAGTTTCTTTGCCCTTTGACCGGATAATTTGATTTTAACAATTCTACAAATTAAATTATGTGTCAAAACCACACACTAAAACGTGATTTGATCCAAAAGCATGTAGGCAAACGTTATCATAACGAACTTAGATCAACAAGTAGTGCCGAACAGTACATTATTTCTAATTTGCTGTTATAAAGGTGTAGAAGTCGATTCAAGTAGGTATATAATTTCCACCTGCTACCTCAAACAATTGTTATAAAATACTATTTGCCCAAAAACACCTACACTGAACAAAAAAGCTATTTGCGAATTCGCGAAAGTTTTTCCGTTGTTCCTAAACGAAATTTTTTCGTATTGTTCTCTAGTACAATGGTCTTGTTAATTAAATATTTTTTTACAACTATACATTTAAAGCGTGAACATTTATCACAATTTGGTAGTTGGATATATGTCTAAACTTGATCTAGACACGCTCGCCAACAATTTTTAGATTGCGATTTTGATTTTTAACAAACGGTGCTTACGCAAAACGATAATCGTTATTAAACGCAAAAGCGTACGTTTTATAAATTACTAAAAAATGCATCTTTTGCCGAGCTAGTGGAAATTTTATGTAAACTAGCGCACCCTTAGCTAATTAAATTAAAAGAGACACGACATTATAATATTTATTTAGAATTTCGTTTTAACTAACTTAAAAACATTAATTGAAAAGGAAAGTTTACCACCGAAGTAATTTCTAAGTCGTGGTTATTATATCTCGTTGAGTTGATATAGCAAAGTTCAAAGCGCACTTAACCATTAACTTTATTTGATTTACCTAATTTCTTCATTTATAATTATACAGATTTCGTTACTATATTGAACTTGATAGAATTAATTAAATTATTCATAATCTACTTCAACTTAAAACAGAGGACGTAATAAAATTTCCCCCATTATACTCATAATTTAAATGTAATTTGAAACAATTTGCTTTTTAAAAGGGGAATTAAATAATTAATTTAAAAAACCTTACAAAACCTCTTTCGTCAAATTATTGTTAAGTAAACATAAAACCGCAATAATTGCCAGCAAGTATAATGAACTAATTAAATACCTTAATGCCCAACTTTTTTTAAATTACTCAAAGTAAACTAAATATGATTTAATACGTAAGATGAATTAATATGCTAGGGTGGGTTTTCTTTTGAAAAGAAAATGACTTCTCAAAGAAGTAGTGTCGAAATGTTTGAAAGCTCACGAACACAAATTGGAGTAATATTATGATGATTTAATTTTACCTGTTCCCCACTGCATTATGTTTACGCATTAAAGCAAATTTTTTAAATGGGCACACTAGTCTAGTGTTTTTGTAATTAAAATAACTAATTCAATACAGACCGTTCTCAACAACATTTTTAATAACGCTGTAGGTAGATTGGAGCGATACGAATCCCAAGATTCAAGCTCTGAGCTGGTCCAAATCCACATCGTTTTATTTAACAGTGTACTGCTCTTAAAGGTCGATTTACACACAACAGTGACGTGACAGTGCCGGGACCGGCATGTGATGAAACCGACACGCGAACAATATTCTTTTAGAAAATTAAACGGTTTTGTTCACACTGGTCCGGCGCGTGACAGTCCGCCAATATTCCCCATTGTACGATTTCTCAAATCCAAAATATATGGAATATATGAGCTTTTCCATGCCTGATGGACCCACATTCACTTTTTCTACTCGTTCTTCCTCTTTCTCATCAATAAGTACAGCAATCATTAACAGTTCATTCTGAACATTGGACACTATGCACTGGCAAACAACGGATGCAACACTTTTCAGTATGGAGACGTCACCGTGAAATACGGACCGGTCATCGCAGTCACGTCACTGTTGTGTGAAGCGACCTTTAACCGTGACTCCCTTTACCACTTTCCTCGTTGCCAATAATTATTACCAATTTTAAAAATGTATTTTAAAAATATATTATTATTAAAATATACCGACACCAGATGCGTGATCTAGTATAGCGCGAGGTCAATCATTTTCACACCTATCCTTGCTTTACAAAACTAATTCTAAATTTCTCCCCATTTCTTATGGTTCTCTAATCTTTGATTAACCTCCCCAGGCGATCATTATAATTAATTACTTCATTATAGTTCATTATAATACTAATTACTTAATTATAATAATTATTACACTTTTCTAATACTTTGATTGCACTCCTTATTTCTTCTGGTCCTTTAATTTTCAATTAACTTCCCCGGGTCATACATAAATTAATCCTTAATTAATTTTTCTCTAATTACGACGATATAATATATACCAATCGAAAGCTCGTTTAACAGCGCATTTTTTTCGTGTTGCTGTTTTTATCAAATTCAATTAATTAAATTTTATTACTTATTATTAGCATGTTAATTGATAGCTTGTCTAACGACCATTCCCACTAAACTAGTCACGTGCTGAACTGTAATTTTCCAAGAGTAGGAAAAGTTAAGAGTACGATTGAAGAGGGGAGTCTTACGTCTTTTCGTCCCGTCTTCATCCCCGTGTTTTCGTGTTTTTCGTCTAAAAGTGGTCGCCAAGTTTTAGTCCCGGAGTCACGCGTTTGCTAACAACCAACTACGCACAGCTTCCGTGCGGTGATCGTTCCGTTGTGCTTCTTAGGAGCCGTCGTAGAATTTATAGCGCCTCTTCAGCCCATGTAGCGTCCATCTACGACTGAGAGGTGCTGAAGATCAAAAATAGCTAAGCTACCGGTTTACTATGGTCGCGAATTGCTTACCCATCAGTGTTGTAATGAAAGTAATGGGATCAGTTAGTACTATAAATTCTTTCACATGTCTATTATTATTACCATCGCGTTATGAGACACCGAGTCAGTAATTCAGGTCCTAATTCGACCTCGGGACCTCTAGCGGCCCCTTTGGACTTCTACAACGAATAATGAAACTCTAACAAATGAGAATTGAGTAATTCGGAAGCTAATACGAGGAACATCATAATTCATAATATTTATACAGGGTGTTCGGATATTCCTTGGCCAACGGTTTACACATGATTCTACAGGTCAAAATAGCACTAGAAGCTCCTATAACAAAAAGTCGAAATCTCAATAACACGAAAGTTCTGGGGCCTTAAAGTTGAGTTTTAAAATTTGAATTTTTGTTATAATTACTTTAAATGTTACCGAAATTTTTTGATATTGGGCACATTTACTGAGAATTGTAGAGCCTTGAATAAGAAGTAGAAAAGTTTAAGAAATCTCTGCAATAAAGGGCACTTAACCCGAAGTCTAAATTTACTTTTGGCCTTAACTTTTTTGTCTGTTCTATTTTCGATAATTTTTCATACGAAATTTAAAAGATTAGATAAAATTATAAAAATAAGGTACTCTTTATTTAACTTGATATCATTAACCGTTTCATCAGAAATCACTTTCAAAAAGTTTAAGTTTGGCCATTTTTTACTAAATTTTAAATAATCAGGTTGCCACGATCAACTAAAAACGAATAAACCAAAAGAATTTGGATTTTAGTTGATCATGGCAATTTGATTATTTAAAATTTAGTAAAAAATGGCCAAACTTAAACTTTTTGAAAGTGATTTCTGATGAAACGGTTAATTTTATCAACTTAAATGAAGAGTACCTTATTTTTATAATTTTGTCTAATCTTTCAAATTTCGTATGAAAAATAATCGAAAATAGAACAGACAAAAAAGTTAGGGCTAAAATTAAATTTAGACTTCAGGTTAAGTGCCCTTTATTGCAGAGATTTTTTAAACGTTTCTACTTCTTATTCGAGGCTTTATAATTCTTAGTAAATGTGCCCAATATCAAAAAATTTCGGTAACATTTAAAGTAAATATGACAAAAATTAAAATTTTAAAACTCAACTTTGAGGCCCCACAACTTTCTTATTATTGAGATTTCGACTTTTTGTTATAGGAGCTTCTAGTGCTATTTTGACCTGTAGAATCATGTGTAGACCGTTGGCCAAGGAATATCCGAACACCCTGTATATGAAACGTTTTTACTTATTTGGTAAGGCATCCAAAAACACAGGTTTACGTCCACCCTGTACATGTGTACATACAAAGCCGAATTTAGTATAGGTATAAAATTAGTTACTTCGCCTTTCACTTTTTACGTTGTGTCCAGCTGTTAATGGATTGTTGATGTTGATTGTTTACACCAACTTCCGGAAATATAAATTATTCAAACTTTTGTAAAAGTATCTTTAATTCGTCGAAAGTCCCAAGTGGTTAAAGTGTATTGCACATTGATTTTTATTGTATTTGTTCTAAAAAATTAAATCAAACAAATTGAAATTATCAATAAAATCAAACTGGACGTTTTATTTTAGAAAATATTATTTTATCATCTTTTATTCATCTTTTAGGTTCGTAAAGCATTTTCTATAGTAACGTAATTTGATACATTGTATAAATAACGTTTAAGCTAATGCTCGCTCATGGTGGAAGAAAGTTCTATTATAAAATTCAATATCCGCTTGATTTTGTTTACAAGAAAATTTTCAAACTCGTTTTGTATAAGTAGATGTATTTTGGAAGTTTAAACAGCTTTATCCTTTTTTTGTACGTGCTCAATATAAATAATGATACCTTATATTGAGTGGCTCTCGTCCCATATTTTCATCTGAAGTTTATAGACCGACTTTGTTTTGTTTGATGAAAAAGAAATAATGTCTACAATATTTTTTGTTTAGTTGCGTTTTATCAAAGCTTTAAAAGTATGGAGAAACAGACAGACGTACCGATATAGACTTTATTCCAAAAAATCCCTTTAGCTCAGGAGCGAATTTATACATGTTTCAAAGAGCGCTTCAAACATCAATGGTCGTATCAGTAACCCGGGCCATAATAAGAAAATTTAGTACATGGAAAATGGTATTTCGTACCTTTAATACAAAACATTTTAAAGTAAAATAATGTGAGTGAGAGACTTAGAAGAAATTAGTATTTGGTTTGCACTTTTAATATAACATAATAATAACTTTATTTTATTAGGTGCGTCACGTATAACTAATTGGATTAAATGAAAGTGGTGTCAAATGTTTTTATTGTAGGAATACATCATACCAATTAGTTTTCAACATATAAGCCATCTGCTACATCCTAAATAGCTAAAAACGGCTATACATTATCATTTACGTGCTGAAAGTTCATCCATACGCGTTTACGAAAATTAGACATTAAATAGAAAAGTTTAGTGTGATGAGAATATTTATAACATAGTATAACATGGGTGTATCGGGAAATTCATAGCCAACTATTCATAGAAAGAACATTATGCAAATTAAATTATACGACAATCTACGACGTCTGAAAGCTCTCAGAAAAATGCTTCGTACTGCTCTACAAAGCATCAGACACACGCATTTTATCACCGCTCGGTTGTCTATTAGAATAAAATTGACGATTTGCAAGTTTTTTCCATTTCAAAAAAGACGATGATGGTTTTTGGAGAGCCACATCTGTTGATGAATAAGTGGGATGATAAAAGAATTAGAAGCCTAGATCACAAATTGTCTTTGTGCATAATATCTTCTAGTTTCGTACACGCCCATATCGTTGTGTATTACTGGACAATTTTTTGATTATTTTCTTTTAACTCAATCCTTACCCGCACTATTGTTAAATAATGCTTTCCAGTTACTGTGGCCTCATTTTGCACTTATCGATCACCATTTAGCCGTTAGCCAATTAGGAAGTATTTTTTGTTTACAATGAGATTGTGCTCGAAGCTCAGTTCTATAGTCTGGATCCTGCTTAAGAATTTCGATAACCAGTGCTTCTATTCTATCGATTAATAGTTTCGTTTTTGGATCTTACAAATTTACTTTAGATTTTCATTGTGCCTACAGCCTACATGGATCAGATACGCGGAAGCTAATCGAAGTAGTTGAGATGGTTTTTTGTTTTTGAAATTAAATCTAGCAACCTTCTGGCAGTAAACTGTAAAGTTGTAAATTGATCAGCTTACCAGTTTAGTTGCAATTGCTGACTTTATAAACTGCTTTGGTAAAAAAATGATCTCGAACAACAAATTGGAAATTTTGATTCAATTATGCACCGTGTTACACCTTGCTTCTATACACGACAGTTTTGTTCGGGCAAAAAATTACCATGTGTCTTCAATCAATACGGTTGATCACAGGGTGAATAAGGCATTCACCCTGTGATCCGATGCTCGAAAACTGTTATTTTGCTTGAACTTATTATTACAAGATACGAGTACTTCATATTTTTATGTGTTTTAAATACAGGTACTTAATGCTTTTTAAGAACTGAATTATAGTTTAAGGAGCCGTCACTAAAGCAGTCTTATAACCTTAATTCACAATTAACAAGATTAATATTATTAGAACGAATTAGTCCAAATTAAGCCGAGCAAACTCTCGAAGAAGCAATTGGGTTTATGTAGTAATTACTAATAAAATTAAAATTCCCTTTGCAACCGCATTATAAGTGGAATTATAATCAAGATTTTTAAACGAAATTTTTGTATCAAATCAGTGAAAACTAAAACCATTCGGTATACCCTATTTCACTAATGTATGTAAATGTTAGAGCAGATTAAAGTTAAATTACATCCTTCAGAATCAAACAAAATACTCTAACTCCCAACAAAATTTAAAAAAGTTGTGTCGTTTGTCATGTTTAAGAAAATGCATCGCGTACAACAGTTCGTGGCAAAAGCTGGTCTTGTAGCGAATTTATTGCAATATTGTGGTGTTGTGTTTTGATAGTGCTTTTGTTACTTTCTTTTCTGCTTTATGCATCTTATTTTTAAGAGTATTTTTGAATACATTTCAAGTTTAACTCTGATTGTAGTACCTCAGGTAGTTTAGTCCAGCAGTGCAGTTACAAATAGACCTAAAAGTTTGAGGCACTAAAATTTTTTATTTTGTAATTCGATAGGGGGTTGATCGGAGTCCTTAACCCTGCTTTTGCGTATTCGCGAAATTAATCTTTTGGCCGGATCATCATGGAAAATGACTTTGTTTGCGTTGTGGTCCACACATCTCGCGTTCTATCTATCGCAACTCGATTGTTTTTGGGTCGTTGGACTCGTTAGTATTTTTCCTTCAAATGCAATTATGTCACTATGTAAGTGCTCCGATGAAAATGAAAAAACTTATTCGTGTTCAATGTTAAAAATTTCTTTTTGTTTTTGGGCGGTTTTTGCGAATAATTTTCTTATGGTACACCGGAGCTGTTGATGAAGCATTAATTTTTAGATAAGACTCAATTAAGCGCATTTTTGTATAAAAACTAATCAGATTAATTGATTGGTCGCCCACCAATCGAAGCCCAAAGTTGTTCTGTGCATATAGCACACAACTTTGAATTTTCTAACCGAGCACGACGCGCCTCACAACGCTTGGAGTTTTTTTCTCCTCATCAATATTCGTCAATATTTCACACAATCGAGCATTAATACAAACAAAAAAATACCGCAATAATAGTTGTTATTAAGTTATTAGTACATGCCATGTTCACAATTTCTCAATTAAATGAAAAAAATCGCCGTTAAAACGATTGCGCATTTCTGAAATATAAAAGAAAAGGTAATTCAAAAAGTGTTTCAAGAAAGCTTTTCCAAAATTAAAAATATTAAAAGCTTGAAAAGCTGGCCATGCAAAATGAGTCACTGTGGAAAATAATTAAATTGTTATTATAAATTTAGTTTGAGGAAAGAAATTTCAATACATGAATATTGAATAATAATTAAATTATTATGATATTTACAATAACGTTAGTAATTTAACCACTGCAATTTATTTGAAATTAATAAATTTGTATTGCAAATTAAAATGGTTCATTTAACTGTCAAATTAAATTTTGATCGAGTTTAATAATAATTTTAATCATTGCAAAACCTATAACTTATACAGTATACAGACTAATGAAGTTAATTTTTTTAAAACAAACAAATATTATAGAGTTGCCATTATGTAAAATTGATTAGTTGATATAAAATGTGCGAAGCCTATCCTGGTAAACAGGTCAAGTTACAAGCATCGATTTTGTAAAAAGTAGAAGATAATGATATCTTTATTAGTTCAAGATTGGCAATCAAAAGTAACCCCATTAATGCTAATTATGCCATGCTTCGATTTTGTTTAATATGTGGATTAGACTACGCTATGTCAATCACCATTAGTTAACGAGCCAAAGCGACTCTAATTATCTAATTTTGTTTATAAAGGGTGTGATAAAATTCACGCAAGAAATAAATTTGATAGAAAACACAGGTTTATAATAAAAAATTGTGAATTTTTATTGATTCATAAAAAAGGTTTACAGCATACAGTCAGGCCTATGCTGTATCATAACCTCTAACATAGTGGCCAACTTTAACGTTTCAAGTAACGTTATTCTATCTCGTTCTATCTCAGCTAAATAAAAAGGATATAACGTTACTTTAAACGTTAAAGTTGGTCACTATGTTAAAGGTTATGATACAGAGTATACCTGATTATATGGCTAGTATAATTATTTGGAAGAACATATCAGGTAAATGGCCTCAACGGCTTTGCTTGCACATATAACGTACTCTTGCCATGCCTGTTGTGCATAAATGTGGCTGAGCTTCGTTGATACAGCGCATGCTCTGGGTGGCCAGTTCTGATCACCAAAACGCCAAATTACACGACCAGGAAATGATTCATGTGGTAATTGAATTGTTCTTCGGACTGTATGGCAAGTGGTGCCGTGCCGTCTTGTTAAAACCACATGTTGCCCACATCCATATCTTGCAATTTAGGCACAAAAACTGGATTATCATGTCGCGATAGCGAGCACCATTAACTGTTATTGCCTGACGAGCAGCATTTCAGAGGAACAATGATCAGATGGTATCTCCAGTCCAAAATCCGCACCAAACAGTGACACGTTGTGGATGCATTTGCTTCTCAACAACTACTCGCGGATTTTCTGAACCAAAATGCAAAAATTTTGTCGGTTGCAAGCCACAAAGATGAAAATGAGCTTCATCACTGAAGATCCTTTTGTTCTAAAAGTCAGCATCCATACACAAGACGGTGCCTCATGCCATACAACCCGAGAAACGTTTATTGAATTTCTGCATGAATCGTTTTCTGGTCGTGTAATTTCGCGTTTTGGTGATCAGAATTGGCCACCAAGAACATGCAATTTAACGCCGTTGGAATTTTTGATTTGGGCTTACTAAAGTCTAAAGTTTATGCCAACAAACTCAGGACCACCCACGTTTGAAGGAGGCAATTGAGCGCTGTATCAACGAAACTGAACCACATTTATGCAAAACGGTCATGGCAAATTTCAACAAAAGAGTGCGTATGTGCCAGCAAAGCCATAGAGGCTATTTACCCGATCCGCTATTTCATATACACAACCCTTTACTGTATACTGTATGATTCAATAAAAAATTCACAATTATTAATTATAAACCTGTATATTTAATCAAAATTACTCCTTTATTTACTCCTACTATTTTGATATCTAGGTATTAGTTTCTATAAGATATGCACAACTAAAGTTAACTTTACAGTACTTTTCAACTGTTTACCAATTATGCAGAACTTCCCTTGGGAAGCGAGCGGTTTCCGATGGCTCCTGCAGTATTAAACATAACATCTTTCTTCCTACAGGATGCCCAAAAAATTTTATTCAACTTTACCAATAATAATTTTAAAGAAATATAACTCGTAGTTAACTCATTTTTATTAATGTAACGTCTTGTGTTTTTAAAGAGTTTACTGAAGACTACTCTAACTTTTTCTCTCACGGAAAATGATGAAAAATTGTGATTTTACCATTTTTCCTCTTAAGGCTTCTACAGTTTTTAAAATGTACCCTAAGAAAATTATTTAACCACAAGATTACTAACAAAAGTTCGACATACTTAGTCGGATACCTAAGTAAACTGCGGTGTATAGTAATGTTTATAAATGCTAAGATATTGCTTTACTAAAAGGTTCTACTAATCCGTTCCTAATCTTTCAATTTAACCGTTTTCATTAAGAGGCTTAAGTTATTGAAATGCATCAAGTGTTGACAATGATGCGAAGTATTTTGGCTATGAAGAGAAAGAAAATATTTGCTCAATATTCCAAATTGTAATATCGTCAATCTTCTTAGAGCGAATTTAAAATAAAACGGCAGAAAAGGAACATGATAATTATTTATTGAATACATAAAAGGTGTTCAAACGCCTTTGTTTCTAAAAATGAGGTCACGAAGTCTTCAACAGTAAACTCTGATGTAGAAGGTCTTGAGTAAATTTTCCTACCCCATTTTATACTTATCCATACTATTGACAAAAAAACATAGAAGGGTATTAGACGTGAGGCTTTCCGAGGCTAAAGAGTTGGAGGTTTACATAATTTTTGAATTGCGTAGAACGAACCTTAAAAATATTTCATCTAATAAGCATCGTAATTTTTTGAAACTTGCTCAAAAAATATTCAACACACAATAATTTGAGGAGCGAAAGAAAAGTTTGCTAAATGAGAGCTTTAACAAGCGAAAATTTAAATTAACTGTAGTCGTTTAACTTATTCAGATAAAACACGTCACTACAGTTTACAGTGGCCTTTCATGTTATTAAATTACTTTAAGTAAAAGGTCCAGTATAGTAACTGAAAAGGTTTTACTAGGCGACATGACAAAATGTAAAACCTAAGTCGGCGGTTAACAGAGGTAAATTTGATTTCAATAAAACTAGTTTCACTCCACTTGCTTTTCTCTTTCGTTTAGGGCGAGTTAGAAATTCAATTGTTAAAAATAAGTGGTGCAAATTTGTGTATAGTAATGGGATAAAATTGTAAGCTAATTGTATCCAATTTAAAAGTCTCTATACGCAAGGAAATTGCTTTTTCAGGTAGAAACAGAAATGTTTCAATGACATCTGCACTTTTAGCTCGTAAATGAAAACTATTTAAATGTAATGCTCGGCATTTTCCGTTTTAAAAAAGCATTTTCTTTTATTATGCGGTTAATACACTCGTTCACGTTGTGGAATTTTAAAAACACAGCTTCAATTACCTTTCCGTTATACTAATAAAGCGATCTTTCAAACTTGCGATGATGGTCTGAATGAGCTTCAAATTAGGGAAATGTTCAAGTAATTCAAATCCTAAATCACAAATTGTATGCATAGGAAAGTTTGATTTATGTATAGGTAGGTACACGTGTTAGTAGCGTTGTTAGAAACGTGTAAAAATAATTTTCAGTTATACTATACTTGAAACAGTTAATTCCAAAAAACTTCTGAGGTAAAAGACAGAAAAGACAAAAGAGTAAGTATTGTAGCAGTGAAAAAGACGATCTCGCAGACAGGAAATTGATAATTTTTAACATAAAATGTTTCAAACCGGATATTTCTTCAAAATTAAGTTTACATTTTTTTCGAAAGTTAATTATGAGAAACGTAAAGTTTTCATATTCGATTAGGCGCGAGTTCGTGCTCTTACTATTGACTAGAATAATTTCCTGCGAATTGTCTGGGTTTCGGATTCGGTAAATTAATTAGCATTTATGGTGGCTGATTGTCAGCTATATTGAATTGTGTAGCGTGTAGCAATTATTAGAAATCAAGCGGGCTAGAGAACTCGTCGTCATGGAGTGAGCTCAGCTTATTGACGGTATTTTATTGTAAAAACCTGCCCCCCAAATCTAGTTTATGTTAGTGAGTGTAAGGTTAATTAGCCGCTAATCCGTCATTGTGGGGATACTTAAGTTTAAAATAAAATAATTGAAATCCAGTTATTTGGCTTAGTATTTCAGAAAACGCTCAAAGAACCTGAACAAGGTACAGGCCACAAATAACCGTAACAATAGACGTTTGTTCGGGAAAGCAAGAGTTCCACCGAAATTTGACTATTTTATAATGCACATGCCGCGCTGAACTCCGCGCCGCAAATCTGCAAACACAAACTAAGCGAAATTCAGACTGGCTTGCTTAAGAATAACTAGAGCAATGCGTACGACGCCTACAGTAGCCATGGAAACAATGTTGAACCTTCCACTCTTACATTTGGTAGTGAAATCTAAAGTATTAATGGAGGGTTTCAGATTAAGAACTCACTTCTCCACAGGAAGGAATGTATAAGGACATGCCTCAATCCTAAGAGAGATGGCAGAATACCCCATACTTAGTATGTTGGGTGACAAAATAACCAGAACATATACCATTGAAAACACCTACGGAATTAACATTCCGACAGGGGAAGAAAGGGAATGCAGGATTCTAAAAACCCAACAGGCACAGGAGCTAGATTCATCGGGGACGGCTACTTGAGGCAATGGACAAGCTTAAGTCTCGGGGAGCACGCAGTAGTTTTCTGAGCAGAAATTAACGACATTCTAACATGCTTGCAAATACTGTTAGATCAAGGTTATGACAACCAAAGAATCTTTGTGGTATCTGACGACCAAGCAGCCCTTAAAGCGCTGAACGCCTGTACAATGGGGTCCGGACTAGTAACGGACTACATCCGTAGCCTGAACTAGCTGGGGGGATTGTGTCAACGTATTATGGGTGCTAGCTCATGCTGACATATCAGGAAACGGGATAGCGCACGGACTGGCTAAAGAAAGCAGCAAAATAAGACCCATTAGACCAGAAGCAGCTTTTGGCATTCTCTATGAAATGACAAAGAGAGAAAATTAAGTCACTTCTAGTGAAGTGGTACTGGAGGGAATTTCCTGGACAGTCATATTGGAGACACCCTCTGACAAAAGAACCCGCTCTCTACTCAGAATGAGCAGAGGTGAGCTACGACTGGACATGGCACTAATAACGGGAGATTGTCAGCTTAAAAAGCACCTGTATACGATGGAACTAGAAGAAGACCCACTATATGCAGAGGAAGAGGAAACTCCAGTTCATCTGCTGCTACACTGCGAGGTCTTCACGAGAAGTCGTAACAGCATTCTGGAAAAAGAGAAGATGATTCAAAGAAAACTGCCAAAATTATCAATAGAGAAAATACATATCCGAAATACATAATATATCCGAGAGGCGGCGAAGCAAGGAACCACTGGGAACCAGCCTCCAAACCGCAATAATAATAGTAATAACCCCGACATTATTTTAAGGAAACTTATAGTGTAGTAGGTATAGTGCTTTTTTGGTTATCGTGTCTGTGGATTTAATAGAAAAATTTTCACTTTTCAAGACTTTTTTTATTCCAAGCATCATCGTTCACCGCGTAATTCGCGGTTTTTAGTTTCCTAAACCAAACAAACTTTGCATAATTACAAATTTGTTAACCATTATAACCAGAAAGCGATTAAATTATTAACATTGTTAAGTTTAGCGTTAAAAATGCGTAAAGATAAAAAAGCTCACATGTGGTATGCAGTTTATGGAATAATCCATTCCTTCTGGGCTTTGAATTTTATTCAATTATTGAATACGTAATTTATGGTTTGAATCAGCTTAATCGGCCGTTAATTTGGCTTCCGGTTAGATTCTGTACTATTTCACGGATCAAAGTATTATGTTTAGTAAATACAATTTTATTTCGTTATTTAACTTTTTAATGGCCTAGAAAAGTGAACATTAAACGTACAATTATTTTTGTCAAATGCATATTTATTAGGTTATATTTTGCGCGGTTACTCTAGATGAGAAGACGTTTCCGTTTATTAGGTTTTTAAACAAATATTTAACGCTTCTCCACACTTTATAGTGTGTACTTAAAAGGTACATCGTAATGCTTTTATTTTCACAAAAAATTGAAGTATAAAGTTTACATCAGTTTAATTTTATGTACGTGCATTAAATAATAAATAAGTGTTAAAAATTTGACGTAGTATGACATATAAATAATAGCATCCCTTCAATAGCTTAATCAAATATGAATGATGAGACATTTAGGCGGCTTTAGAAAACAATTTTTAATTTTAAAACATCTCCGAACTTCTCCGAACATACTAAAAGACTTCAAGAAGGAAAACATATCAATTTGCCAATTTACCAAATTATATTGTGTTTTTTCTTTTAAAATAACCGCACCACGTTTTATGACAGTTTATAGATTTTGATTAATACTCCATACGAAGCATGCACTCGAGTGCACCACGAGAATGCTGCATTGCTTACTCTCCTTCAGCACTTTCTCGCATTACTGAATCGTTTCGCTTCTGATCACTTTTTCTTTCAAATCTAGCCGTTAGCTTTGACATTAATCCTGATAAACGCAATTGAAAGGCTTTTAAAAAATTTTAGAAAACATATTATCGATGAAATAATAGGAGAATCAGTTCGCTTTATTAGAGAAATTATTATTACAAAATTTATAGGACATTAGCACGGTATTTTCATTATACTGAACATTTCAGGACGCATTCGATTTGTTTGTAAAAGCATAATAACTTTACACCTATATAAATACTTTTAGTAGCTTATGAAATATAAACAGTACGTACATCCAAAACCAACAGATAAAAATATGTTCATTATCCTATTAACAAACATAAACAGATTTTTTTAAATTGAAAAAGTTTATACACATACACCGCACACAAAAACAAAGGGTAAAGTTCTTCTCTGAAAATATATGATAAAATTTTTTTATGTATTTTAGCAATTTGTTATCAAAATAAACCAGAGGTAGAACGATCCCTTTTTTAACCTTTACTACGCTTACTACGTTTTGTTTCGTTGCTTTTACTTGTCTTGTTACGCTAGTAGCATCTATAACACAAAATTTTCCCTAACTTATTTACAATGTTATCATTACATAAAAATGTTGTGTAATATTCAAATGCCTTTTGTTTTGAGATGTAAACAACACAATCGAAAAATTTTATTACATACTATTATTTATTTAATATATCTGCTCTCGTGTAATAGATACTCGAGTTTCATATAATTTTGAAGGCTATTGAATTTAGTGGTAATGGTTAGAATATTAAGCCAACCACATATTATATAAATAACTTAAAGGAAAGGTAATTATGGGGACTAAAGTAAGCATTATTTGGTAATAAAATTTTATAATGTACAATAGGTACAAGGCAGTGACAGCGCCAGGGAGGGGGTACGTGCCAATCCTTTAAGTTGCGGTGCTTACCCGAGTGCCCACCCAAATATTGCACTAGCTACTAGTTACCAGTTTTCAGAGGTTTAAAAAATGCGAAATAATTTACACTTTAAGTACTTTTCTGCATCTTGTCCCCATTCCCGAAAAAAATAGCTTAAGGGGTGTCGATAGGTACATCAAATCGTTTTTTTCTCTTTAAAACTTTATTTTTAGGCAAAAAGTAACGTGTGATACATCATTCGATTCGTATCACTGTCCTCTAACTTCCGATCATAATTATTAAAACAAAAGAAGTTAATTGTAAAGTTTATTAAAGAAAAGCTAGTTTTTAAATCTTGTTTTTCTCATAATTCATTGAATTATTGAAATTTTTAATTGAAATTGCGTATAGTACATTAACTTATCATTATAATACTGCCTATCATTTCTGTTGAATTATTAACTTATTAGATTGTCGGAAACGATTGTTTTTATTAAAAGCTTTCCAGGGGCCAAGTTTTTCAATGAATGCACGTTTATTTGTTTATACTGTAACTTGAAAGCATCATCAACATATATATAAATTTTGATTAGAAAAAATTTAAATTTGCTATAAAATTTTTAGAATATAAAACGTTACTCCTAGCGATAAATAAAGTACGGAAAATTATTATTAAGAATTACAATGCTATAATGGTAGTATAAATAAAAAAATAAAGTTATTCTCGGCCTATTCTACTCAAAAAGTAGTAAAGAGAAATTATAATTTTCCGTACTTTATTTATCGCTAGGAGTAACGTTTTATATTCTAAAAATTTTATAGCAAATTTAAATTTTTTCTAATCAAAATTTATATATATGTTGATGATGCTTTCAAGTTACAGTATAAACAAATAAACGTGCATTCATTGAAAAACTTGGCCCCTGGAAAGCTTTTAATAAAAACAATCGTTTCCGACAATCTAATAAGTTAATAATTCAACAGAAATGATAGGCAGTATTATAATGATAAGTTAATGTACTATACGCAATTTCAATTAAAAATTTCAATAATTCAATGAATTATGAGAAAAACAAGATTTAAAAACTAGCTTTTCTTTAATAAACTTTACAATTAACTTCTTTTGTTTTAATAATTATGATCGGAAGTTAGAGGACAGTGATACGAATCGAATGATGTATCACACGTTACTTTTTGCCTAAAAATAAAGTTTTAAAGAGAAAAAAACGATTTGATGTACCTATCGACACCCCTTAAGAAGAATATTAAAATCAAAATCAAAATTTGAATTGGGTCCTGTCAGACCTGGATTTGGCCTAGAACCTTAGGTAAAAAGATCCCCGTAATTATTGCATAATATTGTTTCTTTATTTAAAAAAAGTATAGTATTTGAATTCTTAATTTTCATCCTTTGTTTTTGTGAAACATCTTCTTTGGAGACACTATCAATGGCTATTAAAATTCCGGAACTTTGTTTTTACGTCGTTTGACCTTGAGCAATCAAAAAAAGCCGCCTGCGGGGCTATTACATTTTATTTCTAACGCAAAAAATGCAAAATTGTCCAACTCTACTTGCACCCCCCCCCAAAAATGTTGGCTAACTACCGCCTTAACGTGAAGTTTCTTATGTTTATCGTATTTATCTAAAATAAATAATCACGAAAATATTGTGCCCATCCATTTAAAAAACCCTGGCGCCGTCACTTGTACAAGGTGTATTGTTAAAAATCGAGAAAAGTCCTAAAATTGTACCTTTGTAATGTGCTTTGTAATTATTAGCAATTTTCCACAGAAATTTTTTAGTTAAGTACAGTATTGAAATTAGAGTAATGTAAAATCAATGTTAAAAGAACACGGATATTAGTGAATATTTATTTTTACATTTAGGTACCTAGCTCATTTTGTAAATCGAAATCCCGAATACTTATGATTATGATACTACTATCTATGATACTACTAAATTATTATAGCTGTGCTCTGATGGATAGCGCAATATTTATATTACACAAGTTCGCACAATTTTTCTATTTTTATTTAATTATTGTTTGATTTACTTTTTGCCTTCATTTACCATATTTTTTCTCCAATTTTTTTTAACATACCTATTTCGTTTTACGCACTTTTAGTTAGTTTAGCTTTAGGTATTCCGCGTTTAGTGTTCTTTATACTTCACGCGTATATCCAAACAATTTTCATGAGTGCCCCCAGTGCCGCAGTCTAAAACTTTTGGAGTTTAAAAGTCAACAGGGCTTAGATCGACTAGGAATTCTTAGACTCGACTTAGAAGTTCTCATAAGAAAGTATTTTCAGTTTTTAAAACTTTTTCCAAATAACGATTTTTCCCCCATATTTCTGAAATATTATGAAGGAGGTAAATTTTGGTTCTTGATTTGATGTAGCTATAACTCGAGGATCATTTTTGTTCTTTTAGTCAACTCTATATCTATACTAATAAGCGAGATCCCTGTACTTATCAAGAAAGTTCATACATCCGGTATATCATATATTTTTGTTGGAGGGTCGGACCCGGCCCGCGGATTGTAGTTTGGCGACAACTGCTCTAAATTAACAGCAATGTGCACACAAATGATCCTTGCTAGAGGTCAACAAAGTCCAGAAGAGCTCCAATTACAAGTACCACAATTTACGTGACCGAGTGAAAAGAAGTCGTTTGGCCGAAAATACTCCCAAAATATAGTTCTATTTACATACAATACGCCAACCAAACTAACTTCTCAATTAAGAGAAGTAAAGAGTACAGCTGAAAGAGAAGGGCGCTTGCAACAACAACGGCAACGAACAAATTGAAATCCAAATCCTACTTATAAGAGATGTGTTTTTTGATAAATGCGCATTTTCCTATGAACCTTTCATTGCGTATGCCAATATAGAAGAGCTGTCTCTAGGACATATTATGGCTAACACATGTTTAAATTGTCATGCAAGGAAATGGATCAACGAAACTGCAGTAATGTGTTGTCGCAATGGGCAAGTACGCCTAAACGATTATGAAGATCCCCCAGAACCGATTAAAAGTGTGTTACTGGGCGACCATAAATACTCGAGGCATTTTATGCAAAACATTAGGAAATACAACGTCGCCTTCGCCATGACATCTTTCGGTGCTCACAAAGTTAAAGAAGGTGCCCACTTTTAAGATTCATGGACAGGTTTAAGATTCATTGTATAGGGTTGTAGAAGATACCCGCAGAAGTTTATTCAAGACACACAAACGGGAGAAGATGGCTACTCAAAATATTGCAGGAGATCTTCAACCGACGGCGGTCATGTTACAGACTACTACCATCAGACAGACGGGTATAATAAACTTTAGATAATCAATGGGTTGTTCCATGGGCTGTTCCATATTTTTTTCTGCTGTGCAAATCTTTTAATTCGCACATAAATGTAGAGTATTGACATTCAGCACAGCCTATAAAACACTGCTTTTTTACACTTACAAAAAAATTCTCAAAAAGACCCACCCCAAAACTTAAGCAATAATAAGGGTAAGTATGTCGCATGCCACACTTTCGAAATTCGGAATTTTGTAATGGACTATAGATAAGTTTATATACAGGGTCTCCACTATATGGGGGTCAGCGCGTACCATAGTACCAAAGAATATCTAGTAATAGAAATCCTAAGCTTATGGGACTGATGAGCCTTCTTTTACACGTAGTAACATCGAGAGTGAGAAGATGAAACATTCATTTTTAGTATGTCTAAACTTGAGTTAAAGGTTTCTGTACTCGAACGGCATTTTAATCTCTTGTAATTGAAAATAATAAATTTTTGTATGCCGACCAGTCAATTTAGGCAGGTACAAAAACTTTCTTGACAATAAAACCATAAATAAACAATAGCAAAGTTTACCGCACTTTGCCGTAAATCGTATATAATACAGATTGTAAAAATCCTGTTTCAGGTACCTAAGAATGCTTAAAATGGACAAACGTTTTATCTATTTTTATCCCTCTCTTTGTTGCTCTTACGTAGGCATACCAAAAAAGAGTAGTACAATGTGTAGCGACACCTGGATCTACGCTTTACTACTACGTACTACGCTTTAAAATGGCTCATATATTTACATTGCTTGGGATTTCTCTTACTGGATATTCTTTGATAGTACTACAGTCCGGGCTTCGTATAACAAGTAATGGTAACATTACATTGTAATTATTTATCTACCAATTGAGTATTTAACGCAATTTTTAATTCTGGACTCTATTTTAAGCCGTTTGACCTTGAACACTTAAAAAATTTGCGCTTACGGCGCTATTTCTTATCAAATGTTTAGACTACACCCACCACAAAAGTAAGAAAGGTGCCCTGCCTATAATTAAACTTTTGAATCATAGAAGGAGTTCTTAAGAATGCTTGGTTACCGAGACCGAAAATTTGCAGTGTAGTCTTTCAAAGCGGAGCATTGTAAATCACTTATTTGCAGTTTTCTGCTCACTAGTTACTGCTACAAGAACGGCAAAGGTATCTATCGAAAGAGAATTATTTTCAGAGTCTCTAATACCAAATATTTCTTAATTACTATCTCTTTTGATGATTAAAAAGTAATTGAAATAGGTATTTTACTAATCCAAAAAATAGGAGCTCTTATGCTCTATTCTTCCGTAGAATATGCTCCCCCTCCCCACTAATTTTTGTGTAATTTCTTGAAGCACACTTTAATTTCTTTCTTATACTTTCTAATTTTGATACTTGAGTAGTTGCACAGTTTCCACAAACTTTAATTTATTTTTCGTATCTTCGTTTTATTAATGGCTCATAACTCCACATGCATACGACAATACAAATTCAACTAACTTGTTTTTTTAGTTTTCTGAATAATGCGTTTATTCCGCCGCTCGCCACACTTAGTTAATAATAAAATGCATTTCCATACACAAATATTTCACCAGATACATGTTGCGAACTTATAAATTAATTACGGTTATACGACGCGACATAAATATCACAGGTAACAAAAAAGATAGTTTCAAACGAACTTTTAAAGCCTTACAGTTTAGAAATTTTGCTTTACGTGTTTTTAAAGAAAATGGAGAAAATACTATTTTAAGAAACTTTCGTACTGCTTAATCTGTATAAAGTAGCCGTAGTTTATTTTAATAGGAAATAAAAAGTTTTCTATGCTAGTGACGATGCGATAACGAACCACAATTTCAAATATAAGTAATGTATTTAAGTGCTAATTTAAAGTTAATACTTCCTGAAAAGTTTAAAACGTTCCTGAAGTTCATTAAAGTCATGTTACAAAACACATTTCAAAATTTAAGTCACTCCCCATGAAAGATCGCATTACAAAGTCAAGTTATAAGAATATGTCGTAATTATTTTTCCCAGCTTTCAAGCAAGATTAGTTTCTGGAGATCAGAGAGGGAGAGGCCCTTTTTGTAAAGAATAGAAGGGTAGAACGCCTAAATTCTGTAAGGAGTCCGAGTCTTGTAAGGCTAATGGAATTAATGTCCAAAACTCAAAGTAAGAGTTAGGCAGAAAATTAAATGTTAGATGCCCTCTCGTATTTCGATTTTTTTCAATACGTCATGCGTCATGATTCCGCCGGTGTCATCAAGATCAAATTTCAAATATTTTATTCAAACCGGTCTTTTCAATTTTCAATCTGCAACAATCGCTTAAGATTTACAATTAATTTACGTTATTAGTTAACAATAAATTGTTTGAACACCTTCGTAAAGTAACATTAGTTATTAAAATTTATTTGATTATTAGTTTCCGTTTGTTCGTAAAGTATTTTAATCACATAAAAGTTGCGCAAGAAAAATTTGTCTAAAATTCGGAACCTATTAATTGGCAGTAATTTATTATTCGCAAAAATTAAGAATTTTTAATTAAATTTTAGAACAGCGTTTTAAAGAAGCCGAGCTTTGAATAACTTTTCAAAACGTTTTGGCTCGAAAAGTGTCATTAAGAATTGCTTTTAATCGTAGAATTTTCCGATATCTCCATTGAGGCTTTTTAATTAATAAAATCAATAAATTACTAACAATTCTAAGATTAGTTAGTTCCCTCGAATGAACGAATGTGGCAGGTACAATTTTTGGGTATTGTTGATTTTGGTGATTCCAATGAAACGATTTGGAATCTCTCGAAATTGCTTACGAAGGGAAATTATTAATGATAATAAAGATTAAACATTATTTATAATCGTATTATTTTGAAATGGAAAAAATGGAAAGCGGCGCTTGTTAATTTAGAAAAGAACAAGAAAAACGAACGACGAGCAAAGGCTTTGTCAGAATAATATTGACTTTGGTAGGCATTATATGAAATAGTAGCAAAGTGTAATAGGGAAATTTAGAAAAACTCGATTCTCTTTCAACTGTTAACGGTAGTGCAGCCAAATATTGTAATATAAGAAGTAGTATTATACAGGGTGTAATTTAAGTTGAGAATTTTAGTCAAAGTCGGTATAGTAAAATGTTCGTAATGAGCGAGAAGAATTTTATTTCAGAGCCGGTCCTGGCAAATGGTTAAACATCCCCGTTGTAAACTAAAAGCCCTTCTATAGAAAGCCGTGTATAAATTTGTAAGTCCATACGTTCAAATTTAATAAAATATTTTATTTCATCAAACAAATCTTAATAAGTCTTACTTTTATAATTTATTTAAGCTCAAACTTGAGGCACACGATAACGAAATTACCTGTAGACAGTTTCATTACAAAATACTTTTACTAATTAATTTAATGAAAAAGTTTGACACATCAATTTGTACCGCCTATTTTATGTAGATAAAGAGAAGAACGATTTATTTTAGCATTTACATGAGAAGTTTTGTTGAAAATTCAAAACTTTGTTTGTGTTGGAAATTTTTCCAATAATATAATGGATTTATTGAAGTAGTCATGGCCCGCTATTAATAAAATTCAAAGTTTAAATTTAATCATTTCTAGTTTTAAATTATTTTACTGTTCCTCTCGGATTAATATTAATAACTAGAGTTAAATAGCGATACGTACCAAAGTTCTGTTATAGCAATATTTTAAAATGAGCATATTAATCAAATCAACTAGGTTTGTTTGCTGCATATGAAAGAAATTTATGGTTTGCATCGTGTATGCCCTTCATACATACAAAACATATTTGTAATGTGAAGACTGTTGTATAATCCAAATTAATGTTGTAACATAACATTTTATTACTTCAAAAACAGTGTGATGAGTAGGTAGTTTTTATACGTATTTAGTAAGCAAAACATAATTTTTGTAGTAAGTTACAACAGTTTTTTTGTTACAAATGCCAAATCATGGTTAACACACCTTTAAAAATTCAACATCATGGTGAAACTAAAAAATTTACTACACTGCAGAGTCGCACTCTTTTTGGGACACCCAGTATATTAAGAGTTTTCCTCTATATCTAGTTGCTGCATCCAACTTTAAAATTCTTAATCAAATTTATTTAGGGGCGGGAAGGGGGATGATTTGATGAAGCTAATAGTTTTACGCAAAAAATTAACTCTTTACCTGTTTAAAAATAAAAAATATTTTCAATCAAAACTCTTTTTGGTTCTTTTCTTTATAAAGTCGCATTCATAAAAGAAAATTGGTATTTTGTAAAATCTATAAAATACCCATGTTAGGATTTTATACTTTATGTTACGCCGTAAATTTGAAAACTGTAGTGCAGAAAAATTTTGTTATAAACTGTTGGAAAGCCGTAAAATAATAACAGGAAGGATAGAGATTTTTAATAATAATATTTTTGTAAATTTTCAGTGGGTTGTAAAGGCGTCTACGTAGGAAACTAACCGCAATAATCTTTATTTCTTAACTTGACATCGGACGAATGGGCTCTACACGACCATGTACAGAGTTTTCCTGTAATTTAACGATTGTATTTTCAACATTAAAGTTTTAAACTTTATTTATTTTTGTGACAGCCATTTTTTAAAATTTATTTCTAAACGTTACATTAAATTACATTTAACGAGAACAATTATTTATTACATTGTTGAGTATCTAGATTAAAATTTATTGAAGTAGGTATAGTATAACCAACTAAATCTGTACTCAGGTTTGATAATATTTAAAGTTTAATTTTATGGTTTAATTAATCGTAGATTTCGAGGCACATGTGCACTTAAATTATAACCTACTTATTAAGATTTCTAACCATCTAACCACCAGTTGCACAAAACTTTGTTTTTGCTCCAAAATTTAGATTTGTGCTTTGCTAAAACGAGGTTTACTAAAAATGCTTAATGCAACCAACTTACTGTTGCAAAGTTTAAAGATTTTAAACCAAAATTGATGACCAGACCTGAAATACATTTTAGAAATCGTTCATTAAAATTCATTATTCTAGCACCCAACTGGTGGTATTTTTTCAGGAATTCTGAGCGGAGCTCGATGTAAAATACGTTAATAATGGAAAGCTCCACAGAAACTAAAAAAGGAACTTTAACTATGTACTATCGTTAGAATTAATATTTCACGGTGGTAGTGCTCACCAGCCCGGATACTAAGTGCGAAACCTGGAAAGTGTAAACAGTGGGGTATGGCTCAAAATGCTGATTTTTTGTGGCAGTTTAAAGTAACCGAAGTTTGACATTAAACTTCCTATGCCAATTTTCAAACTTCTACACCCGGTATGAAGACGTTTTCAGTTGCCAAATAAATTTTATAACAAGTTTTCTAATTATTTTTGTAATTACAAGAACAATAACTGGCAACCAGCAATACACACGTGAATTTACTGGAGTGTAATAAATATAGGTATTGATTTCAATACTGTTTACTTTAACCGTATAAAAAGCATAGCATTACATCCATTTAATTTCATACGAAAAAAGAAACTAATTAAAGCACAGCAGTAGTTTAATACACACACTCACACGCACAAATATTTAGCTCAAACATCCATTAGCTAAAACCTCATACATTCTTTATTGTTATTTGATGTATTTAGTTTGATTAAATCTCGACTATTTGGTTCACTTTTAATAATATTTCGATTGATTTATTATAAATCATCGGTTTCCCAATTTACCTTAAATAATAACAAGCAGAAATATTTGATTGCATCAAATTGATTTTATATAATACAACAAAACAAACAAATAATGGCGAAGAATATATTACAATTTGTTAAAAATTGAATTCAAACTTATCATTAATCTCTTTAAACCTTTTATTAAGAGTTCATCCATTATGAATGGTTTGTTTCATGTTGTACCTAGTGAATGCAATTAATTCGCCTAACATTGGCTTTCTCGGGCTATCAATAAAATAAACGTGCCTTGTCTGTATCAAAATACGCAATTTTTAAAGATTTTCAAGCAAATATAGTTGATACCTGAAAATTTAGGTATTTTTTAATGAATAGGTGCTCCATTAATTCGGCGTAACTACTGAAATCGTAAAGCTACAAACTTCCTTTTTGCAATATTTATGGGCGGTTTTGCTTTTATGCTCTTTATTGTTACTATAGAATAGAAGTTCTATTTTCTTTTGTAATGTTTTCTCTTTTGCTAGACCAGAAATATTGATCAATTTTATGTTTTTACTATTACTAAGGTTTCTTTTTTACTATTTGGTTAATAATTTTATACAGGGTGATTTTACACGTATACAGTTCGTGAATAATGCAAAAAATAAATACAAAGTTTTAACTTTTCCTATACTCAAATACCCAAATTTCAATTCGTGGTAAAAACTCCCTAATAAATTACAAAGGGGCGCTTTTGTTGTTCATTTGGGCAGTTATTTATTCTTACTCAGTAGACAAATAGCAAGTGCAGTCTAGGAATTTCAATTTTCAAAGTAACCTGTCTAAAGCGACCAACGACTCATAAGATGAATCTGCCACTCCGTTTTAGAAAAATCATTTTCTGTATCCGGAGATGTCTGCCATTTGTCACTTAATATATTTAAAAAAATTTCATGTGCCACTACAACTGAACTTTACATCGCCCCTTTTCGAATTTATTAAACATACCTACATATATTATGTTAAATGTTTATAATTACTCAAATATCTCTAATAGACCGGGAGTTAGGAAACATTATACCACTTGACATTATTCCACAGAATTATTATTTTTATTAACCTTTGCACGACTGTGTGGGGTACAAACGTATCCCAACGAACCGTTTTTCCTATTATTTAGGTCAAACAATTTTTTTAGGCTCTATAATTTTTTGTTATCGTTCCTTGGGTCATTTACCAGCTACTAATAATTAATAAATTATTTGTTTCGAGTTATCACTATTCCCGCAAAAAAATAAATAAATGCTTGAGATACAAACTTATCCTACATCGTCTTACGTGTTACATGTGTTTATAACACCATCGGAATTAGTAATTTTATTTTTGTAATTTGATATTATATAAACAATATTTATATTTTCTACACCTTTTTTAAGTTGATCAAATGTAACCAGATTATAAAAGTCTTTCGGTTTGATAGTACAAGCAATAAACTGGTGGGATACGTTTGTACCCCACACCGGCGTTAGTGTAATTTTTTAAACACCGTCGTGGAAAGGTTAAAAGTGCTTTAGATAGTAGTCGGTATAAAATCACTCGTCTGCCGGTTTAGATTGGCCGCGTAACGTTAGGACACGCACTCAAATTAGCAGAAGAATTTCCGCTTACAGCTTGAAAACTATGCACTTTTTGAGAAAGTGTTTCTATATAACTACATAAAATGTTCTACAAATTATATAGGTAGGAAAGGTTTTTTTCTTCAGACAAAGGACTTAGGCGCTAGGGCGCGGCGCGTTCAATTTGAAAGAAATTCCAAAATCGGTCAGAAAAACTGATTTTTTTTAGTTTATCGGTTATAACTTGAAAACTAAGCACTTTATGAAAAAAGGATTTCTATTCAAAATTAAAGTAGTAGGTACAATAAATTTTTTACAAATTGTGGTGATTATGACAAACGAAAGGCTTAGGTTGGCGCTAGGGCGCGTTGAAGTTGAGATGTACAGAACCTCACGGCACGTGTTTTCTGCAACTTCAAAGCCGTCTGCCACCATGAATGCTACACTTAAGACCGTCTGCCCTGGTATATTCGAATCTACACAAAAAAACGCAATTTTTTGGTATATAAATTTTTCGTGTACCGTATGGTTTAATTTTAGCCCAAAAAGTCACTTTTCTCGAAAAAAGGGTCAAAATAAACCATACGGTAGGTACACAAAAAATTTATATATCAAAAAATTGCATTGTGTACATTTCGAATATACTACGGCAGATGGCCTTAAGTGTAGCATTCATGGTATTAGACGGCTTTGAAGCTGCAGAAAACTCGTGCTTAGCCGTTCTCTATGACAGCTAAATTTCAATGCGCCCTAGCGCCAACCTTAATCTTTCGTTTGTCATAATTAACACAATTTGTAACAAATTTATTGTACTTTATTTTTGAATAGAAACGGTTTTTTCATAAAGTGCTTAGTTTTCGAGTTATAAGCAATAAATTAAAACAAATCAGTTGCTATGACCAATATTGGAATTTTTGTCAAATTGAACGCGCCCTAGCGCCTATTCCCTTTGCCTGAAGAAAAAAATCTCATCTACATAATTTGTAGGAAATTTTATGTCGTTTAATTTTATGTAGAAAGACTTTTCTCAAAAAGTGCACAGTTTTCAAGCTATACGCGAAAATTCTTCTGCTAATTTGAGTGCGTGTTCTACCGTTACGCGGCAAATCGAGACCGACAGACGAGTGATTTTATAGTGACTATGTAAAGTAGTACATTTAAATAAAAATAATGATTCTGTGGAATGTGTGAAGTGGTATAATGTTTCCTAGCTCCAGGTCTATAAGGATAAAAGTATTTGGTTTCGGTATTTTTAATTTTGGCTTGTCCTTGCTACTTGGTAGTACTCTAAATGAAAGTGCAGTATCAAAAATGTAGTAGATATGGAGCAAAATTCAAAAGTCTAAGGCAGTGATAAGAAAATTAGGAGTTTATACGCTTCTTACGTATATTTTTAAATTAAGCTTCGATGCCGACACATATCTCTCCGGCGATATCACCACTGACACTGTAACAATTTTAGAGTATCTGCAACAATTTTACATCACTGCCACTGGGTCGTAGTACGAGTCCGGGCTCTTGGCCAGCTAGGGCCGCCTAACTTTTCATTTATTAGGAAATTTAGAAAATAAAGTGTTTACAAATCGCCACAAACGTTGGCACATCAGCTTAAAAATGCAATAGTGCGAGAAATATTATGAATGGTGTTATAAAGCGCAAAGTCCACCATGTAAAAGGTGATTTTTTTTAGAGTGTAAGAACATTTTTGATAATTTTTTACTTATAAAATCAGGGCTACCATTTTCATCGTAATTTTTTTACCAAACGTTAATGTATTTTATATTCATTAATTTTGCTACTTCAAGCATTTTGGTACACGCCACAATCTGTAGTTCCTACTTGAAATATTCCACTTATCTCGTAATCAACTAGCGTATAACTTTTATGCGATGTAAATTGTTAAACTCGAGTTTATATAAATTTATGTAGTGCTCAAATAAATACATCTACAGGAATAGGTACTTAAACTTAGAAAATAAATTTTGTGAGTTTTCCTTTGACACCAACGAACACATTTAGGCTAAGGGAGTTTTGGTTAAATGTCTTCCAATAGTGTACGTTGGGTTGCATACGAACTTGTCTCAAGTGAAGATGTTTATAAATTTTTAAATTAGAAACTTTAAATATGTTAAAAGGCCAACCTAACACTTGTGAATTTTTTGCTCTGAAACATATTTCTTTACAGAAATGAAATTTCTTACTTTAATCAGTAGGTAATACGAAAGTAATGCCGAATATTACAATTTTTGTATTTTGGGGACACTATTACGCGAATTTAATTGGAAGGCTCTCAATAGCCTATAACCTTATGTAAATATGTGTGTGGGGCGTAGCTTATCACCTTATCGATAAACAAAAAAAAGTTTCTGGTTTGTTTTTAAAGCAATTTAATCAATTAATCGTAAATGCGAGAAATGAGCCAAAATGAGAAGTAACGAAGTCAGCAAGAAATAACAACGTGCTTAATTTTTGATGCTCAAAGAACATTAAAAACTCCAATACTCCAATTAATTACTCGTTTTGTACTCCAAAATAATTCTAACTCCAAACAACTCCAAATCCTACTCCGGTCCCTAACGTCGCAAGCGGGGCTACGTCCGATACTTGCGGGGACACAAAAATATTTAGCCAACCAGCACAAAAACCCATCAAGGTAAATGGACAAAATTTGTAGTTACTGTAAAATTAAAACAGTGGGGACCTCGGAAACCTCGTTACGCTTTTAAAAAAAATTAATCGCCTATTTGGGCCTTCATGAATTAAATATTTTAAAAATATAGACCTAATCTTCAACCTCCTTCAGTGGCGAACCTAGAAAGAGCTGTAATTGTTTTACTTTCTTTTGAGTAAAATCTTTCAAAATTTCCAAAGTTCGCTTTTTTGAAAACTCGTTAAAAATTTTAAATAGTAGTCGTGCGTGTAACATAAAATTTTTGTAACTAAATACAAGATTTTTAAGTTAACAAAAGCCCTTTCTTAAAACTTACGAGGTAAAACTTGGAAAGATTCATAAATAAAGACGTCAACTTTTCTCGTTGCGTTTCGGTGCTTTACGACCCGATTTCTTTAAATTTTTAATTTTACTTTACGCACTTTTTTGAAATACCGCGCCTTTAAAACTTACAATTAAAACATAAGAGAGCGAATAATAAATTATTTGGCGTTATTTAACTATTTTTCTGTTAGTATAATTTTCCCAATTTACCTATGGAAGTAGAAAGGAAAGAAAGTCTTGGGATACTTATGTGATCTGCGATTGTGTGGCTTTTTTGAGTTTCAAATATAAAACTTGCAAACATCGACAACTCGATGGAGTTGCTGATCTATAAAAAATATATTATACCATATTATACGAGAAAGAAGCCAAGAATTGAGTAAATGTGTAAATGGCGTAAAAATGGAGATATTGCGTTCTATATTTATAGCTCCATTATGAACTATGCAGAGCAGAATGAGTAGTACTGTAAAGTTAAACTTAAAATTTTTTTTTCAAAAAGAGGTTTATAGCCAAATGGGCCATACTATAAATAACATTTTGTTTTAAAATTTCGTTACAAACAACATTGTAAGTAATTGTAAGTTTGGAAATACGGATACTGGTGAGCGACACCACGCCACTAATTTCTAGATAATATTTTGTACGTTTTGACGTTTTCCGACTTATAAGTTGACAAAAATTAAGCTGGGTTATTTGAATTCTAACTCACGTCCCACCTACTTACCATACATTATTTATTTACAGTTAGGCTATGCGAAAATGTACCTATGAGTTCTTCAAGAAATTATAACTTTTACTCGGAAACAACTTTTTCATACACAACATGCATATCAAGTTAAGGATTTTCTTTTCAAGTTTAAGAATCTTTGCTGAATGGTGAAACGAAACAAAACTTTTTTGTAACTCTCTTAGAACGCCGCATCGCACATTTTTCAAATTCGTAAAGTGGCTTTAATAAGTTCTATTTAGTAGAATAAATTTTTTTGAAAATAGCAAAATTGCGAAGTGAGTTTTTCAAAATTTTGACCAACACTAGACTTTCTCTAACGCGTAATTGCTTCGCAATTGCTCTCTAAAGGCGGGTTTCCACCAAACGGACAAAACTGCGAGTCAAGTTTTCAAAAGCAGAAACATTTCATAGACTTTAAGCCGCCGGCGACTGTTTTCATCGACAATTTAAAGTCCCGTCGCGCGGAGGAAAGATCAGAAGGTTTCTGTCTTTATTTTTGCAAACAGAGTGTGCTTTGTAGAAATGACACGTAGCGACGTAGCAACAGCTGGTTTAAGCTCCAAAAATTTTGGACCGAGTACATACTATATCAAGTGCTCAAGTTTGGTACTGGACATTCTTACGAAATTATGAAAAGAAGATCGCATCAAGTTTCCATGAACTTCTCTGTTGTCATTTGTCGAGTCGTCTATTATTTCTTCCGTTTCATAATCGCTTCGGCGATTTAGAATTTAGAGCCCTCTCAGACACGGCGGAACCGCGCGGTTTCCTCGAAACGGCCTCTTAAAAACGAACCCACCCAGTAGATACTACCTTAACTTCCTCCGTTTTTTCTTTTGGCATTCAAGAGACGGAATAATAGAAAATCCACGACCGATAATAAAAGAAGTCGTCGTTAGACAACATGATTGTATGTAATGTCCGTGTAGAGGAAATGGTTAAAAACAAAAACACAACCGCAACTTCTTTTTATTCCGTTTAGGGGAATCAAAGTTTACGTTTTGTATCCGAAACTTAAAACTTGTTTCTGTTGTTTGTTTGCAAACAAAACTCAGTCGCAAGTGTGCTCGTTTAGTGGAAATCCACCTTAACGGTGGGCTTGTATAGCTTTTAAAAAGTGTATGCGTAGTCACCCATCACTTCGGAACCATTTCTCCCATTTCACATATTTAGAAATAATTTTAAAACAGTTTAAACTCTAACCAAAGTTATTATGCAAATAGCTTGCAACTATGTGACATTTTATTACATGTTCTTCATTGCTCACATGCGCGTTATTCGTATTTTGATAAGAACAATGTAAGTAGAATTCCATCCTTAAGTTAATTAATCGTGTTTCATATGAATAAGATTATGGGATTAAGTACTTAATAGTAAAAGCAAATTTAATTTCCGGGATAATCTACAGTAACTAACGGATTACAGACCTTTACAAGTAGATTCAACTGTTTTATTCGTTTTTTGTTACCAAACTCTTCTAAACTGACTATACTTTCAATGTTCAATGTTTCAAGTAAAATATTAGAAAAAGGGCACCATCGCAGGAACTTTTCATTTACTTTAACTTCAAAATATTAGAATAATAGGATAGATGCTCTTGAGATAACTACATTACTCACGAGTTACCAAATTATTCCGGAACGACTTTTTGACTTTACGTACGGTAAGCAGGTTGGAAAGTTCAAAACTTAAACTTGCAAAGCCATCTTAGACATCTGTTTGTGAACATGAAATGTGTTGGTTTTGTAAGTTTAATTTACGGCCCTTTTTAACCGGCTTACCGTTAGTAAAGCCAAGAAGTCATTCAGAAGTAACGTGAAACCTACAGTATAATTTTAACTGCTACTCTAATTTAAAATAACGTCGCAATTGAAAACCAATATTTATCGAAAATTGACTTTTATCATTCGTTTTAGGCTCGTAAAAGGAAAACATGTATTTCCCGATACGTTACCTCACGACCTCGCACAAGTATAAATTGTGTAAACGTGTACTGTATTTTTATAAGTATCAAAAATACACGAAATAGATAAAAACCAATTCTTATTTAGCAATTTTCGGTTGAACTGTGGTAGGCCACAGAAGCAGCAAACACGCATGTAGGGTGGCCAGGTGCTAAATCTTTAAAGCGTATACAATCACTTGATCACTAATATAATAAGGGTCATCTTGATGAAGTTTATCTGTGGCAATTTTTGCGATTTCAGTAAAGTAATCTCGCGCGGGGCAATGGCAATCGGGGGCTACTTGGACAATGAACACCGTTTCACCACTTCATTTTAAATAATTTTCAAACGAATTAATATTTTGTTGTGAATAATTTAAAAAAAAATTTATTGGGTGTCCAAGTAATTGGGACTACTTGGTTACCTTATTAAAGGAGTAGAAAATGACCTTTATAGCGCGTTTAAAGGAAGCTATAGGTATATCAGAATTAGTATTATAAGGAGTGTCCCTCGGGGTTCACTAACGAGTCCTCTTTTATTTTTACTACATATTTTTAACAATAGAAATTCTGTAGATATTGTATATTGAGTTAAGTACTGTAAATAAACTATTATTAAAAAGTTTACAGACATAAAAAATGATAGCCGCAACCAGTTTTCCTTTAAATTTAATTAAAAATTCTCTTACCATTATTAATTACGATACCCAATTTTTGGCGATATAAAAGATTTTTAATTGTTCTAGAACCGACCCTTTTAAATACAAAGTGCTCGCGAAGTAGGTAAAAGTCGAATTAAATTTCTCATTTACGCGCAGCTCAGAAGTGCAACAATAAATAATCCTCGAAGAAAAAAGAAAAAAGGAATCTTATTTTATTATTTCATAAAAATGATGATAAATCGCATTTAAACCTAATTCGAAAGCAGTTGCTGACGTCATAACTCTCTTTAGTAACTATTGCTTAGTTCGGAAAAACGCCAAACTCGATGATATTCTTTTTGTTTTAGTAAGTGATTACTTGTGGCCAGAGGGCTGTGATTACCATCGCCAAAGGGTTCTGTGGAACATAAACTTGGGGTTAACTTGGCGCTACAAAAACTTTACGATCTATAATTTCGTGCTCTTAACAAAAAGGGCTAATTTGTTAAATTGTTTGATAAGAAGTTGACACTTTTTGTTTGGACGAAGTGCAGTTTTGCATCGATCTTCTATTTTGAATAATACGAGAAGTTGTATATAGTTTTGTGTTTCGTAATGCCGTATGCCGATCTTGCGTTTTATTTTTATAGCACAACGAGAAGAATATTGATTCAAATGGGGTCGTAGAAGGAGTATGCCGTAATGTTTCTCCCAGGCTTTGGAGTTTGCATATTGCTTAGACTCTATGTGTAATTACAACTAAAAAACGAAAAAACATATTTCTTCATATTTTATTATTAAAACTTAAAAGTATTAAGTTTCAAGCTTGTTCCGTATATCCGTTTGTGTGTACTACAAGTTTCCTTGCTTTTGCCCCGATTTTAATTTTCTTTATGAGCTCGATTCTAGCACAAAGCAGCAATATGTTGTTAAGACGTTTAAACTAAATAAACTTATAGTTGTAGAATAAGAAAATGGAAAAATGTAGAATACATACAAACACTCCACTATACCGCGGAACAATAATTTTACTTTAATAAGGCCGCTTTCAAAATTGTTTAAATCTACGAAATAATTAATTTTAGCTAAGTTACGGAACTTTGATAATAAACATTTCTGGTTTAATATTCTATTTCCAGTATTCTGACAAATATTGACCTAAATTTTCAGCTTCTGAAGGAAATCTAATTAATTAATTTTAGAATACCAGTTGTACATATGCAAATATAAACTAGGTGTGTCTATTTATTTAACAGTTAGCTTAAATTAGCTTATAAAACGTTATTGTTATTGCGTTGCTCGCCAAATTTAAGTCTGCCCCGCTGCCATTCACTAAACAAGTAACCGCGGAATTTTTTAATGGCTTATTCGCAGATTTGTGATCGGAGCTATAGAACAACTTTGAGATAAGGACAAAAATATCCGCTTTAGGTTTGCCAGAATCTATTTAGATTTTTGAAAGAAAACTCTAGTTGGGTGTTCATTCCTCTGTTGTGGCTTTAAAATGTGCATTAGACACAATACGTGTACAAAAATGCATTGCCTAAATAATTACCTATGCACTAAAAGGTACTAAAGTTAATATTGTTATCAGGAAATTGGATATTATTTGGGGAGTCATTAGTCGATTCAAATAAATTACTACGTACCTAATACGACAACAGATTCCTTCATTGCCAAAGTCCAAATTTAGTTTTTCCTGAAATCTGAAAACTAAAATTAGAGTATACCTCTCGTGCCCCACCGCTTTGGGTACATTTCGAGAAGAATAGAATGTTGGAAGGTAAGAAAATGTAATTTTAAAATGAAGAAAAAATATTTTTAAGTGTAGGAGTTCTCGAAGGTATTTCCATCCCACCAATTCGTTTTTAGGGAGAGGCATTCCCCACAGTCGCACAGGCTGGTAAACAAAATTGGAGAATCAAAGCCAATCAAACAAAATCTTCCTTAATTACTTTCACTACGAAACGTGCAGTATGTCCAGAGGGCACACTCGATCAAGATACCAGTTTAAAAAAAAGTTAATTACTTAGAGACTACATCTTGATCAACGAATGACGTGGAAGTAGCATCTAGAAGCTAAGCGAAAGCAACTAGAAATCAAATTCAACCAAATGTATTGGCTTTTGGGGCGCAAATCACAATTCTCATTAAGTAATAAAGTGTTAGTATATAACTTAGTGCTGAAACCAATCTGGACCTACGGCGTTTAGTTATGGAGAAGCTCTAAACCATCCTATGTGAAAATCATACAACGGATCCAGTAAAAAATTTTACGCTGCGTGGTAGATGCCCCTTGGTACGTTACCAATATCACTATACACGAAAATCTTAAAATGCCAACAGTGGAGGATGAGGTGATAAGGGTATGGAACGCCTAACAAAATTTTTTAGAAGACAATGAATATGAAAGTGTGGCCTCCATTATTAGGGAAGGCAACTTTCCGCGTCGGTTAAGAAGGCGCTGGCTAAGAGACCTAGGAAATTAAAAAGAATCTCGGAGATGGCTTCTCTCCTCAAGTGTTTAAATTAAGAGTAGATTGTAAATAGGCATTGAATAAAAAACAGTGTTATAATGTCATAATTTTATATCTGAAGAAGGCTGAAGAGGCGAAACGCCATAAAAATTGTTTATTAATAAAATATATTTTCTATTTTGGCTGAATATTCTCCAAACAAGTAGTAAATATAAAGAAAAGCTCAGCCGTGACTATTTCTGCAGTAACAATTTTCAGCACTGTAATAAAATGTAAAACCACGTACTTGATCGAAAACGCGAGAACTCTTTACCCTAATAGCTGAGTAAAACATTTTTGTTGTACATTTTGTGACTGTAATAATTAATTATTATAAGCACTGTTTCATCCGCTAAGAGCAAGTGGCTCCAGTTCTGCTATTTACAGCCATTTCAATTTGAAACTATTAACTTGTAGATGGTATTACACTATACACATTATTACTTCAGGGTATGAACATTGTTAGGAGCAATTAATCCATCTGAATAGTGCAAAGTGGTGTCAAATGAAGCAAGAAAATGGAAATTATTTTCTAGTACTACTATTATTCTTATTTTTATTTATACTCGTATAACAATCCTCCCCTCCAAAGTTATATAAATTGGGTAAACTCTATCTTTTCTTAAATTGCTTTTCTTTTTTTTTTATACTGCCGAGAAGGGGCTCTGTGATTGGAGGGGGCCTTGGGTTGCAGGGCATAAAGCCCATGTCTAAATCGGCCTCTGTAGTGATGCCGTCGAGACGAGAGATTCTCGTCTCTCGTCTCGTCTTGTCTCGTCTCGTACGAGACAAGAGAGAGATTCTCTCTCGACAAATCACTCGAAACTCTCTCGTCTCTCTCGTCTCTCGTAAAAAATTACATTTTGTTACAATTAAAGCGCATCAACAATTAGAGCAAGCTTTAAAAAGCTGTGTATAAAAGCGGATAACGTGCCACTATGGACTATTTCTTCGTAATCGTAACTAATTAACCTTCGCAGTGCGAAAATAAAGTACAATCATAGTTTACCAAAACCGGGTCATTGATGACCCATTTTTTATTTTGTGTTTTCGGATGAAATAAGGACATTTTGGTTTCAATCTAATCTCGCTTATTAGTGATTTTATCAAAAAATGTTATCTTCGTAAAAGTTTTTGCTTGTTTCAAATCTAATATTCATAGTTTCATTTCTGCAGATTTTTATACAGGGTGTCCTTTATTAACGATTTTCTAAAATTATACATTTTTCGATATTTTTCAGCAGTATATTATGTAGTTTAGTATTTTAGGAGAATACACAAAAGGAAATTATATAAAAAAAATTTATCATAGAAGTTATTCAAAAAAATATCGACTTTGGGTCAGTCGTGACCCGGTTTCGGGACTGCGAGGGTTAAAAACATATAGTATTTGATTATTTGATAGTAATGTAATATTGTTAATGTGATTGATATCCTTAATATTAATCCTCTTTGTTTAAATAATAATTAAATATTAAGAAAAAAATTTATAAGATTAAATATTCGACAAAAATTATCAATTAAAAATTTTAAGTTTTTTATAATCTTAAATTTTCATTTTTTAACAGTTTTAAATAAAAAATTTGGGACCTTTCCTGTTATCTCCCCTGTTCGCCGACTTTTTTACAGACCTCTTTTTCTTAGGGTCACTCATCCAAGTATTATTAAAAAATATTTTTGTTCTTAGTAGTAAATTAATTTTTAACTTTTAGAACCTAGCAAAAGCATTTCAATTTCGCTTCTGACATCATAACTAATTATCAAGTCGGTGCGCAGGGCAAATAACAGGAAAGGTCCAAAATTTGACTTTGTAAAATTTAAAATAGTTCATGAAAAAACGAGAGAAACGAGACGAGACGAGACGAGACGAGAAGATATCTTTCTCGAACGAGAGAAGAGCGTTATCGTCGAGACGAGAGACTCACTTTCTCTCGTTTTGCGAGACGAGACGAGAGAAGTGACATTCTCGTCTCGTCTCGTCTCGCGGCATCACTAGGCCTCTGGACAAAACCATGTAAATCACTACTAACAAATTGACTCATCTACCTCGAACTACTTGAATTTGAAATTTGACAATAAACAAAAACAAAAAATCATATGAGTGAGATGGTTAGCAATCCAAATTTTAATCAATTAATTTTCCTTTTGTCACCTCGAAAAACAACTTGTGGCCAACAAATAAAACTAATAATTAGGGTTTTTGACTTTAAAAAAATTAGATCATTTTTCAGGTACGAAAAAAATACTTTCTTCCAGAGTACCTGTGGGAGAACCACCCCCGGGATGCGAAGATAACAATAAAAAATATTTTCAAAAATACCAATTTCTTCTATTCACAAGCGAAACTTATTTTAAAAGGGAAGGTTAAACAATTTCGTCTTAAAAATGCGACATTCGCGCAGATTGTGGATTTTTATCAGCTTATCACAAATCAAACTATTCGAGAATAGCAATAGATGTCTCCCGCATACAGTTTTCGACTATAAAATTAAAATTAAAAAAAATTGTAATAATATACAGAGTACAGAGCGCCCCTCCTCCTATTTACGAAGGGGGTGGGGAATAAAATTTGTTGCTATGGGATTTTTTGAAGCTCGCGATAGTGTTAGGTGGTACACTGGAAAATTGCAATAGAACTTTTGATCGTTATCGCCCAAAAATTCTAAAATCCGGTCATTTCTGGGAACTAATAGATCACATTTAAGAAGTGAAACCCTGTTGTGAATAAAACTTGAAAATTATTTAAGCCAAGAGTATAAATATTATTTATATTGAGGTACACCTCGAATCTTCATACCAAACTGACATTTGGTTATCGATATAAAATAACCCAAAATTATTCATGTATGGATTTTAAACGAATGTCTTTGTGTAAACCACCCTTTGATTACGTATTCAAAATTTTTATTTTTAAGCATTCGAAATACACGACTTTTATCAATAATTGAATTGAAAACTGATTGATTTTTCTCGCAGCTTACTTCGTCGAACGCGACAGCTTAAAATTTTTCCTCTATTTACTTTATTTTGCTAGTTAAATAAAAAAGTGAATATTTTATTAGCTCTGAGTCACGTTATTTATTAAAATCTAAAATTCGAAATATTTTCAAAGAGAAAGATATCGGTTGAAGAGGTTTTTAGTATTTCGACTCGAAACGCTTGGTGTGCCGTCTTATGAAACTTTTGTAATTAGAAGATAAAAACGTTTTAATGGGATTCGAACCTTTTTCATTAGAGAAGTCGTTGTAACGCTAATAGGGCACGTTCAAAATCCATCGAATAAAATAAAAAAGACAAAGTTGTTCAATGCTCAAGCTCAATACGTATACCACCCTTACAAGATTATATTAAACAACTCGGAATTGTTTAAGCAAACAAGCTCGCTATCAGATATACGTCGATTTTTTTCGTGAAAATGTTGTAAAGGAAAAATCTCGAAATACTTTCGTGGGCGCTTAAAATATGTAAAGTTGGGGAATGCTATAGTTTATAATTTAAAAATGTTAATGTTTATTTCAAATTGTTTGATAACTATTTTAATTACAGAATGCTCTGGAATTGGCATGTACAATCCACGTTCATCTTGCTTATATGGCTGTGTACAAGTAGCGCTATATGTCCGTCCAATTGTGTCTGTGGTTTAGACAAGAAAGGCCGTAGAATAACATCTTGTCTTCGAGGAGGGATGATCGATCACGTGCCAGTTTCCGATATGGATCTATCCATGGAGGTGTTGGATATATCGGCACCCCAAAATAATTGGAATTCTATTAGTTTGGGTCCCATATTTCAAATATTCAAGATGTTAGAAGCTATTCGCATCACGAAATCTAATATTATGCAAATTGGTATGCACACGTTTTGGGGTGTGCCAACATTAAAAGTGCTCGACTTATCGTGTAATAATATCTCGTTAGTTTACGATCATAATTTTAGGGGTTTATTGAATCTCGAAGAACTGCGTTTAGACGATAACTTAATCGAACGATTGTCGAGTGGAGTGTTTAAACACTTAACCGAATTACGAATATTATCTTTAGATCGAAACCGTCTAATAGGGCTCGTGCCTAGATTATTTTTAAAACTAGGTAAATTACAGGTGCTAAAACTTAGTGGTAATAAAATCCTCGAATTAATGCCCGAGTTGTTTAAGGACATACTGGTAAGTAATTTTGTAAAAACAGTTTGTCTTCGTAATACACCATACTTTTAGTTTAGTATTAATAAAAATACTATCAAAATTAAGCCCCTAATTAACAATTAAAATTTAAGTACGTACTTGGTGTGCTTGTAAGGACCGAGTTGACAATAATGAAGTCATTTTGCAAAATAATAGGGATCTTGATTAATTTATTGCTTCTAATAAGTAATAAGTAAAGAGCTTTCCTGCTCAACGACGTTACACTTGCAACTTATGTAATCGTTTTTATAATACAAGCATCTTTTTTTGCATTAAACTATTCAGGAGTAGAATGACAAAATTCCAAGGGTTTAAAGAAAAAAATGTTATAAAAGTATGTTTACAAATTAATAGGTGTAACGTCATTAAAAATGGTTTACTTTGCCATAAAATCGTTTGCATCGCATTTCAAAAAATGTAATTAAAATATAAAAATGTATATGCGTGTAACTGAAATTAATAATTTAATGAATTTTATATTTAAAAATGTATGCATTTTTTCACAAAATTAAAAATGTATAGAAGTAACTTCAGGGGTGTCATGAATCATCGCGAATCATGTCATGAGTGTGTGTACGACGATGGTAATAGGTCAGATATGATAAATTATGAATGGCGGTGGGTGGATTGTGGATGAATGTGAATAATTAAAAAATGTTACATGAACCACAGACTGTGCAATAATTACTTAAAATGTTTCGATGTAGGTTACCAGTGCCAAATTTTGTACGACGCTAATAATACATGGTGTATTTTTCAACGTTCACATGGGCATCTCCTGAACCGTAACTAAACCGGAAAAAATACGAAGTTGGTTAAATGAGAAATATTGCAGCTTTTTTATACTAAAATGCGTTGTTAAAGCAGCCTTTCCAGTTTGTTATAGTCCGGGAGGCAGCGTGCACATTAACGATAAAGTACACAATTTTTTAACGATTCAGGCTGAAAGAACATTCCAAATGAGTAATAAAACTGACCGTCTGCCACCACTCCTAAGTGTCAGCATTAACTTGGGGTGGCTCGAGAAAGATTGATATTTGATCATTTTTGGTTTCTATGCACTTTATGAGAAAAGCGGTTCTCTGTGAAAATAAACTACATTAAATATCCTACAAATTATATCTTTTAGGTTTTTTTTAAAAACAAATGGTTTAAGCGCTAGTGCGCGTTAAAGTTTACAAAAAAACTGTTTTATTGTTTATAACTCGAAAACTAGACACTTTTAGAGAAAAGTGTTTATATACCAAAATAAAGGACATTCAATTTACTACTAGTTATGTCTGTTAGATTTTTTTGTCAAGCTAACAGTTTAAAGTCTAGAGCGCGTTGAAGTGTATATCTGACTTAGCTTGTTCGTGAGGCAGAGTATTTTTGTATTGTATTGTACTCAGGGGTCGATTGGCTACGTGAGCCTTACAGAACTTTGACCAGTATTGATCTTTTGTTCATAACCCTACTCGTATTATATTCTCAGGAATTCGATCTTGTCAACGAAGCATATAGTGTCCCTGAGAGGCTTTCTTTTCATTTCTTCAGGCGTTAGTTGTGCCTGCCCTAATTGTTTCAACCTAAGTCGAGCTAGTGCATCGCAATTGCAGAGAATGTGCTCGGCGGATTCGACCTCCGTTTCACATAGCCTGCATATGTCACTATCTTCCAATCCCAGTTTTTTGAGGTGGTACCTCACTGGACAGTGTCCAGTAAACAGACCTGTGATAAGTCTGATTTCGTTCTTTGATAGAAGAAGAAGCCCACAGAAGGGTTCTGGTCCAATCAGGATAGCTTTTGAGCCTGTTCTAGCTAGTTCATCAGCTATTTCATTTCCTATAACTCCCTCATGCCTTGGGACCCAGTGCAGGGCAACTTTGTTGCCCTTAGCCAGTTTTTTGAGGGACTGTCTGCATTCCCAAGTGGATAGGGATTCATAGCTGTTGGCTTTGAGTGCCTTCAGCACGGCTTGACTGTCAGACATTATATAAACCTTTTTACCCTTTATACGCCTTCGTAGGCATTCCTGGGCGCATAGGTTTATTGCAAGTGTTTCAGCTTGCATAATTGTGGGGAAGGTTCCTAAGGCTATCGATGCCCTATATTTTGGGCCATATATTCCTATACCTGTTCCCTGTTTAGTTTTAGATCCATCCGAGTACCAGATAGAGGAATTTGGTTTCTGTTGTATTATTTGACTTCTAGCCATGTCGCGGTCCCAAATGACCACTTCGAAAGGTGTCTAGAAGTCAAATGCCCTTGGAATGACATCCAAGGGTTTTTCAAAGAGTTCAGGCTGTAAGAAGTCCAGAATCTTTAAGTGACCTGTTTTGTCACTCGGTTTGAATTTCCTGATTTGGGTTATTTTTAAGGCGGCCTGTAGGCTTTCCCTCTTCACCTGCAATTGCAGGGACGGCAGGTCCAGAAGTGCCTCCATAGCCGCAGTCGGGGTTGTGCTCATAGCCCTTGTTATACCCAAACACGCTAGCCGCTGCAGTTTCTGCAGCTTGCTTTGTGTCGTGATTTCATTCGTTTTTGTCCACCACACGAGCGAAGCGTATGTGACAATGAGTCTAATTACCGATATATATATAACCAGTATATCATCTTCGGTTTTAGCCCCCAGGTCTTTCCGAATAGTTTGCGACAAGCCCAAAAGACCCCCGTCGCTTTGAAAAGGCTTTTATCTATGTGTGATTTCCAGGTGAGTTTTGCATCGAGAGTTACCCCTAGGTACTTTACTTCCTTGGAGAATTGTATCGATAGTCCCTGTAACTGTGGAGCTTTCAGATTTAGCTTCCTGCGGTTAGTGAATGGGACTATGATGGTTTTTGTAGGGTTTACATTTAGTTCCTCCTTTACACACCATCCTCTTATTTTGTTTAGGGCATTCTGCATTTGGTTTGAAATTATACCGTCATGCTTGCCCTTAATCAGAATGACGATGTCATCTGCATATCCTAGTACGCAGTATCCCTCGTCAGTAATTTTCTTCAGTAGGTCATTCACCACAATAATAGACCACAGCAGGGGCGATAGAACCCCACCTTGTGGGCACCCCTTTGCTGTGGCCATCGAAACTTCTTCCCCTGCTAGGGAAGCCGTTACTATTCGACTTTCTAGCATTGATTCTATCCAGGTTGTTGTAGATGGTTTAATGCCATGTCTTGCGGCGGCAGTTCTTATGGACTTGTAAGAGGTGTTATCGAAGGCACCCTCTATATCTATAAATATGCCAACAGCTATTTCCTTTGCCGCAATGGATTTTTTCACTTCTCTCCGTGAGGCAGAGTACAGATATACCAAAATATAAACATTTTGACGTTGACGATGCAAGCTAAAAGGACATAGCAAAGGAGTGAAAGGGCGGGTTTTTGCTATTTTTTCAGGTTTTTGCTTATAACTTCAAAACTACACAATTTTTGCATCTTAGCACCTACCTAAACTGCCCGTTTGACAAAAAAAAGCAAAACGAAATAATTATTTGTTGAAAATTTAATGCAATTTATTTTTGTATAAAAACACAAAACACCTATGGGCCAAAAAACCCAAAATGGGGTCCCGAAGCATATTTATTGAGCCGCACAGGATTGAACCAAAAAAGTTAGTAATACACCAAATAATGAGTGATACACACGCTACACAGGGCCGGATTATGCATGGGGCTCGAGTCCCAGGGCGCTTGTCAAGTAGGGGCGCAATATTTTTCATCAGATACTTCTCATTTGCAATGGTCTTTCAGCCTGAATCGTTAAAAATTTTGTACTTTCTTGTTTAGTAAAAGTACACGTTGCCTCTCGGACTGTTAAGCGATTTTTTTCAATCTGTTCGGTGCGATCCTCCCGACTCGCTTTGTATACCCGTTGTCTACAGTCTACAGTGTTCTCAATGACAGTGTAAGATGTAGGAAGTACTTGTTTCCACGTTACGTGCAAAAAAGTCGCGTAAAACGAATTTGGTTTAAGTTCAAAAAAGTTTTTTATTGATTTAAGAAACTAACAATAATGTTTCGACCAGTACTTCTGGTCTTCATCGGAGTTAAAAAGTTCGAAGACCAAGACTCATTGATACAAATAAATTTTTATTTGCGATGTCGTATAACTAGATAAGGATCAAATACTGAATATTTAAAAAATATATTTCTTGTCTTAACTCCTAGCTGCAAATTAGTTAACCGGTTGTTATCTAGTTAACTAACAAATGAATCAACGCGATTTCTTTAGTTAACCAACTTGACGTTACAAACCAGCTGGTTACCAAATTGTTGTAAGTTTTATACAATCAGAGTTAAGGGTTTCTTGAACTAGAGGCCTCATTCTGGTACCTAACTGATACTTTTCATCATTATATTCAGATTTGTCCTCTCATTATTACGGAGCATTGTTGGTCGTTTCCTTATTTGTATCTAATGCTTCTATTATTAGCCTAAATGTTCATAATCACAATAATAGCACATGGACGAACAATTTCAAACTTATTTTGTAACCCCATTTTTTTCTTATTGCTAATATTTTCTATTGCTAATGTCGATCAAAAATACCTGTATTTCTGAAATGATAATCCATCTAGAAAAAAATGGGTAGTTCTTTTCCATTTCGTGTTCGGCAATCGCATTTCAAACACGCGTTAAAAAGTATTTGTCGATTTAGCGAATATACTCTCTTATTCCCTTTAATAATATATTTTATGAAAATGGTTGGTGCAGCGTTCTAAATTGAGGTTCATATAAACGTCCTCCTTTCTTCAATTTGCCATCACTTTGCTTAGATTGATACCGAAACATTTCGTAGGCCATGTAGAGCTAAAACTTTTGAGCGCACGAATTGAATTTTATTCGGGCTCGAAGTCGGTCATTTTTTTTCGTTTTCGATTTTAAAAATTCAACTTTTTGGCGTTTATTCATCCCTTAAATTTTTAACATTTTGTTGATCGATCACATTTAGCACAATAAAACTAGCATCTTCTATACGCACCATCAATCACTTAATGTCTTATAGGCGAATTGAAAAAAATGTTTATTAATTTACGTTTTAGTTAGAGAATGGTGTTTGTAGTGAATTGCAACAGTATAGCCAACAGATGTAAATTAAAATCTTCAAGACTTCGGATGGGGCATTATAACACTAGTGACATCAAGTTGTCTTACGCTCGTAGTAGGTACGCAAAAATCGTAAAATCAGACGCCAAGGGTTTGATTCTGAAATTAGACCAAACTTTTTACACTCGAAAGCTTTAACGACCAAAAAATTATCGCATCACCTGATTTTTTTAATTATTTTACAATTAATCAAAAAAAATTTTAATTATACTAAGTAAATAAAGTCTAAATTGTACTAGGTATTCCAGCAACACTGTAGCGATACTGTAGTTTTTTCTATTAATGTTTCTTTTAATTATAGGGCATGCAAATGTAATTTAATAACGTGTATTGCCACTTTTGCTTTTAATTGCGGCTTGGCAATGCTCTTAATTAGTATTCGAACATCATCTTGTGAAATTTCTTACCATACACTTACAAGCATTTTACGAAGCTGGTCCAGATCCATTGAAGGTGAAAACAAGCCTCTAATCCTTCTTTCCATCATGTTCCATAAATGTCCGATGATATTGAAGTCTGAACCAGAGGTTAGCCAATGTACTTCTCAAATATCAACTCCATTTACTAAATACTCGTTTACTATTCTAACTGCATGTGGTCTAGCATTATCCTGGATTACAAAAAACCCGTGTTCGATGCAGGTGGAATGGGGCTACATATGGTGCCACGATGTCAGAAATACAGCGTAAAACAATTAGGCTACCTTCATCAATAACGCAAAGCTCTGTAAGTGCTTTCTAAGATATACAGTCCCAAATAATTACCCAGTCTCTACCCTATAATGTGGTTTTTCTAACGTTACATGCAGAGTATCTTTCATTTGGCCTTTGGTATACATATACCTTAGGACGAGGATCAGAACTCTATAACCAAAATATGTATTCATCTGGAGCAGTAAACCTAGAATAATACTTTTTTTCGGCTAGTCTTCGTCTAATGGTATCGGTACTTCCTAGGGTCCGGTTCAAGGACATCGAAGAGCTATATTTGAAGGCTTTTTGCCTTGTTTACTGTAGTAAACCGTTTTCAAACATTTTTTCCATTTGTTTATTAACATTTCCACCCCGTTCCCGTCTGATGGACATACCGGGGTACTTTTCCCGATATTTCTTTTTCAGTCGCATTTGGCTGAAGCGTTCTCGAACAAGGTCATTCATATAGTACGTGGTTGCTTGTTTGACTCGTTTCTCTATCACATGTGCAGTTTTCATCAACCTGCACCCCACTCTCCTGAAGTGAAGGCCTTGAATACCTTTGTATATAATTTTTAAGGTTTTTACCAACAGCTCCCAGTCTTACCTGGAGACCAGGGTCACCGCTTGGAAGATGTCATTGGGTTTCAACATACCTTTTCATACTCGGCCGTTTTCTCAATTCTACCCCTAGATACTTTACACTGCCCATTCGATAAATGTTTCTAAGGCTCTCATTGCTTCTCGATCAATACAACAATCACTGTTGTCAAGTCATCCGTATAGGCGATGTGTTGTGTTCCGAGTCTAATGCACCCATCACAAGTCGCATTTCACAGAATATGGCCCTGAACGGACCTCTACGGGCATCCCCTTTGTTGTTTATTTTGTAATTGTTCTATTGCTGAGGGTCACAATGTCACAATTGCTGATCTTTGTGATAAATAACTCTTGATTATGTCGTAAGTGCTTTTTGGCATCTTCCATTCTCGTAGTTGGGCAAGCATTGCAGCTTGTAAGCCACCATGGATCAAGATCTATGAAGAATCCGTAACATTACTTTGTCTCTCTTTTAGCCACGTTTTGTATTAGCGCATTAATTGCGTCTTCTGTACCTTTTCATGATCTATAATCGTATTGTCTGGTTGTTAGTTTGCTCTGTATTGTTTTGGCAAGCCAATTTTCTAGCAGTTGTTGCAACGTTGTTGCAACGTGATGGGTCTATAGGTCTTTGGATCTGTTCGCGGCTTGTTGTTATTCTTTGGTGTGATTATCAGTTCACCTCTTTTCCATATGTTCGGAAACACATTGTATTAGATTTCTAGTAGCTTATGCTCGGTTTCTGCGATCATCCCATCTTCTCTCGGGCTCTTTTTAGTTTTCAGTTCTTGAACTATAAATGTAGTAGCTCTTCTTCTTTAACGGTTCTTCTACTGTAGATTCGTACTGTGTCTCTACGTTTCTTCTCATCTAAGTGTGGTGCTCATTTTCATTTTGTATCTCGTCACCCGGAAGAAGGTGCTTCATAAGGTTTTCTCCGTGTCAGTTATGTGTGTTGTTTCTTCATCGTCTATCTTTAGGCTCGAATATGTTATATAAAGTTCTCTTTGTAGCTTGTATAATACTAATCCATATGAATCACTGTTTTCACTCCATTGCATCCTCAATATGTTGTACGCTCTTGTGTCTTATCCTACTCTTCTTGAGTGCTTATAACGTTATAACAGTGTAGTAGCACTCTAGCAATTGTGGTATGAGACACACCGAATCTCCTACCGAGTTTTCGATTTGTAACTCCTTCAGCAGACAAAGTGGCAACTTGAACACACTCGTCTCAAATTAAATTTCTTGTAACTCGTTCTATTGTTGCTTAAACAGCTTAAACAATAGAAAAATATGGCTAAAAAGTAGTAGGCATATTGTGTTTATAAACTACGCGAAAAATACGTCAAATAGCAAATTGCTAATAATTTTTTGTAAAAAAAACGTGTCAAAATACGCAATAAATAAAATCGTTCGATTTTTAAAATAAAACCAAAAATCAGGTGAAGCGATAATTTTTTGTGGAGTGTAATTTTGTCAGGGCTCGTTCCATTGTATTCCATGTTTTATAGAAGCGACAAAGTACTTCAGCGCTACAGCGTTCTGTTAATAATCTCACGTTTTTTTAAAAATGTGCGCTGTAACGGTCTTACGCTCTTTTGTTCACGTACTTAATCCGGATGCCGTAGCAGATAACCTTAATGACTTCAAAAGTAACGAACCTCCATACCTTACACAGAATGTAAATAAAGCTGTAATTGTTAATTTTTCTTAACAAACTCGAAATTTTATTAGATTTCTCACTTGAAAATTTCGTTTCTGTTCACCAATTAGTTACAAAGGTTGCCTGCTACTAGCAACTTATTGGTATATTGCTGGTACGTAATTCTAATTAGTTCGTTAGCATTTTATCACTCAGAATTATTCTTAATTTTTTACTAAATATTTAGAAATTTTTAAAATTAAATTACCAGTCGCGTAGTACCTACTACAAATTTTATTTTTTACTACGCCACGCTCATTCGTGGTTTTAATTTATTCGAGTAAACGTTCCACGATGAGTACACGGAAGTGCTGCTTTGAAGAAAGCTTCTTTGTGACAAGACGAAGTTAAGGACTTTCTGCTAATTAACAACAAGTACTTGTGAAGGCAGAAACATTTATAAAATACCCTAATTTAATAAATATCGAATTAAGTAATATTTTGTTTGTAATTTGGGTACCTACGTATTATTAAATATTGAATGTAAGCAGCTTATTTTGAAAAAAGAAATAATTACAAAATATTTTTTCTTCGATTGATGGAAAAATGACACCTTTCCGACGTGTAGTAGGTCAAAAAAATTCGTGATTAGGAAATATTTTTCGGCACGGTCTTATATTTTCGTGACAGCTCCAATTTCACCTATATTTGACAGGTTCAGCCTGCATCTGAACAATACAAGAATTAATTTTTAAACTTAATCCAATGTAATCTCAGGTCCAGGAAGGCTTACACAATTTCAACTTTCGTGCAAAATTATTAATTTCAGTTACACGTCTTTCTATGAACATTTTGGTCAAAATTATAATTAACGTGAATAATTATTTTCAGGAATTAAGAACATTCGAATGCAGAGCATGTGGATTAACAAGGATAAACACACAGATCTATCACCTTCTGCCTTATTTAACTCATTTAGATTTGGGTAATAATCGATTACAATTCATCGCTTGGGACGAATTTCAAGATTTGCGTCGAATTCATTCGTTACGGCTGGATGGCAATTTATTACCAGTAGTGCTCGAAAAAACATTTATAAATCAAGCGGAATTGCGAACTTTAAGTTTAGCTAGAAACAGACTAGCCAAAATAACCAACACTGCCTTTTTAAACCTTAGTAATTTATACGAACTCGATATAAGCTATAACAAATTAAATAGGGTGGAAGGTGTGGCGTTTCAACCCTTAACGGAATCTCTAAAAAAATTACAAATAGGCGGAAATAAATTTTCGATCGAAGTTATAAGTGTCGTCTTACACACCACAATGAAAGTTCGCGAATTACACGTGGCCGACATGAAAATTAGAGAACTCCCATCCGGCTTACTGACCGATAATTTAAAAGCAGTAAATTTATCGGGAAATAACTTAACGACACTCGAGGTGCAAGCTTTGCCTCGCCAACTTGTTGAATTAGACATTTCTAGAAATAAATTCCGTGGTTTAGATGAACGTGTGGTTTTTAGGTTAGAACAAGTACGCCATTTAAGATTACAAAACAACCCCTGGAGTTGCGATTTATGCCACATGAAGTCGATGATTCTATCTTCTTCGAACGGGAGTTTTAATTTTCAAAATGTTACGTGTGTCTCGCCACCTCGATTAAAAGGGTTGGCTTTAAAGTTTCTCGGTGTCGTAAATTTTACGGATTGTAAAAATGAAGTTGTTGCAAAGTCCGAACTTTTTATTTTTATAGAAACCCATTTGACTATTTTAATAGGGAGTGCGGGTATTGTTTTATTTCTTATTGCTTGTATAACGTTTGTGGTATATTCTTGTTTACAAAGAAAAGTAAATAATGCAATAGAGGAGGAGAAACGAAATGCCGGAAGGGAGGCCGTATTCGAGAACCCTTCGGCTATCTTTGGGGACAAGGGCGAGATTAGTTTTAAGTTTGCATTGGATTTGACGGAAAGAAAAGTATCGGTATCAACTATTGACGATATGAAGAAAGAAACTCAACTTCATACACTTCCCAACGGCAATAGTATTAGAATTTGAAGTTGGAAGGAATTGGGTTTTGTGTACACTGCTCTAATAAAATATGTTGGGTTGTGGCAAATTGTTAAGAACCGCAACAAAATGTTAACTGCGATTCGGGTTTACTACATCTCTGCACGTAAACTTTCTGAAATTGTAATGCCGCTGCCAACTAACTACGAAACTAACGTATCGATTCTAAAGTGATAATAATCCTATCTAAGAATATTCAAACGTGATCTTTGACACAATTATTTTATAAAAATTCGTTTTTTAAATTTTCTTTTCGTAATTCAATTCATTTTTATACTAAAAGTATTTTTTATAACGAAAATAATTTAAGTGTATTATACAGGCCTGCGATATCGTTTTATCTGAAATTTCGGTATTTTCAAAAATTAAATTTCACATTACTTTTAATTTTACAAATTTTTAAATATTTAGGGCAAATTATTTAGATAATTCTAATACGTTGTAAATTAACCCTAACACACACACATGTGAAAAAACTTTAAAGGAGAAAATTTGTTTTCCACCAAACGCCTCGGAAATCGAGCAAGGTCTTGGGTTCGATTCCCGAGGCGTTTTGTGGAAAAAAAATTTTCTCCTTTAAAGTTTTTTCACATGTGTGTGTGTGTGTTGGGGTTAATTTACAACGTATTAGAATTACTTTTAATACACGTGTTACGATGGCATACACCAAATCACTACAGTAGGTACTCGATCCACATGAACCAATAAGGATGAGCTATGCCGATGCTGTAGGGGTAGTTTATACTTTACTGTTCAACATAAATACAATTTTTTACAGACAATGAAACTGAAACTAACACCGCAAATTATCAAAAAGCACAAATGTCTCATTCTTAAGGTATGTGTGCAGCTCCTTGATGGGAGAAAAAATTCACACCTTTACTCTTCTTGGTGTGAGAACTTAGTTTGAAAGAGATTATTAGTATTAAACCAATGAATTTTCAAAACTTCTTATACAATTAGGCAACAGTGACGTTGAGGTCATAAACCGTCTTCAAAAGTCCAACTATGTTCAGAAAAAGTTTACCCGGCAACCTAAATGGAAAAAGTAACTTGTGGTTGACAATCTGGTTATGGTTTGAATGCCTGATAAAGCGTAAGGAGATCCTAAAATGTAGTGTTCTATCAGTTTTGTTTTAAATCAATAACAGTCAGTTCATTTTCTTACGAATTTCCTTTCTATTGCCAAATGCCTTTAATATATTATAGTCAATATGTGCTCAAAAGGCCTCAAAAGGGAAAGTTCTACATGTTTTTTGGGGTGCTGAATCGGAATCCGAAGATTGCTAACAAAATGTCTTGACGTAGGTAATGCAAAAAAAGGTAAAATGTCTTATTTTTTGATATGGGTTATTGCTTATAACTCGAAAACTGTCAAATTTTCGTAAATAACCTTTCTATTCAAAATGAAACTACATTAAATTTCCAACAAATTACACTAGTTAGGTTTTTTCTCCGACAAACTGTTTAGACTCAAGCGCTAGTTGAAAATTGGCTTATTTCGGATGTCTCCACTTCGACCCACTTTTCCACTCAAAAACTCTAATTTATTATTATATAATTATTAAAAGCTGGCATTAACTAAATTTCTCCCAGTCCTCTGCACATTCTTTACTAGGTCAAGGTACAGGTCATTTTTTCAAAAACTACATAATGTTCAAGTCCGGAATTCTACAAACTCAGTTACAAGGAAGTTGAAATTGCAACAAAAAAATCTGCTGTTATCTCTACCAATTTTCAACCAGCGGTTGAGCCCTAACGGTTTGTCAGAGGAAAAATAGCGAAAAATGAAATTTGTAAGAAATTTTATGTACTTTCATTTTGAATAGAAAGGTTATTTACAAAAAGTTGGTAGTTTTCGAGCTATATGCAAAAAGCCGCTAAAAATTGAGATTTTTTTTTCATTTTTGTCAATATCACGTAACGCCACGAAATTTTGGTATCAAACCTCAGATTCGGATTCGGCACCCCAAAAACACGTAAAATGAGAAAAATCAAAACTACCCCACAATTTTCCATCAGGTAAAAACACAATTTGACTGAATTATTTCTCATATTTTGCTTTTTAAAGTTATTGCGAAATTCAAATGCGCTCGAGTCAGAGCCACTGCATTAAAAACTAGTACCATGGGGGCTACAATATTAACACAGTGCTAAACAGGTGAAAGATATTCATTTTTCTCATTTCAGTGCTTCCTAAAGACTATGAGTTTTACCACCACAGTAAAGTACGGGGACAAACCATCTCGGGTGCGGGCATGTTTTGTAAATAATCGACATTGTTCTCAATCCATTTTTCTAATTGAGCAGCAAATTTTTGCATAAGATTTTGAAAAACGTGACGTGGTATTGATTCATTTCTAATGTTCATTCACAAATAATTTAAATTTCTGGGTTTATTCACAAACACTTTAAGCTTTAAATCGCCCCAAAGAAAATTATCCGGAGCTGAAAGATCCTCAAATCTTGCTGGCTATGAAATCGTACCATTTCTTTAAATGAATCTGTTTGGAAAATATTCTCTTAAGATTCCCATGCTTATTATCACCATATGGCTTGTTCCATTTTGCTGAAACCAGGAATGTCCTATTTCATCTTCAATTTGAGGTAAAAAGGATGTCTGCAGCATTTGGTCATTGTTCACTGATTACTTTAAGCAGCTCTGTCGGCCAAACACACCCTTTGACTTAGATTCTTGCTTTTGCATGAAGGAGTGGATTATTTTAAATTATCGCCGGGAAGATTTTTGACTGTCTATAAATTTTTATTAAAAACACCATCGATTAAGATTAAGACATTATACAAATTAGAAAAATATGGGTTACAGGAGTCAAAAACTTGATACAACTAGTATCTCCGAAAGCTTATTCAAGACTTTCGTCTCATAAGAGAGTTTGTACGTCTAGTTACTAAACTTTATCCGATTGGAAAGATCAGCGTAGTTATACTAGAAACACAAGATCATTTCAAAAAATAATTTTAAAATATAATTCGCAGGCCTGTATATTACACCCACTTTAGAGTAAAAATTGCAATTTTTGTTCATTCAGAAAACAAAATAATACGCACATATCCTTATAATTTAGAAAATCAGACACACCACTGAAATTTCATATCAATCAAAGAGAGAGAAAAAAAATTATAAGCGTTAGTGCCTGAACGATTGCAATACTGATATAATCTTAAGAAACTTTTTTATCTTTTATATCAACAATTGTTATGAAGATTTAACAAATGATCACACTTATGTTGAGGATTACGGGGCAAGATTTATTAGTTTTAAATGTTTGAGTTTAGCACACGAAGCGTACTTCATTTTAATGGATTAATATAAAATATTATATTTAATGCGAACGAATGCTAATAATTTATGTTAATTTAGAAATGTAACGGATCATTTGTTTTCTCTCAGATATTTCAGTCCTACCACACAATTATTAAGTTTATAATTAAATTTTTAAAGGGACCAGTGTTATAATTTTTAAAATAATTATAATTTAAGTAGGTATTGTTAGTTAAAAGATTTTGAATAAGTAATTCTTGATGTAAGAGTTAAATTTGTGTATATTATTCTATATTAAAAGATGTTAATATAATTTCGGCTTTTAATTTTAAAGTTACGAGTTCACCTTAATCAACTTTTCCAGAGTAACCCTTCTCTCTTAAAATTCCGAGACGGTTTCTTATGGAAAATGTTGGGATAAGTTTAAAATATTTATAACTGAAAGTAACAGCGCGGCGGTATACATTCTAACATGATGAATCTTCTTTTTAATTAGTACGAAATCGAATTTTTTAGACGTTCAGTTCAATTTTCTTTAAAATTTCGTAAATACTTTGAAATTTTAATTAAAAAAACGATTAAAAATCAAATAAATCTACTCGTCCAGTATCTAAAACTTTTCTTTTAAGTCGCCAGTCATCTATAACCAAGTCTCTACTACTCCACGTTACTTCCACAGATGAAAAGTAAGTGTATCTTAATGTTCTATAGGAACGATATAAAAGTGAGAACCGTTAAAAATCGCGAGCAAAAATACTTGATTTCTGCGTAACCAAATACTTGATTTCTATAATCTTTAAGAGGGGCCATTCAAATTATCAAAGTCAATAGATGGCAGCACGTGCTATTTCAGCTTATTTTTATTTACCACACCATTATTATTCCGTCGAGCGAATCGATTAATAATACACACCTACTAAATAAGAACTTGGTGCTCTATAGCCTAACGCAATTTTGAGAGGCGTAAATTGTAAAATACGGATGCAATTCACTTATTAAAATTCACGTAATTCAAAAAAAATACAAATATAATTAAACTTTGAGATGGCTAACCTGTACTTTGGATGTTATTTTAGAATACGCAGAGGTGCAAAACTGAAAATTACCAACCCTAAGTGCACAGTGCGATTTAAACACAAGACATTGACAGACAATAGGTGAGGTGTTGACTGTCCGCCACAACATAAAAAGTGCAGTGACGCACTCGTCTAAAGTTTGAATGTTATCCATTGTTAACGTTTGCTGGTACGCCACTGCACTTTTTATGTTGTGGCAGAAAGTCAACATCTAACCTATTGTCTGTCAATGTCTTGTCTTTAAGTCACACTGTGCACTTAGGGTTGGTAATTTTCAGTTTTGCACCTCTACGTATTCTAAAATAACATCCAAAGTACAGGTTAGCCATCTCAAAGTTTAATTATATTTGTATTTTTTTTTTAATTACGTGAATTTTAATAAGTGAGTTGTGTCCGTATTTTACCATTTACGCCTCTCAAAATTGCGTTAGGCTATAGAGCACCAAGTTCTTATTTAGTAGGTGTGTATTATTAATCGATTCGCTCGACGGAATAATAATGGTGTGGTAAATAAAAATAAGCTGAAATAGCACGTGCTGCCATCTATTGACTTTGATAATTTGAATGTCCCCTCTTAAGCAGTTTTAATGATTTTGCTTAATGAGGCAGAAAATTCAAGCTCAAACAGAATTTTTATTAATTAATATCTACTGCAAAGCCATTTTCAATGGTTATAATCGTTTTAAAAATTGTAAAAGAATGTATAAGTATAAGATGTATAAATACCTTAACAACTTTTCATCAACAAAGAAAATTAAGTTTAAGTTATATTTTTTTATTCCGTGAAACTTTTTCTTTTTCAATAAACTCAAAGTCGTTCTTGTCGGGTGCACTAATCTGTTATGAGTTTTTGAAAATATGAAAAGAAATTATACTAATTTTGCGAATTTACTTTTCCGGACTGTTTGAGAATATAAAATGAAAACTTTGGCCCTTACGGCCTCGAAGTACAGTTGACTGTAACTTTCTGCGATCCTGCTCAGATTGGCGATTTTACAGAAGAATGGGTAATATTTTATCTGAAAAAATGTTTCATCTCAGTATAGACTTTTTGAAATAAGATGAAGCACTTTTCTAGTAATGCGATGAAATAATTTAATATTGATGTACAAGGTACCTTATTCGTGTTACACGGGAGGGTTGTTCTATTTTTACAAAATCAAACTACTCGCAGTGAATTTTTACTGTACCCTATGTTATTATTTTTCATAACCTTTTCTAAAAGGTACTACACTTTTTATAAAAAGTTTGGTTAACTTTTTAACTAAAAATAGAACCAAAAAGAAAGGTAAGTCCATTAGGCGAGGAGTATCCAGCTATCCAGCTCTGCTATATGGATAAATTAATAATACCTAGGTAAGTTTAAATAGTTTTTTTCAGATCTAATAACGATAACCTTTACCTTTGAGTCACGCTGACAACAAAACATTAAAAAAAACAATTTCAATTTTTCGAAGAACACTGAATGAAAGGTAGTTTGTGCCTATCGAACACTATTGTTGTATTCTATTCTATTCTATTCTATAACTATTCTGTTGTTGTATTTTCATCGAGTCAAATAAATTAAACATTGGCAACTTACACCTACTTAGAATTGGCTATAAATTAGAAGCTTTAGCTGACCTCTATCAGCATATTCAAGAAATTTTGTCTATGGGAAAAAATCGTGTAAAAATTATTGTGAAAAGGACGACTTTTTCCCTAAAAAAACAGGTTAGATTAGGTGAGGCTTGGTAGGATGCTGAGGTACAGGAGGCCATCCTCCTGCTTCGGCGCATAAGAAGAACCATGCTAAGCAAGCGAACGGCGCCCCTAGTAGAGGAGTACAAAAATCTCTAGTGGATGCTAGCTAAAAAGATAAAAAATGCAAGACGCCACTGTTGGAAAAACCTATGCCAGAATCCAGAATCTAGAAGGAACAGTATGCCGAGGACATACCTCAATATGGAAGATAAAAACAAGGCCTTCGAAGACCTGTTTATTCTACCAAGAGAAGGAGAGTACAACGAGGATACAAGCGAAAATGACTGCAATAGTTACTATGACCGTGATGAAACTAACGACTGTGATAAAATCGACTGTGATACAAATTTTGATTTTAGTGATACTTTGAATAATTATGATAACCAAGCGGAAGAAAACCCTATAAAAATCGAAGAACTTATGACCATAGCTAAAACTATGAAACACGGGAAGGCCCCGGGGCCGGACGCCATCCCAGCGGAAGTAACGAAAACCTTAATCCTCAACTTCCCAAAATTATACGTCACCCTTTTTAATAAGCTTTATGTGCAAGAGGTTTTCCCCACGCAGTGAAAAACCGCAAAGCTGATCTTAATCGAAAAGCCATCTAAGACTTCGCCCAAGAAGTACAGTCCGAATTGCCTGATAGACTATTAGCAAAATGCAGGACTACATGGAGGGCTATCTACACATCTACACATCAATACGGATTTCGGAAAGGAAAATCCACAACGGACGCGGTCAAGCACGTGGTTAGAAGGGCAAAGGAGGCAATAAAAAGGAGCGGCTACAATCACCTTATTCTTATGGACATTAAGAATGATTTTAACACGGCTTCATGGCAGATTGTTCATAAGCATAATTCAAAATAAAATTCCAAGCGCTGGCTTCGATTTGAAAACAAGAAAAATAATCAGCGCATACTTAAGAAACACAAAAATTTCAATTGGGAAAGACTTGAAGAGAGAAGTTGCAGGGGGGGGGGGTTCCCGCAGGGCTCCGTCTTGGGCCCGACCCTGTGGAACCTTCTATACAACGATATTATGAACGTCGGGAAAGCGGAGAGCACAGAAATGATATGATACGCGGATAATCTAGCAGTCTCGATAACTAGAAAGGGCGTGATGTTGATCAACATCAAAGCGGAAGAAACCATCTATCATCGGGAGAGGTGGATGAACCAAAACGAGCTAGAAATTGCCCCGGAGAAAACTTCAGAAATCGTTTTCTTCAACAGGAGGAAAAGAGAGGTGGCAATCGATATCCGGATAGGCGGCGTAGAGCTTAACCTAGCCAAGAACGTAAAATACCTTGGTGTACGCTTGGATAACCTCTTCATATTCGGCATGCATGTCAAAGAGGCATGAAACAGAGCAGCTAGAGAGCTAGGGTGTCTACGGCACTGGGATCGATAATGCCCTACATTTACGGCCCCAAGGCAGCAAAAAGGAGGGTTTTAGCTCACTCAGTGCAGTCCATAATCACCTACGCGAGATACGCCTGGTCCCCAGCACTGAGGATAAATTGGCATAGGGAAAGAGTGATTAGAACCCAGAGAGCCCTGATGCTTCGTGTAATACAAGGATACCGTACCGTCTCAGCCGAAGCGGCGAGGTTCTGGCGGGCATGGTTCCACTCGACCTTCTAGCCACAGAAAAAGAAGATAATAATAGAGATGAAACCACAGCAAAATGGCAAGAGAGGTGGCACGCCTCTCAAAAAGAATGCCCAACTTAAAAACGTGGATAGACCAACGATATGGAGACCTCAACTATTTCGTAACGCAATTCTTGTCAAGGCACGGGAATTTCAACTCTTACCTACACAAGATTACTAAAATAGAGTCGAAAAGTGTAGATACTGTGAGGAAGAAGACACATCTGCACACACGCACACACCCTATTTAAATGCCCGAAATGGGCCGCCAAGAAATTGCACCTGGAGCTAAAGATAGGACAACCGATCTCAATTGACTGAAATTGATTGAAATAATGTGTACAGGAGAACAAGCATGACATGATGTTGAACAAACCATGAAAGCGATCCTCCTCCAAAAATAAAAGGAAATCACTGAACACACTGGTTAGAAGCTAGTTAACCAAAGAAAGACTAGCATGCGAAAGGAACAACATCTTAATATAGCGTAGGAGAAGCTGATAGCAGGCCTCACGGCATTACCAGCTCTCCATAAAACAAAAAAGCTGGGTGAGATTAGATTAAGTGTTCAAAATTATCAGCAAAAACATAAGCGTCGGCTCGACGTTGAAGCAAATCGCGACCTCTTAAAAAAATTTCAGGATTATGTTGCAAATCAGCACACGCAAATTGGATACGTTTCCGGAGATCATCAATGGTTCTTACCTCTGTAGCATAAGCAACACCTTTTAAGTACCCCCGGCAGTAAAAATTTAAAGGGTTGATATCGGGTGATTTTGGTGTCCAAAACGACGGGTCCATTTCGGCCAATTCATTGATTGGGGTAATAAGTTATCGTTTAATCAGTTACTCACAGGTGCCAAATAATGTGTCAAAAATCACTTTTTGACGTAAATTAAGATCAACATCCTCCAACAAATCTGGTTAAACATATAGTGCCTATCTGAATATTATTTCTCTAAAGAGGAGAATTCTAACAGTGGCTCGTTTTTCACACTCTAAGGTTGAAAATGTTTCTCCTGCGCGTAATGTGTTAAATTATCTAATTTAGTGATTAATGTTGGGTGATGTACTGTGTCGATGGCCTTTAAAAAGTCCGAGTATACATATAGCATCGACCTGAACCCTGTCGTTCATAGAGCGGGACAGTAAGTCAACATACTGACTTAAGTTAGTAACTGTAAATCTACCCCCTGCTTGAAGTAGGTACTTTTCAGACCAAGCAGGGCGCGGTATTCCAAAATATCAACACGAGATTCCAAAATAATTTTTGATCGATTATACCTTATAGTGAAGTCAATCTAGAAACACACTGTACGTAGAAGGTAGAACTAGCGAAAATTAGCATCTTTAGATAAATATAATATATAAAGGGACTTATGAATTTTTAAGGGCAAAAATTTCCAAACCCACTCGACTAAACTTAATTTTTAATAACTAGACTCTTGTCATGAAAAGCATTTTTATGTCCTTTTTGATTTTTTGTTGAGCTTGCAAAACTTTTAATATAAAATTTTTTAAATGTCGCTAAGGTCCTTTCAAAATAGTTACGAGAATATGAAGAAACAATTTAAAAATAGCCAATTCTCTCCGATACTCCCGTTCGTAACATAATATATAAAAGTAACATTGTTGTTTTTCTCTCCAAAGTATTTTAAGTGATCTATTTTCTAATCTGTTGTACTGTGCCTAATATCCACCTACTTCTAGAACTATATATCGTGTCTTGAAAATAAAAAATTACGGCTTTAGGAAACAGAAAAATGTGGCTCGGGAAGGAAACTAAAATGAAAACAACAAAAAGACAAGTCAACAACTTGCTTTGAGAAAATATTTTCCAAATGTTTTCCTATTTGTAAAACAGAAAATCAACTTAAAATTTTAAAATTTAATTTTTTTTCAATTAGAGTTAACATTTTCTTGAACAAATAAGGAAACGTATTAAAATTTTTTAATTTCTTTTCTAGAAACACTGTAGTATACTTTACTGGTTTAAGTTTTTTCTCCTATTGCCATGGCACTCAGTAATCCATCAAAACACTCTCGGAATTCGTTTCGGATTAGGGATATAATTTTTTAAACAATAGATCTTCGCACGACAATAATGTAGAATTAATACGGCTCAACAGATATTTCCATTTGAATTACATCCACACAAAATCGTCCAAAAGCTTTTGTCGCTTCAAATTTACGAGCTATTTTTTAATTACTTCGTGTTTTTTATTCAGAACAAAAATGGAGGATGTAATTCATTTATTTTATTTAAAAGAAGAAGCTGTACTACCCAAATTCGTAATGAAAGAATTTCGCGATTTTGGTTTCCTTTACATCAGTTATTCTGTATTAGTAGGTTTTAATACCCGATACTGGGTCTCTTTCGGTTACAGAAAAATACGAGCACAATGCAAAACTTTTTCATTTACGAATTTTACAATAAGGAGCAGTAAGTTGTTATTTTTTTATAAGCTTATTTTGTATATACAACGCTTTTCACGAGAAAAGCAGCGATGCTTGAAAATATTAGTTTGGGAGCTTTTTAAAAAAATGCCTTGTCGTGCTTTATCTGCAACTTTAAATGATGTAAATGCAACGTTTCATAAAAATTGTATATTACTTTAGCCAATCTTTTAAACGAAAACAGTTTGTAAACTAAAAGCTTTTAAGAATAATAAAATAAAAAATAAAAATAGGTTTCTAATTACTCTCCCGACGTCTTGACTACAGAGTGGCAAAAATGGCAATATCCGCTATTGCAAGCAAGTAAGAAAGATTTGGTAATAAAAAGATGTTTGCAGCACTGATTGCAGTTTCGTTCTCTCGCCGTTCTCTATTGTTTCGCCAAAAATTAAATTCAAACACATACAACACGAAATTGAAGCGGCCATACTGACGTAAAACGTAAACAACATGTCGCTTAGCAAATAAGTCTGGCCACTTCAATTTGGTGTTACGTATGTGAATTTATTTTTTGTCGCACCATCGTCTCGCGACAAATCGCTCGCCAGTCTGCCCGAGCTCTCAGTCGTAACAATGGCTTCGAAAATAAGCGACCCGGCAGTTGTGAAGTGCTATCGGCTTTTCATTTTCTTAACGTAAAAGGTGCTAATAAAACAACTCAAATTCACCGTGAATTGTGTGGGATTTTAATATACTCGTAAACTTGGCGTTATAAGTGAGACAGTGTTGTTGAGACCAGGGTATGTACGCTATACATTTTTTATTTTTATAATAGGTTTTGAAGTGATAATAAACTTCCCAAAAATATTTTTAATATTTCCGTTGAAAAAATTTTGAATTTGTATTTTGTGTGTAACCCCACAACTTCACTAGGGGGGAAAATGGGGTGACAGTCTTGGTTACATCCAATTTTCATAATAAAACTTCTAATTATTTACTTCACTTAAATTAAACAAATGAAAAATTAGTACACGACTATTTGCTAGTCCAAACGTGTTGTAGATAATAAAATTTTAATCAACACCTACAGCTGATGCTATAGTATCATATAGTATAGTACGTCATAATAAATAGTATGTATGTTATTATAATATTAAAATTTTTTTATAATAGTTTTTTAGCTTTCTTATTATTATTATTAATCTTTACTGCTTATTACCATTTCTGGTGTACAGTTTTAAAACAACATATGAATTCTTGCTTTCTTGTTAATGATAATAATATTTTTATATTGGCTTTTTAATCTTCAAAATATTATTATCATTAAAATTTTTGCTTAACTCCACGCACATTAATTTAAAAAGTTTACTACTATTTCGAATCCGTAATATGTACAACTTATAAACTGTACGAATATACCCACAGTAATACCATTCACTAACATAATAATTATAATAACAACAACAACAATTTTACCTGGAAAAATTATAGAAAGAGGTAAAATTGTAAACAAAGATAGCTTTGTAAGTTTAATTTACGGCCCTTTTCATCATGGATTACTATAGGTAGGGCCAAGAAGTCATTTAAGGATAACTCGGAACGCGCTATATCGTACACTGGAATATCCTACACCGGTTACTCAAAATTTGTCTAAAATGTTAAAAATAGAATAAGAGGGAAATGTATCGGGTTTTCTAGATTTCAGTAAACTTTTTTAACTTAATAAAAATAAAAAACTGCAATACTAAGTACTAGTACTATGTCTTTATAATCGAGTTCTTTTAGAATTCGCTTCCGAAGTTTACTCTAGGATTCGAATTTTGTTTTATGTGATAACTCTTTGAGCTAGACTGAATTTATTTAGAAAAGTATTTAAAAAAACGGTTGAAAAATGAAGAATAGCAATAAAAACTTTTATATAGGGTGATACAAAAGTAACGCCCACTCACTTTGGAATAGATTCAGTACAATAAAATAAACCGATAATAAAGAGTGACAAACTTCAGATTGACCAACAAAGTGATAATAAATGCATTAAACGTCACATTAGATGTTCAAATAGGCCACTTTCCACTTCAATGCATTTTCTAGCGCGGACCAGAGAAGCAACTACTCTCCCTAACTTTGTTGGTCAATAACTCTGTAAGGAAGGACAATCTGAAGTTTTATCACTCATTATTATTGGTTTCTTTTATCTTCCTGGATCTATCCTCAAGTGGACGGGCGTTACTTTTGCAATACTCGGTATATAAAATAAGCGGTAAATTAACCGTTAACAAAAATTTACGCGAATCGTAAACTAGGGTATAAGACCTAAGCACACTTCATAATGACCTCACTCGAACAAAATACAAATTAGGACACTAAAATTTTGAGATTTATGGGTTACATGGAGTTTTAGGAGCAGATACTACGACTCACGCGTTAAAAATTAAGAATATGCCAAAGTTTGGAGCTCGTAATCATGCCGCTGGGTATCTTATACCCCAGAGTACCAACGCAGGGTTAAAACTGACAGCTATCTAAAACGTATACGTACACGCCATTAATGTAGGAAACAAACAGTTGCAATTTATTTTACTCAGTTAGCTGCTGCTCGGCCGAAGACTGGCCGATTGCAAATTACTTCTTTCTTCTAAAAAGAACCATCGCCTGAAGGGGTACGTAGATGAGGTACCATGATAAAAGTCTTCCTCGGTGCTCCCAGACGACCCCCTGTTGCATTTCTAAATTTCTCTTGTAACCAGGTCCAGCAGTTACGGTTCCGTAAAGGGGGCGGGCCTTCATCCTACAATTTAGCTTAATTTTTCTATGCCCTAAAGCTGTCCGCAGACCTCGTGATTTTTTATCGGCTATGGTGCGTTGTGCTTTGCGATAAAGCCGAGGTGTGTGAGTGGTTGTGGCGATTTCCTTCCAACGTGGCAGTGTAAATTCAGTATTGTCTCGTTTAACTGCGACGTCTCAATGGGACAAATCCTCAATATTTTTATTCTGCTCTTTTCAAAATAAACTCAACTTAAATATTATTTAAAAAAAGTACCTATTTAAATTTTGTACTTTTCTGTCTCATCTTTTGATAACGTACCTCGTAAAATTTGTTTTTTTCCAATTTTTTATATATTTTTATGTAAATGGAGAAACTGTGTAATAAATTAATGATCATACTATACAATACCTGCATTGTAGATTAAATTTATAGCCGAACACTCTTTACTACACCCCAAGATTTGTCCAAGAGTAAGTAATCCATTTTTTGGGAACCTTTGTTTAAAGAATAAAGTTGCTAAAATACTGCTGTATAGCACATTATAAATCATTCTTTTTAGAGTGTTGTTGTTTCTCTTGCCTGTCTCTGGGGTTCTGTATAACGAAAACAAAGGACAGTGGTAAATATATAAGGCTGTATTCGTGTTTTCACCTATTACATCGAAAGTAATTTTGTAAAATAAAGAGCCAACGACACATACCGTGCTAAGACGGAACATAAAAAATTTTAAACAAGGTAATTTTGGTTTTAAATCCCGTACAATAAAATCGTTGGGGCCTACAGAAGCGCAAACATTTCTAGACTCGGATGAAGAAGAACAATCGTTAAACATCAGTGACAATTTCATTAGGTAGGTACGTGAGGGCTCGAGAGCTTAGCATAACGCATACTAATATCCGTAGTGGTTTTCGAGTTATTACCTTATATTAAATAACCGAGCATCTCTACAACTATTTTAAAGTTTTTATAGCAATTTCACTTGTTAAGCTGCTTTGTTAAAAAGTTTTAATGGTGATGTTTGATGTTATTTATTAATTAGGTACCTACATAAGTTTTGTATTTTACAACAACTTACGGGCGGGCACACTTTTTAATTATGCAACTTAAATTATACAGATTTAAAATTTAATTAAGCTAGGTTTACTTCAAAAAAATACTCCGCACACAGACCTCGTGATTTTTCATCGGTTATCGGTGATCGTGACGAACCGTCGTGCTTGGTTTTTACGCCCGATGAGCCCACAGACCTCGTGATTTTTCATCGGTTATCGGTGATCGTGACGAACCGTCGTGCTTGGTTTTCACGCCCGATGAGCCCACAGACCTCGTGATTTTTCATCGTTTATCGGTGATCGTGGCGAACCGTCGTGCTTGGTTTTCACGCCCGATGAGCCCACAGACCTCGTGATTTTTCATCGGTTATCGGTGATCGTGACGAACCGTCGTGCTTGGTTTTTACGCCCGATGAGCCCACAGACCTCGTGATTTTTCATCAGTTATCGGTGATCGTGACGAACCGTCGTGCTTGGTTTTCACGCTCGATCAGCCCACAGACCTCGTGATTTTTCATCGGTTATCGGTGATCGTGACGAACCGTCGTGCTTGGTTTTTACGCCCGATGAGCCCACAGACCTCGTGATTTTTCATCGGTTATCGGTGATCGTGACGAACCGTCGTGCTTGGTTTTCACGCCCGATGAGCCCACAGACCTCGGGATTGTTCTCTAACAAACGTCAAGTTCAATCACGACGGTTTATCACGATGACCGAAGAAAAATCACGAGGTCTGCGATGAGCTCATTCGGCTTCAAAGCCAATTAGACGACTTGTCACGATTACCGATGATCTATGAACAATCACGAGGTGTGTGGGCGACCTTAGGCGCAACTAAAGCAGATAGAGATTGATCGTAACCTGAACGATTTGTTCGTAATTGATTATTCACAAATTTCAATAATCTTAACCTAAGAATTAATTTGATTGTGGGTATACCTGTAACATTTTTTGTTAGCTCGAGAAATTGTTACTTTATTTTTACACGAGTACACAAGGAGCACAGAGTATAATTTAATTTAATACTAACCCAAAGTCCCATCGGACCTGACTTCAGCACTGATGGTTGATATTACAAATTGTAATTAATTTTGCAATTCGGAACATTTGCCGTAACGAAACACTAAATTACCTTTACTAAAATTAATAATTAGTTACTTACCTACGACTGATCTCGATTTCAGAGTTTTTCTATTATTTCGTAATTGAGGAATATACACACAGGTACAGTGTGTTTTTAAATTAATTGACTGCCAAGTGAACCAAATTTGAAAGAAATGTCTTTACGTTATTTGTGGAAAATTAAATTTAAAAAACAAAGATATAACTTTGGGGCCTTATAACTCTTTTTTTTGGCTTCGAGGACAAGCTCATGCAGCCACGGACAATGTGGAAATTAAAAAGACATTAAAACAAATACTCAAATAGAAAAATCAGTGTTTGTATAACTCTTAACTTTCTATCTAGGTTTTTCAGAAACACCCTGTAGAAACATCTTTAAATTACGTTTGAGTATATTTCTAAGAGTATGAGATTAAGATTCTCCTTAATTCAAAATAAAGACAAGGAGTAGAGTTGGTTATGTCAGATGGATTGTAACAAGTTCGCTTCGAATTACTTGTGCACATGTAAACATCTCGTTTGAGCAGGTTCAAGTGAACTTGTGTTAGAGTAAATGGGATGTAACCTAGTCAGTACACAAATTAGCCCCAATCCTTATTTCACAGTTTCAAATAAATGCTAAATTCAAATTAACAAATGAAATATTTCTGGTAAAACGAAACAATTTACTGAAGCGTGTAAATTAAATACACATGAGTTTTTTTTACGGTTTTATAAAGAAAAAGCAATACAGAGAAGATAAGTTAAGAAGGATATAAAGTGCAGCTACTAAAAGAGTATCAAAAATATGAGGGCATGCGACGCAAAATGACACACAATTCCGAATGCTACATTTAATTTCCTTAGAGACACGCATGCAAGGTCTCTATTCCATTCAATTCGGATATTCAATGCATCTACACGTTCGGTACTACTGATGATTGCCAATTTTAAAAATTGAATCAAATCTACCACCTATGTTTCTAAAGTACTTGCACTATATTTTTAAAAATTTAAATTTCCACGTATCTATAGCAATGGCATTCTTGTCTCTTTACTATGCTAGGATTAAATGCACTTTTACATAACCAGGAAATGCCTAACTAACTATTGGCAACACACTCAAGTAGAACAACTGCCACTTAACAGCACGAAGGTGAGAAACTGTTTTCTGATAATCCAAAACGGAATTATTCTTACTATTCGAAGTACCGAACCCCTTATCAAGTAACTAATTAGAGCATGCACTAGACACTACAGGAATGACTTAAGTGTAGAAACCTTACTCGTTACGAATCATGAATGACCTAACTAAAGCTACGATGTTAATTAGAAAAAACTTTGCTTGCGATTTTTCCTGCAAATGCGACTTCTCCGAAACCATGCGTATTCAGTGATGTATAGTTTTCGGACTATACATTTGCTGTTCAGTGTTCTACACAAAAATTACATAAATCATCATAGTAAAAGCGACTAAAAATAGCGTTTAGATAGACCCGAAAGAGATTTATTTATGTAGTGGAAAGCGAGTGGAAAATTACCGATGGGACGTGGGGCCATCATAGAAACGAAAATTAACATTTTTGTGTCTTTCACACTCAGACAACCGACAACTTCAACAGAAAATTACAAAACGTTATTTTTTTATAAAAATTCGTTAAATAATTTATTAAAAAAGCGAGTTGTGCCACTCTCTTAAGGCCCGTCTAGACGCAAGATTTTACTCGACGTTAAAGTCGTGCAGGCAAAATGTTGCGTGTGGACGCGAAAGTTTGCAACGTTTTACTCGGTTTTAATGTCGAGCAAAACTTGGAGTTTTACTCGCCATTTTCTCTGCTCAGTTAAAACGTTGCGTGCGGCAACGTTTTACTCAGTTTTACTGTCAAGCAAAACGTACAAAACTTCGAGTAAAATGTGGCGTCTAGACGGCCCTTTAGCTGCGACGGTTTTTACTTATTGCTATTATAATAGTAGGTACCTACTGTTCCTGTCCCTTATGTTGAAGTCTGTTGGGAGTTGCGAATAAAAAAACTTTTTAGTAGAATTAAAAAGGTAATTAAAAAAAATTCTTATGCGCACCAAACAAAACTGTAAATAGTAGGTAGTAGGTACCAATGAAAAATATTGAAAATACATAAAATATTTATGTATAGCTATAATAACGGAATAGTAGTACGGCCATGGTTTCCAATTTACCTAGGTATTTCAAGTTTAATTCGCTTTATAAATTCAATTTCAAAATTCGAAACAAACAAAAATTGAGCTAGATACAAATAAACGAAAACCTCAAAATATAACTTTTAATTTTAATAAAAACCGATTGATCTCGAAATTAATGCAGTACATTCCCAGATCACTGCGTACTTTCGTTGGTAAAACCTTATTTATTTAAATTGTTTGTTTGCTTAATGTTACAGATACTTTTAGGAAAAAAAGATAACTAAAATCCCATTTGATTAATATATACGTAAATTATTTTATTGCGAATTACTCTATAATTAGCGCAAGTTTCGTTTAATTTGAATACATTAAAAGTTTAGGTTTTACAGTAAGTTTTAGGGATTACATAAAACAAAGTTGCTTCTAAGTTATAATGATATCCCAAAATGCTAATTGGACGTAAAAAATGTAGGCATATAAAATTATAATATCATTTACATTGGGAAATAAAATTTCCACTTCACTTTATTGCACTAAATAGAATTTTTTTAATATCTATAAGTGCTCTTTTACACATTTATAAAATATTTCTCATTATTAGAAACCTATTTTTTATAGGTTATGATATTTTTGACGTTTGCGTTGAGATAATACAGGGTTATTCTAATTATTGCGTTTCGCTATACAACTGCAGGGTTGTCGAAAATGGTAAAAGATGACCCACTAAGTTGGTTGCTCAAACTCGATACAATAATTTATTTTATATGCGTAACTTTGGAATTTTACGTCATTTAACCCTTATGTGGTTGACAGGATTAAAATTTAGTAAAAAAATGTTATTTTTATTAAATTTATAAACATAATTTGTTTTTCTGGAAGAGCTCAGGGCCTCAGTGTCGTTTCCTAACAATGTATTGAGAAAATTCATCCTCTTTTCCGCAGCCATAAGGAGCCCTCATCGCTGAGGGCTCTCCTCATTTCATTATTGGTGCTACGAGTATCCAACAAAGATAGACATTTACCACAGGGTTTAGTTATATACGGGGTAAGGCTGAGATACAAAAGGCTCGGATAGGGAGGGGTCTGGTGCCTCACAGAAAGTTTTAGGACCGGTATTTCAATATGTACTTAAGTAATACTAAAGTATTAAATAATACTTAAGTTAATTGTAGTGTATTTCAATCGCGGTTTAGAGTTTAAGTGACACTAAAGTGCTACTAAAGTTGAGGGTGACAGTGGGTGACGCTTAAGTGTGGTTTATCCGATCAGCTGACACTAAACTTGAATTTTCAAGGTGAGTGTTGTGTGTTGTCGTGTTTTGACGTTTGCAATAGAGGTTAGGAACGTATTTTTTTATTTGTTGTGTTTGTATTCATAACGAAATACATTCACAAAATGTGATTTTAGATTATGGAATCTTCTAGCAACAGTAGTGACAGTGACGATGAAGATTTTATTAACTTTATTGACCTATTGGGACGTGAAAGGAGAGAGGATTTATAGAAATAGGCAGAATCATTTTGAAATTTGGGATGACGCGGAATTTCATCATATTTATGTTTTCTTCTATTTTTATAGCTTCTTTGTAGCTAAACTTCGAAGAAAAATTAATGATGAATTATAGCTGCTTTGAATTTTTCCTATAAACTGATCAACTAATCTAATGAATGTAAAATTGTAAAATAAAAAATATTAAAGTACGTTTTATTTTAAATATTCGGCATTCCCCAAAGAAAAATCTGACATTGACGCTGAACGATTATTCTCGAATTTAACCAACACCGTTAAACAAAATTAAAACTGGCGCCAAAATATTTGACCTTAGACGACAACTCGGACTCAAAGAACTAAACTTGTAACTTCTCGTGGACGAAAAGTACCTATATTTTAAAAAAGGCGCCAATATATTTGACACCCGTCTACTAGTTGCACTTAAAAAGCACTAGTTACTATTACCAACTTATGTATTTTGTTGGTTTAGTAAAGGGAAAGTTTGAAACGTATTGAAATACGCTTTGTATTTAAAGTGATACTTAAGTAAATTTTTATTTTTAACTGAGTAAATACTTAAGTGCATATTGAAATACCGATCCTTAGTATGACGGTACGTAGTCCACGTATTCTGAGAGAGCAAGCCAAGACGTGTACTACAACATAGGTTAGCTGTTTTCGGTGTGTTCATTCTTCTTGGAAGCCTTTTACTTTCTTCGAGATCAAAATAGGGTTATTCTCATTTCAAACCTTTACGTTGTTTCATACATTATAACAAAAAATTGAGGTCTTGAATCATCCTTGGAAATCAGACAGCGAACTCTAATCGAGCTAAATTGGTAGAAAAACAATACCAAACTATCTGAACTATCACTAACTAACTAAAAACGAGAGGAGGGGAGTCAGATGGCCCTCCTAACCCAATATCACATTTTGCATCATATTCATGTCACTATAAAGTCAAATTTTCTTTTTCTTTGAAGTTTACATCTGTTTAATTGTTTTGATCTTTAGAGATTTTGTTACAAGTTTAAAACAACGTAAAACACACGGTGGTACCTGATGGGTACCCGGTACTACCGCTCGCCGTGTATGTAGCATTTTTTATGGCGCCACATAAACGTTAGACTCCGCTAGGCAGTCAGTGATAAATGGCGATGACCCAGGCTTTTTTATATCACCCAATAGGACTTCTTAAGACGTAAGACCGTTCGAAGTAATTAGACCTAAACTAAACAGTTGAAGAATAAAGTTGAAAACTTGGCTCCTGTAGTAGGTATGTGAAATTGTTTATACAGGGCGTAAACTTGAATCGTGATCATAAGATTTAACATGGGAAAACAAAGTTCTGTAAATATAGGCTCCCCTAATTATTTTACAGCAAAGTACTAAAAACATTTTTTAAAGAAAAAGAAGCTTCTTCTGATACAGTTATAAGATTTTTAATTAATTCAGCCTGCTTCGAGTAAATGAAGGAAAATTATTTAGTTAATAACTGTTTCTCGCGGTAGCCTTGATTTTGACGCACGTCAGATTTTCAATTTGTCAAGGAATGTACACGCCGGAATTGTACCGATTGGTTTAAAATTCTCCACCTCCTACTTTATAATTTTAGTTGGCATATTTCCGTCAGACTTGTTTGGTTGGCGTAGCTGTATTTGAAATGGATTATCAAGGCTAACGCGAGAAATGGAAATTATCTGAATAATTAATATTTTGAAGAATAAAAGCGAATTTTATTAAAAAATTAACAGTAAAAAATTTTTTTACTGATATTATCTGATGAAGCCTTAAGGCGAAACGCGTTATATTATATTTTTATTTTAAAAATTGGCTTTTATTCTTCAAAATATTAATCAACAAGAAAGCTAAAAACTATTATAACATATCTGAATAATTTTTCTTCATTTTCTCGAAAACGGCTGAATTAATTAAAAATCTTATAACTGCATCAGAAGAAGCTTCTTATTCTTTAAAAAATTGTTATTCAGTACTTTGCTGTAAAATAATTAGGGGAGCCAATATTTACAGAACTTTATTTTCCCATGTTAAATCCCATGATCACGATTCAAGTTTACACCCTGTATGTATTTTTGATAATTTTCGGTATCCTAATTTTTTACCGATCACACAAAAACCACTAGTTTCTTCAACTGGTTCTTACAAGATCTCGAACTGAACTTCAGAAGGATGACATTTTTATTATATACCGTGTGATTGCTTTCAAAGCGGTACATGCGGAGAAATAACATTGCAAATCACTTAATTGCAGTTTATTGCTCGTCAGTTGCTTCTACAAGAACGGTAGAAGTATCTATCGAAAGAAAATTATTTTCTGAGTCTTCTGGTACCAAATACTTCTTAATTAACATCTTCTTTAATTACTGAAAAGTAATTTAAATATTTTCAAAATTCGATAGACTAAAGATACGAGCTGCCAGACTTGTCAAATTTGAATCACTTTCGATAGCTACCTCTAGCGTTCTTGTAGGAGCAACTGGCGAGCAGCACACTGCAAATAAGTGATTTACAATGATATTTCTCCCTATGTACCGCTTTGAAAGCAACCACACGGCAGACCAATAGCTACAGAAATTTAGTGTAGGTTGTAAGTAGTTAGAGGTAGTATTTAGTAAAACTTATTCTCTCCCGGATTGTAGAATCAATATATTTAAAATCTTCAAATTGATTTCATTGAAATTGAAAAATTGTAGGTAAATATAGTTACTCAAAATTGGAAGCATCGAATCCCACATATTATATAAACTTTTTAACTTTTCTGTTTACTTTTCAACGCTTAACATTATATCAAAATTTATGAAGCACCGTCAGAAATATTCGCCCAAAAAATACCTATTGAATCTGTTCCAGTTATTAATTTTTATTCTTCATATTTGCACTAATTCAACTTTATTCCCAACACATTTACACAACAATTGCGTTTTGTGTAGTGATTTCGAAATAAAAACATAGACAGAATTTTATTTTTTGGTAAAATATCTACGAAGAATACCAACGAGTTAAGAGAGAACTTAGAACTCGCAGAAGGTTTTAGAAACTTCAGTTATGAAAAAAGCGGACACGATCGGCATACAGATTTTTTTTATCCACACGACACGTCACGAGATAAGAAATATTCAAACTACTTTTTAATTTATACGAGTTTTAATATTTATAGAATTTCTTATACGTTTAAAATTGAACTAGAAGTCGCATTTTGCAAATATGGGGACGCTGCTACATGAGCTAACCAAAAAAACCGTTAAAAACGCATTTGATGATATTGTTTTTGTAATACATCACAAATACCTCAGAGTCTCACTATACGACTATTTATACGTCCATTACGTCCCTTAAACGTGCTAAAAATTGCTAAGCCAACATTAATCTTACAAGACAACACACACTCACATCTCACATCAAGATCAATCTAATTCAATATTGAGAACTTTGCCTGAAATTAATGTACTTAATAAATATAAAGCTATAAAGCACCAGTTAATAGAAATCCTCAATTGTCTTATAAAATTTTCTTATAATGAAAACCTTCTTGAACATTTTAGACTGCTTTAATTGACTTTTAAAGTTTACTCAAACACTTTTAAAAGAAAGCGATCTAAAACTTTTTTTTAAACGAAATCTTTGTTAAACAAATCGTTTAAAATGGAACACAAATTTAATTAATTTTAGATCTGGGTGTAAATTAATTAATTATGTTAAAACAAAACATATTAATTGAATTTGATGGAGGCATTAAGGCGGATTTGAAAAAAGAAAATGCGACACATTAGGTTAAACATTTCCTTTGTATAAATTAGTGCGCGAAAACTTTGCCACGAAATAACAAACGATTTCAAGTCCGCTTTTGCAGCTTCTTTTGTTTATAATTGTTTGAAAGCTTTTTCGGTTTGACCGAGTTGCCAAAATTTAATGGAATACTTTAATAGTTCATTTTGTAGCTAAAATAAATATTAATTTTAAGCATTTATACGAGCTGTATTAATAAGAGGGCCACTCGGTGATACCTCGTTTTATGGACATCGTAGATAAAATTTGTTTTAGCATTTAATATAGTTTGTTTAGACTGCATGCGGAAAAAATGAAATTTGAAATCATTCTTCAACTTTCCAAACCTGTAGGGCATAAACTAATAGAGTGACAAAACTTCAATATTTGGTGCGTTTGTTATTTTTTCCAAAGCTATACAGAACTTCTTTTTACGAAGTCTCGAATTTTCAAATTCCTGTCACATTTTCTTGTTCCCTTTCTCACTCAAAGTGGGCTGGTTATGGTATAAAAATAAAGTGCTTATTCGATTATGTCTTTTTTAATTGTTCATATACACTAGTCACAATAATTGAAAGATATTTAAAAAAAAGCCAAATTTTATGGCGATTTTCAACAAAGGATAACTCGGTGAAAAATGATCGTACAAAAAATTTAAAAAAAGAAAATTGTAGCCTCAAGTGTCTAGTTTTCAGATCTAAACAGTAAAATTTTTTAACGTGGGCGGTTTTTACGTAATCATCCGAAAACCAACTAAGAATAATTTTACAAATTTTTTCTTGTCTTTGAAATGGTCTGTGGACTTTGACTTTATAATGAGTTGCTTACGATTTTTTGCCGCGAAGTAATCGTCGATCAAAGCAAAAAAGGCTATTTTAACTTTGACAATCGATTACTCGGGAACTAATGATTGTACAGAAAATAAAGAGGTTTTTGGATACTGCAAGACATTCTCTATAAGACGCAATCGGTGGCAATTGATAAAAAAAAATTTTCTAAAGCGATGATGAGGGCAGAAAAAAGTTGAAAATTTGCGAATTTTTTTTTTATTTGGAAAATTTAGTATAACCTTGAATATAGTGGATGAACAAAGGATATCGTCGGTAATTTTTTACCCTCAAAGTGTCTCTAAAAAACTTTTAAAGTTGCAAAGCTCTGCGACTTTTTTTCTTAGCGCCTCGAAGGTTTAAATTTATAGTATCGGCGTAACAAGCAATTTTTCGATTTTTTTGCATTTTTTCGACTTCAATATGGTTTTTTTGGCGACAATCCATATTTTTGGCTTAAGAACATAACACCTTGGACAAAATCGAAAAGAAAATGTACGATTCATTAGTTCCCGAGTAATCGATTGTCAAAATTAAAATGACCTTTTTTGCTTTGATCGACGATTACTTTGCGGCAAAAAATCTTACGCAGCTCATTAAGAGGTCAAATTAAAGCTGATTAAATTGTCTAAACGAATTTTATCGTCGCAAGATGAAAAAATATTTTTCGACGTCGACAGATCATTTCAAAAACGAGAAAAAATTTGGAAAATTATTCTTAGTTGGTTTTCGGATGATTACGTAAAAACTGCCCGCGTTAAATAATTTTACTGTCCAGATCTGAAAACTAGACACTTAAGGCTACAATTTCCTTTTTTTAAATTATCTATACGACCATTTTTCTCCGAGTTATTCCTTGTTGAAAATAGCCCTAAAATTTGGAGTTTTTTTAATATCCTTCAATTTATGTGCCTAGTGTATATGGTTCGCCATCAGTTGTTATTTACATTTTATTGACTATTACATACGTATGTCAAGAACCAATAAGAAAACTTTTATTTCATAATTTAGACCAATCCCAGACCACTTATAACGATAAGTGTAAGGTGAACACTTATCGGTGTGCACTTATCGTTTTCGGGTTATCGCCAGGAGTGCGTTCAAGGACATCACCCGGGTAGAGTAGGATTGACCCCTCTAGACAACCTATGTCCTATAGCCATTTGGTTCGACGTCTGACTTTAACGTCTCACCTGCCCGACAGCTTTCTAATAAAAATAAGTGTACGTTAAGCCAAGTAACTAGAAATACTCATTTATTAATGTTAAAAACACAATTATTATAATTAATATTTTTTGTAACGTTGGTGCAGTCTTCGAGACATGTCGACGTTGAAGTGATTGTCGAGTGAACCAGATTTTTAGAACTGTTACGCTGGCTTCTCATTTTTTCAACAAGGTTGAGATGGTGCTCTGCATCCAGCTGCAAATAGGGCTTGATGGACCCCGCACTTGAGTGACCGGTCATTTTAATGATTTCCTGATCTTGCACACCCGCCTTTGCAAGATGAGAAACCGACGAAGAGCGCAGAGAATGATTTGTAATCTTAACTTTCTTCACATCAATCCCAATTTTACTTGCAGCCTCCACAGTGCACTTCGAAAGTTCATTCCTGCCTACTGGGATATTTTTATACCACAATGACTGTCCTGTTTGCCATTTCGAATTTGGTGTTAGAAAAAACCGGTCAATGGTTATCTGAGGCGTCCTCTTGCTCAATAGCTTCTTGTAGAGCCTAAAATAATAAAAAATATTATTATTTCGAACATTATTATTTATTTATTGGTGTAACTTACCTCACAGGGCATAAATTGGGATTTTCTGTATTCGTTACTAGCCACTTTGTTTCTGCCAGCCGCTTGTCTCCACCTTGAGCAGTCTTGCTGAAGATAGTATTATATGCTATTCGTCCTGTAAGGGCACTTGTATTCGTGACCTCTTCATGAAAGTGTTGCAAAATACATTTGGATGCTTCTCCGCCCCTCCATGCCAATTCTAGGGCAGCCAGGTAGTAAAATTTTCTTTGTAACCCTATTGGTGTGTCTTCATCCCAAAGCTTAACAATTTTTGTGTGTTCCTCTGGAGTAATCGCCGCCGAACTGGTTTTTCTTTTTTCTGGTATTTGCTGCAATTGACGGCGCTTTGAATTTCTGGCATCTCGGGCTAATTTGAAGGTAACATCCTTGAAAGGATCAAACACTGTTCCATAATTTTTGTAATAATTTTCCTGTACTAGCTTTGCCACACTGTTCCACAAGAGCTTAACGACACTTTCCTTGTACTCAGTTCCGTCTTCTTTCCTCATGTTGAAAGCCCAATCAGCCAAAACTGCGGCGATTTTCACTACCGACAAGTTTTCATCCAGTATGTAGTTTTTTTCTTGGCAGAACTTTTCAAATTGCCTCCATATATATTTTTTGGACTTCTTGGTGTTTTCTGGCATCGTAAAACTCACAATTTTTTCTATATTTAGCACAGATTTATCACCAAAACGTTTTGCCATTTTCGCTTTGGCTTTACAGAAAAAATGATTTGTTTACTTGTTGCTATGTTTAGGCTATGTTGTCAAAGCGACCCACAAATTGTTACTACTAGATTTCAAAAGCAGTTTTTATTTTTTCTCTAGCTTTTTCTTTTTACTTATGCAATAGTCACGCAAAATGCATTTCGTGCATAGCGACTTGCTTCGATAATACTGACCGGAGACGCACTCTTGCTTGTTGCTTTGGAAAATTTGCACTCCTGCTTCGCAGTCGTGCATCTCTCCTGTCAGTATTATCGGCAAGTCGCTATGCACTTAATACATTACTGTTGATAATTTTTCAATTCCTTTTTACAAACTATAATAATATAATAAAGTTCAACGAATAGAATTTATAATTTCTTATTGTTATTTCAATAATCACGCACAATCCAATAAAAATAAACAACTGGTGGATCATGTAGCACATCATTAAAAATAATTCTACTTTTTACTTTTTATTGTTTACAAGCAGCCAACAGAATGAAGGTAATTACAGTTACAGGCTAAAATAACAATATGTACCTATATAAATTACAAAAAATTTGCGTTTTCAACAAGTAAACATAAACAACAATTCAGGTATACTCCCAAATGAAATGACAAAGAATAAACCAATTTTTGATACTGTAGTCCATTCTGGTTAAGAAAGATTATTTAATGCCCATGATATTATGATGGACAAAAATGTGTGAAAATTTTGAAAAATCTGTTTAGTTCAGTTAAATTAGATAAAAAACCGCTCGACTGTTGCAAATAAGTATTAAGTAGTTATGTGACAAAATCCTGATAATATCAACAGGTCAATTAGTAATATTGAAGACCAAAGATTACTAAAATTGTTTTCTTTCGAATAACTCGTCTCCTATGCGTCATCAGTTGATGAAGATTATTATAAAAGTTATAAAGGGTGTCCCAAAATTCACCCAAAAAGTAATTTTTCTAGGAAACACAGGATTATAATTAAAAATTATTAATTTTTTATTGATTCCTAAAGTATGCAGTATGGGGTTATGTATAAAATAGTATATCGAGTCCTCCAACAGCTTTGCTGGTATAGACCCATTCTTTTGCTGAAATTTACCGTGACTAATTTATATAAATGTAATTAATTTTCATTGATAACAGCGCCCAATTTCTTCTTTCGGGGCGTAGGTAGTCGTGGGCTTATTGGCATAAGCCTTAAACTTCAAAAAATATATCCCAACGGTGTTAAATCTCATGATCTGGGCGGCCTATTCTGGTTACCAAAACGCGAAATTACACGACCATGAAGTGATTCATGTAGTAATTGAATTGTTTCTCGAGCTGTACGGCATGTGACACCTTCTTATTGAAGCCACATGCCGTTCACATCCATATATTGCAATTTAAGCACCAAAACTGGATTATCATGTCACGATAGCAGGCACCATTTGGTATTGCCTAACCAGTAGAATTTTCAAAGAAGAATTTCCCGATGATGTATCTAACCCAACATCCGCACCAAACAGTGGCACGTTGTGGATGCATTTGTTTTTCAACAATCACTCGTGGATTTGCTCAACCATAATTGCGACAATTTTGGCGACTAACCAAGCATTTAAGATGAAAATGAGCCTAATGTACCTATTATAATGTATCACATGGGATAGAATATGCTGTAGTTACAGATTTTTTTTTACCAAATCTGTATCGTACCTTTAAAACTAATTTTTAATATACTATTAGTGCAATAAAGACCTTATATGTTCCATTATATCAACCCATAAATAGTACGATAATAAATCGATTTTGAAACCAGGATATAACTGCCGTATTCCAATTTGCATAGGAAATGCAGTTTGTAGTCAAATAAGCGTATAAATTAATTAGTAGACGTCATAACGTACAATATATTGAAACTTCAACTTGCAACTTCGTTTTCATATCTCTTGATGTTTAATAAGAACTGTTGCTATTTACTACTGGAAAGAAAATCCAATATGTTTTGAAACTATTTCTATTCAGCCATTTCATTTTCAGTAACTAATAGACGTGGCCTAAACTGGTGACTTCGAGAATCCCGTTCTTTAATTACTCGACTTCAATTGCTTAATATTCTACACATCGTCGCCAAATGTCGGAAAATCGACTAGAAAAGTTAAAAACGACCGAAATGTTTACGGGACGCGCGTGGCCGATCCTAAAATCCTAAGACCAGGCCTTTTTGAGATTGATACCTTTTTGTGTGTGTAATGAAATGCCTAAAATCTTTCTATGATAATCGCTTAGCGAAAAACAGAAAATCTTCAATTTTATATGCTAAAAATGAATGCTTTATTATATCTAGTTTGTTTATCTTCGGAAGCAAACCTTAAAGTTAAATTTGGGATATTGCCCAAAGTTTCAAGACAATGTTTCAAGAACAACAATAAAGTTTTGAAAGACAACTAGAGTAAATAAGATGAACAACGTAACATTAGCGCTAAAACAATAATTCGATACAAACTAAACATACAGAAAGAGAACTAAGCTACTATCGATAACTGGAGATTATAAGTAGAATAAGCGATACTTATTTAGAAAACTTTATCATCCCAATATCCCATTAATATTGTAAAAATGTCGGCCATAAATTACGTACGTTATCAAATACTTAACTTTTTGGTAAATTTGAGAAAATCGTGTACACGATAATTTATTTCCAAGATTAGATACCAACTTAGAAACTTTGTGTAGATAATCTACATGTCCTAGAGCGCATTAAAATTTATAACATGTTCACAACTGAAATAATGGTACAATTATCTATGTTTGAAACTTACCTTTAAACAGTTATATTGCCCCATTAATTTAGTTTCAAATAAATGGAACTATTTCATTGACGTCGAGTTATCTTATTAGCTAAATTTGAATCCCTGCCAATAATTTGTCAAAATTTACTTTTAATTAATATTTGCTTCTATAAGCTCTCACAAGCGCTTGTATTAATTTGTCTAGTACCTACATTATATTACGACGGCTACAAAATTTGATACATTTTAACTAACGTTTTACGTTTTAACGTTTTACGATATTAAGACGAGACGATTGAATAAATATTGGCACAAGACCCCACTAGCACTGCAGAAAATTGAATTACTTATACGAGGGTGCATTGATACTATTTATATTCTTACCTTCTGCTATTAATAACAATTTCAAAATCAAAATGCCTCGCTATTCAACATAATAAATTCTCCTCTTAAATTTTGGCGTAGCTATAGCTTTTCAGGCTACGTAAAGCCCAAAGCACGGTGTAAAATGTATCCCACGCCTTTTTAAATGCGGCGATGATTGCCCTTTTAGTATAATTCTCTAATAATTTGTATTGATGTTCTCCATTTCATTTTTGTCATCCAGCGATGCTTTTAACTTTCAAATAAGTCATCGTTTACAGCTATAGTAGCGGATTTAGGTTTTGTGCACCGAAAACAGTCTAGCAGGCTAACCTAGATATCAATATTCCCCCACATAAAGTCATAAGTTACTTTAATAAAATAAGCAGTAAGAGCAAGTGTACAAATTTACCTACCTGACATAAATTGACAGTTTTGTGAGTCGATGGGTATATTTTTTACAGGTAACGTAATATATTTGATAGTTTATTTTAGAGACGATACACTTGTTATGGTTATAAAAGCTAAACAAATGTGCTCTCATGGAAACTTTATGGACGAGGATGGTTTCGTAGTAGGTACTAGATTAAAAAATTTATGCCCTTATTTATACTCGCAAAGTGTATAAAAAATGTCTTTTAAAGAAATAAGCTACTTTTCCCAACTATTGACTACCGATAATAATAACTCATACTTATTTAATTTTAAATATTTATTGTGCATGGTTTTCAACGTTTAAAATGCTATCTGTTTACACTAAAAAATTAGAATAGACAGATTTGTTTTTGTAGACGTTTTTTTACTGTTTTAACTAGGTAGATCGTCATTTATAAGTTCTTACAATGAGTTTGACCTACTAGATTTCTACCAACTAGTTCAGGACTACCCTGTGCGTGTATACTTAGTTGAAAGAGTAAATGAGTCTTATTTCCAAGACAGCCCAAAGCTACATAGTTGTCAACTACGAGAATAAATGTGTTCAATAAATTTTAGTAGCTTATAACTTATAAGTAATTATAGCCATACTCGTTTACAAAAGATAAAACATAACTTCACTTTTATACCTTTAAAAATATCATAGAAATTTTACTACCGAATGTTTGCAGTTATATTCGTATAGTAAGGGGTTTTCAACAAGGACTTTGTTCTTAAATTTTAAATAAAATACACATTTTGGATGAAAGTTCTGCATTTCTTTATTGATATAAATGTACAAAGTCTACCATTTATGAATGAAAAATAATATTGGGCAAATATCCATCAAGACCACGCTTACAGACGTCGATTCTTTTAATTGAGGCTGTTTAGCTTTAGTTCAAGTTTTGGTCACCTTTCACCCACCTGTATCTACCTGCTCTTAGCAGGGTAGTAGGGGTGCAAGTACCTTTTATTTTTATTTCATTTTTTCATTTTTACCGTCAGTATATTTCTTGCATTCACGACAGCAGTATATAGCTCGCCATCAGGCACACATCATTCCAAGTTACCATTTTTGTAAATCAAGTGTTGCGTGTTTGTAGAATTAAATACATAATCAAACAACCAGTCTACTCTTATTAGTGCAACGAAACGGCCTGTACCAAAATACAAGTGTATACAGTCCGCTACGAAAAATTAATACAGAAGCACGCCGTTGCACCCAACAGAGGCCTTATATCCACCAATTACGCGTCGGATGTTGCCTTTCAAGGCTTCAATGGATTGTCGATTATCTGCATAGACTTTACAAGAAGTAGTCCAACGGCCATTGCTCTGCAGAATTACGTGAAATTATTTGATCAGGAAATTTCGTTGGCAAGAAATTAATTGTTTCCATAATATAATAATAATTGGATTTATTCTGAGATGAATACATATAAAAACAATTACATTACACATTATACATTATAACCTACAGAAAAGGTTAGCAGTCAGTTCTGCAGCAAAAAATTGCTTGAAGAACTGGTCTTCCCTGCTACCCACATATTAAAATTACTTATACACTAAGACGCTCACAACCCTTAACAACTACAATACAAACCAAAAATACCGAACTAACTAGTAACAGCTACAACAATTAACAACCGACCAGTAACAACTACAACACATCCCCAAAATACAATTTCAACAAACAAGCAACTAGAATCATCCCGCAAAAAATTTTATCAAATTTTAACGATTAATGAAGAGCCACCTTGCAAACACAATTTGACTCTCGTTGTACAGTCTAAGGAGTTCCTTAATTAAAAATTTACAATCCGCAGAGCAACATATGAAAAGCATCTCTGGAACAGGGCTGTCCTGTGGGAAGGAATAGCAGCGAGCATTCTTGTACGCGTGTTCAAATTATGAATTTCACTACTAGTTATTGTAGCAGTTGTCCGTTTTTTGGACGATAAAAACGCTGCCACGTTGAGCGCTAATTGTAACGGTTCGCCTTTTTTAATGATAAAATAGCTCTTATGCTGGGTGCTAATGGTAACAAGCCGCCTTTTTGGCGTTACTGAAAAATATCTATTTGAATAATAAAGAAAATTGATTATTATACTTTTGAAAATGCTTAGGGCGCCAGTACGTTTTGTAGTTGAACGCACAAACTAGCTCAAGTCGGTATCGCCGTCAACCCTCTCTGGCCGTTGAAGAAGCAGAAAAACACAGTTCTAAATTATAAGCCGGATATAATGTCTCTATAAAACGGACCACTTGTCCAACACATACATAAACGAAAATACATCAAAATACAAAATACCCCAACAACTCAATATACACAAAAATGATTACACGGCAGGTTGAGGATCCGTTGCACATTTAAATTGCGCTTCTGCGTCACCTAACAACGTATCCTCGTCTCCCGCAAAATATAACAAAGTGGTAACTCCCAGATTCCCGACTCCGACAAGAACGAGCGGGTTTCTGGAAATTATTATTACAAAATCTTATCTGACCTTACTCTTAATTACTCCTTAACGCCGCCCTTACAGCCGGGTCTGACACTATTAACTTCCAACACGATGGTTGTTACACTTCTGGAATTTCACCCCTTCGCTGAACATCCACGTAGCAGTTTGACTTCACGAAACGACAGTTGGTATCCAGTTGAATTTACTGATCCTATGTTCTCTTTGGTAAATGCGAGGTCACTGACCTCGGTTAACTTTAACCGCTTTATCTAAAGGCTATCCGAATAACTTACAGCCTTGCGGTTCGGTTATAATTACTAAATTGTCTTTTATTTACTGGCCGTTCGCCAGTAAATCTGAGAAGTCTGACGGATTTTTTATCTATATCGAACTCGTCCAACGCACGAACATTAACCACGTAATTAACTTTGGTAGGTTTTACAAACTTAATTCGGCTTTTCCCTTTTTTGGGACACTTTACTTAATGCGCCGGGATTACTTAATTTTATTACAGCAACTTAACTTCTTCGAGAGACTCGAAAACAACTTTACTCTTTTAGAGTTTCGATAATATTTTACTAAACGTTTATTCTTCAGAAGTCTGAATAATAGTTATTGTTCTCCTCTCGGGAGTATCAATATGACTTCACTAAACTTTACTCTTTTAGAGTCTTACGACGACTTCTTTTAAACTTCACTCGTTGAGAGTCTTACTATGACTTGACTTATTTTTTTAATAAACTTTACTCTTTTAGAGTTTCAATACGACTTTTTCTCCCTTTGGGAGTCTCACGAAGACTTTTTAAACTTCACTCTTTGAGAGTCTTACTATGACTTTTTCTCCCTTTGGGAGTCTCACGAAGACTTAACTATTTTTTACTTAACGCGGCCGAGATTACTTAATTCTCCTCCCCTCGACGCGCGCAATTGGCTTTTGCCCAATCAATCTCAGTTAATTAACCAATCAACGCCCGCCCTATTCGTCACAGCACTGCGACATAGCGGCGACACTGCTAATTTATGCGTTTGTTTTTCGGAGATTTTAATTTCATATGCGTCTGCACTTTTTGTAATTATCGTTTCTCCGAAACTCTAACGGATATGCTGACATAAACCGCTGAGAGATCGTTTTTTACTATCAATTCTAGGACCTTTGGCTTGTTTATTTAAAATGACTATTTCGAGAACTCTCTTATTTCGTCTTATTGGCGCCGGTGTTCTATTACTGCGTTTTCCTCATTTAACTAACTAACCAAAATTTGGGGTTGTTACAAGTTATAATTCTACTACACAGTTTTGAATAACTCAGTATTCGTCGCTGTGTTGTATTCGGCCACCCCAGGGTGCGCAAGTGCGGCGTCACATTTGTGATAGCACTAAGACTTCACAAAACACAACTTTGTTTTACTACTCGGCATGGTACGACTACAGTATAAAAGCTTCAGGCTAGCGAAAGAGTTCCTAATAATGCTGTTAACGTGAGCATTGAATATCAGCTCAAAATCCAAATATAGCCCGAGATTTTAGTAAGATCGGTGTATATGACGGTTTCGTTATTTATAGTAATGTTAAGGTCAGAAATATATTTTTTCCGGGCATTTTTACTACCAAAAAGCATAACGCGGGACTTTTAAGGATTCAAGGATAAACAATACTTACGCGAGAGTTCATATTAAGAATTAAGATCAGCATTAATTAGGAAATTAGATAACGGAAGCTGATTTTTATGACACGAGGAGTAAATTTGAGTATCGTCAGCGTAGAAATGACTTTTAGTGTGTTTTAGACACTTGCTAAAAGATGACGTGTAGATAATATATAAGAGCGGGCCCAAGATTAAACCTTGGGGAACTCCACTAATGCATTTCATAGGACTGGAATATACGTGATGGTGCTTAATAATTTGTATTCTGCTACACAAGTAGCTCCTCATCAACTCCAAAGCGTCAGGCTCAAATCCAACGTCGTGAAGAATTACTATCATTACTTTATGGTTAATTCTGTCAAATGCCTTTGAATAGGCTAAAAGCACTAGCGTAGTAAGCATATCATCATCGGCAGCCAAAAGGCTGCTAAAGTTTTATCAACTTTAGAAAGGGTTGGCAAAATACTTATTGGCCGCAAATCCTTCATTTCAGATGAATTCTTTATCTTTGGCAAGGGTATCACGTGTCCGACTTTCCAACTACTTGGGAACACACCAACCTCTATGAAGCAGTTTATTATATGAGTTAGGTATTTAATAATGTGATGAGAGCATCTTAACAACATCTTGATACCAATTCCATCGGCACCGACAGTGCCAGATTTAACTCTAAACATCGCAGAACGAACCTCTTCCTCAGTCACAAGCCTAAACCTAAAACTGCTAATACCGGTCTCAACTCTATCTAACAAGTGCGTGAGAGTTTTATTGTCGGGGATGTCGTATGTTTGAAATGAATCTACGAAACACCAGTTAATTGAATCCAAATCAAGTAAATTCTTCAGGAGACTGTGAAAACTATTACTTTTATTATTATTTATTGTATATATCACATATCACTCACATCTATATCATCAATAATAGGCAAAAAAATTGGCAACGTATCCCAATAAGGCAATCCATTGACAGTAACAGCGTTTCCAGCCTCATTTTCAATAAAATACGGTCCAGTCCAATCACTTCCCCAGACGCAAAAGCGCACCAAACAGTAACACGAGCGGAATGTAAAGGCTTCTCAACAATCACTCTTGGATTTTCTGAAGCCCAAATGCAGCAATTTTACCTAATAACATAACCATTTAAATGAACATGAGCTTCGTGTGAAAAGATGATATTTTTAGAAAAGCCATCACCTGGTTCAATGATGAAATTAGCGAATTGTCGACTTGCATTCTTGCACTAACTGAACCTTATAAGGTTTTAGAGTCGAATCTTTACGCAAAATTTGCCATGTAATGGTCTTGAGTAGGTCCAATTGCTGAGAACGCTGTAGAATTGATAAATCTGGATCTTACTCTACACTTTCACTTACAGCAGCAATATTGTTAGGAGATCGACTCGAACGGATACGTATTGTTGTTGGTATGTCATGTACCAAACCACTTGACTCAAATTTAACCACCGGTCTCAGAAGGACGATTATAACACCGAAAATACCCAAAATTTTGCGATAATATGTATTTTCACAGATTCACCATTTCCGTAGTAAATTTTAATTCTATTGAAGCGATTTTCGATTGAAGTTTGAGGCATTATAACAAATGGTAGACATCTACTTGGCATATTAATGTGAAAAACAAATGACAAAGCTGTAACAAAGTCCTTGTTGGGAACCCCTTTATAAGTCGAAAATGTTGATGTAACTTTTACGCAATAGAAAATATGTGAAAACGCTATAGTAATGAGCGTTTACGTTCAAGTTGCTCCATTTGTTTTTAAAATAACGTTAATTAACGAAGTTAGACGCGAAAAACGTAATTCTTGTTTGACTTTAATTTTTTGAAATAACAAATAACGGCTTCAAATAAGCTTATTTACCGCGCTTTTAATATCTTTATCTGCATCTTCACAAAGTAATTATTTTTGCCTATACAATATACAAAAATGCTTTTAAGAACCATCTACCTAAGAAGATTGTTATCTCATACAAAAAATTCAGGATTTCTCAAATCCTGTGTGCCAAATCGTATGTTTGTCTCTGATTGTCATCTAAGTGACCAGCTTATCAAGATGACTAAATTAAATTTAAATGATTTTTTTTTTAATTTACAAATCTCGTGATTATTAAAAGTTGCTACGAGAATGTATATCTTACCCATGACCACGTAAAGCCCCATTTACATAGAACTTAGTGCAGATTGATGGTGTAGTTTGCTGGTCTAGAACTCGCCAAGTGGGCAACGTGGCGTAAAACCATTTACATAGACTTTAGTGGTAATCATTTTTTTTTCCTATTTTTTTTTTCTTATACTTGAACGATGAGATTAAAATAGTACTACCGAAAACCAAAATGAAGAAATAAAATCAAAGCAACTATTTTGTCAAATCTTTGTTTAAATTTCAAATAGCTGGGCCGCGGGGGAGAGATGCACTTCTATGATTGGCTGGTGCCGATTTACTAAAAAAAGTGGTCTAGAAGTTTAAACATTACAAACTTTCTGACGATTGTTAGCAACGACCTTGCCAACTATATTTCATTGTAAACGGGTACATTGAAAAAACCCTATTCAAGCTTTTAGACGATTCTTGCCCTTACTAGAACGATTACACTACTGTCTATGTAAATGGCACTTAACGCTCGAGCAACGTAACCCATAGCCTTGTAGGACGCGAGTAGTTTCAGTGAAGCAAAGAAATGTAGATAATCATTTAACTAATGAAGTGAGCAGACAAATTTTTTGAAAATATCTTACACAAGTTGTAACTTCCCATAAATTAGGTAAAAATAAGTCATTTTAAAATGTTGCTACGCACGTATCGTAGCATGCTGCGTGGATTTCAGAGACATAAATTCGGCAACTTGTGAATGAAAACTTAATATCTCGTCCTTCTTTGAAACGTTACGTTATTTACTTGTTTTCAGCAATTACATTTCAGCTTCGACTTTTATTAAATTTTATGTTTATTTGTTAAGTTATTAAATTTATATATTTTATATTTCATTTTAAGCTTTATATTATGCGAACCCAAATCCATATTAGCATATTAATTTTAATCCGCACTATAAATACATCACAATGTCCGTTATTGCAGGGATGCCCTTTTAATAAACAAAGCCAAAATAGATAAATTTATACAAACTGGCGTAATAAAAATGAACAACTAATGAAAGATGATAAACTCGATTCAATTTATTTTAAAAGAAAAATTGTGACCGATGAGGAAAGTCGATTACAATGTGGCAAATTTTAATTTAGTTGTTAATTTTACTTAAATTAGAAAGCTCGTTGAAGTAATGAAAAAAAAGTTTGTGGTAAAAACTCAATTTGAATAAATTCTTAAAATCAAAAATTCTATTTGTACTTGAATAATAAATGAACCGTTTAATTCGAATTTAATGAAAAAAAATGGTTTTAAATCGGGAAAAAATTATGCAATGCAATAATAAATTTACTGGCTGCGTTAACTGCTGGCTGTTGGGGTGTAAAATTAAACAATTATTAAATTACTAATTTGAAAAAAAAATATTATAACAAAATTTACATTATTAACATTAAAAAACTCGCTCTTCCTTGCTTTTTGTGTACGAATTTATCGAACTGCGAGTTTCAATTTCAATGTAAAATGTACATTTTGTTTCGTTTCAAAATCCAGTGCGCATTTAAAAGTTCCTCTTGAAAAGACTATTGTTTATAAAAATTAATTCTAGGCGCTTAAAATTTTTCAATATTACATCAGATTGAAATATTTAACATTTTATTCTTGGAATTTATCCACAACACCTAATTACATCTATTAGACATAGTTTCGAGTGGTTGGCACACATATTCTTTACAAGAGTTACAATACCGTTTTTTTAATACTGCGAAGTTAACATTTATATAGTTTTGTGAAGCTTCCAGCTCCATTATTAATAAAATGAGCAGTTCATAGGCTTTAGACAGGTATGTTAAAAAACCATTGATATTGCAATATTTTAGATTCAAATTTGAAGGTTATAATTAAAAACTGCCCGTTATATAAATTGGACAGCTCGGAGTTTCATGAATCGGACGGGTCACGATTGCATGTGGCAATTGCCAAAATTTTTATAATCGAGCCCATAAACGCAAAATAACAAACTTTTTTGAAATTCTTGCTCTTTAATCGCAGTAAATAAAAATAAATTGAAAGCCGAAGTCGTTCGTTTTCAAGAAACCTCGTTTGGAAATTGGTTCGAACGGTGTAACAATAGTAGAATAGATCACCTCTGTTTAGATACAATTGAAAAGCAAAAAAAAAGTTGATTAAAGTCAAAAAAGTAAGACGAGTGACAAGAAATCGTTAAATAAATAATTGCATTTTTGGTATTAGTTTTAGTTCTAAAGAGTGATGGTGTTTCTTTTTATTATAAATCAATTAAAAGTTTTTCGGTTACTTGTAATTAGATTTTTTGCTCATTAATACCGAGTTAATGTATGCTTGTACAAACATATAGGTAACCTATAAATCTCTTTAATACAAATCAAGCTTCATGTGCATTCGGTATACATAAATGAGATACGTTTACATTTCCCTAATCAAATCATCAAATGAAAGCTAAATATACACATGTGAAATGTGTACACACCGAAGTTGACCGAAACATATTTTTCAGCCATGATGAGTTTTTTATTTTCACTACGAAGTGTCCATTATTATTGCATAATATTGTCCAAATTCAACGTATTGATGTGGTTCGCGGCAGGATAGTATCAATTATCGTACAGGGCAAGTTTAACGGAATTTTAAGTAAATACCACCGTGTACTTTCACGACCGCGTAATTGTTTTTTTTAATAATATGCCAATACACCCTTTTGTTTTCAGTCAGGGTACGGTGATGTGACGTAGCTGCCGAGGATACTTCTAGCTTTGTAAGTACCGTGGACGTAACCGAGTCTTATCGATATATTAACTAAAATAGATATTAGGAAGAGCCCTGGAGAGGATGACATCCCCAGTGTATTTATTAAGAGAGCTGGTTTGGGCAAACCTCTTGCTTTGATATTTCAAAGGTCAATTATAGAGAGTCAATTTCCTTCTATGTTGAAGAAGGCTATCGTCGTGCCTGTTCACAAGAGTGCCGATAGGAGTTAGGTCACTAATTATACAAGCCAATTTCTAAGCTTAAGCAGCATAGTTTTCTGGAAAGACGTTCTGTTGAAACTAATCTCATCATTTATATTTAATATCTCCTTGCTGCTCTGGACAAGCAAATACAGGTGGACTAACTTGGTATTCGTGGCGATCTTCATAAGTGGCTGTCCTCCTACATGTCGAATCGTAGTCAAATTCTAAAAATCAACGGTTTTGTTTCAGAACTTGTACAAATCGGATCTGGGGTATCTCAGGGCCTTCACCTGGGCCCCTTACTATTTATTGCGTACATAGAAAGCATAAAATAAATTCAAAGGTACTCAAATTTTCTTATGTTTGCTGATGATCTGAAAATCTTTCGACAGGTACAAAACGAAAACGATTGTCACCTGCTTCAGGGAGATGAGGGAGATAACGTATTAACCATTTATGTAACGTTATCAGCTTTACCAGAAATAGAAACAATGTACATTATTATTGTTCGATCGACCTAAAACACAACAGTGTGTGGGATCAAAATTTGCTCAATAACAATAATTTGTATCTGAAGGATTCGAACAGTAATAGCTGTTATTAGAACAAATTAAACGATTGGAGTTTAAACTCCGACGAAGATCAGGATTAGTGGTCGAAACAATATAAGTATGTACTTAATTTTTTAAATGAAAAAAAAATTAAAACTTAAACACTGTCAATTTGAAGTACTATATGACTTATTTATTTTACGAAGATAATTTAATTAAATAATTGTAATTTATGGGTAAACATGAGACGCAGATGTTGAACCATCCGCAAATTTTTATGTATCGTAAAAAAATCATAAGTCGAGCATATTCGAGCTTTCCGTGATAGCTAAAGAGAAAAGAAATCGAATTTCAAATCTTAAAAAATGTATAGCGTTGTTTAAAGACATCCAAGATGGTTTCGCTCGTCCAAATAAATGGGCACTAATAAATTTGGTAGTCAGAGCTGTCGAGGAGAAGATTTTCGATACCTTTTATTAAAAAATGTTTCAAAACATTTTGTAAAATTTCGATACAATTGAGACGAAAACAAAATCGCCCTGTAGAAAAAAAATCTAATTTATTGCTTTCCACCAATATTGACACTACAAGTCATGTTTGTGAATTTATCAACCTATAAACACTAAACATAAAATTTTATATTTAACCTCGACAAGATTTAACTCTTAGCAGCAAGTGTTAAAACTAATTTAGCTTATTTTTCTTTCTGTTTTATGTGCTATACCACTGAAAGTTGCGGTTCAGAATTCAATCACTTGAACTTACAGTTCACTACCTTTTATTCTTGTTAGCTTTTCCATTTTATGTAGTGTACGTACCCAACAACTAACAGATTTTACACAAAAAATTTAGATATTTGTTTCATGCAAAGTGTATTGATCACAAAAGTTTTAATGCTAAAAACGACTGAGGGACGTTTCGCAAAACGATTTATTATACAGTACCGTGTTGTAAAAATGATGTGCACGCTAAAATAAAACACGGTTAGTGATTTGGCTAAATTATCTCGAACGAAGTAAAATGGGCATTTCACACGTGCGATAATTCTAAGTGCACTCGACGTGGCTTAGTCAAATGACTCTTTGTGTGCACTTAGCCATGCACTTTATTTTGATGGCACGGTTTAACAGACGAAATTAATAATTAAAAACTCGAAAAATTAGAATCTTCCTTACCTTATTATATTTACGTCGCTTGGAAGTAAATAATAAGGTTTAATTCACAAAATTAATATAAAGCATAAAATTTCGTATCAAAAAAATACGAATTTGGACAAAAACGAACGAAATAAATTTTTCGCGTAATTTCTCGAAAATGTACTTTATTAAAAGATTTCAAAGTAATGAATGTGAGGTACGTACGAATAATAAAAGATTCAGTTTTTGAGCTCTTTCAAGTCATAAGAGCCTCGGGTTATTTTATATTGTTCAATTATTTCATTTCTTATAGGCACTTCTTTTTATTGATTCCAGTGGTTTTCTAAATGTTAACTGTTAACAGCTTTTTAAAAAATTGAAAGAAGCGTTTATCTGCAAAGCGGTAACATTGCAAAATGTATTTAAGCCAGCAAATAATTGAAATTAAACTTTTAAACGTACTGTTTGATTAAAGATTTATTTGACTTAATACTAATAATCTCGTTAATTAAATTTTCAAGAAGAGGAGAATTGATTAATATTGGTTTTTCATTACTGAACTTACATCTAAATTTTCAGCGATGTGGTTTCGTTAATTAATCCACAAGGGCTTTGATAAAACGCCACTCCAAGCTCCTTAAAATAATATTATTGGAAAGGGTAAGTGGAAGTTCGGTTCAATGAAACTTATTTACTTCGATAATAGATACTATTTTTTGGCATTTTATAGGGAAAAATATTTTCAAAGTTTCGTTGAAAACGATTTTGGCGTTACATTGATACGAACTTTTACTAAACCACAAAGTACAAACTTTTTTACTATGCAGGATGAAAGAAAATTGAAAATGAGTATTATAACCGACCGCCTGCATGGTAAAAATTAAAAATGGTAGCATTAACTTGGGAGAGGCTCGAGAAGGGTGAATTTGGCTTTTTCTTCGTCTTCTCGTGTATAACTCGAAAATTGCGCACTTTATCTAAAAAGTTCAAATATACAAAACTGAAGCACATTCAATTTCCTACAAATTATATCTCTTTAGTTTTTTTCAGGTGAACAATTATTTAGACACTAGCGCACGTTTAAGTTAAAAAAAACTTCCAAAATTAGTCAAAAATTGATTTTATCGTTCATAACTCAAAAACTACGCACTTTAGGTGAACAGTGTTTTGAATTTGAAACAAATTATATCTGATACAGTTTTTTCGTCACACAAACACTAGAACTGGTAGAGCACAGCGCGTTGAAGTGTGTCCGGGAGTCAGAATGCCAAAAATAAAAAATTTTTGATTTTGATCCAGGCAAGCTGAAAGTAATAATTGCAAATTAATAATAAACTGACCGTCTACCTCTTCAAAGTGGTAGCATTAACTTTAGGGCGGCTCGAGAAGGGTCGGTTTTTCTCTTTTCTACGCTTTTCGCTTATAACTTCAAAACTCCACTGTTTTTGAGAAAAGTGCACATGTAAAAAGTAAATTAGATAAAATTTGCTACAAACTATTTCTAGAAGGTTTTTTTCTCAGAAAAACGGCTTAGGCGCTAGAGTGCGTTAAAGTTAGACAAGAATTCTAAAACAACTATTTTTTTGTTTATCGCTAATAACTTCAAAACTAAACCTTTTTTGAGAAAAGTGTTTATATGAAAAAGTAAAGTAGATAAAATTTCCTACAAACTATTTCTAAAAGGTTTTTTCTCAGACAAACGACTTAGGCGCTAGAGTGCGTTAAAGTTTGACGAAATTTCTAAAACCACTATTTTTTTGTTTGTCGTTTATAACTTCAAAACTGCACCCTTTTTGAGAAAAGTGTATATATAAAAAAGTAAATTAGATAAAATTTCCTAAAAACTATGTCTAAAAGATTTTTTTCCCAGACAAACGGCTTAGGCGCTAGAGTGCGTTAAAGTTTGACAAAAATCCTAAAAGAAGCATTTTTGTGTTTATCGTTTATAACTTCAAAACTGCGCTCTTTTAGAGAAAAGTTCATATATAAAAAATAAATTAGATAAAATGTCCTATAAACCATATTTGAAAGGTTTTTCTCAGATAAACGGCTTAGGCGCTAGAGTGCGTTAAAGTTTGACAAAAATTATAAAACAACTATTTCTTTTGTTTGTCGTTTATAACTTCAAAACTGCACCCTTTTTGAGAAAAGTGCATAATAAAAAAGTAAATTAGATAAATTTTCTTATAAACCATATTTGAGAGGTTTTTTCTCAGATAAACGGCTTAGGCGCTAGAGTGCGTTCAAGTTTGACAAAAATTCTAAAACAACTATTTATTTTGTTTGTCGTTTATAACTTCAAAACTGCACCCTTTTTGAGAAAAGTGCATAATAAAAAAGTAAATTAGATAAATTTTCTTATAAACCATATTTGAAAGGTTTTTTCTCAGATAAACGGCTTAGGCGCTAGAGTGCGTTAAAGTTTGACAAAAATTCTAAAACTATTTCTTGTGTTTATCGCTTATAACTCGATAACTACTCACTTTTAGTGAATAGTGTTTCCATACAAAATTAAAGTACATTCAAGTTATGTCTCTTAAATATCTTTTGCCTAGTCCAAAGATCGGTAATGCGATTGCCGCGGGCAACCCAGTGGCCGCCAAGGAATTTTTAAAGTGCTCTCTAATAACTCTGTAAATAATTTTTTTACGGCTTGGTAGCGCTGCCGTCACATGCCAACCTGCCACATCGCCATTCTCTCTCGTTTTCAGTGGTAATCAGTTGTTTCTTTGATGTGTGTACCCTAACACTTTCATAGAGAGTTTCCATAAATGTAGTATATTATTACGACCAATTACGGATAACACAAATAAAAAGAAAACGGCACAATTTTGACATAAGAATATTTCATTTGCTCTAAAAGAAACTGCGTAGGTAAATAAGCTATTTACGCTATGCAAGTGTTGCGATTCCTAAATAATATAACATATAAGCGGCATGCCAATATTTTCCGTGACACCTTTAACACAAAATTTTCTATCAACTCGACGATTGAAAAAAAAGAGTTTGTGAGCTGAAACTCAATTTAACTAACAGCAAAGCATTTTTAACGGGCCAATTTCACGGTAAAAAAAGAACGGTTGCGCCTTTTTAAAAATAACTCATTTGATATGTGATTAAATTGGCCTTTACTTGTTGGAAATTTGTTATGAATTAATAAAAGAGAAATGAAAAGTTTCAAAAAAATTTTCATTTGTTTCATTAATTATTATTTACTCATCCGTGAGCAAAGAAAAAAATTAATTTGAAGTAGGGGAGGATTTAAAAACGAATATTTTACGAGAAGAAATTTTATGTTTTCGTAATTTTGGCGACCGTAAGTTTCTGTAACCTCGTCAAAATAGATTTCGAGCACACGTTTGTTGTCTCCTCTTCTTGGGGTGCTAGTTGTCTCGGAATGGTTTTGTGGTATAAATAAAACAAAATATTGTTTGTTATCAGTAATCAGTAATCATACCAGCTCGGTCGAACTTTTGGCATTAGATAGCGAACTTCTCTGTAATACTGCTTTTCGTTAAAAATTGTTAAACTTGTTAGTATCGCTGTTTTAATCTCATCCGTAGAAATATTTTTCGAACTATAAAAGAACCTGTATCATTAAAACGTACAATGAAATTTCAATGTAAATATTGTGAATAGCCACTCGTTACTAAATATTGAACCATTGTGTAAAAGTATTATAGGTGTTATATTCAATTTTTTATTTCAGTAATAATAAGTTAGAAACGTTTTGAAAAGATGAAAAACGCAAAAAAAGTTTTGTTCATGACATGTAATTTTTTTATTACGTGACATTGCTTTTTATTATACCCAAAACACACAATAACGTCTTTTTTCTAAATTTGTAGGTAAAATTAGAAAAAACGTGTAACTACGACAAAGGAAACCTAGTAACTTGATTTTATACATAATTTGAGTAAATGTCGAGGCCTCGTTTTTACTATAAAAAGGGAATGCATTCAAGTTTTCAACTTATCTTGGTCTGTACAGCTCGTCGGATGTTACTTGTAGCGTAAAGCTTGGGATAATTTTTCGAAAGCTTACATTTACAGGCGCAGATCCGGCAATTTACAGCCTCTTTTACAGTTTCTGGTCTTTATATAACCTTTCAGACTACAAGAAAGAACTACTTTGTCTTTTTTGATAAAGTAGATAAGTTTTGTAATACACCAAGCGGAACTATTACTAGATATTATTAAAAATTACCTTTTTAAAAAATTCTATTCATTTTTCAGTTTATAAAGAACTAAACCAACTGCTTTTTAACAACACTAGTAGGTAACTCATTTAGTTATTCAAAATACGTCGGATTTGAAGAATAAAATTACTCGACTCCCTTGCTTACAATCCATTCGAGGTACTTTATTTTGGAACGTTGGTTTAACATTCCAGCAGAAGGAACATTTCAGTCGGGAAAAGCGCAAAAAAATTCAAATGAAGCGAATTTTTGTGTCTGAATGTGTGTGAAATGTTAAAAGAAAATAGTCTAGAAATTTTAACTTGCCGATGTATTAGCACAATTTACCACTTGGGATGCCAAGACTCGACTACTTGCCGTTAATGTACCATTAACGTCGAAAGAAAGAGGCGATTACATTATCAACTAGCCGCGTGCTCAAATTTTACGATTCCCTTACTTTATTACACAAATGTGTACATAATACACTTCTTTTTTTTTCTCCCTAATAAAATTTGACGCAATTATAACATAAAAATATGCGTAGAATTGAATTTTGTGATTTACAATTTCTTCAGCTGAATACTTGAGGCACCGATGCAGTTATTGAAATTGTCGGTTACAGAAATTTAACTTAACGATGCGTACGTTCTATTCCTCCAATTGAAAATTTATTTAATTTTCTTCTACAGTTGTTTTAGAAACGAACGTTATTCCAACTCGAGTTTAGAGAAATTCAAGTTCCAGAACTTGCTTTTCTTGTACTCGCATGGCGTAAATGTATTATAGTGCGATTAAACCATTCAAGCACAAACGAAGATGCAAAATGGTAAAGGGAAACGTCTAAATTGTTCAAGCAGTTGAAGTCCGAACTTGATAGTGAATAGGTACTAAACGTTTATAAAAATTTGTTGAATCATTTTTAATTAATTTAATAGAGCCCGGAGTAACGTAAAAGGTAATATAGCAAAAGAGATAACAAATATGTTATCACCGGACTGTCCAAGTTGCCTAATATCAGAAAGTTTTATTACAAATATACGTAACAGACACCGAACCACCGAAAAGTTGGCGTCGCATGGAAAATATTTTAATAATGGAGTTTAAAGAAAAAAGAAAAAGATTACAACCATTGAAAAAATTGTGGAAAATATTAAGGCATATTTAAAACTTATTACAAAATAAAAAAATAAAAAATTTCAAAGAAAATTAGAAAAACGTATTTTTAGTGGTTTAGATTTAATGAGAAAACCTCTAATAGACGATTTTTCTCCGTCATTTCGCTGTTGTTAATTTTTATGGGTTCTTTTAACTGAACTTAATGGTATTGTTAAGTCTCCCAAAATAAATGAAATGACACAATATTATTAACTGACCACAAACATCCCAGACAGCACAGCACGTACAACAATGGACTAGCAATTAGACGTCATACTCATCAACCGTGAGGTTTTGACTTGTCCGATAGTGCCCGTCCCAATGAGCGTCCACTAAACATCTTATGGGCGTCAGATGGACATTGAGAGACACAAAACGGGGGCCATTTTAAACTGTTGACATCCATATTTGAACGTTCGATTGAGGAGCAGACGATAACTACTTTAGGGGGTTCAGAAATGTCCAGAAATGGTTATAATAATAATTCTTTTATTAGGTAACTTTGTACAGAGGTGGTGATGGTGAAAAAAAGAAAGTATTGTGGAAGCATTCCTATGAACGTATCACCACCATTATAAATCTGGACCAATGTTGGTATCCCGTGGCGAATGAAATGCGGTTTGCACGACGACCTCATTGAAACACCAAAGATGTTCCTAATACATCGCTTTTCAGCACTACATCCCTATCATTCATGTCACCGGAGTTATCCCAAAACAGTAAGCCGTAAACCGTAGGTACTTGATCCTGGAGTGAACGTATGCGAAGTAGGCACTAAGCACAACCCTCTCAATAACCCCATTCTTTCAAACCCGTAGCACATGGGCACTCAATTTTACCACAAGATGATTTATGTGTTTTTTCTAGTTCAGTTTAAGCATCCGTGTGGATGCTCAGGAATGTAATATACTGGGTGGTCATTAGACTGCTGTTATTAAGGTTGATTGTGAAGTGAGTTTTTCGTGTCGCAGAGAATTTTACAATAGCAATCTAAAGCGTCGTTCAGACGACAGCTGCAAATAAAATCGACAACTCGTCGATTTTTAGAGCGAGCATCAAAGGTCCGCGTGTTGCACAGTCTGGACCACGCTTTAGTTTAAAGTTGTTGCCAGTAAACCACTCCGCAAGGCCCTGGAGTTCAAATTGTAGCTTATCTCTCAATATCTCGATTGTCTATCTCAGCGTATAGAGTGAGGGAATATTCAAAGTAGGGTGGCAGATCATTCACCTATAGAGAAGAAACAAATAGAGACCCAAAACAAAACCCTGTGGCACGCCTCTCTTTATATACAGCCAGTAAGATTCCTCTACCGTGCCGTTAGGGTCACTAATGGGTCTTTTGCCTACGTCCTAAAAGTTTGATAGAGGATTTAAGCAACAGACCCTCTACTCTTCTTATTCCCATGCTTTCAAGTTTGGAATGGAGTATATTGTAATCAAGGCTACCAAAGGTTTTTGAGAAGCCTTGGAGACTGTCTTTTGTTTTTCACTTAAGGGCCGGAATATGCCTCTACTTCTGATGAAGCCGTGTTAGTGAGTAGTTAGAAGGTTTCCCGATTAGGAATGCATTAGGAAATTCATCAGTCGTTTGATGATAATCTTCTCAAATCCTTTGACGCGTTTGACAATAAAGCTATCGAACGGTAATTTCTTATCTGTTTTTTGGTTCTTTTTTATAAACAGGTCTTATGGAATCATTTAGCATTTTAGGAAATTTGTCGCCAGCTCATCTCAGCAATCTTCTTTTTTTTTCTTAGTGTTCTTTCTTGTCAAGCCAACAAGGCTTTAGTTTTGCTTTCAGCATCCATTACGTATTTGTTATTCCCGATACCAGTTGTAGTTATCTACGGTTTAGAGCCAGAGTGTTTTTTAGTAGACTTTCTAGTTTAATCTTGCATAAGACTGCGAGAGCCGTTAGAACATTTGTGCAGTCCTCTGTCACTAGATCTTCTCTTGCGCTTTCCATTTTAGACATGGAGAAATTCCTTTTTGTTACATATTTTTAGCGATGCATTTAGGGGCATTCAGGTGATGTTTAAATTTAAGAGCCGTTCATAGAAAGAAAAAAAAGGGGTTAATTAGTAGGCAGTGTCTCTATTAAATGGGAAAAGTATTTAATTGCCCGAAAAATTGGAACAAAGTTTTGAAAACTGAAACAAAACGTTTTTAGAATCAAGTCATCGATGGATCGATGGAGTGTTGCGCTAATTTCCCTTTGAATTATTATTGTAATCGCCCCGTGTACGTCTCACTAATATTACAGATTATTTCATTAACCTTTAGGGTATTATGATTTTGCAGCTTCACTTTGTGCTTCGAATCGCACTGCCTATAAACTAACATTCGGCCGTACAAAATTTAATAATAACTACCGCAAATAGGCTAAAATTAAATTAAAATCGTCGATTAATATTAATTAATTAAAACAATAATTTATTTTCGATAGCGTAACTGATCATTGCTCTTTCCCTGAGAGCCAATATTAGGGTGATAGCTTAGCAGCTTCCATAACAAGTTAGCTTAAGGCTTTCTGAATAACAACCAACTTGGCCTGGTCTGGCTCGTTGGATTTTCTTTGTACTTTAGTAATTAAACCACAAGTTGACTAACTTCCTAATTAAATTTTGAACAGTAAAATCGGTAATTGGAAATTTTTATATAAAAAATGAAAAGTAATACGTAGTTAAAATAGATTTAATTTAAACGTCCAAAAAAATTTATAACTTTTAGGGTGCATTGCACTCTACTCAAAATTAGCACACCGAAGATTTTAATTTAGAATGTCGCGTGATAAGAACTCGAAAATAAGAAATAAATTGTCTTTTCTTGAACCCCTTTAACGCACATCATCAAGTTCATTTATTTCGCCTAACAATACTATAAAAAAGTTTAAAATAACCCAAAACGTTTTTTGAAGTTCCCCTAAATTTACTATCAAATAAAATAAAAGAAAAGGAAAGAAACTAACCTCGAAAAAAAAATCCTCAACTTCATTTTTTTGGGTTGAAATACATCTCAAAAGTTATAACTTCGTTATTAATTTATTGCAGTAGGAATTCCTTTTTTTATTGCCTGAAAAAACGGAGAAAGTGGTGTTATAAATATTATTTGATTTGAGTGTAAGGGATGACTGCTGGCTATATATTATCAAAATAAGACATTCAGATTGGTTAAGTTCGACAATATTGGAATTTTAATAGCCTTACAAAACGTTCGGAAAGATATCGTTTTAAATAGCTTTTCTATAGGTAGAATTGCTAAATGCTGAAATTATAATAGGGAAAAATCAATGAAGCCTAAGGGATGTTGTTGGTCCCTTTCAAGTATACAAAAACAGGCTCCCATGGGCCCATTGATGATGCAAGTGTGGTACTAGTCTAAATCTTTTTGTTTGACCTTAGAGAAATATAATTTCGATGTTGGCACTCTTGAAAATTATGTGTTTGTGTGCTGTGGATGAAAAACAAAATAGCCCACATCGGAAACATCTTTTTCAATGTAACTAAGTAACCTTTGGAATTACGAAAAAAAGTTTTATACAAAAAATATTGCTACATCAATTTTGCACATAATCAAATTGAAAAATTAGAAATTTTGATGTAGGATATCTAAATATGTACTGGCAAACCCAGTAATATATTAGAAATATTCATTTTTATTTTTTGTAACTATAGAAGCAAACTTTTTGAGAAAACTGTTAGTCCAACTAAAAAACTTGTAATAACCTTTTTTGTGTAGAATTGATGTAGCAATATTTTTTGTATACAACTTTTTCTTGTAGTCCCAATAGTTACTTAGATAAATGGAAAAAAGATTTGCAATGTCGACCATTCTGTTTATCGCGCACAGCACTCAAACGCATCATTTTAGAGAGTGCCAATATCGAAATTGTGTTTCTCCGAGGTTAAACAAAGAGATAGACGCCACTGCCACATTTACTTTATCAAAGATCCCACCCACGTATGTACATTATTTACCACACAATACAACTCAGTTTTTACCGTCTGTCTACTCTGATCTTTTTTTTACGATTTTTACCCAAATCTCTTTGGATTGCAGATCATGCAGATAGAAATTTTTCACGTTGAAAACGACGTTTTTAGCCATAAAAATTATTTTTCTCGTCGTTACAAAGATGCCCTCTTTCGCTCTTGTGTCTTGTATGTAAAATAGAGAAAAATTAAACTTTACTTCAGGATCTGTGATGTAAATAATATATTAAATATTATACTCACATTTTTAATTAAAGTTTCCATCAACGTCACACATACTCTATTAAGAATTTTTGAAATACCTTCGCAAATAGTTTATTTGAAATTCCAAAACTTGTTTAATCTGCAGATCTGCACTACATTAAAATGCAACACTACAGAATGTTTTAATAGAAGTTGAAATGCGTAAAGGCGTAAAATAAAATGAAGCGGAAAATATTAATTTTTGCGAATAAATTCAAAGTAGCAAGAGAAGTCAATAAACTAACCAGGACGCAACTTTGAATCTACTGGCACGCGATATTTTAATCGGAAAACCTTTCAATTTTTCATCTTCCCATAAATTACTGCACCTGATGTGCTATTGGTATTTTCAAATTAAAATCGTGTATTGACAAAAATTAGTTTTCAACTGTCCAGCGTGCAATTTATATTGTAAAGTGTAATTGGCGACGAGACCCTACTAGCCCAAACTAACGAGACAACAGTGAACGACGTTATATAAACCAAAATAGGACTAGTTTTACTAATACAAATGTAGTTATTCGTATAATTAACTATGCTAATATCCGGTGTTGATGGTAATCCTGGTTAACTTAAAGGTCTTGCAGGTGCTTAACAGTGTTGATATTACATAGGAGTATATTCGTTCAGATGCGAAAGGTTCGTTATTTAATTACAGAATAGCACATTGCAGATTAACCCTAAAAACTGTTTTTCAAATTCAATTTAAAAATAATTCATTCTACGTCGCGCTTTTTCGAAATACAAACACCGTGCAATTCATACGAGATAAATTTACCAAATGCGCACGGCTAAGCCACAATGACAACGTCCTGACAATTTTTTTTACTCATAACCGATTTTCTAGAGATTTTGCCATCCACAAAAATGACTAAGCTTCGAACTTTGTAAGTTTAAGCCATAAAAAGTTTTACTTAAAGCTTTCTAGACGATGCCGGAATTTTCTGAATAGTTGTAGTAACTGTTAACGCCGGTAGAAAAGTCGTAATAATAAAAATTATTTATGTTCAAAAAGTTTTTAACTTAAATAGTTTCTCGGGGAATCTTTAGGTAGTCATTTACTTCTAATTTATTTAAACCTCTTTCAACTACAATTTGTAAGGCACATTTTAAAAATGTTATGGTTATGGCGACGTGATTTAAATAGATTTAACGATTATAACAATTCAAAATTACACCCCAAAAATACTGGTCGTTTATTTAAATTTTGCATCTATAAAGTTTTGTTTATGCAATGCATTTCTGTCATTCAACGTGTTTTCTTCTACAGAAATGCGGTATAATGTTAACAAATTGGCGAGTCGTCGCACCTTAGTAATGTGTTTGAAGCTTTTAGTGTCAACTAGACACATTCGTTTAGAAAATTGGCAACAACGTTGAACAAATGTCTACCTCAACATTTTGTCTACACGTAAATTTGCATAAACATTTTACCTTATTGTGAAAATTTATGCTGTACAGCAGCCAGAGTTGTTTCGCCGGAATTATTCAAAGTTTTTCGATCCAAAACATGCAGAAAACTATGTTCATTTTCTCCATATGGAAATTAATCCGGGTTAATTTTTTTTGTAGAATAAAATTAATATTTGTGTGAGTTTTAAATCCCATATTTGTGGCCATTATGAAATATCAAAATTATTTTGGGCATAAATACCGAAGAATCTGGGGATAAAAGCGAGAAATCTCAACATTTTTTTCTTTTGGTAATTCGAACTTTATCTAGAAGTTACTATAGGCACAATAAAGAAACTCCACGGACTTTGAACTCAATCCCTGCTCGGGCGCCATTCTGTATGCCAATTGTACGAATTAGAATAACCACGACCACTTTTTGCGATAGCATACAGGATGTATTTTTAAACGTGCTTAGTACGTGGATCTCGCTTACCATAAGAGATAGAGAGACTAGGTTAAATTGACATAAATGATTTTTAACTTATGCCTAAATATAATCAAAAAACAAAATTGACCCCCTCTATAATGTTTCTGCAATATGGCGGAAAATAAAAAAATTGGCGTTTTTAATTTTTGGCTCTTATTTAATAGTTTTTTTGGAAAAATATTCAAAAACTGAAAAGAAAGGGAACTTTTAGATGAAGTCAACAATTTCTTACATTTAAGATGTAAAGGACACCCAATAGTATGTAGGATTTTGAGGTAAGGTCTTATAGACCCCTTATCACTGGACAATGGTACATTCTACTTATTTCATTATCGGTGCTCCTAGTCTCCAAGCAAAGATGGACATTCACCACAGGGTTTAGCTACGGGGTAAGAAGAAACTTTTTCGGGGGGGGGGGGTCTGCTACCTTACTGAAAAACTTATAATGACACTTAATCCAAGCCAATACGTGTACAGTACATGAGTAAGCTGTTTACGGTGCGTTCATTTTTCGTGGAAGCCTTTTACTTTTCTTAAGTTCAAAATAGGGTTATTCTCACTCGGAACCTCAACAAATTTTGCGCTGGTTTATACACTACAACAGAACATTGAAATCTTCAAAATGTTATTTTTATTCAATTTAAAAACATAATTTATTTCTTTTCTGGGGGAGCTCAGGGCCACAGTGTCGTTTCCTAATAATGTATTGGGAAGATTCATGCTCTTTCTAGCAGTCTTTACATTTAGGATGTAAATGACATTTAATTGTATGGAGGATTTTGCGATAAGGTCCCCTTATGGAGCCCTCATCGCTGAACAATGGGAATTCTCTACTAATCTCATTATCGGTCCTACGAATCTTCAACAAATATTCAGCACAGCACGGGGTAAGGCAAAAATACAAAAGACTCGAGGAGGGGGGTCTGGTGCCTCACAGAAAGTTTTCTGAAGGTACTTAATCTACGTAGTCTGAAACTTCAAGCCAAGACATGTTCTACATGGGTAAGTGGTTTATAGTGTGTTCATTCTTCTTGGAAGCCTTTTACTTTCCTCGGGATATTCTCATTCGAAATCTTTACAGGGGGGCTTACGCTGTTTTATACATTATAACAAAACATTCAGGTCTTTAATCATCCTCGCAAATCGAACAGCGAACACTAATCGCACTAAATTGGTAAAGGAACAGTAACTATTTCTTTTAAGGTATATCAACGGAATTTGTCCTAAGTTTTGAAAATTGAGGGGGTCAGATCATCGCCCTCTCCTAATACCACCGCTGACCGTGTACGTAGCATTTTTTATGCCGCCACATAATGGTCAAAAATACATCTTGTATAGTAGTTAATCGGTATTTTTACTTTTTATCGCCTATTTAGGCGATAAATTAGAATAGGCCCATGACAGCGAATACAATCTCATCTAGCGAGCAAGACAAATTAAGAATATTCGGTTTTTTAGCCGAGGTGGCGATGCTCGTTACAGAACCACTTGCGTCAAGAAGAATCCTTCCCACTAATGATAGTCGATAAAACCTTACCAATACTGCTACTAGCTACTAACTATTGTCTAGGTGTCGATGAAAACGGTATACTGAAAGTTGTGAATATTTTCAGAAAAATATATGTTTCAAAAGTTCACCAACGTGAACACGAGGTTCCATAAACATACATTTTATGTGCTGTTCAAAACGTGACGTTACACTTTTCTTTCATGCTCCGCGCGCATTTACATAACAATGCGCATTTTTGTTATTTATTTATCATTTTTCCTTAATGTCGCGCTTAACAAAATTTGACTTTTTATAAAATGTTCATACAATTAACTTCATTATTCGGTTATTTAATTTAAAATTCCCCAAGCATAAAAAGCGTACTGTTAAGCACTATTTTTAAAGAAAACGCGTATACAAGGGAAAACTTATAAAATAAAAATCGAGATAAATAGAGACGTACAGATTGTCACAGTGTAATGTTAGAAGACAATGTTAGATGTATTTTATTTATTCCACATGTAACTTTCCTTACATGTTAAAAACTATTAGAGTTTAAACGATAGACCCAACCGATACGCCAGTTGTCGCTGAATAACATGATAAATGCATTTACTCTGAAACTTTTTGTATTCTCTAAAGGTGTCAGCTTTCACGAATTGATTAAACTGTTATTAAGAATGACGTTTCTTTCAGTTAAAAAGTTATTCATACTTTGAAGGCTTTTCTAGATTTAATTAACGCCATTGATGAAATCGTTATTTGTACCTAATACGCCTAATCGCCTAATGCACATAATCGCGCCATTTGCCTAATTTATTTTTTTTGTAAACCCTACGTTAGCCGCGTACACTTTACTTACGTGTTTAGACCCGTGGTCTACGATCGTAGACCATTTTATTATCTGTATAAAAACAGTGGTTTTGAACATTGTAAAGCAAATTTTTAAGAAAAGTGGTCCATTTGACTATTGCCCATCGTACAAAATAAGGTTTTAACTAACATTGCATTTATTTTGCGAGATATAATTAAAATACTCAGAATGGGCAATTTTAACGTAAATTTATTAAGTGTTAGGAATTTATTTATTGTAACGCATTAAAGGTAATTTATAAACAAATATTTTTTAATATACTTGTACTACATAGCCTAAAGTAATACAAAAAATCAAAATTTCTTAAAATCAAAAAAAAACTGTGATCGACTAAAATTGCTCGTTTTTATTCACTAAAACACGAAGTTCATATGTCTTTCATATGGGCTTTGTAGGCATATTTGTAATATTTGGCACAAAACTTTCGACTGGACTTGTTCCTTTATCGATGACAAAAAGTGCAACGTCCAACATAATTTGCAGGCCTGCCAGGGGATGGGACAATAGGGCAATACATTTTCAGTAATTCCCAGTAAAACGCGAGCTCGCCGTCTCATTTCAGCAGGCAATTGTAAGATCCCCTGAACTTGTGCCCCCTAGGCCTGTAAGGCCCTGAACTCGATTTGAGGCCGCATGAGCTCCCACGTGCATTTTTGAATAAATTCGCTTCTGTTTATCTTTCTTCAGGGTGATTTGCTTTGTATACCCAAAGAGCGTTCATGTGGCGATGTTTACGCTTAGGTTAGCAAAATTTAAAAACACCGTAATTCAAAAACAAGTGAAAATCTGTAAACAACTTTTGGGATTATTTTGTCTAATATTTACATGTAAACCGGTGAGAAAATTTTGGAGGTTTATAGAGATATTTTTGAAAGTTATTGTTGAACTTTAAGGGTATTCCCCGTAGGCCAGTCAGTAGAGCTCCAAAACACCATTCTATGATGCAGTAAATGGAGTAAAAGCTTTTATTTTTTTAAATTGTTTATATGGGTGTAAACATGTAAAAAACAAAAATGCTAACACCGGCGACCTCGGGAGACTTTTTGGCAGCCAAAAAACCCCAAAACTTTAGGACTTGCTTTGTTTTTTCGCCTATAACTCCTAAATGGAACATCTTCACGAAAAAGTATCTCTATAACAAATTAAAGAGCATTAAACTCTGCGTCGAATGCGTACCAACACTTAATAATTTAGTCAAGCGGTATGGTCGCCAACCGCGGTCAAAAAACGACGATTTTTCCCAACTTTTTTCAAAAGCTGACATATTGCATAATATATGAGTATGCTGTTTAGAAATTAGTACTTTAAGAGAAAAACTCATTAAATAAAAGTTGTAGAGCATCTAATTCTGCGTTCATGTATATTAAAATTTTTAAATTCGGTCAAGCATACCTTTCCCAAATTGGCAATATTCTGATGTCCGGCAGTTGGTATAGTAAGAAAATAGTCCAGTCGAATAAGGATTTTTGGTCAGAATAATTCCTACGAAGCTGGATATTGGTCTACACGTACATTAAGATGTTTCAAATAAGTATATCACAAAATTAGCAAAATTTTGGCGGAGCAATTTGAGATATTCAAGGTCAAAGGCTACAAAAATTGTTTTTGGCAAATGACTCGCCTTCTATAGATCGTACGTTGATGAAGGTTATTATAAAAATTATAGAAAACATTATTAGCTACAAGATTGGTATACACATTTTTGGTACTCATTCGACGCAGAGTTTAATGCTCTTTAATTTGTTATAGAAATACTTTTTCGTGAACATGTTCCATTTAGGAGTTATAGGCGAAAAAACAAAGCAAGTCCTAAAGTTTTGGGGTTTTTTGGCTGCCAAAAAGTCTCCCGAGGTCGCCGGTGTTAGCATTTTTGTTTTTACATGTATAAAAAATATACCCATATAAAAAATTTAAAAAAATAAAAGCTTCTACCCCATTTATTGCATCATAGAAACCCTCTACTGACTGGCCTACCGAGTTTCTTAATAAAATTTAAGCTTTTTTAACGAATTATTAAATCTCGGTAATTATATTTAAAAATCTTGGAAAAAAATAGTCGCATAAACAATAAATAGCACGACAAGAAATTGTAACATGGTTAGGCGCGTGGTCGACAATCGTAGACCAGTCGCTTTGGGCCTGCAGTAACAAATGCAATTACCATTGTAGGGAATGTTCAGTACTCTAATTCGCTAGTGATAAGTGTTTTTAGTAGCGAATATTACATAAATATAATTCGAAATTTGCGAAAGTTATGATGGTTTACAGCGGCCTGGTCTACGATCGTAGACCACGCGCATAACGGAGGCTTAATTTACATAAAAAGTGACTCGCTTTGTATCAGTCAGAGTATAACTGGTAAGAGTCGACAATTATGTTTCTATGTAATAAGTAATAACACTAAAGAAATTTCAGAAAAAATGATTTTTTTAACCGTTGGCTTATAACCTGCTAGTAGATTTATATTTATTTTATGTTTTATCAATACTTGATAAATAAATAAAAGTGTATACGTATTTTACTGACAATTTGAATTTTCATTCTATAAAATACAACGTCAACTTTAAGAATTATTTCTCGTACGGTATCCGGCGAACAGCCATTTATTTCGAGTGCACATGCAAACATTTGACTACGTCAACTTGGCGCTTTTGTTTTGCTCTCAAGAGTCGCAAGACGAAGCGAAACGCCTTAGCTTCTTTTTATACAATACAAAATTACCCTAAATACTACCAGGATTAACCTATTTCGCTATGTTATTCGAAATCAGCTTAACTTTGTAACAACAACTGTAAAATAATTAATTTTTTTAATGTATCACTACTGGGATGAAAGATTATCTTTCTTTTTCTATAGAATCAAGAGAGCTGTCACTACGATATGGTAACGCTTATTTCCATGTTGTTTACTTATGTTTTAGTTTCTGCTATGTTCACTATGTCTAAACCGTTTTGAAATGTGCACAATAATAAAAAGATTTATGTTCTTTTTACTTCAATGCGTTTTACTTGCTTGCAAGCATAATACTTTATAGTATGTAGCAATCTTCTTGTACCAAATGGCTCTGTTAATATGCAAATTATACAATTTTTTCTACTTGCGCGTCAAAAATTAACCAAAATGAAAATAGCCAAAATGGACTAAAACCAACCGGAAAACATTAACTGAAATAAAAGAAATTCAGCATTGTTACTATCGCATTTGATGAACTTTTCTGTATGATCGCTATTAATTGCAATCATATAACGTCGAAACAAGTCAGAGAGTATGGGGTATGCAGTAGAAGCTCTACGGCTACCGCAAACTGCACTAACTGACGAATCAGTAGTGTCGCCGAACTTCATAGTAAGAACACGTGCATTTATTGTAATGATGAGTGTTTCAGACATAGACTAAGAAAAATTGGTAAATATTGTGACTAAACATCAATCTTTATATGATTGTGGCAATCATCATTCTTCTATTCCAAAAAAGGCCCAAAATCGAATGGGGGTGACTAAATACGTCTAACATCTCGAATTCAGGAAAAGTTCGGTCTGTTGCTGGGGCTAACATTGAATCGACCGCAGGCGGCAGCAACTTTGCAATCTGCCTTTTGCAGTCTGCAAGCTGCGGTTTGCGACCTGCAGTATGCAGTCGTGTTCGGTATTTTTTTAAATATCAGCGTTTCACTGAAACTTAAATCGACTGTTCATTGTTGCAGCCTTTAAATCCAAATTCAAACGAGTTCATTATATGTACATTTTTGATAACACTACACCACATTTAGTATAATCTGGTATCAATTTAAAACTAATAGAACTTTTTAACTTTTGTAACAAATATAAAACTTAAAAACTTACCGAGGGTGTGAGATACAAATTAAAACTTAAATACTTCCAAAACTACAATAAAAGCACTATAGAAATCAATGTGAAATTTACCCAAAGTTTTAAAAACCGATTAAATTTATAATTGTTGAAAATTTTCTGTAGATGTAGAAAACTAACTTTTTTAAATCGCACTTCAAAATGATGGTTAAAGTCGTTTTTAATTAAAAAATAATTTTGACTCGGAATGTATTAAACTACTACACTTTTTGAATCTCACACGTTCGTAATTTTGATTTAAAGGATTAGACGAAAATAAAATTGGAAAAGCCACAATTTTCGCCACCATTTCTTGCCAAAAAGCAAATTACAACGAATGGCCAGTCCCAAGTTATTTCACAATGAAACAAATTGTGAATTAGGTATCCTGTGGATATTTTTTTTTCGAGCATTAGAAAAATATTTTATCTAGCTTAATCCAGGTTCCGGGTGAACGAAGTTTGCGACCGTATTTGACTCAAATTCAGACGTCTTTAAAAACATGATTGATTGTACGCTTTTGAACCTATCGACAGCCAGTCGTTTTATGAAAAGAATTGACGTTAATCTGTAAAATATTGTCGTTACATAGCAAAAATGTACTGCTTGTATGGATTAAATGTAATTTTATCATCGTAAGTCAAGATTTTCTAAAGATTCCAGTAAATGATGGTTCGAAGAAAGAAAAAATAAACTTAAATTGACGTAATGAATTGACTTATTTAATCATGATCTTGTGCAAACTCGGAAAGTTAAATTTAACGTACCTAATTGAGTTGTTAGCGAATCTTTACCAAGTTTTTAAAATTGAATTCAGATATTTGTTTCTTTAAGAAATACGCAATTTATCGATGTAATCCAATTTTTTAACGACTCATATTAACTTGTTAATCTTAACTAGAGGCGATTTTTTGCAAATCAATTTTTATTTGACCAATAAATAATTTGACGCGACGAGCATAGAATAGTTTTTAAATAGATAAATAGCGAATAAAAATTTATTTTCTCGGATCCTGCCACTTCTGATTTCTGATCAGGTGATCAGCATCTACAAACATATCCAAAACATATAGCAATAAAAATTCAAGAGCTAAGAAAGGCGGTTCTACGGCTATGAGAGATTTCCCTGAATGGGAAACAACCACATGAAGTATTAAGTTTGGTTTTAGTATTTTATTCTTTGCAGGCAGACAAAAAGTGTAAATCCGAAAAGTGCTTGATACGCTTTACTTAAGCAAAATGTTCTTTAATAACACCAGCTCGCTCACCGTGTACCTACAAGAAAGAGCAGAGACGCTCAGTAGAACTTAAGAAATTCAGTAAATCGAGATTTTCACGACTGTTCCTATTCTTGACAAGGTGTACAATATTTGCATCTCTCATCTATTGGAATTAGAAAAAACGGTAAAATGGCAAAAAATTGAGAAAAGGTGAGTTAGCTTTCCGATAGCCAAAGAAGGTTTATAGAAAAACAGTAATTTCCCTTGTGAACACGGCCTACACAGTACACAGGTCGACTTCGTAGAGGAGAAAAACTAATACCAGAGCTCAAACCTCCAACATCTAGATGCGGAATCGTATAATAGTTTGCTTAACATTATAAAACCATCATCATAGACTCGTATTTGGTCTTTCTATTTATTTTCATTACTATGCCGTTAGTATAATGATGGTTAACTATCAAGTCAAGAAAAGGAACTAAGGACTTAACTATATAGTCTATAGTAAATAAAATACGAGTGTAGAATTGATAAAGACGCCTGCCTTGTTTAATAACCTGTATAAATCGTTTGAGAGCTGGAAGCCTCTAAATTAGAAAATAAAATTATAAACAAACATTCTTGGGCAAAAATTTTAAAATAAACCTAAGTACCAAAGAATTTGTTTTCCCGCAAAGTAAAAGGAGATTCTTTGCGTTCTTATATCAACGAAAAAGAAATTTTCTTAAAAAAGAAAAAAAGAAAATTCGAATTAATTTAAAATTTTCCTCCACTGATCGTTTAGTTAGTAAATAAATTTTTTACAACTGAAATCTTTTTAATCCGTTCACTAATATTTAAATAAGTAAAATTCCAACAACATTCGAAAGTAAAACTCGAATGAAATCTCTCACAGAGAATAACATCATCTAGAACTCTGCAAGGAAAATTTGAGTATTTTCTTTAATAAAATTTCTTTGAAAAGTAATTTATTTTATGTAAAGTAGCTTTATTACTTCTATTTTTCAAACTTATTTTTTTGCAATCTTCGGTACATTAAAATAAAGTGAAAACGTTTTCCTATTTTGAATAATTGTGTTTTTCTTATGTGCAGTAGTACGTATACGAGTAAATAACACCAATATTTGTACACAGAATTATTGCTAAGGGCTATAATTTATTATTTATATTCGAAGGAAAATGAGAGCTTAACAAAATCGAATCAAGAATTGAAACGTTACGAAAAAGGGGTACAAAAACTCTATTATTTGAAGTGATTTGGGATTTACGGCGTTTTGAAATTTTTTTTGATCGTTCGACCAGCACCTAACAAAAATAACTACGTAGAAAGTCGAAAGTACGCCGTTCACTTTAGTATAGTTGGAGAATTAAAATAAGAAACCTCTTAGAATAGTATAATACACGTATACAGACTGTTTAAAATTGCGTCTTAACTATACTTATAAGATAAGGTACCCCCTACTTATCACAGTTTTGTTTTTAAATCTCATTTATTTTTCACTATCTGTGAAATAGAAAACAACAAGTGAATACTCTGACAATGTACAAAAGCAACAAAGGTACAAGTGCACAACTTAATTACTGGCATGCAGTGATCGATCCTATGATCAAACACATTAATATTTTTAGCCGATTTTAGCAGTTAGAAACTTATTACCTTTTTAAGCACACTTCACAACTCCGCACTTTACCGATCAATCAAACCGATCACCAAGATCTTCAGGTTTAAACCTCTTTAGTCTTCTCGTTGTGCAGGTGTCTTCTACCAATGAACGTGCAACTCTGTTTGGATGGTATTTCAACCTGTCGCAGTATTTATAGAAATACCTTTTTATTTCTTCTTGAATTGAAGGAATCTTCAAGTCCTGTTGAATAACGGGGTTCGGAACGTACCATGGAGCGGCGACAATTGTTCTTAATACTTTGTTTTGGAACCTTTGCAAGATATCTAGGTTGGAAGTACATGCGGTCCCCCACATCCCACATCTGTATGCCATATGTCCAAACTGGCTTAATTATAGTTTTATAGATAGTATTTTATTTTTCAACGTCAGCTGGGATTTTCGTCCCATCATCCAGTACATTTTTCGAAATACCAAACCCAGATGCTCCCTTTTAGTGAAGATATGATGTCGCCAGGTGAGTCGCTTGTCCAAATAAATTCCCAGGTATTTTACCTCGTTTTTTTGGGGTAACCGATTTCCATTGAGTGTGACTGCTGGACAGAATCCTTTTTTTGTTGTAAATGTAATATGTGCAGATTTGCTCTCGTTGGATTTTATCTTCCAATCCTTTAACCATTTCTGGACTTTATCGAGGCTATTTTGCAAAAATCTGGAGGCCAGTTGTGGGTCAGAATGAGATGCAAGTATTGCCGTGTCGTCTGCGAAGGTTGCCACCATACTTGGTCTGGTTTTGGGGAGATCTGCTGTGTATAGAAGGTAAAACATTGGACCCAGGACACTTCCTTGCGGTACTCCGGCGTTTATGGGTTTTAAATTAGTGTACTCGCCTTGGTGCTTAACGATAAAATGTCTGTCACTAAGATAGGATTTCAAGATCTCACAAAAATGATGCGGAAGGGATTTTTTTAGTTTGTAGCACAAGCTTCATGCCAAACCTTCACAGTAAGATTAAAAGTTTGAGTGACCTAACTTAAAGAACATAAAATTTTATTTTTTAATTTTCTTTCATGTGGAAAAGTTGGAAAAAAGTACGGCCGAAGTAACTTGGTAAAATAATTAAAAAAGGTACATTACTAGATTTGGATATGTTCAAAAAATTCTAAATCCTCTCTGTACAAAATCTAATTAAAATCGGTTAAACACAGAATACAAATGTAATTTTCACGTTACACCTCTAAAATACTAAAAAGAGCATTCAAAACCGTCTTCTATTGCGGTTAATTTTAAATTGTTTCATATAAAGTACAAACAAAAATTACGTTTGTACTAATACTTAAAGTATGGCCATATTTTTCGATGGCACCTTAGACCTTAGTATAAATTTTTGTTTACTCTTCGCAATTCAAATACTTGTAGGGTAAATTCGAATTTAGTAGTTATCGTATTTTATTTGTAACTAACTTTGAGATTTATCAAATACAAGTAACGTTTATCAACAATGGCACGGTTAATTATTTATCGAATTGAAAATGATCTTTGTCTTTATTTGTTTTACAAGTAATTTCTACTTTTAGATGAAGTTTAGAAGCAATTTCATATGGTCTTTGATAGCGAAACAAGAGACTATTCACTTCAGGACTACAATAGAGAATACGCAATGCGTCATTGTATTTCTGACATGAAATTTAATCTACTTTTTAATAAGTTTAAGTTTTTAAATATTCTTTTGGTTAATTCGTTAAAAAAAATCCCTTATATTCTGCGGATGAGATATCATAGAAACAATGGGTAGTATGAATAAAAAGTAGCAAAACCTTTTACTGGCATAATTTCGAGTATATTATACTACATATTTCATGAATAAAAATGTAAATAAAAGGTTTTGCTTCTGATTTTGAGCATTAGTTCTATAAATTGTGCATTTATTCAATAGTAGATGTAGATTCACCTTTGCCGTGGCTGATCATATTAAGCACTCTCTATAAATACTCTTCTACTCATTTTACTTGTTACGTAATGTGGTGGCTACTTTGTTACCACCCGGCAGATGTTCATCGGGGGGCCCAGGCTAGACCCAGCGGATGTGGTCGTGGGTCCAAAAATAATAGATAAACGATGTTTGTAGTTGGGCGCCAAGCAACCTGCCCGTGGGCACCCCAGCTGGTTGCTGAACACCGGGAGGTAACGGTAGCGTGTTGGATATGTCACAGGCACAATAAAGTCAAATAAAAGCCAAAATACAGTGGGCGATAACCGTGTGTTTATAATTAATAATCAAAATAACGCCGGCACAAAAATCGTATCCCTACACAGAATAACACAAACCAGAACTTCGTTTCTAATGGAAGCCTCTTGCGGTGCAAGTTGGTCCCCTCCAACTAGGCGGACCCGCCGAATAATCAGCTCCTGTGGCGGCGTGGATCGCTAGACCAGACCAACATCAACCAGAACGATAACCAAAACAGAACCGAAACACCACGCAGAAACAGCCACGAATAAACACCACGCAGAAACAGCCGCCTGCGGATCACGAGAAAAGGTGGCGATACTAGTGAGCAAACACAATACAAACACTTACCTCCTGCAGAAGGCGGCTAGATACGGATCGTCGAGGATCACGTTCTATCCCCAAACGGGCTTCCGAGACACCGGTAAAAAAAAGGTAACGAAGTGAAAAGATAAAGGCAACCGGGTCCCGTTAACTGACGGGGTGGGGTATATAAAACACGAAGATAACTAGACTAAAATATTCCAGTAGTACACCCCACACACGTCGACGTAGATCATACGACCCTCTCCTAACTCTCTGCAGGGCAACGACGGGCTCACCACTATCACCCCCATATTCTCGCGGTCGGGGCGGGGACAATCACAACTAATTCGTTATTTTTTCGAAAATCGGAAAAATAACGTAACATACTACTATCGGTTTATAGAAGAAAATATGCATTGGATTGGAGCTTAATTTGTGGGCGAAAAAAACGAAAGAATGCTCTCGCTCGGCAGATCACAAACTTAAGATTTTTTTGCGGTGTACAACCAATCATAGTTTTCAAACTGGAATTCTGATGAAGAATTAGAAGTTCATCAAGCGACCGTATCAAAAATAATTACGTTTGTGATGAACAAAATATTACTTGGTAAAGTCCATTTATGGATAAAGTTACCGTGTACGTTGAGTAAAGTGAGCGAAGCTCAGCAGTAGTGGCAAGAAACGTGTCAATTTTCATGTGCGATTGGTGGAATTGATTGCAAAAATATTAAAACCTACGCACTACGGCATGAATACATCAGTTGGAAGGGGTTGGCGACGTTAAATGAGCAAGCCACTTCTAACTCATCTGAAAAGTTTACCAGCGTAAATGCTAGTTGGTCAGGTTCTGTTCATGATGAAAATTTGAAAAAATTCAGAAACACGTATGAAACAAGTATGCTACAATTTGACCTTGAAGGGGATGCTGAAGAAGAAACTGAGTATTTCAATAACGGGTAGGAATTAGAAGAACATCGCCTACACCAGAGTGCCAGTGCGAGAAGACTTGAAATAGCTTATATTATCTTTCTTGGCAACCTGAGATAAAAGGGTATGTGAGCAAATCCTTTAAGTAATAACAAATTGCTATGCTCCGATATTTTACTCCAACATAATGCTCGGAGGTTTTGCTCAAACTTATGAACATTAATTTGCTCTCTTTTTATTTACACCACTTCACATCAGTTTGAGTACTTAAACTGCAAAATCCAAAGACGGTTGTACTAACCGTTTATTTTGGCGAGCAAAGGCAATTAGTGATTACGTCTTATTAATTTCTGCTTTTTGCATCATTGAAAAAAAAGGAATATCTATCAAATGAGTGTAATGCAGAAATACGTTGTCATTAAAAGAAATTTAAATTTTCTTCCTCGCGCTTTTGTTTTTCTTAAAAAATAGTACCTAATAGTAGAGAGATTCTTTGGAATTCGACGTTGAAATTTTAATAACATGTGTTTAAACTTTAAACTCATTTAGCTTTGTGAGTTAAGAGACAACTATATACTAGTATAGTTAATAACAAACTATTGCAATCAAGAGACTTATTTACATATTTAACAATAATTAGTGCAGTAACAGCTTATTTTAATACCAGCACCTTGTGTAATTTTGATGGACTATTCAGATGTAACGATGTCTAGACTCGAATAGTTGTATGATTAAAGCTGAAGTGTATAGTTAGTAAACATTTTCAGTACTATGTAAGGAGTAAACGAATTTAAAATTTGTTAAGTTAGGTATAGTATACGCTAGGACGATTTACATGCAGATCTTTACGAAAGAAACCCCTTTAGTACAACAAAAATGTAAAAAAATTGTATTATTTTACAATTAAAAAGGATCATGTAATTAATAGAATGGTGCATGGGACTACGCGGAAAAAAACTTAAAATTCAAGAAGAGTGTGAGTTTAACTACCATTAAAAAGCATTTAGGAAAACGAATAGTAAGGTACCTAAATACCAAATGTTTGTTTTACATTTGTTACAGCATTGAACCCTCTAGGTTTTTTATTTAAAATTCTAAACTACTAATCTGAACAAGGAAATAATAACTAATCAACTATGAATTGATAAAAAAATAATATAATGAAGTTCGTCGTTCATAAACAAACAAATAATAACTCCAAATTAGTTAACTACGTTACATTTTGTTTATAATCAAATAATTGTTTGATCTACGCTTATTTGGTAAAATGAACTAAATTTATCAGTGAAAACGTAGATATCAGTGTTTGCCAGCTGGTGAAACAACAAATTTGCAAGCACTGTTTAGCTCATCGTACTGATTAGAACAACCATAACAATGTTTGTTCCTACATAATGAAATTGTTTAAATGAATATCATTTCGATTGAAACGGATTGTTAACATTTTCAAACAACTGATTGTAGTTTTTACGAGTTACGTTATGTTTACCAAAATATTTTTAAATAATATCCGGATTTGTTTTTGTGGTAAAGGGTAAAAAGTCGTTGTTGGGTGATTATTTATGTGACATTGATGAAAATTTAAAAAGCATTCAGGGGACGCGAAAGTGAAACTCTAAACTCGCAAGCGTATAGTTAACGTCTAAGAATAAGGGAGAGTGGCAATGAAATGGACAGTTTTTTGAAATGACTGTATTTTCTAAACAAGAGATAAATTCCACTTACTGTTTTATGACATTCTAATATAGGTATGCATGTTTCTTCTTAATGACATATCAATGAGTAAAACTAACTTTTGCATTGAAACTGCAAAGTTGTTTTAGCACGGTCCGAAAATGTCCGTTCAGGACACCAGATTTTTAAAGCGGACGCATGGGTGTTATGTTACGGACAGTGCCCGATAAACCTAATATTTATATTCTCAATGTCATAATAATAAATAATAAATTAAGTAATTTTTATTTGTTTGGCCTGGTCAGAACAGGATTCAAAAAGTCACAGAACTCAATCACAAGATTCAAACAGCATACATCAAGTCCCCAAGTTTACCGTTTCACTTATCTCTACTTCTACACTACATTCACTATTAGCTGGTTTTTTTGACACTAGTCCTCAAAAGTTTGTACCGCAGTTTTTACTTTAAGATTGAACTCGTGCGAACATAATTATTTTATTGCCTACTACTTTCTCTGGCATGTCGTTTACAAAACAATTAAATAACAATAGTCCCAGATTATTTTCCTGGGGAACTCCTGTTTTCATCTCTTTTAACTTAGATTTGCTATTCCCTAGTTGAACATAAAACATAAGTTTACTCAAATAGCTTTCTATCAACCTAATACATTGTCCCCCTTATCCCCACCGCATCTAGTTTTTTAACCAGAAATGTACGCTTTACTGTGTCAAAAGCTGCCGTAAGGTATAAAAATAGTCCGACGACAATTCTTCCGCAGTTAAGATTTCTCGATACAATTTCTTTCAATGCAAAAAGTGCGGCCGCAGTCGATAGACCCGACCTGAATCCATACTGCTCACTCACTAATTAAGATTTTGTACTTGTCCAGAAATTTAGTAATTTAGTAATAAACCTATTATTTTGGTAAATACGGACAACAGGCCGGACACAGGCAGGTAATTGCTCATGTTCTCGAGATCGCCATTCTTATGAATAGTTCGAACTTTAGCTACTTTTAATCTCTCTAGAAATTTACTATTAATAAAACAAGCATTCACTATCAAACACAGAGGATTAATTATAGTCCTTTACCACCGCAGCCGTAGTTTCATCGTCTCCAGTGGATATTTTATTAGGAAGTCCTCTGAACGCATCTTTTTATTTCCTCGATTTCCACTGGGTGCACGTAAATACTCTCTCTATTCTGAACCAACTGAGTGGTGCATGTGTTGCTAATTTTCAGATTGCGCATCTTTACCGCAAGAGCTTCTACAGAAAAGCTCGTGAAATTATTTACTACAACTTCAGTGTCTCCGGTCATGAGCCGATTCTCACATCTAGCAGACCAGCCACCTAGACGGTTCCTCGACCTATTTACACTGTTCCACAATGATCTAGTACACTGCATCGACTCGGCTACGCCTACATGAAAATAATCGGATGTTGCCTTTATTATGTCATCCCTATGTTTTAGCTTTAGTCGTTTATACACACTTTGAAATTCTACCGAAGTATTCTTACACTTAAAAGGTTCTCTCAACATCCTTCCAACCTCTATGATCTTCTTGCTAACCCAGCTCTTATTTTTTTTCTGTTTAGTTCTACTTTTTTTACTTTCCCGGAAAGCTAACACAAAAACAATATTCAAATTCATCCCAAAATCTTTTATACTATAATTCGTTCTCATCACCTATACCAACTAGAGCCGACCAATCGATCTCCGACAATTTGAAACCAAAGTCATTTTCATTTGCTACTGAAAAACTACTTTTATTCTCAACCACTGCGATGTCTTCGTCCTTGGCGATACATACATTGCAGTGCAGTTCCAGTATCTAGGGTATGTGATCAGATAACTGTGTATGAGCGGTTGTCACCTGATCAGCCGCTATTTGGTCGTTGTTTGTCGCAAAATAGTCTAGTATAAATCCACCCGTAGCTGATTTAGAAGTTCTTCCACTTTATCCAAGAATATTTGGACGTTTCTACTGGGGGATCTATAAACTCCAATAAAAAAATTTTTTGATTCGTCACATGATAAAATTCCATCAGCGTACTCAACGTGCTTTTCCAAGCTGTACCTACTTTGTCAAATCCAAAGACTTCAATTTTATTTTTTTCATTTGTCGAGAGCCAATATTTAACTGCACAATAGATGTCAATCTCGTGTTCTTTCAGCATTATCTCTGTTTTCAATTTTATTACCCATACACTGCACATTATGATTCATTATTCTATAAGCTTTCTGGGCTCGCTAGGCTTACTTTTCCCATTGCTGATTGACTCCTCCTTGAAACAACTTGTACCGTCTTACAATGGTTCCTCTGGGCCAAAAATCTTGTTTGTACAACTCTTCTTGATATTTCTGATATACTCCAATCTTGCAGGCGATGCTTGTTCCAACATTATTTAGCTTCTCACAGACTATCTTTTTGTCAGTTGTACACCTAGTTTTAATAATATGGTTTACCACTGATGCTTTTTCACTTACACCAACTTTTACTCTTCTTTCCAGCCGCCTCGAAGCCATTACCTTTATCATTCGTTCTTATTATTGTTGTTTGTTTTTTGTTGAGCTGCTTCTGGCGATCTAACGTTTCCCTCGGGAAATTGTTTAATTGGTTCCAGATAACAGTTCGTTTTCAATTACATTCATACTTAATTCCTTTTCTTTCAAAGGTTTAGATATGATTTCATTTGTCGATCCACTATCTATCTCAACCGCAAAAGTACGCGTCCTTGCTACATTTGAAGCAGGTTTATTTACACTATCTTCATTAGACAGTGGTCTTATTAATGCACTCTCACTCCCATAAACTTTTAAGGATGATAAGAATAAGTCAATTCAATCATTTTTCGTTATATTATGTAGGTCGCCGACTCTTCGTAAACCCGTGAAATAAAGTTTGCAAGTATTTAAAAAACGTTCTACCGAATTGGATAAAGAGACTAATTTATGTCAAAATCATAATTGGTTGGTAAATATGCAAAGTTCCATTTCTGAAAATAGCAAAGGGAAATACATTTGAGTTCTTAAGGTAATGATAGTGTCCGTTTCATAAAACGTTCAGTTTATTGCCACTCTACCCTTTAAATAGTCGGTACAGTCTCTGCTTTTGCATTAGAATTTTCCGAACAAAAAATTGAAAAAAATACTAGGGCGAACATATTATCTTGAACCTTTTTTTTATAAGAGAGGAAAAAGTTTAAATTGAAAAAAAAATCCCCTTAAAAAATTCTAGACAAGAGCGGAGACTTGCAGAGCGGAGAGAGTTTACAGTTTCACTTTTGGGTCCCTCCCCTTTTAAAGCTGTTTTACACTACACCAAAATTTAACATCACACAGGGATACTACTGTTTAGATAAATCAAAAAACAATTTTTTCAAGTTGCTAAAAAATATATTGAATGCTCATTTAGCAAAAATTGCCTTTCTTCGTAGACCCGACTTATGCATCATAAGATTTTGAATGGACACTTCCGTACAACAACGAGTGGAGAAGTCATGGCAAAATATACATTGAGATAGAGTATACTGTTTCAACTACGTGGTTTCGAGATTGGAAACAATTGTATTAAAATATTAGACTTAATTAAACTGTTAAGAAATTGTTAAGAAACGTAACTTTGTGAAATGTTTACGACACGAATGGAAGAAAGGGGTGCAATTCAGAACGAATCAATTGTTATGCCGTTTTCATTTCATTTCCTTTTGCAAATTAAATTCGCGCAATTAAGCTTTCAACACCTACATCACAAAAGTTTCCACATTCACCTATTACTATTTTTTACCTACTTTTTTTTGTAATTAATTAAGTGTCCGTATAATTAAAACATTCAATTAAACGAGCGTATCTGTATGCAAATTTTCTTGATTGTTTAGTGACGTCATTCCAAGATTACTCATCACAGAATCACATAATAAATCCCCTTTTGTTTAGTCACCCTAACCCTTTCATAATCAAATCTTGTCCGCAAAAAGTAAGTGTAGATGAAAATCCAATTATTTACTTCGATAATTCGATCATTTTTTGTGCAATATATTCATGCTAAAACGCGTAATTTAAATAATTCGTTTTGTATGTGTCAACTATAAATGTATAAAGTTGAAAAAAAGTAGACGAGGTTTCATATATACCACCTTACTTTAGCGCAATATTGTAAGTTCAGCTTTATCCTTAATATTTCAAAAATGTGAAATGTAAATTTCATGGCGTCTTTAACAGTAGACTTTTAAGATTTGTGTTGTGGAGTTATATTACTATGATGTTTCAACGTAATGGTGTTATATTTTTCTTTATTTTTATTATTGTTCTTTTTTTATAAATATACAGCTTTGTGATACTTAACTTCTATCTCTAGTGAGAGAAATTATTATGATTTATAACAATCGCCTTTATCGAAAATTAGGTGCCAGTTGTTTAAAGATCAGAGGATAAAGTAACCTAATCTTCTTAAGAGTACCTACCGTATATCGTGTCAAATTTAAGATAAAGTTATCATGCACAGGTAGTGCAAGATTGGTAATATTTTCTGATGTTCAAAACCAAAATAGTGTTCAAGTATTTAGAGCTATGCTATATAGGAGAATGAGAAAGAAATTACAGTCTCAATTGCTGTCTCAGAATTGGTACTACTTAGCTACTTACTATGGTCTAGATCTGGAATATAGAAAACCATCTACGGATAAATCATAGTTTTTTGCACGCACGTTGTAACTTTTAAAACTTCTGACTTAGACGCGTACTAAATGACACTAAATTCATAATAAATTATCATCAAGTTTCATGAAAATCGGAGAAGGTGGCCATTACGCGAAAACTTTCAATAACCACATTTCCAACCCTTATAACGCCTAAACTAGACGCGCACCAAATTTTTTTATTGGCACACTGAATTGCACTAAATTCGCACTAAATTATCACCAAGTTTCATAAAATTATGGCATAACTGTTTTTGTAAATGGTTATTGTAACTTCACTGACCTCACAATTTGTGAAAATTTTTCCAAAGTTCAATAATGTTTACAAATCGTTAACGCGGTCGTACCTGTTTGTTATTGATTAAAACTAAAATTTTCAACTTTGTAACAATTTTCATCAAGATGTACCTACCGTTTTTATTAACGAAAACGTTTGTTTTCTAGCTACAAACACGCAAACAAACTAAACACAACTTATATCGTTTCACACCTAACAAGACCGACCTCAAGTACTGTTTAGTTCCATTTGCGGTCTTTTCGTGAGAAAAAAATAGTGAGAAACTTTTGGACGTTTAAACTTTATTTAAGACGGATTGTTGAAGAGAGTTTTCGTTGGTTAAAATTTCTCCGAGTTAACATTATTTGGGGCGAAGCGGAAATATATTTATTCATAAATGCGCCTTTACACGACTACTCCTGCAGTAAAATAGATAATTGAGTAGGATAAGCGTCGAACCTAAAATGATTGACTAAAAATTACAGATTGTGTTAAAAGCGATAACATTGCCAGTTATTTTTTTTTCTCTTAAGGTATACCTAATCTCTTTTTTAAATTAGAAATGTATAATTAACTGGAAAGGTTGTCTTCAGAATTTGCGTAATTCAGGGGTTTGGAGTTTGCAGATAAGAACTAAAGAGCCTTTAATCTCCCAAGATTAAAATTATAAGATTCAAATAGCATTTTCCTTTTTTGTTTGACAGCACAGATAGACGATCTTTCATTTAAGTAGGTATACGTTTTATTTTTTACTTACTTGCTTTAAGGTGAGTCGAAGTTGGTTAAAAAATTTTGTAGAAACGCCTTCGAGTAGAAAAGTTGCATTTCTGATTTTTACACCATTTTTTAAATCTTGTGGAATAGTAGTCCGTTTTCAAGTGTACAAAAACAGGTTTCCGTGGGATCCTTGATGAAGCAAGTGTGGCACTAGTCTCAATCTCTTTGTTTGACCTTGGAGAAACATAATTTTGATGTTGGTACTCTCGAAAATTATGCGTTCGAGTGCTATCCGCGAAAGAAAATGGCCAACATCGCAACACTTTTCTATTTATCTATTGGGATTACAAAAAAAAGTTCTATACAAAAAATATTGATACATCAATTCTACATAAAAAAGGTTATTATAAATTTTTATGTAGGATTAACCGTTTCCTCAAAACGAGAACTGTTCTTTTGCAATTGTGCAAAAACAGGCACTCGTGGGTTATTGATGAAGCAAGTGTGACACTAGTCTCAATCTCTTTGTTTGACCTTGGAGAAACATAATTTCGATGTTGGCACTCTCGAAAGTGATGCGTTTGAGTGCTGCACGCGAGAAACAAAATGGCTAAGACCTCAAATACTTTCCAATTTATCTTAGCAGTTCCAATTTTTGGTATCTTGTTTATTACGGAGGCCTAATGATAAATCCAAGTTTTCCACCTCGACATACCTCCGGATCTTTGTCAAAAATCCAAGAAACTGATAAATTTTACACCTTTTTTCAGTGGCTGTCAATTTTGACCACAAAAGATTAATTTGGTGGCAAAAATAGTTGAATACTTATTTAAATAGACAAAATTTTCTACCATTTGAGATTATAATGGTCTCTGCAAACCTAATAGTATCTCAGATACAAGTGTACAAAAGTTTGCAATTTTGTCACATTTTGGCTATACAGCTTTTGACAAAGATCCAGATTATGTACCTTGTATCAAATAGGATATTTAAGATTTTCTGGTATGTTGTACAATATGAAGGTCTAATGACAAATCTAAGTTTTTGACCTCAGTGGATCTCCGGATATTTGTCAAATTTTCAAAAATATATACGATTTAGATCTTCTGTTGTTTTGAATTTTTGAGAAAGATTCGGAGTTCCATCGAGAACAAAAACTTGAATTTATCATTAGACCTTCATCATGTACAAATACCAAAAAATCATAACTACCCCATTTAATGTAAGGTAAATAATCCGGATCTAGATATATGCGTTTTAGTTTTAGATTTTTGAGACGGGTTCGTATTATTTACCTATCAGCAAATGGAGAAGTTATAATTTTTTGGTATGTTCTATGTGATGGAGGCCAAATGATAAATTTAAGTTTAGGTCTTTGGCGGATCTCCGGATCTTCGTCAAATACCCAAAAGTAAAGCAAAACTAAATCGTATATATTTTTGAATATTTGACCAAGATCCGGAGATCCACCGAAGACCAAAACGTGGATTTATCATTACATCTTCATCATATAAGACATATCAAAAAATCATAACTGCTGCATGTTGTGCAAGGTAAATAATCCGAATCGCTGTATCGCTAAAAATAACAAAATAGGAAAAATTTGTCAACTTTTGTGCACTTGTATCTCGGACACCACTAGGTTTATAGACACCAATCTAGTCTCAAATTGTAAAAAATTTAGTCTACTGTTAAAAAATATTAAACTATCTTTGCCGAAAAATTAATCCTTCGTGGTCAAAATTGACAGAAACTAAAAAAGTTTTTAAAATTTTGCCGTTTCTTGGATTTTTGACAAAGATCCGGAGGTCTGCCGAGGTCCAAAATTTCAATATATCATTAGGCCTACGTAATAGACAAGGTACCAAAAAATCAGAACTATTTAGATAGATTAAATAGTGTTTGCGATATCGGCCATTTTTTTCTCGAGTGCTGCCCTCAAACTCATCATTTTCGAGAGTGCCAACATCAAAATTATGTTTTTCCAACGTCAAACATAGAAATTGAGATCAATAACATACTTGCTTCATCAAGGCTCCGACGGGAGCCTGGTTTTGTACAATAACAAGGGGGCTGTAAGCTTTCTGAGAAAACAGTTAGTCCTACATAAAAATTGGTAATAAGCTGTTTTGTGTATAATTGCTGTAGCAATATTTTGTATATTAAACTTTTTTTGTAACACCAATGATTACTCAGATAAATTGGAAAAAGTGTTTGCTATGTTAGCCACTTTGTTCTTCACGCGCAGCAGTCACGTATACACATATAATTTTCGAGAGTGCCAACATCGAAATTATGTTTCTTCAAGTTCAAATAGAGATTGAGATCAATGCCACACTTGCTTCATCTAGGATCCCACGGATGTACATTTGAGAACGGACTAATAATAATTATTATATATGTATAGCAATTTTGACAACATGTTTGTGGGACAAATATTCGAAAAAGGGTCATTTGGGGGGGGGGACCAAATCAGGAATCTTGAGAGGAAATCCACCCACTCTCCCGACCGATCTTCGTCTCAACTCGAGCCAATTGTTTTTCGGTGTGCCCATTTTCCAACACTTTCGTTCAGTTAGTGCCGAAGGTATCGTTCGATCGTTCCGACATTTGCACAAGAAGACGCCCAGAGGGCTCGGGGTATGCGACTGGAAGTCCAAATTTCGAATTTTCGCTCCAACTTTTTTGACGATCTATTAAAGTAAATGGCCGAATTTCGTCAATTTTCGAGTCACGACATTTTCAAGAAACAAAAGTGGGAGACATTCCATGCCCCTTATCGCTAATTTCGAATCATCCGTTCGTGTGCAGAAAGTCGCGCCCGACGTAACCATAAAATACTAATCCTATCGACGGTAAGTTGCCGGAGACGCGACTTCTCGAAAAAATCTCTCTCTCAAGCGCCACTTTCTACCCCTATTCCAGGCTACATATTCCAAATTCTCGCTCTCCATCAAAACTGATGTCCAAATTTCACTCTCCCCTCTTATCCTTATATCTCTTTTCTTTCTTATCGGGAGAAAAAGATTGATAAAATAATTGCGAAATACTAACAATGATCGAAAATTTGCGGATTCAAAACAAACAATAAACAATTCTTGTTATTCTGTTTTTTGCAGAAAATTAAAAATTTTTTGTTGTTTCTTTTCTCGCTTTTCGAGAAAATGTTGTAGAAAACACTAGAGAATCTAATAAACACTAAGTACCGAGTAGTTACAGAGTAGAAATGTGAATGAAAAATTGGAAAAATTAGAAGGCAATTATTATTGCTCATGTTTGGAGTACAGGAGTAAAAAAGTTTAATGAAAATGAAATTATCGTAGCCGTACTTTGCTTTATACGAAAAAGCACCTTCATTAAAGCTATAGAATGCAATCGTTTTCATGAACACAGTAACACGTGCAACTTTTATAGTACATGACATTTCAGACTTGGAACAAAACTCTCAACAATCACTAAAGTTCACAAATTAAATTAAGTTCGACGAAATTATTTCGGCAAATTAAAATTTAAAATTCGACAGATGTTTCTTACAGGGCTCTAAAATAGTTCGTATTACGTAAAATTTAATAATAAGAGAGAGCTTTGAAGTAATTTTCAAAACGGCGTAACGTGTATAATTTTTCAAAACAAAAACAAATTGCTTTATTCAAAGTAAACTAATTTCGTTTTCGATCTAAAGAATATGTAATTATCGAAGCAATGTACCGATCCTTGTTTCGTGCATAAAAGCTTACTTTTAAGCGCATCAAACTGCTTAGTTTGCTTACAAATCAATAACTTTCCTTTGAAACGAAATTTACGTAAACGTTTTAATTAGTTAAAACTGAAATGTATTATATTTCAAATACACGGACATAAATTGTAAATTTTATAAAACAAACTAAAGCTTAAGTGATATGTTGTGTTATTTTATAAGTGAGCTTTCCTCGAATTTCCTACGCTTTTCCTCCTCATCATTTTCCTTCTTTGCTTGTATGCGTATTCGCGTCTTGGAGAAGAAGTTTATGAGCTTCAAAACCACTACTTTATGATCTTGGTTTAAATAATTACAATTTTTGAAGTTTCTTACTTGTGATGGCTGGCTGTTTCGCTGAAATTTGTTCTCTGTTTATACACGCATGACGTAATATTAGGAAATGTGCTTAATTTTTTATTAAAAACTACCACGCATTAACAGGTTAAATTTTCAGTTTTAATTGTTGTAAATTGGTTTCAATTGACGATCATTTGATTTTTTTAATTGAAATAAATTCACAACTTCGCCACAATAGCTTAAAAACGTACGATAGTAAGCTTGATCAAATAGTAGTTGGCGTTGGTATACCCCAAAATGCTAGGATAAAATGCATTCATTGCATTCAGTGCTAGCTGTTGCATCACTTACAGCACCAATATTCCCTTCACTTCTTGCATTTGGATGTCTTGTTGGTAGTTTAGCATAGTCATTGAGTAATAAGAACTGCGTGAGTATCGTCAAGAGTAGTACAACCCTTTTAGAATTTAGTTTCGATACGTCGAAAAGACGTATCATCGTATCGTATCGTATCGTATCGTATCGAAAAGCACAGTTAGATCGAGTATGTGGGCCAATTAAGTTTCATGAAGTGCACGCTGAGTGTTGTAGAATCAGAAACGTCGTGGAAGCATGTATTTGCCATTGTCAGGGTATACTAAAAACAAATGACAGGTGCTGACATTTCTACTTTGTTAAATAAATATGATTAATATACCATTTTAAAATCATATCGTTCCTATCATAGACCATCAGGTAGTTATAAGTGGTTCCTATTATTGGAAGTCCCTTTATTTCTATATATCGACTTAAATTTTGTAGCTAGTGATGGTGATTTCTTTTCAATTATTCCGTCGAATTTATTTTTTGTTGTAAGTATTCTTAGATTGTTCCAAAATGTTTCGGCCTTCAGGAAATACGAGGTGATCCATCACAAAACGTTTCTATTAAACCTGGTGGACGTCTTTAATTCCGTTTAGCTGCACAAAATGAATCTGACAAACAAACCGTTTTTGTACAACAGAAAATTCAAACACGTAGGGTTTATTTATTAGATTTATATCTGTTAAGCAAAGCGAAAAATAAGTAAAATAACATTTATGAGTTTTTTTAATATGGTAGCATAATCAAAGTTTAGAAATTTGTGAGAAACTTAATTTCTTGTGTAACTTTAAGTTTGATTGCTCGTATAGTTTAAAGTAAGTATAATTCAAGTTTTAATAGAAGATAATAAATTAAACTCGGAGTTTTGTTTTTACATAAGAAAAGTCGAAACTTTATTCAAAGATTTGAGTATGAAACTTATCTGTATTTTTTTAACATTAAGAACCGTAGAAATATCGATAAAATCAGGTACGAAATTAGTATATTAAAGAACGAATTTCATAAGTCACGTATTATAGCACGACTCCAAGTTTAAAATGCGACTGGCGTAGCCAGGAGCGTTTTAATGGAGGAGTGCTATAATCGCTATAATGACTTATGAAATGAGTTCTTTATAAAATTTTTTCTATTTTGCGCCTTTTAAAATCCATTTTCAAAGAAAAAAATCAAAATATTTTGCGTCTGTAAGATCGCTATTATAGCATCCATTTGCGTGTCGTAATGAGATTTAGCGTGCTGTAATAATTTTGATAAAATTTGATGTTCGAAGTTGGTAGTAATATTTAATTTGACATATTTTGTCAAATCGAGGAAAGAGAAAACGACAATTTTTGTAATTAACATGTTCTATTTTTTAACATAATAATTAAAATTAATTAATTAACGACCAATTCAAACTACAAAACAATTTATTTGAATTTTAAATTACGAAATGTCACTTTACAATTAGTAATGCCAACCAGCCAACCATCACAAAAATCCCTAAATTTTTATATTTTGATTTTTTTCTTTGAAAATGGACTTTAAAAGGCGCAAAATAGAAAAAATTGTATAAAGAACTCATTTCATAAGTCATAGCGATTATAGCACTCCTCCATTAAAACGCTCTTGGCTACACCAGTCGCATTTAAAACTTGAAGTCGTGCTATAATACGTGACTTATGAAATTCGTTCTTTAATATACTATTTTGTAACTATTAGCTGATTATAATTTTTCATTAAAAAATTTTTCTTCAAAAAAAAAGCATCGGCAACTATGGGCCTTAGCGGCCCAAGTTCTAATTTAGATCGTTTTAAGAATTTTATGATTTTTTGTGTCGCTTAGATTCCTCATAGTTCCATTAAAAATTATAAATGGTACAGCTACACCAAGCAAACAAGTCTGTTGAGTAGGCGTGCTTTGGTGGCGCTGTATTTTCAAAAGTCGTCAAGTTGTCAAGAAATTTACACGCCGGGATAGTACCGATTGGTTAAAATTTTCCACCTCCTATTTTATAATTTTAGTTGGCATATTTTCCGTCAGACTTGTTTGCTTGGCGTGAGTGTATGTGGATTGGTTCATTGGCTGGAAAATTGGCGGAGCGCAATCGCATATTTATGATGTTGTGTTTAATCGTTTAATACAAGTGGTGCAGTTTGGTGGTTCGATTCTGATTAATAGGAATTCATGGGCCAGTTTGAAGTATTCAATTCGAATTCTCATTCTGTAATGTTTGATTCGTCTTTTCTGGTCTAATAGTGTTGAAGTCATCCACATTGGTTTAGTAATATTTGAGTTAATACTTTTGAAATCGTCGAATAAGGTTATCTTGTAGTGCCTTTATTTTTGTAAACTGAGTTTGCTCGGTGAAATCGAAACGTAGCGACGTAGCAACAGCAAAATTTTTGGATCCAGTACATTTATCAAATTCTCAAGTTCGGTAGTAGACATTCTCACGAAATTATGAAACGAAGATGGCAATTCTTCTTGAAGCGCTCTGTCGTCATTTATCAAGTCGTCCATTATTTCTTCCGTTTCATAATCCCATCGACGTTTTAAAATCGCACTCGCCCAGTATTACCTTGACTTTCGTCGTTTTTTTCTTTTCACATTCAAGAGATTGAATTATAGAGAATTCATTGCCGATAATTATCACTCCTTGTAGTGAAAATGGTTAAAAACAATAACACAACCTCAACTTACTTTCAGTCCGTTTAGTGGCATCACAGTTTTTGCAAACAAAACTCAGTCGTGTGTCCGTTTGGTAAAAATCCACCTTAAATAAACAATTGATGTAAATTTAAATTTTAACAAGGCATTGGAATAATTTTTTTATTAATAATAAACCAAAGTTAATATTATAAAATTCAATTTGAAGCTAAAAGCAACATATTGTATAGCGTATAGGTATAGGGCGTGAGATTGTCAGGTGTTGTCGCACCTGAGATCGGTTGTCAGCTACGTGTGTTAATATTTCAGTAAATCCACAAAATTATTAAATTTACTTTTAAATAAATATTTAAGCAATCTTTAGTCGATATTTAACCCCTGTGTGACCAACGTAGAGTTATTTTAACTTTATGTTGTGCCTTTTGAATTTTTAAAAATAATTTTTTCAGTTAACCCGTTCGTTGAAACTAGTCTATTATTTTTACTACGAAACATTTTAAATTATACTTACTGCTGAACTAATAGTGATGTTACTAAAATAAATTTTCGGAATAGTTTGTCAAAATTGAAAGAAGGAAAAATTACGGAACTGCCTCCAACTTCGATACATTTCTCTAATATTTATTTTTATTTTAATTTAACAAGATAATGTTATTATTTATAAAAGTTTTTGATCGTTTCTAACTGCAGGTTCTCACCCATTCCACTCAAAATTTACAAATTGCAAAGTGGTGGGACACTTCACCAGTTATTCTGAAGTAATTTCCGTTTTCGATTAGTTACGTAAAGATTACGGCAATTGTCACATATTTTTTGGGCACGAGCTCTATTTTTTGAATATCCTTAGCCGGAGGAGCGCTCAAACTCACATTATAATAGTCATATATGCGTTGAGCGTATAACTAAGTTAATAAACTCAGAAAATAATTTAGTACGTCGCAGACATTGCGTCAGTATTATTCAATAATGGTAAATAATAGAAATTTGAAATTAAAAGCAAATGCAGGATATTCAAATATTGTTAGATCAAATTAAATGAAGTTGTTAGCTGTTCGTCTAGACTACGTCCGTTGGTTTTTCGAATAATGGAAATTAAATTGTTTAATAAGGAAAATTAATGCTAACTAACGGAATTGACACCTTTTGGAAAGGATACGAAAAACCATTGGAAACGGGTCGTGCAGTCAGTCGTGAGTGAAGGGTGACTCGAAAGAGAAGTTCGGAACTTGTGCGGTTTTCGGAAGTCGGTAGTAATTTTGACTATAGGCCAGTATCGGTTTAGGATTAGAGATTTTTGGTAGCTAAGTTAGTGCCTGTATTGTTTTGGTACTCCAATTCTGTATTGTTGTGTTGTTGTTCAATATAAGCTAGTTAATCGGTTTTGGTTGTCTATTATATTAGTCATAAAAATTAAGAGGTAAAGGATCGATTCTCACAAACTGTAGTGACCCCCCTTACGCTACCAATTCAAGTTCACTATAAAACTCAAAAGAGTAAGTAATCTAAATTCATGGTTCATTAAAGTGGTTGGTGCTACGCCACAAGATGCAAATTTATCGATTTCTCTCGTTGTTAAGAATTAGACCTTTCAGCAACAATACAGACTTGGGTTTGCACTCTTATGTGTCGACTTTAAAACTACACCGTTGTAAGTAGCCATCGTGAGCTTGACTATTGGGCGCTACAGTAACTCAAAATTGACCCTAGTTTTGGTAAAAAAATCATATCTATCCGAACGTATCTCATTTTTTATCTAAACGACTTCCTCAAAAGCAAAATTATTATTTTCAGTTCACGGGAGATCCAACAGGCGCTATTGACGACTAAAAATTGAATATCAAACCTTCCATTCATGTAATTAGACCTGATCTATTGAAAAAAGTCTTCGAAAATGAAGTTCGTCCGTTTCACTCTGGTACCCGAATCTGAGGTAGTCATTTACAGGGTGTGTAATGCAGAAAATAATCTAATAATAATAATATTTATTTCTCTCAATCTTTCCCGGGATCGTCGAAAGTGCACTTTAAAAATTTGATTCAATACACATCGAAATTTCAACGTTAAATTACATTTAAAAAAAAATACAGCCATACAAATAAATAGTAAACATCTGTTATCACAGTTTTTACAGTTATTACAGACATCACACACATAATACGTCATATTTATCACATCATACAAATAGTACACAATTATCACGGTTCTTACTGTTATTACAGTCATCACACCGATCAGACTCCAAAATCCCAACCCAAGAACTCCTCAAAAGTGTAAAACACCCTCTCCATGAGTATGCTCCTTATTTTTCTTTTAAACTGTTTTTCCTGTAGTGACCTTATGCTCATAGGCAACGCATTGTAGAATTTTATTGCCCAGTAGTCACCCCTCCGCCTCGTTCCATAGCTGTGTGCACCCCGATGGCACTCGTAAGAATCACTCTGCTTAACGATATAGCACAGGCAGTCCAAGATATATTTAGACGTTATCGTTACTCTTAAATACGATCTGCAGCTAGTAGTCATGGTAATGTTTGCGATTGTGCGTACCGCTTTTTTTTGTTTAATAAAAATACTTTGAGCACCGGGTGAAGGGCCCCACAAAATTAACCCGTAGGTGGCAACACTATGAAAATGCGCGTAATACGCGAGTAGTACAGCGATAACACTCACGATCCGACCAATCCGTCGTATGGTGAAGATAGCCGTGAACAGCCTTTGGCAAATGCCAATCGTGTGACGTTTCCATGTTATTGAGCCATCCAAGGTGAAGCCCAGTAGCGCAAGCTCCCCCGTTTCCGCTGGATCGCCATCCACTCGCCGGTGGTAATCAGCAGTCTCTGAGTCTTCTTTCTGTTCAACATCTTAACGTTTGCCTGAAACCAGGCCCGCGCACCGTCCGTCGCCGCTTCCAAAGCATCTTGCAGTTTCCGTTCATTTGCTGCCCTGTTTATGAGAGTGGTATCATCGGCAAAGATGCACAAGCTCCCCCCATCACGTTGTTTGACAAGTCATTAATGTAGATAATAAATAGCAAAGGTCGCAGTACGGAACCCTGTGGGATACCCATGCTTATGTAACGTGCCCCCGACAGTCCTCCCTCCTATTCCACAACCTGACGTCTGGCTGGTAGGAAGAAAGAAGATCGTGGACTGGTCCTTTAAAGCCATAATAATTTAACTTGTCCAGCAGCTTGAAAATACAATAATCATTATGGTTTTATCTTAAACCGTTTTTGATTTATTTCATTTTAAAAATATATCGTTCTTATTGGACGACTCAGTATATTTTGAAGATCTGTATGACCTCAATATATTCAAGATTAGTATGATTTGTCCCAATCAACTTATTATAGCTAAAAATGCTACAATGCCAACTACAAAAAATGTGTCAACTTCAGCAATTATTTTTGTTTTAAAAATGCCAGTGACTGAAGAACGTCAGTTATATTTTTGAAATTCTTGCGACTTTTTTGATAATTTTAGTTTTCAGTGCTTTCGTCCGATAGTCAGCTGTCAAATTTTTCCTATAGTGGCATCGATTTTTTAATTGCACTTTTCTATGGCCCTGTAAATAATGAAACTAGCAATTTGCTATTCGTTACCACCCTGTAAATAATGAGTTCATTATATGATTCACAAATTAATTATAAAATATTTCTATGCGTTTGAATTCATTAATTCGCTTTTTACGTTTGCTAACTATACCTAACAAGTAATTATTTAAAAAAATTAGTTTCAATGCTTCAAATATCAATTTTTGGTCAAAATCTGTTTTCTCCTTTTACATGAACGGGTTGTGTTAAAAACTTATTCATGCAAGACAATTTTTTATGTTTGTATAAGCAATAAAGTTTGTTAAACAGTTTTAACAGGTTCGTGTTTTTACAATTAAATTGTTAAATTTGTGTTTTAAACAAAAAAATCCAAACTAGGTACCAAACCAGCAAAAAAAGTTTAAACTATCAAAAAAATGTTCTTATCCAGGCTAGCAATTCCACGCTCTCATTTTCTAAAGCGAAGGATATTTTGAGTCGGCTATTATAATATTGTAAAATACCTCAAAAACCGCTTGTAAGTTTTGGAAAGCACTAAACTAAAGTGCACGAAAATTTATTTTTAGACGCGTAATCTACGCAATGAAATTATGCAGTTACAATCTTCTTTCCTTAACAAGTAGAATTGGCAAGGCGATCAAGTAGATGCAGCCAAAACCTATAAAAACCTGAAATTAAACGTTATGATAGATAAGAGCCATCACATTAGGGGTTATACGCCGTATTATACTTGAACTAAACAACGTTAAAGTTATTGAAATATCTCTCACATTTAAATTTACCTGAAAAGTAATCTTAAGATATAATCAGATGTTTAAAGACATGTAATTTAGTAAAAAATGTAATAAAAGCGAAAATTTACTTCTAGGACGTGAAGAAAAAATGAGAAAAAGAATTGAAAAAACTGAAAAACTAAAATAGATTTTTTTTCAAATTTATCCAGCTTTAGTTTATTTGGGCTTTTTATATTTTGTTTAATTTCAGCTTATATGTTTTATGCTTTAAATATGTAGTGTACATGCAACAGTATGTTACTACTGTATAATCGCATGTATCAAATTGTCCTAAGTAAAGAAATAATCTTTTCGTTTAGCTTTTACTGAAAAAGTTTATACTTGCACAGTAGATAAAAAAGTTAAAACTGTAATTAATTAATTTCAAGCTTGATACTATTTAAATAGAATTGGATTAATTCTGTTTTATGGTTTCATTTTTGTAAGTGACTGATAAGAGTTTTCGTACTGCCATTGTGCCATTATTTTTTTTTCTCTGTCCATGAATTCTTTGCAACTTTCAGGATTTTAATGAAAAAAAAACTTGAGTTGGGTACATCGTTTATTTTTATCCACGCAGCAAGAATTTCGACAGTGAGTTAGTTAGTCATAATATTGTTTAAATACACTAACTTTTAGAGTAAAGTCCCTTTTTACAACAAAACAGACAGACGTAAGTACTATACAAAGTTTGAAAATGATTGTATAGTACATCTCAAAAATGACACCAAGTTTTCTGAGACACTTTTAACTGGCGTCCTACACCATACACCCCACAATAAAATATTTGTACCACTTCCGATTTTACCGAAAATTAGATTTTAAAATATTTTTCTGCTGTTTTTAGATTCAGGGAGTTATGTTTTGTAGTAGCGCTTAAACATTGGTCCTCCGACGTAGCAAATTTTTATACTAATAATTTATTCGTAAAATAATTTTGTTCCGAATTAATCATTTTTTTATAGCTCTAGTACCGTATGCTGCAAAACACTGCTAAAGAATTTACATTTTCCAATAATAAATTCTGATCTTTCCCGAACTCAATTTTTTACCTATTTTTAACTTATTTACTTTTTCAAACGAAAGAGTGTAGCTGTAAAATAAAATACTATTTTCTGCTACACTGAGTAAAACAATATCAATTTTTTGTTATATTTTTATATTGATTTTCTCCAGCTTTGTTGTTTTTAAACAAAGCTTAATCCGTTTTTCACAATTTAATTTATTATCTTCTTTACAAACTTAATTATTTGTTGTAAAATAAAACTTTTGTGGAATCGTAAAATACAAGAATTAATTAATTTGTTTAATTAAATTTTACATTTACGACTAAATAATAAGAATGGTACTGCTCACTAGGTATACAATACGTTTTTCTTTTCGCGTAAGGGCTTAAATAAAAGTATGTGTGTGCTTAGGATAAACCACTTATAGATTCTTTTTAGAATCCACGAAGTGATTCAACCTAAGGTAGAAACGTACTGTATCTCTTGTAAGTGGATATTATTTCTCTATGGATTTGTATCCGTCTGTCTGGATGTTGTATGTGTGTAACGCAATTTGGTTTCAGCCACTTTCATCGAGAAAATTAATTTCTAAATAAAAGCGACACAGGGTGGCTCAAAATAAGGGGGTTATTTTGACGGCATTTTTGAAAATCTTGGCCCACATTATTAATTTATACCCAGCTGTAAGTTAGTACACTCCGGATTTGCTTAAAATCGGTTCTGGGCGTTTTTTCTATATGTGGAATGTTTTAATTAATTAAACACCATTGTTTGATTTGTTTGCTATGAGCAGAACCGGAGTAACGATTTTTACAAAGTCAAAATTGAATGTTGAATTAACTTTAACGCGTACGAGGTACGAGAAGTCATGTTATGGCCACATCAGCCGTTTTTAAATTGAAAACCCGTATAGAGAGTAGCGGGACTACTAATATTACAAGAACTAATTTCAGTTCTTAGGTTTGCTAGGTTATATTAATTTTAAGAGTACTACCATGATTCATTTATCAAAAGATTTAGGGCTCATGTTGGTCGCACTAAATTTTGCACAATACTTTTTTGTTTTTGAAAAGTTTCATTTTTACACTTCACTATTGAAAGCGCTCTAGTGAGGGCTGTACTTAACAAAAACTAATTTCTGTTACTGGGATTGATAAGGGCACGTTTTAAAATACCTATTAAGCTGAAATGTTTAAAAAAAGTTTGCGTTCAGCATAGGCGTAAAGAAGCGTCTAAAATAATTGTTTTTATAATTTTTATACTTTTTAACAGGAAAAGTGCTATAGTTAAGGCACTAGTTAAAAAGAACTAAATACAGTTACAGGTTTTAATAATTGAACATTTGCGGCTCAAAGAATATTTTAAAAATAATTTTTGGTTTTCGAAAATTTGACAATTTTTCACATTATTTGTGTGTTTCCAAATAATATCCATATAATAATAATAATCCAATAGTATTTTTACCTCATATTAGAAATTTTAATTCTGTTTTGTAATTTTGGCGTATTCAAGAATATTTATTTGATATAGTAAATACAACTTCATACGTCAAGTTTGCATTTTCTGTCGTTAAAGTCGCGTTTATCATTGCATTTGCTTTACTCCGATAAGAATTTTTGCACATGCGGATAAGAGTTGAAAATGTTATACAAAACACCTAATAATCTTCGAATTACTAACTTGAATAATTATTTTATATTTTAGTGTAATCATTGAACTCGCGTTGGTTATGTGCTGTGCTCGTATTTGGAATTTTCTTTTGCCGTTTGAGACACTGTGCCAGAAGTTTTAAGTTTAATTTCCGCTACTTCAAAAAGGTAAGATATTTTTACTTTTTACAAAAGTTTTTACTACAAGTTATACTCAATAAGACGTGGAAAAGGGATGTCGTAAGGTGTTATAGCACATTACTATGACATAATATTTTTTCTACATTGAAAGCCACACTTCACTATAATTTCAATAAATCGGCGGTTTCTGACGCTTTTCAAATATATAGGAGGTTAATTTATAATAATACAAATGTAGCAGTTTCAAAACAGCTCGGGTATGCTTTCGAGGCTTCGTTAGAAAATTACAGAGCGTCAATAACCAATAAAGCACTAGTGACTCCATTTTTATTTGTAAAACTCGCGAAATTTAAGCTGGAATTGATCAAATGCTGGAAAACACAGTGGCGTGCCTATTTTTACCTAAAAAAGTCACCTTGCCCGATCGACCGGCTTCAAATTTCTACTCGAGGTGCCTCCTTATTATGAATTTGGTGAAAATGCAATGAATCCGAGGGGGGAAACTTGGCTGGAGTATTCTAGTGGCACCCCCACCCCTATCTACTATTAAAATTTTAACAAACTTCTAGTTAACGCCATTTAAAAGTATTATTTGACTAAACTGTAATTAATCTACATTAGTAAACATTTTTAATGCGTTGTGGTACTTTTTAATTCCAAAACGCGTTCTGGTCGGTTTCTTAAAGAGCCACAACACGAATTTCGCTTTGTGACTATTTTGTAGAGACCACAACGCGTTGAGAGCGTTGAGAGCGACACGAATTGTAGGTTGTGGTATTAAACTGAATAATGTCTTTTTCGTCTTTTTTGCTCACTGGCCGAATTCGGTCTTGGAACTTAACATTATGCATTAATTTAATCAATAATCATCCACCATTACTCCCCAGTAGAAGCGTCGGCTTTTTTTCTCTTAAAAAGCTCCTAATGTCATAAGCTCATATAGGTATAAGTATCAGCGTGGCGTGGCTAACTTTTTTAAAATTTAATCATGAAACATTTACCAGTAGGTAAGTATGCCGATCGAGCTAACAAATAGAGATTCTGTCAGATAAGCCAATTTTAATCTAATGTAATCTGTAATCTAATAGGACATGGCATATTTTGAATTTCATCATCGACTTTTGTTAAATTCAAGTTTTTCTCCTGTACGTAGTAATCCATCATTTAATTAATCAATACTAAAATACAACTTCGTGTAGGGATATTTTGCTGTTCAATTTAATTACATTAATATAGTATAACATGACTAAAATGTGACTACTGTTTCATATTATTAGATCCAAGCATATTATGCTTTAAGTTAAAATTAGGCACTTCAAGCTGATATATCATATTAATCTACTAAAATAATGACGGAAGGTAATGAATACTAATATTTTATCTGAAATCAGTAGTATGTGTCTTTGCCCTGGCTCAAGTCACAATCATGAGCATTTGCTTTGCAAGAATTTAATAAGTTCGGTAGGCGCCTCTCTAGTTTTTGTAATGATAGCAGATCGAGTATCTTTAACTACTACTAGTTACTATTCCCTTTAGATTTTGCAATTACTGTTACAAACGGTTGTTGTAACGAAAATGAGCTAATGCACCAGCACTGGCACTTCTGGTAAATCCTTCAAAAAATATTTCAGTTTAGTAGGCAATTAGTGCTTTTACTTCAAACGTGCCCTAGTGCAAGTGCATGCACTCAATTGGTACAATTTCTTTGTAAAATACTGCAGACTAGAATAAACAAAACACAACCATTGCTCGTTAAACGCAGTTGGCAGTTCAGCTTATTTAAATAATATTTTCTGGATGCTAATTACAAACAGAGAAAATCAAGAGGTGGTTATTACAGTATACGTTTTACTAAAGGATTATTTTTCTTTGCTATCAACTGAAAAGAAAAATAATTATAAACTATAAACGAGCCAATTTGCCGTACATCATTAAAGAAAGTTAGAAACGAGACTTAATATTTATTATTACATCTTATGTAGTTTCTCATTTCTCAAGGAATAATTTTTTTTCAAGCAGTGTCAGCCATAAAGTAAGTATCAGAAACTTTTTTTTATTGAATTTAGGGAGAAAGTGATTGCTACCATTGCTGATGCAAAATGTACAGTTTTAGCGTATTACAAGACTTTCTTTTTACTCCAGAAATCGTCAAGTTATTTAACAAATACCATGTCGATACAAAGTTACTAGCACTTCCTTATTATAAGTCCTTATATTTGTGTTTAGTTCTATTATCACATTTTTCACAGTCTTCTCCAATGATTGAATGTATTATTAATAATAAATTATGGACTTTTAATATAGCAGCGCGACCATTAATTTGCCTTGTTCTAAAAAAGTTTCAGTTACTAAAACATGGATTAACTTACCCTAAAGCACTCTCCAAAGAATTTAATAAAAAAGTTATAAAGAAAAGAAAAGTATTCAATTTGAATAGTTTGATTTGTTTTTTATGCAAGCTTTCTTCCTAAAGTAAAGACTGAAATATACGTAAAAAATGTAAATGTGTGACATGACAGGTGGAATGTCGCACACGAATAGTATAAACAAGGATAGAAAACCTCAAAATTTAAGGAGCTTTTACCATCTACCCCAACAACACTACCTCTTTTAAGTATACGCTAGGGAAGCTTTCATCAACGTTAAAAATATTTTCGTTATTTACGCCGTTCCTTGTTGTAGTTGAGTGAATTATACTTTAAATAGCGTTCGGTTTTTTTTGTGAGTGATACAAGCACTCATAAACATTTGAATTGCCTAAAAAATTTAAATAATGCAACAGTCGTCATTATTTTCTGCTCGTTTTAAATTAAAACACAAAAAAGCTGCTCTGTTTTCGTGCCAGGGACAATTTCGCAATGTTTCCCTATCTGTACACTAAAGAGTCTTTAAAGCGAGTTATTTTTCAAGTTATAAGACAATTTTCTTTTATTAGTCTTGGATGTAATATCTTTCTGCGGAATAGAGAAATATTACTCAAAAAAGGAGAGTTAGCAGCGTAGTGTCCCGCAGGGTTACACTCTGCATACGCAGCAGGACTTGCTTCTTGTTAAAGGATTTCAACGGGATTTTTAAAATATACTTCAATTTTTTTTTAAAGAACTTTTTCTTTTTATTCTTAATGTTATTGTTTCAAAAAATACGTTAAATGAAATAGCTCGAAAACATGGCACTGAAAGTATTCTCGTTTAGAAATAAGTAATTTTATATACCTAAAGAGAATGTTTAACTATAATTTTAAACGTTAATATCGAAAACACGATCAGTTTTAGAAAAATTCGTTAAAAGAATGCGAAATAAATCTCATGCGTGCGGAACTCGATTAACGAATCACTACGAGACAAAGCAAGCGAGCACTTTATCACCTTGTGGGTTACCAAAACGCGAGAGATAATCTTGTGATGCAATTGAGCAGTGTTTCCCAAAGTAGGACACGCGTACCCTCTGGGGTACAGGAAGGATTAAACACATAGAAAAACTTCCTTAAATGTTAGTATGTAAGCGGGAAAATCGGTAGCTTACTTATTTTCCCTGGAGCGTCGCTCAGTCGGTTGAGGGGTAGGTTCGGCGTCGGAAATAAAAGTCACACGTACCACAAATTAAAATGTTTTATTCTGTTAATAAATTACCACCAAGTAATACATTAAGAAAATCCAGAATATTAATATTGCATACAACTCAAATTTAATTAATTAATTAACAAAAATAGGGGCAATTAATGTATTCGCAACCCACCAATTACCAGGGATACAATTAAACGATTAATTAACGAGGTTACAAGGGGGAAGGGACCTGGACAAGGTAAGGGGAAAGAGGGGGTGCAGCTATAAGGCACTACGACGGCCCTTGCGGACCACCACAGCACAGTAGCCACACGGAAGGGGATGAGGTGTGGCTATAAGGCACTACGACGGTCCTTGCGGACCACCACAGCACAGTAGCCACACAGAAGCGAGGGGGGAGCGGCTAGAGAAAACTCCACAGCGGCTCTTGCAAACCACTACGGAATTCCAGCCACTCGGGAGGGACGTATTTGGTTGTCACACTTGGGACACACCGTAGGACAAGACGAGATTTTACACAATTTACACGAAAGGACTGCTAGGAAACTGCACGGGGACTGCCATCGAACTGCCAGGAACTGCCAAGACTCCCCGGTCGCACGGCTATTTATTAATTTTTCCCCTTCCTGGGAAACCACCAATCACAGCACTCGCTGAGACTGGCAGGGGGAAATCATAGTGGCGGACGGGCTATCATTCACTAGTGAATTATAATTATAAAAATCTAATTAGTGGCCCTTGGGAAAAATTATAACTCAGGAAAAATGCGCTGTAAAAAGGGCATTCGAATGAGGTAAGTCTCGTCGTAATCGGGGAAAATTTGGGGCAACAAAATAATAAACAAATGAAATTTATGACCATTAATTAATAAAATTACTTAGAGGATGTCAATTGGAGATTAGGGGAGCAAAAAAATGGGGGGGGGGCGAAATTGAGAATTTAATTTTTAGACAAAATTAATTCAAAGTTTTTAAATTATTGAATTCTGTAAAGGAAGGTCGGACGTTAAAATGATTGACCTCGCGCGTCTTCAACGAATGTACACTAGATAATGATCAGGTGTCGGTCTAATTTAATAATTGTTAATTTTCTTTACAAATTAACAACGGGAAAAATGGACAAGAGAGAAATATTGGGTCGTGGTTTAGGGGTAGGGAGTTGACAACCAAAACGGATGCGGATTTGGGCAAGCTCAGAGCTAGAATCTTAGGATTCATACCACTCTGAGCTGTATAAAAAATCCACATCGTTACAAGTATTGTGTATGTGGTTTTGTATGTTGTTTACTCAGTGATTCCTTGCATTTACCCACTTCATAGTGCAGCAAACTCCAGTATTACGCGTGAAATATTTACTTACGGTAAACCAGAATTTATTATTTAGACTAAAGCCTAAGGGCCAGGGTTAAAAAGGGCAATAATATTTTTTGCTTATCTTAAATAAATTCTTAATTTTCGTGTCTTGTTTTTCTGAAAAAAAATTTTTGGGAGACACTATCAATGACTACTAAAATTCCTTAGTGCGTTGTTACACGGTCCGTTTCTGGAGCATCGTGCAAAACGGGATGCCGCAAAAACGGATGGCGTCACGATTTTACACGTTCCTGCATAAACGGACTGCGGGAAACTCGCGCAGCATCTACAGACATTTGAATTTTGGATGTTGTGACTGCAAGGCATATCGTAGGCATGTCCCGTTCAAAGTTAAAAATTGTTTGTGCACTTGAAGCTGGCAATTTGTTGGTTGAGCCGACAGTACGTACTATTTGGGTTCATCCTTTCAATTCCAAACGAGAAAGGAACATACACTCCCCCACATTTACCCATGCCCTTTGCCGACCATCTTTATTGGAGTATTCGGGCGCTGCTTTGTCCCACGGGGCTGGCTCCCCCTGCCGTTTGACTTCGAACAATACAAAATTTTCGCCTGCGGGGCTTTTATATTTTCTACAGTTTTTTACGATAGATAGGTAGGTATCTACTCAGTATTACAAAAATTATAAAATAAGCACACAGGTGTCAAAAGTTTAAAAACAACTGTAATAGAGGGGCGCCTTTACTGTAACAATCTCATAAACTTTTGCGCAGGCACTTACATCCGCTTAGAAACTATTAACCATCGTTCAAGTTTCAAGTATATTTGCCTCATCCTGGCTTCTTAGCTCCAAGACGAGTAAAGGACGTTACTTCCCAGAAAACTCTAGGAAGGCTGAAAAATTCACTTCCTGAAGTGAAAACACAGACAAATTCAAATACTGCCAACTGTTGAGCGAAGATTATGACCCATTTGATACGAGTATTTATAGCTTCCATACAGACATGTACTTTAATATTTTTCGATTACTTAAGAGTTAAAAAATGTAACCTTTTAAAGAGAAAAATTTGAGGGGCTATTCCATGTACACGTAAAAAAAAATTGGGAGTTTTTACCATTGGAAGCAAAAGCGGTGGAAAATCAATTTAAAAAACCAAACTTCCATCAAGTTAGTAATGTCGTCTTGATTCTGGATTAAGTTTCATCTTATAAGTAAATAAATGGGCCACCCGGTATAGGAGAAAATAAGTGAAGTGTTTCAATGAACGTAAATTACATTAGCCTTTGAGATAATATAAATGTAAAAATAAATTAAACGATAATGTCAAATGCTCAGATTGTTTTATACTCCTTACTCTTTATTTATACCCTTTTACGTTTTTTCCTTATTTTTAAGCCAATTTCGTTTGATTTATTCATATAACTCTAACTTTATAGCATATTGAAAATTGCGTTGCAGTACATCGCCTTTAGTAGACGTAAAGATTCAACAACAAAATATAAATATTCCACAAAGTTGGTCAACGATTTTTTACTTCCCATTAGTTTGGCAAAATTCCAGTCACGTTCGTGCTTTGATGGTCTAGTTTGGCGCTGAGCAGACTCGAGATGACATCGAGGTCTCGATCTACCACCTTATTGCAGGTAAACGTCGCCCAAATCACTCGTAAAGAAGACAATTCACGACCCTACGGCACAGATACACTGCGGGTACCGTAAAACATACTTTTATAGAGAAATTTTCTATTAACGATTGAAGTAAAAAATGTAAATTGTTTTTCCGCTTTTTTTTATTTGTTACAAAAGTAATTAAATGAGTTTCTTCGAGCTAAAGGCTATTAAGTTTGAAATTTAAGTAAAAATTAATTACCTACTAGCAACTTACTAATAATGCTACGAAGTATATAGTGTAAACTCTTTAGGTATCGATGCTTTAAGAGCGGATAAAATAATTACAAGCCAATTATTGAGAGCTTAACTCGGTGCCGTAATTCACCCTCATAATACTAATATTTGCATTTTTAAGAGACATGCCCCTACAGTAGTAAATGTAAGAGCTTATGGAGAAAGGTAATCTTGAGTTTAATTTTAAAGTTCAAATTTAAAAAAATTTTGTGTGGGCTGAGTCGACTATAGATGATGTTTCCCTGCATATAAAATTTTAACCCCCTCCCCATGCAAGTCAGCTATGTTTGCTACCAATTCCCTATAACTAAGAACAAATTACAAGACAGTGGCAACAGTTCTGTTAGCTTCTTAAAATATTTTTTCTTCTTTTTTGTGCCATGCCGTCCACTGCTTCCACCTCCAACTTCTTTGTTTATCTTCTCGGTGGCCTTGTTCTGCTTGTGTTTGTATTCAAAGTTGTAGCGCGAGCGAGTAAGCAAGGCCCGTTGAAAGTCTTAAGCCCCATTTACATAGAACTTAGTGCAGATTGATGGTGTAGTTTGCTGGTCTAGAACTCGCCAAGTGGGCAACGTGGCGTAAAAACATTTACATAGACTTTAGTGGCAATTATTTTTTTCGAAAACCAAAATGAAGAAATAAAATCAAAGCCACTATTTTGTCAGCTGTTTGTTTAAATTTCAAATAGCTAGGCGACGTGGGAGAGATGCGCTTCTATGGTTGGCTGGTGCCAATTAACTAGTCTAAAAGCTTAGAGCCTAGCAAGCTTTTGCCCATTGTTAGCAACGACTTTGCCAACTATACCTCATTATAAACGCGCACATTGAAAATACCCTATTCAAGCTTCTAGCTTCAAGCTCCTACTGTCTATGTAAATGGCACTTTAAGCGGCGTCCAGACTACAGCGAATCCAACGCGAACGCAACACGAATGCAACGCGAATACAACGGGAAATCGTTGCATTCGCTGTAGTCTGGACGACGCTTTATAGTGGTAAGACCAACAGTAGCTAGAGCTAGAAGATTGCTAAAAAAGCACCTTTATTATTGGTTCCTATAATGTGAAATAAATTATCAAACAAACCTCGTACTAATATTGTATTATGTTTCCACTAAACGGCTAGTTTCTGAGCTTTACAGCGTCTTCAATTTACGTAAAAAATATTTTATTTTTTACTCGACATTTGAAGATTTTTCGTTTATAAATTCGAATTTGAAATACTTGCAGTTGCAACTAATAAAAATTCAATTCATCAGCAGTGGTAAATATGAAGTGTGGGCTCCGTGATTGACGTAGATCCGGAAATCCACTTTTCTTGGTACCTCTCTTTTTATGCTTTGATGAAAAGCTAATCCTCTAAAGCTGACAGAAGGAAACATTTATTTCTTAACGTTGAAGTAATTCTATTGTTTACAACTAGCGCAGATATCTATAGTCTACAGCAGCTTTTCTTCTTTTTGGAAAAAAATAACTTTATGTTTTCTACATTAATAAACCCGTCTGGTCTCAAACTTGGGATATTGCTTAATTCAAAATGGGAGGTTATTTAAATATTTCTTATAGTTTGATATTTTTGTATTAATTCTTGAATAATTAGGTACCTACCTGTTTGCTTTATCCATAGAAGTAATGGACAAAACATGTAAAAATGGCATACAACATAATACCCTATATTCAGCTTTAAGACCGGACACCCGGTAGAGTATTTCTATGAACAAGTTGATAATTTTTACAGTAGTGTGATATCATTAGTTTACCCCTATCTATTCTACTTTACAGTTTAATCGTTGAAAATTTCTGTATAAGGCTCTTGGGTAGGTTTTTGTAATTAAAATTTTTCAAAATATTTGATGGTCGAAACTGCAGCTTCCTTTTTCAAAGAATCTTTCGTAAATATAATTAGTTTGTCACTTCAGAATTGCAACGCAAATCACATCCATAAGAATCTAAAATTTTCAATTTGGATTCTTTAGGAATTTTTTTAGACACCAAATGTCCGTGTAAAATGAATTTATAACTTTGCAAAAGTGGTTTGTTAAATTTTTTTGGATAAAAATTATCTATTTGTGGTTTACGAGCAAAAAAATCCTTTGTTTAAAGTTAACACGAAATTATTGAGCCATAGAAATATATTTTATAATAAACTAACAACCAAACGTATTAATATCCAAATATAATTATAAATTATAATATAATATCAGAAAATCCTTCCCAGCTCAATAGTAAATTTAAATAAAACACGATTGGCTAATGGTATTTTCTGATTAAATTTCAGTCTAAAATTCTTTTCAATTGTATATTTTGACAATTACTGATGAAGACAGAGTAGCTTTTTTAAATTAAGTTTAAGGCAGTGCCAACTTTGGCCATTAGCCATTAACTAAATATATATACAGGGTGTCCCAATAAGCACCCGATCTTTCATAACTCTTCCATCAGTATTTGAGATAAAGCCAAAACTGAAAAAAGAACTTTTTTACGACTCACCGTTGAAAATTATTTTAAAATAAATAAATATACAGAATGAACTTGTAAGGCCGAAAACCGGTAGCCTTAACTCCCTGGAGCGTTGCCCAGTCGGTTGAGGGGTAGGTTCGACGTTGAAATAAAATGTACACACATACCACATAATAAAAATGTATTTATTTTAATCCCAAACAATAAATAAAGCGAATTCAAAATACTAATTTGCAATACAATAAAGTCTTAATTAATTAAGTAATTAACCAAAAATCTTCTGCCAAGAGCGCGACGATTAATTTTTACAGGGGGTAGGGACCGGGACCAGGTAAGGGGAAAGAGGGGAGGTGCGGCTATAACTACGACTACAACGGCCCTTGCGGACCACCACAGCACAGTAGCCACACGGAAGGGAATACGGCGGCTAGGGAAAATTCCACAGCGGATCTTGCGAACCACTACGAAATTCTATCCACTCGGGAGGGATGTATTTGGTTGCCACACTTGGGACCACGGACAAGACGAGACTTTACACCCACTACTATAGGACTCTCTGACTCTTCCGGCGCACGGCTATTTATTAAATTTTCCCCTTCATGGGAACCAACCAATCCCAGCGCTAGCTGTGATTGGGGATAATATTGGCGGACGGGCTATCATCCACTAACTAATTATAATTATAAAAATGTAATTAGTGGCCTTTGGAAAAAATTAGGACGCGGCAAAAATGCGCTGTAAAAAGGGTATTCGATTGGTGTAAATTATACGTGAAATTTTAATATTTTTTCAAATATATACACTAGGGCAGAAATAATTAATTGAATGTATGATGTAAACCAACCCTAAACTAATCACCTAGTAGCGCGAAAAACGTTTTTAGGAGAAAAATGTTGAACGACGAAACGCCCCAGGAATTGAATCTGAGTCTGCAATATCCGGTCGCTGCTTATCAGTAGCTGCTTATCATCTAATTTAATTTGTAATTAAATATTTCGCGTTCTCGTTGTTCTAAAGTTTAGATCGAGTCGTTCATAATTTAGGAGATTAACAGTTGTCTGGCTTGGCGTACGTGGTTCGTTCATGCGACCGGATATTGCAGACTCAGGTTCAATTCCTGGGGCGTTTCGTCGTTCAACATTTTTCTACTAAAAACGTTTTTCGCGCTACTAGGTGATTAGTTTAGGGTTGGTTTACATCATACATTCAATTATTCGATTGGTGTTTGTCTCGTCGTAATCGGGGAAAATTTGGGGACGTAAAAGAAATAAACATTAAATTCAGGGCCAGTAATTAATACAATTAATTATGGGCCATCAGGGAACGTAAATAGAAGATTAGGGGAGCAAAAGAAATGGGGGCGAAGTTCAGAATTTAATTTTTGGACAAAATTAATTCAAAATTTTTTAAATTATTAAATTTTGTATACGAAGGTCGGACGTTAAAATGATTGAACTCGCGTGCCTTGAACGAACGTACGCAAGATAATGGTCAGATGTCGGTATAATTTAATAATTGTTAATTTTTGTTAATAATTAACAACGGGGAAAATGAACAAGGGAGAAATATTGGGTTGTGGTTTAGGGGTAGTAAGTGGACAACCAAAACGGATGCGGATTTGGACCAGCTCAGAGCTAGAATCTTGGGATTCATATCACTCTGAGCTGTATAAGAAATCCACATCGTTACAAACTACAGGGTGAAACTTTATTTTAAATCATTATTTTTCCAATAATTATTGTAGTTGGTTTTTCCTTTTCTATTCGATCATATTTTAATTTTTTCAGTATAATTAGATGAAAAAAAAAACTACGGTGGACTTTATAAACTAGCCAGTGCATATTATATGTAATAATAAACAAAAAAGTTATTTTATTGCATTATAGGGGCGCAACTCAACACAACTGACTTTTTAACAAACTTTTATGAATAATTAGGGACTGGGAAATTACAAATCTTATATTATAAGTGCGCTATACTGAAAAAACTTGCTATTTGAAATATTTTCATTCTATTTTTAAAAAAAGTGAAAAATAATACCCAACTTACTGAGATCAAAACAATTGTAAAAAAGAAAAATTACAAATTTTTTAGTGCCCTGGGAAAATATTTTCATTGCATTCTCGTGTTTCGAATATTTATTTAAATTTATTTTAATATACTTCAACAAAATAAAATAATTAAATTTACAATTTTACTTTACGCACTCTTCTGGCAATAAACAAAAATTTATCGTATTCTAACGACAAAATCCAAAAATCCTTTGAAGTTATACCTAATCAACATCGCTCAACTATTCCGAAAGTTAACCCATAATTAGTTGATGAGCCTTAAAAAAAGTTTAAAATAAATAATTCAACGTAAACTTTTATTTTGTTGCATTTAGTTTTATTTAGTTAGGATCTAATTCGATATCTTTTGAGTACCTTCCTCCATAAAGGATTATAGAGCATTAATCATATCAAGTCAAGTTGTGAAGATCGAATCGACCACGTAAAATATAGAGACAGTGGCTGGGTCAAAGCCCAAGGGAAAATGTGTCAATTTTGAATCTTATCTTTGTCCGACGCCAATCTATTAGATTTTAACTTAGTTGCAATTCAAAAATTTTCTTTTACGATTTTACAACATTGTAGGTAATTAGTTAATTACGTAATTCAAAATTAAGCTCATGAAATTATAAATTCGAACTAATGATAATTAATAAACTTAGTTATGTTAAAAACAAAAATTGGGAGTTCGTTAACACTTATTATAGGGTAGGCCAAACTAAATTCAGTACTAAATTTAAATAAAAAGTGTCAATAAATCATTACTTACGTCACAAGACAATATTCTGAGGAGGGCATAAAAATGATCGTTGTTTTTAACTTTATTTTTTGCTTATCATAACCTACAAACAAGGGTCATGGGCGATTTAATTAGATTTAGAAAAACTTAAGCCATTCGTTCACAGGGCCGAGGCGATTGCGATACGACATTGAAAAAATTCACTTCTTAACCGTCGAGATATCGCTAGTTTGTCGGGCACATTACTTGGACACCGAAAAAATAACGTGGCGACTTCTAAACGACTTTGCAGCGATTAATATCGTCTAGCGATACCCGTGTTCCGTGTCATTTTCTTCGCGATAGTCGTAAATTAGAGTGACTAGAGTACGTTATGACGTTTTCTTAACGTTTCTTGTAGGTCGGAGAGGCTGTGGTTTTTCCTTGCAAGAGCTTATTTTTGGCAGGAGGTGATGAGATGTGGTTTCACACTGTGGCTTTTGTGATCGAGTCAGCAAGTGACTATGTGAAGCGACTACATGCTCAATTCTAAGTATTCGAATAACTACTTCCTCTCTCCTCATTAGATGCTTAATTGATGATGATCTTAGCAATGATGTGACTGAATGAAGTTCGGATTTGTATAGGGTGTTCAAATCGTAGTGAAGATAAAACGAATCTGATAATATAGTGTTCATTGCAGAAGCTTCTACATCCGATTCATCCGCTAGCTCATTGCTCATTGCATTTAGGAATTTTTGCAGTGGACGATTTTGTGCTTTTGATTTAAAATATTTCATTTCTTGTAAGAAATGCCTAAAAGATAATGTATGTTAGGTACGATAGTTTCGAAGCAAGCGGGAGTTTTTATAAAGAGTGGATTTTGTTGATAAATAAAAAATAAAATTTTGTCCCTGTGTAACCCCAACATTCCTGGTTGTTAGGAAGCATTTTCGGATATATGTTTACTAAACAATTATTTTAAATCGGAATGACTTCAATTAATAGCACACCCTTCATCTATAGACTACGACTCCTGGGACATCCTGTATAAGTCCTCTCGCAGTAATAAATGCATTCTTCGTTTTTTCTAATAAATGGATGTATCCGTCAAGAAACTAATAAATAAATATCGTTTTGGTGGACGAACAAATTTTTAATTTATCATTTGGCAATTTATAGTTTACGATTTTTTTATCGTATCGCTATCGCATCGGACCGGTGGACGAAGGGCCTTACATTACACTTCTTTACGTTTAAGTCGGTCGCTAATAATGGGAAATTTGAAAGGATCATAATAGTACCTAAAATAATTTTTTTTCACTATAAATAATACTTTATAACAAAAATCTAGTCACATTGTTACATTATTTCTGAATTTAATTATCGATGAAGTGGTAAATAGTAAAAACTCCACCACTCTAATTTATCTAAATTATTTAACAGGTGCAAAATTTAACAAAGCACGCGAGTAATAAGAGTCACTACCTATTAATAAATAATAGCATTATTTAAATTAATCATTATTTGCATTATAAAATCAATTGTTAATATTTAAATTCTAGTAAAGATGTATTTGGCTGCAGAGCAGGTAGTCCAATGAATGGGGGGTTTTGCCCTACAAAAGGTGGTGTAGTTCTGATTTTTGAATATGTTATTGAGTTGAGTGAGTATTCGCAAAAGCATTCGATAAAGTTAACTACGGTATTTTATTGAAAAAGTTGTATGCATTTGGATTCTCTAGAAAGCTGTTAACACTTATGACATCTTACCTCTTAAACAGGCGACAATATGTTGTATTTGGCTCTTGCTGCTCTGATACATACGGGGTGGGATCGGGAGTACCACAGGGATCAAACTAGGGCCCTCTTTTATTTTTACTGTTAATAAATGACCTTCCGGAAAGAGCGAAAAATTCTAAATGTTTATTATTTGCCGACGATTTGAAGATATGGCACAGAATCGAGTCTTTAAACGATTGTTTAGAGCTGCAGTCAGACATTAATAACATAATTGAATGGACTCGTGAGAACAAACTGTTATTTAATTACAATAAATGCGTAGTGATGTCTGTCCAGCGAAAAATTAGCAACATCGAATTTCAGTATAGAATGGAGGGTCATTTGTTGCAGCGGAGGGATGAGGTTCGGGATCTGGGTGTGATTTTTGATGAGAAATTATCATTCAATTCTCATGTCAGCGCGACTGCTGCCTCTGCCTATAAGGTGTTGGGATTTGTTCTTCGGGCTGCTAGAAACTTTAAAAATTCAAGAACCATTTTCAGACTGTATGAGACGCTCGTGAGGCCTAGGCTTGAATATTGTTCAATTGTTTGGAATCCCCACTACATTATTTATAAATCGAGTTTGGAGAGGGTTCAAAAGCAATTTTTAAAGTTTGTGGATTTCAAAAATACCGGGATATATCCGGGGCGTGGGTCTTACGGGCGTCTTTTGCAGTCATTTGGGTACATGTCGTTGGAAAGGAGGCGATTTCTGCAGCATGCATTTTTCTTGTACAAAGTGATTAACAATCTTACCGATGTTGCGCCTTCTTTTATTGTTCAACTGAGATTTAATGTTCCTCAGGTAAACAGCAGAAGTCGCCTCCTATTTTATTTAGAGAGGCCACGGACGAATGTATTGAATGTATGTCCTCTGCATAGGCTCTCGGGGACACTTAATATTGTTAGTAGAGTCACCGATGTTTTTCACGACTCATCTAAGGTTTTTAAATGTGAGTGTCTAAAACTGATTAAACCACCTCTTGCACTATGTCATGATGTAGGATTTGTTTTTTAAGTTTAGTATAAATTGTGGGCTTTTTGTAGAATATTAAATTTACAATTATGTTTACGATGCAGATAGATATTGGTTACGGGTTATGTATTTTGTTTGTCATGGCTTTCAGAGCAGCAGTGTTTTCTTTCGATTATTTTGTATTTCTATTTTAACTGCTTGCTTATAATTAGGGCTTTTTAGTTCTGTTAGCAGCAGTATAATAATAAATAAATAAATAAAATAGGGGCCCTGATGAAAAATTCAAGTTTTCGACATTGAGGGGGGTCCGCGCGATCCGCCATCTTGGATTAAAGGTACGAAAAATTGGTTTTTTCGATTTAACTTCTTAAGGGTTGATTCCACGACAAAACTGTCGTGGAAGAAGAAGGAAGAAAATTAATGGAACAAATATTATAGGGCATTTGCCCTCCAAAGTTGGATTTGACAACTTTGTCGTGAGATCAACCTTTAACAGTGCCTATATTTATTTATTTAACTATTTATACAAGAGAGTCGGTTGCTTTACATACGTCCCTCCAATGGTAAACTCGCGAATCTGCGACTATAGTAAACTCGCGAATCTGCGACTATAGTAAACTCGCGAATCTGCATCTGTCTCCGTTACTTAGATACTAGAATTGTAAACATGCGTAAATACATAAATATTATCTCCAGAGATTTTGGTGTTCACTCCAATCTCTACAAGATGGTAATTTTGGAACTAAAAGTTCCTAAAAACATAGGCCTGCAACGGCTTGCTTTTAATAATATACTTAGTACTATTTACGGTTTTAGAAAGCAAACTTTTTTTTTACTTTTTTGGGACGCACTGAGCAATTAGTCGATTATTGACAATCGATTTATACATTGTTTAATAATGGAATATCTAATAGAATATTGATGTTTTCTTTTAAATAAATAAGAAGTTAAATCGGAAAAAACAATTTTTCGTATCTTTAATCCAAGATGGCGGATCGCGCGGACCCCCCTCGAGGTCGAAAACTTAGATTTTTTATCAGATTTTTTTACCCCTAACCTAATAACATATTAAAAAATCAGAACTACACCGCCTTTTGTAGGGCAATGGCCTATTATTCTCCCCATTGACTGGACTAAGGGCACTTTTTTGCATAAAATGTTTTTAATTTGAAACTGGTTTTATATGTCGCGGTAATGCGATTTTTATTTTATTTAAAAAAATCGTTTGTAGGTACCTAATATACATGAAAACTTCATTTGATACTAATTGATTGCATCTATTGAAATTTTAAATAACAGAGCGTTAATACTTTGATATCGAATGGAAATGGGCATTCGTTAACAAAGGCATAAATAAAATTATAAATTTTCCATGACAAAAATTTTTAACAAAAGAAAAGAATGGCTTTAATACCAATCAATATAGAACGGTCTAGGTGTGACAACCATAAACTATACGAATGACAAACGATGAACGTTGTTGAGATTTGGCACAGCAAGATTTATAATTTTCGATGTTGAAAGATGAAATGTTTGTTGCTTGAATTAATTTGAAAAGAAAATCGAAAAAAAAATGATTTCCTGAAATCATTCATCGCTACTTTTAAATTCCCATTCCTCTTCCCTGTTCAGGGTTCATTGTTCAGTGTTCAATGCACAATAAGAATAAAATTTTGAGTGTAAACACAAATATTTTAGTTTTCCGATCACATGTAGTCATGTAGAGCAACATATTGGGTGCAGAAACAAAACTAATTTAATTTTACATACCAACTTTGAACGTAATCGTTAAAATTAATTTAAAATTTTTCAACAATCGCTAGAACGACAGCTATGCGCAGCTATGTATTCTAGAAGACTTTAAAAACAACATTTAAATATTCTCTTGATTTATTCAAAACATGAACTTGTAAACTTTAAAAAGTTTTAATTCCCCAATCAAGACGTTTTATGACTTATAAAAACATTTCTGGTTGTTATTGTGTTTTCTTTTAACTAAAAAGTTTTCAAACGCTTTCTTTCGGCGATTTAGTATTTATTACTTTATAATAAGATCAGCTTAAAGATATTTATATATTTTTCTTTTTTTTTAATTTTACTAATTTTAATTCTGTTTGTTTAATTAATCGTGATTAATTCGTAGAAAAGTATTTAAAAGTAAAACCGAGTGAAAACCGTTTCGCTATAAAGAAAAATTTATTTTGGACTTGTGATAGTAATATATTATGTGGAATTGTGTACACTTATTAATTTGTATTCAAAAATTCTGAACTGATGCACTTTCAAACGTAACCCCCGAAGCTTCTAATGAAACTTCTAATAGAGAATATTAGTGTAGAAATATAAACAGATCATTGACTGCGAGGATGGGGATCGAATCCATTAAAAAAGAAACTTAAGAACGGAGAAGTGCTCCAAGGAGCTACCTGTTTTGGAGATGGATACAGATAGTATGTTCCCAAAATATAATACCTATACGTAGATCGTAGCAATAATCTCGCTTGTAGGAGTATTGAGAAGCTTTGTTAATATAAAAGTTAGTTAAATTAGCAAAGTTGGGTAGAATATTCAGAATTCGTTAAGAAAATTGAACAGTGATACCAAGTTTTCAATTTATTCCAAAAAAACTGAAAATCATATATTATTAACACATCATATTAACCATCTTCAAAAATTAGTTTTTAATAACTATATTATGATACACTTCTCCAAACATTAAGTATGTCACAGATTCTACGGTCTCTACATAGGAAACCACTTCACCCATATATCTACCAATAGGTATGTAAGGTGGAAGATGTGATTCGTCGATAATTATGTTGCAAATGCGGTAAACAACTTCCTAGTTGAAAGTAATGCACAGTTTAAACAATCTTTTGAAATAGGTTGTCTACTCACTTTCTTGAAATAAAAAGGTTCTATAGAAGCATTTCCACAAGCAAATGCTTGTTTTAAGCCAGCAATATTAGCACTAACTGATTTCCATTGATTAAGTTGTACGTGGATGGGAAACGTTCTATACTCATTGCTAGCAAATTTGTAGATTTGTATTACCATCTAAATAAACAGCTATTATTGGAACTTTACTTTAAAACTACACCTGTAAATCTCGTATCTTAATCGTAACAATAAAACTAACCTCTATTTTCTTCCCGTCAATATCAACTTTTTGCCTAAAAGTTAAATTAACTGCTGGAGTAGAGCGGTTAAATTTATACGTTTTTATTTCGTAAAAGTGATATATTTCTTTATTAAAACGTTTTAATTCCATTCGCCAATCTTTAAGTTTGTAATCGGTCTGATGAAACTGTAATAACACATTTTACTAAAATGGATATTTTAATTTATAAAATAATTACTTTCGCAAATAAAACATCGTTCCCAAGCCCTTTAAAAATTATAACGCTACTAATAATTAAATACAAAAAAGGCTTCAGCATTCTGATAGGCAAAGTCGTGTATTAGTATCTAGTAGTATGTAGTGTACTGAAATATTTTGTTTAGGTTTTCTCAATGTGACATAAATTTAAAATAGGTCTGCTTATTTGGCTGCTCTGTTTACTCTAATTGCTCCAAGTGTAACGTCATTAGATCAGGACACATAGGCAAAATTAGTGCAAAAGAGCAGGACAAACAAACAATTTCGGATCAATTAGAGCAGATCGAGCAGACAAATAAACAGACCTAATGACTAGTAATTTCCTGTCATTGTTATGTTTGGAGTTGTTATGTATCTAATAAAAATAGATCGTTGGGTACTTTACCATATCCGGTATTTTGCGTATGAAACGTTTCTACATAAATACAATGTGTCCCGGGATAGGCAACAAGCAAAAACTTTTACAAAAAGTAACATTTTTGCATAAAATCACTAATAAGCGAGATCGCACTTGTTCTACTTATACACACTGTATAGTGGAGCGGATCGACAGTGAAAAGTTGCTTATTTTGGGTAATAAAATTTTTCTGAGTAGAAAAATATGGCCCCTTCACTGTCTTACTATAGAAGCTCAAAGGCACTAGAATCTCTACCTTTTCTACCCTGAAATATCGGTACCACTATCAGTTTTGCCAGTATTAGTTTATTTTGTGGAAATGACGCGACAAAATATGTAGGTACAGTTCCGATTTTGAAAAATAGTAATTTTCAAAGATGTAACGCGTAAGAAAAAATACCCAAATATTTGCGACACTAACAACAAACAATATTGTGTTATTTATTTCCTCGGCATTAGGTAAATTGGGGGCTGTGTGTAGACCAACTATAGCTATTTCCTCTGTCATTATTTTTGTAATAGGTACATTTTGTGATGCAAAACAGATTATTACGTACTAGGTATCTCCTACCTATCTACATATTCATATACATATCCGATTGCAAGTTTTATGTTTCAGATAGTAATCAGTTGCAAGGTTATTTTAATTACAAATTGATAACAATTAATTTTATAAATAATATTTTGTAATCTGGTATTCTCAATTTAAGGGAATTTAAAGCTTGTAAACTTTTATATTTTTGTGTCAAATACCTTTCCTCATAGTCTAAAATTATTTCCTTTTTAAAAGCAGTTAAGTAGGTATACAACGGTTGTGACCTAGAATTAAAATATCGTAACACGCTTGGTGTGCTTTTCGCTACGCGCCTGATGCCTGATGCTAGTATAGTATAGTTGTCAGAAAGAAGTGTGTAGCGGACCCCATCAAATCACTCTTCAAAAATGGGTTTCGGACCTAAACCTAAATAATATTATGAAAATTGAGCCTATTGAGCCTCCATCACAATCCATGTTAGTTAAGTTAGTTAAGTTAAGTGAGAGTAAGTTTCCACAGCACGTAGATGTATTACAACAGTACGTCACGATTATTAAAATATTTATTGCCGTATCTACTGCACTTTTACAATCTTCAACAATTAGTTCCTTAAAATTACATCTCGATGCACTTCTCCAAAAGTTAAGACTATCGCGTGTTGTACAGATTCGACAAAGGAAGTGGCTTCCACTATATATCTCCCAACGGGCATGTAAGGTGGCAGACGGGATGCGTTTATAATAGTGTTGCAACTGTGGTAAATTACGTCTTATTTAGTACAAAAACTATTACTTAATTAATTTTAGAGTTATGGTATTACTTACTTTCTTGAAGTAAAATGGCTCCATAGAAATATTCCCACAATTAAAGATCCCCCTTAAACCACCAATATTGGAACGGTAAGTTTTCCATGTATTCACTTGGAAACGAATTGGAAACGTTCTGTATTCATTGCTGGCAAACTTGTACACTTGCACTACGAACTAAATAAACGTCTTATATAAACCACCTACAATTTGTAACGCCAAACATATACCTCCATTTTTTTCCCATCCACATTAAATTTGGGGCGAAAAGTTGAATTAATTGCAGCAGTAGATCGATTGAATTTAAATGTCTTCATTTCGTAAAAGTGATATACGTTTTTATTAAAACTTTTCATTTCTATTCGGCAATCCTTAACTTTGTAATCGCTTTGATTAAACTACAAAAAACACAATAATTATTACTAAAATAGGTATTATTAGTACAGGGTCCGAACTAAAGGTACGGACATAGTGCAGGCCGATTCAGATTCAGATTCCGATTCAGAAAATCGGCGTGAGAATTCAACTGTGTTGTTCAATGAGAGTGGACATAGTTGAAGCAGGAAACTGAATAAGCGCGCATGTGTTCGAGTCAGATACTTTACTGGAATGAATTATCCATTCTGGTTTCCGATTCAGTTTGAAATCGGCGTACACATGGTGTAGTTTAAAAATGAATGCAGAAGCACTAATTGCAAAAGTGTTACTAAAGCCCCAAATTTGGGACAAATATTCAAAAAATCGTTCTCTATCCTTTTTTAACTGGGGAAAAAGGTGATGATATTCACCAAATTTATATCGTAATTGGTTAATTTCATGAAGTTCTACTTTTCTTTAATTTTAATTCAACATTTTCAGTCGCAACTAATAAAAACACTATGTCTTCAGATGGCTCCATAATTGTAACCAACTTTCAGCTAATATTGACAGATAAATGCTTCTGAAAAATGCTTCCACTATAACCACCACATGCTAATCTGATTCCGACACAGCATGCGCCGACTTTCTGAATCGGAATCTGAATCTGAATCGGCCTGCACTATGTCCGTACCTTAAGGCGAATCCGGACAACCAAGTCGACCAAGTGTGAAAGAGAGACAAATATATCGGAAAAGTAATTAGCTATTTCTAAGCACATTGAAAAAATTTTCTTTGTTCTGAAATGGCCAAATGACTTATAATACTATTAGAATTCACGCTGACGGACTATTTTTTTAAATTTAGCTTTTTTTTCAAAAATTTTGAAAATAATTCTTTTTGGAAATTTTTTTGAAAAAAAGTGGTAGCTAGCATGTAAAGAAGGATGTTTTCTGAGTACAATGCAGTTAAAAAAAATTTTTTTTTCACTCTTTGTTAATCTAAACAGAAGAATAAACTTCTCTTTGACTAATTTTGCGCCGCTCGTGACGATTCGGTTCACTACGTCAAGTACGTCGTGCGTCCTTTTTATAAAGATTTGAATTGACAAACATAAACATAACATTACAAAATAATACCAGCATACCTACAGGGATAGTTTAGTTTTATCACATAGCATCTTTAATAATAAATGTTTCTACAAATCTTTGAATTATAAAATTGTTTAAAAGTATTCCTAAGTACTATAATATAATTAATAACTAGGTTCTTTTGGGTCTCTCGCTAAGAACTTCCCGGTTTTTTGTTTTATACCAAGTTGCAATTAGAAATTTTAATTACAAAAGAAATTATAAATTTTTGAAATTTTGACCTTTAAAAATTCGTACTGATTGTATATGCCACTAAAACCACAACAAATGCTATGCCAAAACGAATTTTAGTATTTATCAGTATTATGAACGTTAGTTGTAGTCCAGTCAACTAAGGGTTTTACCTTCAAAAAAATTCAATAGTTTTGAAACTTCACATATGTATTTGTAAACGTCTAGTGATGAATATCCAAAAAATCTTGATGAATCAGAGGTGAGCTTTAGCGGCAGTGGACGAAGACATAATTTTTCTCAGTTTTTCGTAAATATCTCGAAAACTATGGGTTGCAGCTAAAACGTTATTGTATTATAAAATAAAGCCAATAAAATTTTCTACAAAATTGAATATATGCATCTTTTTTGTATTCCTAAAGGGGCATGTCTTAGGCCACTGCCGCTAAAGCTCACTTTCGATTCATCAGGACTTTTAGGATATTTACCATTCATCACTAAACAAATGAGTATGCAAAGTTTCAAAACTATACATACCTATATTGGATATTTTGAAAGTGAAGCCCATTTTTAGTTTTTGCTGACTGGACCATAGGTACACTAGTACAAACACTAGTTCATATGGGTGTCCCACCGTTTTGGGTACATTGAAAATCGGATAATTTAAATAAGTGCTCTTAGAAATAGTAATAACAACCATAGTTACTGATATCACAAATCACAACTATCGAGTTTTATATTATTATGCTTCTGTCTTTTTGCTCCTAGCCGAAGCTGGCGTTTACTTTTAGTTGTATGTCTATAATCCATAGCACAATAAATTGTTAGACGAAAATCAAGAGGAAAGAATAAAAAGCTTGAATGAAACAACACCCTTACGCGAAAAACTTATCGTAACGACGAATAAACAAGTTCGCGTTATCGCAAATTTGTAGAATCTGTCTACTACCATCTGGGCGGCGCATGAAATAGTCAAAGCAAAATTCATTTTGCTGTTCTGATGGACAAAAATTAAAAATTAAATTAAATTGAAAATTTGGATAGCTTCAGTAACGAATGCTCTTTCATTGCTGGCCCCCAGTTTTTTGATTTTTTTTTCTATAAAAGAGATAATTGATATATTTTTTAAGAAAAAAGAAAATTACAAAAGTACTCCGTCAGCGTGAATTCTATTATGTTTGTACGTACATTAGAGCAATAAAACCTAAAATTAATCAAATGGTTTTTATACAAATAGCTAATTAGTTTCCGCGCCATCTACCGTGCTAGAAATAGATTACCGAGCTGTCCGGTTTAGCCTTAAGACCGTCCCGTTCCTATCTGCTTACCGGATAAAACGTATTTTTTATCAAAACATAATATTTTAACAAATATATCGCGCATGGGTTGCCTAAGGAAATGCACTCCAGGCTATGGTCCTGGTCATCTTATTCATTTTTTTTATACTTTACTCACTTATCTAACAGACGAATTTAATCCTAATCGAAAGTATAAAGTGTAAAGAACATGGAAAAGTTAGGTTGCCTATTTTTTATGGTCTCTATTACCGGGACCTTAACTAAAGTACTCAAAATGTATCCGATCGGTTTTTTAAATATTTCTTAAACAATGATTTTGGTAGCGCAAATAAAGCAATACTTTTCTTTTCTAAACCCATACTAATTTTAAACTATGGACTTATTTGAAGGAATTTTTTTTTTAATTAAAAAATATAGGTTTTCTCTGTTACCATTTTTTCAAATCACACGGTGGAATAGAATGGCACGCATAATTTTGTTGGATAAAATGTTCGCTGGCTCCCAGCTTATTGTAATTTATATTATACTCACTTTGGCAAATAAAATATCATTCCCAAGTCCTTTAAAAATTAAAATGCTGCTAATAATTAAATAGGAGAGAGATTTCGTCATTCTTATAAGAGATACTGCACAAGAGCCCAAGAGCGACTAACACCCTAAAAATAGTGAAATCTCTCTTTCCTCGTTGTGAACAAAATGTAGTCGTTTAGATTTTTATTCTCTACTTATTTTTTTGTTAATGTACGTTTTATGTTATCGGTAAGTAAAAATAAATTATTAGGTAGTGGTACGCTACCTTGAATTTTGCGCTTATGAATGTAATTTTCAGAGCAATTTAGATATTTTGAACTCCGGTAATGGTTGGATTTTTAAAAATCAACGCTCAACTAGTGCTGCTAAAAATTGTGCTGTAACTTCAATCTTGTAACTAGTCAGGAATTTCTGTTTCAAGACTTAATTATTAAGAAGTATGAGTAGGTAATAAAAAAATAAAATTCCTCGAAAGCTTTAATTAAGCAAACGGGCGGTAAAATACCACTTGCAATAACAAACAAACGTAAATGCACAAAAATTAATTTTTATTAAAATAATCAATATACACTTCGCCAAAAATTAAGGTTGTCACCGACGGTTCCTCTTTGTATCAGAAAGCATTTTCCACCATATATCTCCCAACAGGGATGTAAGGTGGAAGTTGAGATTCATCGATAACATAGTTGCAACTGCGATAAACTACGTCCTATTGAAAAATATAAAACTATTTGTTGATCAATTTTATTTGAGACTTTACTTACTTTCTTAAAATAATAAGGTTCCATAGAGAAATTTCCACAACTAAAAAAACCTTTTGATCCGGCAATATTAAAACGAAAGCTTTTCTGTGCATTAAGTTGCATGCGGATGGGAAACGTTCTATACTCATTGCTGGCAAATTTGTACACTTGTATTACCATCTAAGTAAGCAAGTAAATTTATTAAAAATTTATTTGTAAACCTCTACTACCTCTAGTTTCTTCCCATCAATATTAATTTTTGGGCGGAAAGTTAAATTAGCTGCTGCAGTGGTACGGTTAAATTTGAACGTTTTAATTTCGTAAAAGTGATATTCTTCTTTATTAAAACTTTTCAGTTCCATTCGAAAGTCTTTAATTTTATATTGGCTTTGATGAAACTGTAAATAGCACAATTAACAAAGTTGATATTAGAAATTCTAGTACGTATAGTTACTTTAGCAAATAAAAGGTCATTTCCGAGTCCTTTAAAAATTAAAAAGCTGCTAATAATCAAATATAATACGTAGGGTGTCGGCATTATTAGAAGAGATGCTACATTAGAGTCGTGCGCTACACTAAAAAAATACTTCGATATTTATTTCCAAATTGTGAAATAAATAAATGGCTTTGAATTGATTGTAGGAATTTTTTCCATATTACTTGTTATTGTTCTCTATTCAAAATATGATCATTAGTATTAGGATTAGGTATTTACTATTACGTAAATATGGTGACCTTGAACTTCTAGCCGCTACTCATCTATTTCCCTACTAATTTAGTTATTTTGAGCGTTGACAATGTTTATTTAAGTATTTCACATTTCATCTAGTTTCAATTATAGTCAATACTACATGAGTAAATTTCTAAGAAAAACATTGTGTTGGGTGAGCTGGAGAACAGAGAGAGTGCCCACAGTTTTAGATTTAGGTTATGCCCATCGTACATCGGTTCTAAAATTGGGTTGGACCCAGACAGAAAAAGTATTATGAAAGTGTGCCTTTATTACAATCCTTATTAAGAAAAATAGAGTGATGAGAGTAGTTTATAGTTCAAGATCGTAGGTTTAGGTATTGCAACGCATTTTGTAATCAATACATTTCGTTTATTGCAGTAACTTTTACTTTTACAAATCTCAACATCTAATTTCTGTAAATTATTTCACGATACACTTCTCCAAAAATTAAGTATACTGCGTGTTGCACCGTTCCGATAAACGAAGTGGCTTCCACCATATATCTGCCAATTGGCATGTAAGGAGGCAGATACGATGCGTTCATAATAACATTACAACTGTGGTAAACTACGCCCTATTTAAAACAAAAATTATTATTTAATTAGTTTTACAATTATATTACTTACTTTCTCGAAATAAAATGGTTCCATAGAAACGTTCCCACAATTAAAGACGCCCCTTAAACCACCAATATTGGAACGGTAAGTTTTCCACAAATTAAGTTGCATGCGAATGGGAAACGTTCGATACTCATTGCTGGCAAATTTGTACGCTTGTACTACTAACTAAGTAAACGGCTTATGTTAAAACTTTATTTCCCAAAGACACTTACAATTACCTCCATTTTCTTACCGTCAACCCCAAATTTGTTGCGGAATGTCATATTAGCTGCAGCAGTAGATCGATTAAATTTGAATGTTTTTATTTCGTAAAAGTAGTAAATTTCTTTATTAAAACTTTTCAATTCCATTCGATGATCCTTAACTTTGTAATCGCTTTGATGAAACTATAAGTAACACAAAACACAGTTACTAAAATGGGTATTGCAGTTCTGCAACCATTGAATATCGCGAGACAATAATTCATGTTACATAAACAGCATAGACAGGCAAACTTACCGGAACCAAAAGAGTTACCGGATTCTAACTGATTGAACTAAGATTTTTAACTGTACCAAAAATGGCTTCGATCTCTGTTATTAATATTTTCTTAACGATGATTTTACAGATATCGTATTACGCATTCTACGCAAAAATATTTCCTTAAACTCTCGCTTTGTCTAAAGTAACAATACAATTTAGATTTTTTAGCTAATACCAGGTGCATTACAAAAGTAACAAATACATGCTATGCAGACTGTTTCGTTCTGAACTAATTTTATGCAAGGCATGGCTTCTTTGGAAGAATTATTTTTTCCGTAGAATGCATAGTCAAAATGGTTTTCCTTTTGTTAACAGTTTTAAAATCGCCCTGTAGAATCAAATGGCATAGATATTATTTTCTTGAGCAAAATGTCACTAGCTCCCAAACTATTATAGGTAATATCATACTCACTTTAGCAAGTAGGATATCATTTCCAAGTCCTTTAAAAATTAAAATGCTGCTAATAATTAAATATAAGAGAGACTTCGGCATTTTTATAATTTTTAAGAGATACTACACAAGAGGACAAGAGCCACTAATATACTAAAAATACTTGGATATCTCGATATCCATATCCTGACTGGGAATAAATGTAGGGTTTTAAATCTATGTAAAGATATATTTTATATTATCGATAACAAAATATAAAATATTAGGTAGTGTCAAAGTACCTTGAACTTCAAATTTATGAATGTAATTTTCCGAGTAATTTAGATATTTTGATGTCCAGTAATGGTTGGATTTTTATAATCTCAAGGCTCAACTGACTAAACTGCAAAACATTTTCCAGTAACTTAGTCTTGTAATTAGTCTGCATTTTCAGTTTCCAGCCTTCAGTATTATGAATTATTATTAGTGATATTAGTGATAATAATACCTACAAAGTTTTAAGAAAAGGTCGGTAAAACACCTCTAGCAACTCGCAATAACGAACAAACATAATACTCAAAAATTAGTTTTTAATAAAGGTTTCTTTATACACTTCTCCAAAGATTAAATATGCCACACTTGGTACCTCTTCTATGTTATTATAGAAAGTACTCTCCACCATATATCTACCAACGGGCATGTAAGGTGGAAGATGTGATTCATCAATAACGTAGTTGCAACTGCGATAAACTACGTCCTATTTAAATAAATATCACTATTTGAAATTTAATTTTATGTGAGATATTACTTACTTTCTTAAAATAGTAAGGATCGAGGGATACATTTCCACATGTAAAGAGACCTTTTGTACCCGCAATATTAGAACGAAAGGTTTTCCATGCATTAAGTTGCATGCGAATTGGAAACGTTCTATACTCATTGCTAGTAAATTTGTACACTTGCACTATCATCTAAGTAATCAAACTTATTACAATTTAATTTCTCGTAACAGCAAAATATACCTCTATCTTTTTCCCGTCAATGTCAATTTTTTGGCTGAAAGTTACATTAGCTGCTGCGGTGGATCGGTTAAATTTAAACGTTTTTATTTTGTAAAAGTGATATACCTCTTTATTAAAACTTTTCAGTTCCATTCGAAAGTCTTTAACTTTGTAGTCGTTTTGATGAAACTGTAAATAACATAATTACCAAAGTAGATAATAGAAAGTGTAGTATACGTATAATAGTTACTTTAGCAAATAAAAGATCGTTCCCGAGTCCTTTAAAAATTAAAAAGCTGCCAAAAATCAAAAAATATAAGACGAAATGTTTCGGCATTATTGTGAGCGATGCTACACAAGAGTCACTAATATACTAGAAATACTTGAATATCAGGATATCCATTTCCTGACTTTGAATAAATGTAGGGTTTTAAATCTATGTACACATATATATTTTATATTGTCGATAACAAAATATAAAATATTAGGTAGTGTCAGACTACCTTCAACTTTGAGTTTATGAGTAATTTAGATATTTTGATGTCCAGTAATGGTTGGATTTTTATAATCTCAAGGCTCAATGATGCTAAAAAATTTTCTGTAACTTGATATCTATTAAAAATTGATCATTATGATTAGGATTAGGTATCTACTGTTACGTAAATACGGTGCTCTTGAATTTATTGCCGCTAGTCAACAATTTCCCTACTGGTTTAGACATTTTGATCGCTCGTTAAATTTTATTTATTTCCTATTTCATCTCTAAGTGGCAACTGTTTACAATTCGGCAATGGTCATTTTCACTGTATTCTGTAGTTTCAGTTTATAGACTCTTTTCCTTATTAGATTCAATACTACTTATGTAAATTTGTAAAAAAGCCACCTCTTAAATAATTGCATTCGCTGAGCTGAAAGATAGTAAGTGTGCTCCTGAATTTTACATTTAGGTTTTGTACAATGTACATTGTACATCGGTTCGGAGTGTGATCTAGAATTGTGGTTAAACGTAAACCTAAATGATATTGTGGATCTATTTACCCTCTATCACAATCCATATTTAAAAAATTGAGTGAGTGTAGCTATGTAATTATTGAAGCAAATTTTTTAATCGATACTACGTCATAATTCATTTCGTTTATTGCAGTAACTTTTACTTTTACAAATCTCAACATTTAATTTCTATAAATTATTTTACGATACACTTCTCCAAAAATTAAGTTTACTGCGTGTTGTACCGTTCCGATAAACGAAGTGGCTTCCACCATATATCTGCCAATTGGCATGTAGGGAGGCAGATACGATGCGTTCGTAATAATGTTGCAACTGCGGTAAACTACGCCCTAATTAAAACAAAAAATATTTATTAATTAATTTTAGAGTTATGGTATTACTTACTTCCTTGAAGTAAAATGGCTCTATAGAAATATTCCCACAATTAAAGACCCCCCTTAAACCGCCAATATTAGAATGGTAAGTTTTCCAGAGCTAGTTTTTCCAGCTAGTTAGTTAGCCAGGGCTAGTTTTCCCCTAGCCAGAGAAATGCCGGAGCAACATGACAAAGACGTACAAGAATACCTGGAGAGACCAGCAGCAGAAACCGACTTGCCTATCCAGAAGTTCAGAATTAATGAAGTAAAACACATAATACACAGAGAAACTAAATTAAGAAAATCACCAGGTTACGATCTTATAACGGGTACAATATTAAAGGCATTGCCGGAGAAGGCTATAAGATTCCTAACCATAATTTACAATGCGGTACTACGCCTGAACTACTTTCCAGTGCAGTGGAAAGTGGCTCAGATAGTAATGATTCCTAAACCTGGTAAAGACCCAGAAAACATCACTTCTTACAGACCTATCAGTCTACTACCAGTCATTGGAAAAGTGCTGGAAAAGCTGATACTAAAAAGAATCAAGCCGATATTGGAAGAAAAAAATCTAATTCCCGACCATCAATTTGGTTTTCGTGAGAAGCACTCCACCGTCGAACAAGTACATCGTGTAGTCAACAGAATCCTCACGGACTTTGAGAATAAAAAATATTGCAGTGCGGTCTTCCTAGATATCAGTCAAGCATTTGACAGAGTATGGCACACCGGGCTATTGTATAAACTCAAAACACATCTACCAACAAACCACTTTACGATATTAAAATCATACCTCGACAACAGATTTTTCCAAGTCAAAGTGCAAGATGAATACTCAGATATAAAGCCTATCTCCGCGGGAGTGCCCCAAGGCAGTGTATTGGGTCCTTTCTTATACTTGATCTACACGGCCGATATGCCAGTATCAAACCAAGCAACGGTAGCAACATATGCTGACGATACAGCAATCCTCACATCCGATTCGGATCCGGTTCTAGCAACACAACTTCTTCAAGGCCACTTAAATGAAGTCGAAACTTGGCTGAAGAAATGGAGGATAAAGGCAAACCAGGAAAAATCAGTGCACGTCACCTACACTCTTCGCAAAAGCACCTGCCCACCAGTTAAGTTAAACAACAAAGTCATACCACTAGCTGCAACTGCCAAATACCTAGGGCTCCACCTGGACCGACGAATGAACTGGAGGCACCACATATGGACCAATAGAGAACAACTGGGACTCAAACTCAGAAGTCTCTACTGGTTACTAAATAAAAGCTCTCAACTATCTCTTGAAAACAAAGTACTAGTTTATAATTCGATACTAAAACCGGTATGGACTTACGGTGTACAGCTGTGGGGATCAGCGTCTAACTCAAACGTGCAAATCATTGAAAGGTTCCAGTCAAAAGTGCTACGCATGATAGTGGGTGCGCCCTGGTTTGTGACGAACCAAATTATCTCAAGTGATCTAAAACTTCCCTCAGTGAAAGAAACTATTTCAAACTATTGTGAAACATACAGTGCAAGACTAAAATGTCATCCTAACGACTTAGCTAAAAAGCTTTCAGAAAAGCGAACAAACACTAGGCTTAAAAGATTTAAGTAATAATCATAAAACTATATGACGTATAGGTTTTTCTTGTAGAGGTGTAGACCACTGGGTTTCCACCTACACGTTTTGCTTAGTATTGTACTAAATTTTTTATTTTGTATTGTACATATATAAGATTTACTTATTACCTCTGATAGAGGCAGATTGTAAATAACCATGGAGTAAAAAAAAAAAAAAAGTTTTCCATGCATTAAGTTGCATGCGAATTGGAAACGTTCTATTGGCATGCAAATTCATTTGCTTTTTAAACTGTTTCCATTCCAAGTATTTCAGATCCCTGGGTAATTGATTATATCTGGCAATTAAGCCATGTTCAATAGTTCTCCTTCCAAAATTCGTTTTTGCCAAAGACAAATGGTACTGATCCCCTTGCCTGGTGTCAGGTTGTGGTACTCATTATTTTTCTTTAGGTTAACATTAATTTTTATTTTGTTTTTGTCGATCTTATAAATCATTTTCATTTGTTCGGAGTATTGTAATTCTGTTATATTTAGGAATTTGGTTAGTGTTTTGTATAGGTCTCTGGTCGGTGTATCTGCTGGTAAGTTAAATAATTTTTTTATGATTTTATTTTGTTGCCTTTGGATAGAGCTAAGATTATGTTGAGATGTTCCCCATGTGGTGATCGCGTATCTGTATTTACTGATTATTTAATGATAGATTGCATTTTTTTATGATTTTGATATTGTCGTAATATTCCTGCTAATTGCACCAATCAATTGGAGTGGTTGTTTTATTATTTCCGAGATATGTTGGTTCCAGTTTAAATTTTCGTCAATTGTTACGCCCAAATATTTAATTTTATCAACTTTTTGTAACGTCTTCTTATCTATTGATAGTGATATATTACTTATGTTTTTATTTTTTTGTTTGAAAATCATAAATTTGGTTTTTTTTGCATTTATTGTTAGTTTGTTGGAGCTTAACCAATTGTGGAATTTTGTTAGATCTTGATTAATGGTAGATACCATTTCTTTTATATCTTTACCGTGGTACAATAGTACGGTGTCATCTGCATAAACGTAGTGTTGAGCCGTTAATTTTTGTTTAGCTAGATCATTTATATATAAAAGGTATAATAATGGGCCCAAAACTGTCCCTTGTGGTACACCGATTTCAGTTTTTTCTATGAGACTATTTCTCTTATTTATGTTATTTATTGGTATCATGATTTGAGAAAGGACTCTATTAAATTATTAGCGTTTTCAGTTATGCCTAATTGTGCTAATTAGTTAAATTAGATGCTGCGGTGGATCGGTTAAATTTAAACGTTTTTACTTCGCAAAAGTGATATACCTCTTTATTAAAACTTTTTAATTCCATTCGATGATCCTTAACCTTGTAATCGCTTTGATGAAACTGTAAATAACATAATTACCAAAGTAGATGTATTAGAAAGTATAGTATACCTATAATAGTTACTTTAGCAAATAAAAGATCATTCCCGAGTCCTATAAAAATTAAAAAGCTGCCAATAATCAAGAAATATAAGACGAAATGTTTCTGCATTATTGTGAGAGATGCTACACAAGAGTCACTAATATACTAGAAATACTTGAATATCAGGATATCCATTTGCTGACTGTGAATAAATGTAGGGTTTTAAATCTATGTAAACATATATTTGATATTATCGATAACAAAACATAAAATATTAGGTTGTGTCAGAATACCTTGAACTTTAAGTTTATGAATGTAATTTTGCGAGTAATTTAGATAGATCTAATACGTTGTAAATGAACCCCAACATACACACATAAGTGAAAAAACTTTAAATGAGAAAATTTGTTTTCCACCGAGTGCCTCAGGAATCGAACCCAAGACTTTGCTATTCAATATGGGTTCGATTCCCGAGGCACTCAGTGGAAAACAAATTTTCTCATTTAAAGTTTTTTCACTTATGTGTGTATGTTGGGGTTCATTTACAACGTATTAGATCTATCTAACTAATTAACCCTAAATATTTAAAAATTAGTAATTTAGATATTTTTATGTCCAGTAATGGTTGGATTTTTATAATCTCAAGGCTCAATGATGCTAAAAAATTTTCTGTAACTTGAACTTTATTAAAAATTGATCATTATGATTAGGATTAGGTATGTACTATTACGTAAATACGGTACTCTTTCCGCTTATTGCCGCTAGTTAACTGGTTTACACATTTTGATCGCTCGTTAAAGTTTAATTATTTCATATTTCATCTCTAAGTGGCAACTGTTTACAATTCTGCAATGGTCATTTTCACTGTATTCTGTAGTTTCAGTTTATAGACTCTTTTCCTTATTAGATTCAATACTACTTGTATAAATTTGTAAGAAAACCACCTCTTAAATAATTGCATTCGGTGAGCTAAAAGATAGTATTAAGTGTGCTCCTGAATTTTAGACTTAGATTTTGTACAATGTACATCGTACATCGGTTCGAAGTGTACTCTGATATGGTTGATAGACTTAAACCTAAACGATATTAAGATATCTATTGTGAGCCTATCACAATACATATTTAAAAATTTGAGGGATTGTATATACGAGTTAAGTAGCTATGTAAGTATTGAAGCAATTTTTTTTATCGATACTACGTCATAATGCATTTCGTTTATTCCAGTAACTTTTACTTTTACAAATCTCAACATTTAATTTCTATAAATTATGTCACGATACACTTCCCCAAACATTAAGCTTACTGCGTGTTGTACCGTTCCGATAAACGAAGTGGCTTCAATCATATATCTGCCAATTGGCATGTAAGGAGGCAGATATGATGCGTTCGTAATAAAGTTGCAACTGTGGTAAACTACGCCCTATTTAAAAAAATTATTATTCAATTAATTTTAGAGTTATGGTATTACTTACTTTTTTGAAGTAATATGGCTCAATAGAAATGTTGCCACAATTAAAGACCCTCCCTAAACCGGCAGTATTAGAACGAAAGGTTTTCCATGTATTAAGTTGCATGCGGATGGGAAACGTTCTATACTCATTGCTAGTAAATTTGTACACTTGCACTATTATCTAAGTAATCAAACTTATTACAATTTAATTTCTGGTAACAGCAAAATATACCTCCATCTTTTTTCCGTCAAAATCAAGTTTTGAGCAGAAAGTTAAATTAGATGCTGCGGTAGATCGGTTAAATTTAAACGTTTTTATTTCGTAAAAGTGATATACCTCTTTATTAAAACTTTTCAGTTCCATTCGATAGTCTTTAACTTTGTAATCGCTTTGATGAAACTGTAAATAAGATAATTACCAAAGTTGATATTAGAAATTGTAGTACGTTTAGTTACTTTAGCAAATAAAAGGTCATTCCCGAGTCCTTTAAAAATTAAAAAGCTGCCAATAATCAAAAAATATAACACGAAATGTTTCGGCATTATTGTGAGAGATGCTACACAAGAGTCGTCTGCTACACTAAAAAAATACCTATGCCACAATTGATTATTAAGTGTCTACTGTTACGTATGCACTATGTACGGTGAGTAGATGAACAAAGCCGGTTCTAGACCGGATGTGACGTCACAGCTATCATAAAACTTAATTTGGCGGGAAATTTGAATTTTCTGGCTTGGCTGCATGATCGGAAATGACGTCACAGCCATCATAAAACTTCAACGCCATTTTGTATTTGGCGGTAAATTTGAATTTTCTGGTTTGAAAAATTGGGGGCCGCAATGACTCATGGGTCAATGTCCCATGTTCCATGGTTCATGCTCTATGGTCCATGGTCCATGGTCCATGCTTCAATGTCAAGGTAGTTTAACTAATTTTTGGACAAGTTCTAGACCGGATGTGACGTCACAGCTATTATAAATCTTAATTTGGCGGGAAATTTAAATTTTCTGGCTTGTATTAATGGTCGGAAATGACATCACAGCATTTATAAAACTTCAACGCCATTTTGGCGGTAAATTTAAATTTAAAAAAATAAAATTGAGGGTCGCAATGCCTCATGGGTCAATGCCCCATGTTCCATATCCCATGACCCATGCTTCATGACCCATGCTTCAATGTCAAGGTAGTTTAACTAATTTTTGGACAAGTGTTTATAATTAATGTAAAAATAAAAAAGGAATTAAATTAAATGCAATGCAATGCATTTGCATTTAGTAAGAAAGTGAATTATTATGCAATAACTAAAAGATAGTAAAACAAAAGATTTTTTTTTTACTTCGATTATTATTCATAAAAATAGAATGGAATGTGTTTGTACGTGTTTAAAAAACAAATAATTAAATTAAATGCAAAGGATTTTGCAATAAAGATTTCTCATGACTCAATAAAGGAATTTGCTTACACTACATAATTCGTAAAGAAAAAAAATATATGTGATGATTCGTCATTTAAATTTTGTTCACCTTGAAAAGAAAAATAACTATTAATAGTACCAAAAAAAATTTTTTTTTTTAAACGGAAATTCGGGGACGGATTGCTCCATGGATCATGTCCCGTGTTTTTGTAAATAACTAAATAAATTTCCCATTTCGCTATACAAACTGAATAGTACCACGATACTACTAAATTTGCTATGTATACAAAATACTTACTACTACTACTACTACTACTACTACAACTATACTACTATCTTTCGATGTTGACATAGCAAAAATGAGATCAAGTTTAAATAATAAATTGTTGTATACAGGGTGACTGGTAACCTACGGAAAAACTGATAGGACATATAGATGGGACCAAAACATAGTTATTTTTTAAATAAACTTTATATAAAAATTCAACAACAAAGTTATAGTGGTTTAAAGTTATTATAAATTAATGCCCACTTATTGAGTACCGCTGAGCTTATTGTATTCACGTCAATTAGAAACAATCTGATAATTTGATATCGTCATGGCTATTTCTATTTTTACAGTAAGCAGTTCTCAATAAGTGAACACCTACAACTGTGTATTTTAAAGATCAATTTAAATAGCCATAACATTCATCTGATACAAATTTAATTAAAATATTTACTGAAATTTGTTTGAATAACTCTGAAATATCCCAAATGTGAATTCAAAACGTCAGTTATAAGCGCATTTCTTAAGAAATGCGCAAGAGTTTACAAGAACTTTAAACCACTATAACTTTGTTGTTGTTGGATTTTTATATAAAGTTTATTTAAAAAATAACTATATTTTGGTCCCATCTATATGCCCTATCAGTTTTTTCCGTAGGTTACCAGTCACCCTATATAAATAATGAAGTGATTACAAATAAATTGAAATTGAAGTTCATTACTTTTGGTTAGTAACTGTTAGTTGTTTATTATTAATTATTACATTACCAAAAATTTAATTTATTTATCAAAACTTTTGGTTCGATTGGAATCCAAAGCTACTATATTACTAAAGTCGCTTATTTAAAATTAATTTATCAAAACTTTGAGTTGAAGTTTCAGCTAAACGGTAACATTTATCGATTAGAACGGTTACATTTGTGGAATTATATTTTTTGAATAGTTTTTCAGAGTGTTCGTTGGAACAGAAAACCGTAAATTCACATCTCTCCTTAATGTACTCAAGCAGTTTGTACGCATAACCTTTTTAGTAATTTACGTGCTCCTATAACACCTTATTGTCATGTAAAATTAATTTTGAATGTCGAAATTTCTGATCAAGAAAAGTATATGGCAACGATGTTTTGAAACTACCCTTATGATGACTTATATCACTTATGTTTTTATATGTCATCGATTATTAACATTAGTATCATGTTACCAAATCTATAATTTACTTCTTCTATAATAACTAATAGGTATAAAAATATAACAGATAGATTTGTTTTATGATTTTTCTTTAGTTCAAGATTTGAGAGCGTAGGTGTATCTATTTGTACTTCGTTTTTTCTGTCACATCAGCAGAAAATAAATCTGGTGTTTGACCTAGAAATTATTTGAGGAAATATACAAAGTACTTATCATAATTTTCATATAATAAAAGTTTAGAAATATGTATTAAGTAGTTAAGGAATTTTATTTCCGTATTTAAATTAAATCCAATCAACGAACCACGTGAGGCTTAAAATAGCTAATAGTAATGATAGATCTGTTATTTGAACTAAGTTTAAAAAAAAAGCACTTTATTATAATTTTTATACAATTACCTAAATTTCTTACGGTTATTACAGTACTCTTAAAACGAATAATACGGAATATTTTCAAAATTCAAAAATGTTTAAATTTTAGCTACCTTAGCTATTTTCCTGCTAATTTATATAAGAAATTGTTCATTTATCTTTTAATTTCCTCTATGCATAAAATAATTACTACTACACGAATATCTTCCGGTGTTGACATAACAAAACAAAGAGGTCAAGTGCAAATAATAAATTGTTGGAAATAAATACTGAAAGAACAACTTTTTAAATTCGTTTATTTTGAAAAGTAATAGTAATAGATTATTGGTACACCATTGTTCTCATCTTTTCATTATACTTACCGAAAACTTTCTTATTAATTGGAGGGTATTTTATATTCGTTTTAGTATTTAGCGTATGTAAGCGTATGTAGCGTAGTATGATTTATATTTTTTACATACTTAACAAGTTTCCATTGTTTTCTATAATCAAATGTGATATGATGATCAGGATGGTTTTTATCCACACCGAAATTCTTTTAGAAATTTATTGATACTTTAGTAAACACCTCATTCATAGATAAGTGAGATTTAAATTTGGATTGTTTAAGAGAATAGATATTAATGAATAAAAATAAAATTTTAAACGAATGTTATTATAAAGAAAATATCGGAGAATTTTAAATCTTTAACATAAAATAAATTTTATTGAAAGTTACTACGATTTTTCTTTTGGTTTGCCTGCTTTGTTTATAAATAGGCACCTTCCATATTCAGGTCTAACATTTTGTTAACCGAAAATCGAAGGATGTAGTAGGTACCTTAGCGATTTTACATGTTGATTTACATAAGAAATGGTTCAGAACTCTTGCTGCTTAAAGTTCATTCATCCTTCATTTTCTCTGTGCAAATCAGCCTAAAAAGGTATTTTCCGGTGTTGACATAACGCATCTTTAGATGTACAGAGAAATAGTTAGTATTTTTCATTACACCTTAAATGCTTTTCAACAAAAAAAAAATTCAGTAGGTAGTACGCTTTGTAATTGCACACTAAACCTGAGTATGGATAACAGGATAACACAAGTCTAGTAATTTTTTAAATCATTTTAATTTGTTTATATTTGCATCTTTGGATATACAGAGAAAAATTGGTATTTTTGTCAAAACTTAGGTGCTTTTACATAATAAAAAATTCAATAGGTACCTTTTGTATTTGCATAGTAGTATTTTCACTAAATTATCTTTCGGTGTTGACATGGCAAAAAAAATATTGAATTTAAATACCCTTTGGATGTAGAGAGAAAAATTAATATTTTCGTCAAAACTTAGGTGCTTTTACATAACAAAAAATTCAATAGGTACCTTTTGTACTTGCATAGTAGTATTCTCAGTAAATTATCTTCCGGTGTTGACATGGCAAAAAAAAATACCGAGTTCAAATATCAACTAAAAGTATAAAATACAGATTTAGGAGCGTGGGTGTCTCTATTCATCCTTTAATTTTTTCTGTATAAATTAAAAAAATTAAGTAAAATTCTTGCTAATTTAGAGCGCAATTCCATGGTTAATAGCTTCATTAATAATTAGAAATAAAGCTGAGTTCTTCTCCATTGTTTTCTATAATCAAATGTGATGTGATGTGTGTGATGATTAGGATGGATTTTATCAACACCTCGTTCCCCAAAATTTATTTATCAAAACTTTTGGTTAGATTGAGGTCCAAAGCTACTAGATTCCCAAAGTTGCTTATTTAAAATTAATTTATCAAAACTTTGAGGTGGATTTTCAGCTAAACGGTTGCATTTATGGATTAGAATAAAGAGTACTACGTCGATTTACAGAATTTGATTTTTTAATAATTTTTAATTTGTTTATATTATTTGCATCTTTAGATGTATAGATGTTATATTCTAATTATAAAAAAAAATAACAACTTTTTTAAATTAATTTATTTTGTTAAAAAGAAAAAAAATTTAATAAAAAAAATGCGAAGAACAATGGAGACTTGTTTAATAACAATAAGGAGCTTTAAATATCACATTTCCTTCATAAGCTCAAAAAAAAAACTTTTTCTTAGTCATTACAATTTTTGTATTGTTTACTTTAATACATTTCCTTCTATAGCAACGCTTTATTAATATAATAATAAGTTAATTATTAATGTTAAAGAAATTTTATTCCTCAGCGTATTTAAATGATTGTATTGTAAACATTAAAAAAAAATAAAATAAAAAAACATGTTATATATAAATAAGTAACACCATTAATCATTAATCGGTGTGTAAATTCAAGTGAATTCAAATAATATCCTAAACGAATCAAGTAGTTCTTCTAAGTAATATATACTGATCAAAAATACGTTCTTTTTTCGAATCCAAAAATGTTTCAACCAAAAGATTTAGGTCAACTAGCTACCTCAAAAATATTTGAAGTATATAAACACCACATGGATGTTTTAGATGGATTATGCAATGATAGTGAATTACCGAGGATGTTATTTCAAAACTTATTACATAACTGTGCTCAAGAAGGATTTCAAACTGTAAAATCGTCCCTTACGGATATACTAAATAGAGACGTTGAATTAGTCCAAATAAAATGGGAAAGTGTTAGTGTACAACAATATTTTTATTTAATGACGGGTTATGAAGAACATGAAGTGCCTGTATTTGCAAATAGCGGTCTAAATCACGTTGTGTTTAAGAAATTTGTAAAACGCATCAATGGAAAAGAATTAAATATGTGTATGTTGTGTTTTTTACAAAGGAGTAAATATTATCAATTATATAGTGAGAATTTATGGAAAGAAGAAAAAACTATTTATTTCAAACAATTTTACCATCAAATGATACCGAGCGAAGATCTTTTCAAAACAGTTATTTGGAAACGAGAAAACTGGTGTTATTTGTGCAAGCACTCTGCTTTATTTAATGTTCTTGATACCGATACATGTAACTGGAGATATAATTTTTTGCATACCCCATTTGCGAGTCCAATTCAAATAGGCCAAATTGATGACGATAGCGATTCTGATATCGAATATGAAGATGTAAGATATATTAAAGGAAATGAAGTGAGCGACTATGCATATAATGTATTAAAACATTTACCAATCACGGGTTGTGATTAATTAATATAAGTTTTATTTCTCAACTGGAAGCCATGAATAAAGTTTTTTTTTTTTTACAATTGTTATTTCAAAGAAATTAATGTTTAATAAAAAAAAATAAAATTTACGTAGCTTTTTTCTTTCTCCATGGATAGTATAAAGAACCTAAATTAAGTATCAGAATAATTAACCGCTTGAAGTACATCAGACTTCACGCTAAATAACGAATATAAAATATACCTAAATTAATAAGAAAGTTATCTGTATAATGAGAAGATAAGAACAATGGTGTACCAATAACCTATTACATAGGTCTTAGATCTAAATTATATTCAATAAAAACCCAATCTTGCCATAAAGCTTCAATCAGATATATAACATAATGTCCATTTGATTAATTAAAAGAAGATTGCCTTATTAGTTCATATGATAATAAAAGATTTTAAAATACGACTATATGTAGAGTCGGTTCAAGACGCGCGTCTTTTAGGCTATAGTTGTTTGAACCGACCGCTAAACAGACAGACCGCTATACCGATCGCTATACAGACAGACCGCTATACCGACCGCTAGACAGACAGATCGCTAGACAGGCCGCTAGACAAACCGCTATACAGACCGCTAGACAGACCGCTATACCGATTGCTAAACATACAGACCGCTATACCAACCGCTATACCGACCGTGGTCGGTATTAATAATATAATAATAATAATATTAACGTTCGGTATTAACGGTGGCCTTGTTCCATGCCCCATGCCTCATGAGTCACCCCGGCCCCAGTTAATACCAAACGTATTCTCTTTTATTCTCTTTATTATCTTTTGAACACTATATTTTTTAACCCCTTTAACCTTTTTAACAATATTGCAGTTGGACATAATTTGGAGTATTTTATATTTATCATAATCTTCTACTTGTAACTTTCTTATTAAAATTTCAATTTCATCCTTTGTAACTACGTTTTTATTAAATATAATTTAGATCTAAGAACTATGTAATCGGTCATTGATACAGCATTGCTCTCATCTTTCATTATACCGATAACTTTCTTATTAATTTGAGACATTTTAGCGTGAAGTCAGATGTACTTCAAGCAGTATTCTGATACTTAATTTGTTATTAATATTTTTATGTAAAAACTAACGAATATCCCCGATCAAAAATTTTAAACTTTCAAAAGATTTCTAAAAAAATTTCAAATTCTAGTACAGTCGGGTTCGGATATAACAAAAAAGTAGAAAAGTGAAGCGATAGCCCAAACTGATTTACTAAATTTTATCAAAATAAATGAATTTAAAAAAGTTCTTCTTTCATTAAATTATAAACAATTTGAACTTGACCTCTTTTTTGCTATGTCAACACCGGAAGATAGTAGTGTAAAGTAGTAATAGTAATAATTATTTTGTATACATAGCAAAATGAAAGACAAATGAACTTTAAGCAACAAGAGTTCTGTACAATTTCTTAGGTAAAATAACATGGAAAATCGTTAAGGTAGCTGAAATGTGCTCTTAACCCTTTAACGCCCAAGACCAAAAATTTTTGAATTTTTAAAAAATATTTCGTATTTGTTTTAAAATTGGAATTACAACGTTGTGTAAACAAATTCCTTCTTTTTTAAATTTTGTATTATTGCACTATCTATGGCCCATGTTCCAAGCCGCGTTTCAAAGTGTATTTTAAAATAAATTTAATGCCCATGATTCATGTCCTATGCCCCATGCCTCATAAGTCACCCCGGCCACCGTTAATACCGACCGTTAATAGCAACCGCTAATACCGACCGCGGTCGGTATAGCGGTCTGTCTGTCTAACGATCTGTCTGTATAGCGGTCTGTCTGTCTAGGGGTCTGTCTGTATAGCGGTCGGTATAGCGGTCTGTCTGTCTAGCAGTCTGTCTGTATAGCGGTCTGTCTAGCGGTTTATCTGTATAGCGGTCTGTCTGTATAGCGGTCGGTATAGCGGTCTGTCTGTCTAGCGGTCTGTATGTCTAGCGGTCTGTCTGTATAGCGGTATGTATGTCTAGCGGTCTGTCTTTACAAATTATTATTATATTTTATTATAATAGGTATTTTAAATGTTTACATAACAAAAATGAGCCTGATTTATTATTTTAAAATCTTCTATTATTATATGAACTAAGAGCGATCTTCTTTTGAATAATCAAATGGGCATTATGTTATACAGTGTGTCCGGGGATAGGTGGAACACGGAGGATCTGGCTTATTAGCGATTTTATCCAAAAATGTTACTCTTTGTAAAAGTTTTTGCTTGTTCCAAAATTAATATTCACTATTTCATTTCTGCAGATTTTTGTACAGGGTGGTTTTTATTAGCGTTTCTCTAAAATTATACACTAGTAAACTAAGAAAATTTTGAAGAAAAAAATCAAAAATTCATGATAAAAAATTATTCGTACGCTTATGTTTTATTAAAATATAAAATTTGAAAACGATGCGGTACTTTTAATATTTTTAAACAATTTCAACATTTTTTTATTAACAAATTCATAAAAATTTTTTATTAGAAATCAAAACAAACAAATAAATAATAATTACTACTCAATATAAGTGCTTCTTACATTCATACATCCTTACAATTCCTTGGGAAATTCAAAATACGCTGCTTGAAACATCGTTACATCGAAATTTTTGAAAATATGAAAAGTGTCGTATCGGTTTCAAATTTTATATCTGAATAAGAAATCGGCGTAAGAATAATTTTTTGTTATGACTTTTTTATTTTCCTCTTAAAATAAGAGTAGTTTACTGATGTATAATTTTAGAGAAACGCTAATAAAAACCACCCTGTACAAAAATCTGCAGAAATGAAATAGTTAATATTAATTTTGAAACAAGCAAAAACTTTTACAAAGAGTAACATTTTTTGATAAAATCACTAATAAGCAAAATCGCCCGTGTTCCACCTATTCCCAGACACACTGTATATGATTAAAGCTTCATGGCAAGATTGGGTTTTTATTGTATATAATTTTAGATCTAAGACCTATGTAATAGTAATAGGTCATTGGTACACCATTGTTCTCATCTTTTCATTATACTTACCGATAACTTTCTTATTAATTTGGGGCTATTTTATATTCGTTTTAGTATTTAGCGTATGTAAGCGTATATAACGTAAGTAGTGTAGTATGATTCATATTTTTTACGTGAATATCCCCGATCAAAAATTTCAAACGGAGATATTTTTTCAAACTCAAGTACAGTACCTAGTAAGTAAGTACCTAGGTACACTGTTAAAATATAATTTTCTAATAAATTGTTTGTTCTTTATAAAATGGCATCTAACGCGGAAGAAACTGTAACATTTTTTTTGTTTTATATTATACTTTAGGCTTTGTATTTTAATATTACTAGTTAATAAAAAAATGATATTTGCGTATTATTCTATGCGTTTTATTGCTATTATACAGCACCCAAAAGTTGCTATCCGATTTCACTTTTTTTCAAGCTACGGCACTTTAGATGTTTACATAGTTTTTTATTTATAAAATTCATTTGTTTTCATGGATTACTAAATTTGAAGCAAATACTATCAAGTATGCTACAATCTTTTATTTCAAGCGTAGGTTATGATATGATACATCGTTAAAAGTATAAAAAAAAAATGCGATTTTTATAAGTATCTAAAAATCCAATTTGGCGTATATTCAACTTAAGAAAGTAGCTATCATTTCCTCTAAAATGATAGTTGCAATAATTTTTTTTTGAAATCATATTTGATTGTGGCTTTAAAAGTAATAAATTTTAACATCATCTCGCACATTCTTTAAAAAATTATGTAATTATAAATTAAACGTAAAATAATAGATCTGAATTTCCCTTTTCTGAAAATTGGGACCAAAATGCTCCATGAGGCAATGCCCCATGAATCAATGTAAAGGTATTAGGTTAATTTCGATCACAACAAAAAAAATTTATGATTATATTATAGTATCCTAAAACGTAGAAGGTGTCTCTTAAAGTAAAAAGTGCAAAACTTGTAATGATTAAGAAATAGTTTGTTGTTTTTTTTTTTCCAAATATTTTTACTGTTTTTTAAATAAAATGTACTATTTTAAGTTACTTAAAGAACGTAGAAGGTGCCCCTTAAAGTAGAGCATATGCCTTTCTCACTCTAGCATATCGCCACCTTAAGTTTCCATTTTTTTCTATAATAAAATGTAATGTGATAACCAGAATGGTTTTTCTCAACACCTCGTTCCCCTCAGTTTATAATAGTAAATATAACTTATTGAAATTTCACTTCATCTTATGCAGTCAATTTTTACAATTTTGACAGATTACAAAGATATTCAACTGTTAATAATAACGATGCAGTGATCGGTCTATTTCCAGTGTGTCTTTTTCCCCTAAAACTTTGTAGGATGATAGCTTTCCATAAGAGAAAAAAAAAAAAAACATGTTCGACGAGTTAAACTCATATTTAAAACTGTTCTTCCGATATAAAATAAATACTTTTGTAAAAACGCAAACTTTGAAGAGCTGTAACTTTGCAATGGTGCACTTTTGCATAATAGGTCAATTGGATTATATCGGTCTAATATCTTCTCGCAAGTTTACCCTAAAGCGTTGTGAGGTGTTTTTGTAGACACCCTGTATAAGTAATACATTGTTTTCTTTTTGCTACTTTTATTTATTTAAATATTGTGAAACTTAATTATTTATTTGGGGGTACCTCGCGCTTTTTAGTGTTTTAGGCTTGATATTAACGGAAGGGTTAAACAAATTAATTGCTTATTTTATACACCTGTATATGATTTAATTTTTTTTTGTAGCGAAAAAATAGTAGCAACAGACTATGGCACATATGAAGCACACGAGGATACTTGCGTTATAAAACTCACGTCATTAGTTATTAGTTAAGGATTAAAGTACCTTGCCATTGCCTCATGTACCATGGAGCAAGCAGTTTTCTTTATTTTTTATTTTTTGGAAATGCTTATTTATCTATTGAATAAGTAAATGGTACATTTTTTTATTAATCGCATTAGAAAAACGCATGCAATTTCTAAATTTTTACTATATGAAAATTATAATAAGTACTTTGTACATCGCTCGCATAAATTCCAATGTCAACACCGGAAGATATTAGTAAAAATACAACTACAAATTATTTTATGTTGATGTATACAGAAAAACTTGAAGGATGAATAGAGACACCCACGCTCTCAAATCAGTATTTCATACTTTAAGTTGGTATTTGAACTCGGCATTTTTTTTGCCTTGTCAACACCGGAAGATAATTTAGTGAAAATACTACTATGCAAGTACAAAAGGTACTTGTTGAAATTTTTGTTAGGTAAAAGCACCTAAGTTTTGACAAAAATACCAATTTTTCTCTGTACATCCAAAGATGCAAATATAAACAAATTAAAATGATTTAAAAAATTACTAGACTTGTGTTATACTGTTATCCATACTCAGTTTTAGTGTGCAATTACAAAGCGTACCTACTGATTTTTTTTGTTAAGAAGCATTTCAAGTGTAATGAAAAATACCAACTATTTCTCTGTACATCTAAAGATGCGTTATGTCAACACCGGAAAATATATTTTATGCTGATTTGCACAGAGAAAATGAAGGATGAATGAACTTTAAGCAACAAGAGATCTGAATAATTTCTTAAGTAAATTAACATGGAAAATCGCTAAGGTACCTACATCCTTCGATTTTCGGTTAACGAAAGGTGTTAGGCCTGAATGTTTTCCTTATGGGAGGTGCTTATTTATAAACAAAGCAGGCAAACCAAAAAGAAAAATCGTAGTAACTTTCAATAAAATTTATTTTATGTTAAAGATCTACAATTCTCCGCTATTTTCTTTATAATAACAATCGTTTAAAATTTTATTTTTATTCATTAATATCGATTCTCTTAAACAATACAAATTTAAATCTAACTTATTTATGGATGAGGTGTTTACAAAAGTGTTGATAAATTTATAAAAGAATTTTGGAAAATCTAAATCATCGAACATTCTAAAACGTTCATAGATCGCTTCTTCCTCGTTGAGTAAACCTAACACAAATTTCATGTTCAAGGTCAAGTTAACTCCCCATTTTGTAGATATCTCTATCGCATTTATGCCATCTATTTTTAGAACCACAATTTTATAATCAGAATTATTAAATTCCAAATCGTTAATCTCAAGCATTGAACGTAAATAGCACACAATGGTTTTCCATTCTTCTTCGATAAAGAAAACCTTCTGTTGTTTCCAGTTCCTAATTTTTACAACACTCATATAATTTTGAACTGCACTCAATCCCGTAGAAATGGTATTAAACAAATCATTGAAATGAACAATTTCAAATATTAGCTTCTCCTCGTTTCTAACTTCTTCACGGTATTTTTCCAATTGCATTTCTAATAAATCGATAGAATCGATATCACTATCCAAACAATTATTTAAGAAACTCATTTTTTAGCACGATGTCTTTTTTATTCAAAGTTTCAACTACTATTAAATAATATGTACTCGAATTATGATAAACTGCTTTTTTTAACTTGTTCAAATAACAGATCTGTCATTACTATTAGCTATTTTGAGTCACACGTGGTTCGTTGATTAGATTTAATTTAAATACGGAAATAAAATTCTTTAAACTACTTAATACATATTTACGTAATATCCCCCCAAAATTATAATGTCCTTTGTGATAAGTTAAGTTTTATTAGAAAAACGCATGTAATTTCTAAATTTTTATTATATGAAAATTATAATAAGTATTTTGTACATTCCCTCACATAATTCCCAGGTCAACACCAGAGTTATTTTCTGCTAATGTGACAGAAAAAACGAAGTACGAATAGAGACACCTACGCTCTCAAATCTTGAACTAAAGAAAAATCATAAAACAAATCTATCTGTTATATTTTTATACCTATTAGTTATTATAGAAGAAGTAAATTATAGATTTGGTAACATGATACTAATGTTAATAATCGATGACATATAAAAACATAAGTGATATAAGTCATCATAAGGGTAGTTTCAAAACATCGTTGCCATATACTTTTCTTGATCAGAAATTTCGACATTCAAAATTAATTTTACATGACAATAAGGTGTTACAGGAGCATTTGCTTTTGCCCAATAATTTTTAAAACACGTAAATTACTAAAAAGGTTATGCGTACAAACTGCTTGAGTACATTAAGGAGAGATGCAAATTTACGGTTTTCAATTTCTTATTAAAGTCCTTTTACTTTTATTTATTTTTGATGATGTAATTTCAAATTAATGATGAACTTTAAGCAACAAGAGTTCTGAATAATTTCTTAAGTAACTTAACATGGAAAATCGCTAAGGTAGCTATTTTTTAATCTATATTGGGTCATGGAGGATGAAGCATTCCGACCCCGATTTTATTTTATTTTTTGGTATTATAAGAAGTTTGATTGTTCTTATCAAGGTGAAAAACAAAATGATTAGTCATCTCATTTATGTTCTTCATGAATTAAAAGCAAATTCTTTCTATTTTTAATAAGCACATTCTATTCTATTTTTATGAATAATCGAAGTCAAAAAAAAATCTTTTGTTTTGCTATCTTTTAGTTATTGAGTAATAATTCACTTTATTGCAAAATGCATTACATTTAATTTAATTGTTTTTTTCTTTTTATGATGCATCATCTCATATATTTACAATATAACACAACGAATACTTACTAAATATTCAAAAATGAAAAACGGCCCTATCAGATGCAAGTTTTGACCATGCGTTCTTGGCATTCAAAGGTATACAACATGAACTGAAAAACTCGAGAGGGCACAATCTAGCTGACACCCTTTAATATCTGGTTCATATGTACGTAAAGATTGCTAATATCTCCTAAATATTCAAAATTGAAAAACGGCCCTATCAGGTTCGAGTTTTTGTTAATGCATTCTTGACATTCAAAAGCGACAGGGGCAAACAAGGGGGTGGTAAGAAAAATATAAAACCATAGTATATTTAACATTTAAGAGATTTAAGAGTTATGTATAACTGTTTTTTAACTCTCAAAAAAAATTTTTTTTGGTACTATTAAGAGTTATTTTTCTTTTCAAGGTGAACAAAATTTAAATGACGAATCATCACATATATTTTTTTTCTTTACGAATTATGTAGTGTAAGCAAATTCCTTTATTGAGTCATGAGAAATCTTTATTGCAAAATCCTTTGCATTTAATTTAATTATTTGTTTTTTAAACACGTACAAACACATTCCATTCTATTTTTATGAATAATAATCGAAGTAAAAAAAAAATCATTTGTTTTACTATCTTTTAGTTATTGCATAATAATTCACTTTCTTACTAAATGCAAATGCATTGCATTGCATTTAATTTAATTCCTTTTTTATTTTTACATTAATTATAAACACTTGTCCAAAAATTAGTTAAACTACCTTGACATTGAAGCATGGGTCATGAAGCATGGGTCATGGGATATGGAACATGGGGCATTGACCCATGAGGCATTGCGACCCTCAATTTTATTTTTTTAAATTTAAATTTACCGCCAAAATGGCGTTGAAGTTTTATAAATGCTGTGATGACATTTTCGACCATTAATACAAGCCAGAAAATTTAAATTTCCCGCCAAATTAAGATTTATAATAGCTGTGACGTCACATCCGGTCTAGAACTTGTCCAAAAATTAGTTAAACTACCTTGACATTGAAGCATGGACCATGGACCATAGACCATAGAGCATGAACCATGGAACATGGGACATTGACCCATGAGTCATTGCGGCCCCCAATTTTTCAAACCAGAAAATTCAAATTTACCGCCAAATACAAAATGGCGTTGAAGTTTTATGATGGCTGTGACGTCATTTCCGATCATGCAGCCAAGCCAGAAAATTCAAATTTCCCGCCAAATTAAGTTTTATGATAGCTGTGACGTCACATCCGGTCTAGAACCGGCTTTGTTCATCTACTACGGTGCCATGAATTGTTTGCCGCTAATAGTCATCAATTTCCCTACTGATGTAGACATCTTGATCGCTGGTTAATGTTTATTTATTTCGTATTTCAGCTCTATGTCACAACTGAAAACTCGACTGAAGGAAATTCTAGGAAGTCTGCAATAGGACTTTCTATTAGAGTTTTCTCGCACTTACTGCCAAGTTTACAGTAGCTAAGTTTCTATTTGGCAGTCTGTTGGACATTTTTCGCGAATTTCGCCGACTTTTCGTTTAGAGTCCGCCGCTAATTTTCTCAGGCCATAATTTTGAATTTTGCGAATAGCATTTTCTCATTTCATAGCGTTAGCCGACGTACCAGTGTTTAGTTTTTATTACATTTTTTTTACTCGATTAAATTATATATTTTATTACCCCACCACACGGAACATATTATATGTTTACCTGTTTATATTTATACGTACATGTAAATAAATAAATTTGGTAACATCAAAATATACCTAAAGTATATTAACACTTTTTGATTGAAATTTTTCACTTTTACTCCGCGATCCTTAAGTTTGCAATCTCTTTGAACAAACTATAAATTAATGTTTAATTTACTAAAATCAATATTATAAATTATTAAACAGTTGGTTACCTACTTTAGTAAATTAACTGCTTTAGAAAATAAAATATCATTCACAAACCCTAATAATGTAATATAAGAGAGACTTCAGCATCGTTGTAGGGATGATGCACGAAATAGCTGTTGCGCTATTAAAACAAATTTTGATGCTAACTTCATCAATGTTAACTAAATTATTGATTTTGGATTAATTATTGTTATTTTCCATATCTTCTGTCACGTTTACGTCTCACTTTGTTGCGCAAAAATGTATTTTATACCGGGTGCAAACTATCAAAGGCATACATAGGGATTTCACATTTTCTCGAAAGTCTGCGTAAAGTCTCAAGGAAGCTAAATTTAGATATCTGATTGGTTAATCTATAGTAGCATTTCTATCAAACCAATGATTTGTAAACAAAGCATTAAAAAAATTTCTAACGTTTAAGCTGAAATGGGCACGTGGGCAGGACAGGCGATAATATTTTGGTTCAAATGAACCAAAATATTAATTTTTGAGTCTTCGTACTTGAAACAATGTTTCGATATATTAACGAAATAATGCTAAAAATGTCCTTTTGGTAATAGTGAAACAAAACAGCATTGAAGACTGTATTTAGCACATTTAGAAAGAATAAGTTTCGTCACCTGTAGAGTAGAAGTATGATGAGCATCGGAACATCATTAGCATTTTGATTAAATACTTTTAAAATTAAATTTCCGTTTCCGTATGTGTTTCTGTCAAAAACATGAATTAATGTTGCGATAAGTACCAAATACGATCTGTAACCAATTCTAAGTTTTCACTAAACTACATGTGTGATTAATGGGGTACAAGTATGATTAATTGAAGTATACTAATTAATAAGAAATTAAATATTGCCGAAATTAGTGTTGCCGCAAAATTCTGGCTTCCGCCCGTTACGCCATTATTAGCTTAACGTTTCATTTAATCAAAAAACAAATTTATGTTATTGCAGAAAAAATTAATTGAATTTATGAGTGGCTATAAAAATATTGATGTTTCAATATGGTTTTGGCGATTTGTGAAAATAACAAGATTTCGATGCTGTATAAAAATTTTATTTTTCTCTTTAGCAGTAGAAGTGCCTAACAGGGTACGATGACATCGATATTTTGATTTAAAGTCTTATGTTGTCTTATGACGACAATACATTTTGATCGTCTCTTGAAGCATTATCATTGTATTCTTAATTTCAGATTAATTATGTATTATGTCTTGGTTTTTCCTTTGTATCGAAAATTTTTTTTCATGTAAGAATTAGTACCAGTTTGCTTAAAATGAGAAAAGTTTAACAGCTTGCAATTTTTCTGTGACGCAGGACTGTTTGTAGACGTTCTATGCCGTAGACGTTTTACGCCCTTTTGAGGTCAAAAAAGTGTGGCTTAAAAAATCTACTTTAATTAACCCTAAAGCTACCGTACGGGGTACCCGGGTACTTTTTTGAGTTTAAAAGTCTATAACTTTTTTTATTTTAAAGGAATATTATTGAGACTCTTTGACATCCTGTAAAATTTAATTCTTTATACGAAAATATTAGAAGGGCACAAAAAAATTAAGTGAAATGGGATATTTTTGTAATTTAATAACTTACACTTTAAACCTACCGCATGGGGTACCCGGGTACCTCGCTGTTATTTGCTTGTATTTCATGATGGGGAATCAATCAATTAAAAGTAGAAGTATTCAAATTATCCATTTATATTACACATTTTTATATTATAAATAATTATTATTATTATAAACAATAATTATTACTAATTAGAAATCGCAAATAAAGTTAGTGATGAACTTTTGTACTTGCACAATCGTTAGATCTAATGGAAGTCGGTGAGATATGCCCATCACAGACAAAATTTTTACAACTCTCTCATCTCTTCCTCGTTTTCCTGTTTGGCATCTTTTCAACATTCTTCCAAATTATGCAACAACCAATTACCTTCAGTTGTTTAGTTTTATCCCGTTCTTGAACGTTTATTTGTGGCTGTGGTTTTGTAATGCTTACTTTGACGCCAAGAAATGATAACAATGCAATTTTTATCAAAATAAAATTGAATAATTAATCCTTTAGTTCCCTAGTTCATAATCCTTAATCCCTAATCCCTAGTTTAGTTAGTATAGATCCTATATACTTCGAACTAGTATGGATGGCATACAAAGAGTTTTTCCTAAATCTTTTAAAATTTCCCTACGTTGATTTGATTTTGAAGGCAGCTAATAGGGTGATTTTCAATAAAAATTATTTCTATGATTCTGGACACGGATTATTTGGAAAGATGTTGCAGTACAAAATAAAAATAAACGCTGTTGTAAATGTCCACGACGCTATGCCCACAGAAAGCGTATGTTATCTTCACAAAACAGCTTTACTTTTGAGACGCAAATAGTCATTTGCTGGTTATAAATAAATTTTGGATTAGTTAAAAAGGCGAGGGAAACTAACAATTGTCTTCTGGGCACTGTCGAAATAAAGCACGTATCGACACAGGGTTTATTTGTAAAAATATTGCAGTGTAATATAACATAAACTCCGTTGTAAATGCCCACGACGCAATGTCTTTACAAAACCGCTCCAATTTGACAACAAAAATTGTTATTTTAATTTTTTTTAAATTATAATTTAAAAAATAATAAATTTGCAAGTTGCAATAATAATAATATCGCCCAAATATAAACTAATTAGCTGTATAACTACTCATTCTCCATATAAAACATGCAGGGTACCCGGGTACCCCGTGCGGTAGGTATAAGTTGTAAATTTGTATGGTACCATGAGGGTTAAAAACTTTCCAAACAAAACGGTTTCATAAACCAAATTCAAAATTTCGATGCTAATTACTCAAAAAATTTTTTACCAAGTTAATGTGGTCAAGTGACGACGCTGGGCGTTAACGAATTGGGAAACCCGCGTTCGTGAAACTGAAAAGAGTTATTTCGGAAATTATCAATTCCCTTGAGAATTGTTTCCATACTCGTAAGTTATCTTTTCCTTACAACTTAAATTGGCTTAAATGGGGTTTTATAAAATGTTTATAATTTATAACAAACATCCTCGTAAGGAAATTTCACTGTGCCAAAAGCTTTGTAAAAAAAATAAAAATGAAACATTTTCATAAGAGCTTTTGGCCCTTCCCTTTTGTCAATTTTAATCCTGGACTGGACAGATTATCGAATTAAATGGATTGAGATAATTCCGCAATAAATCGTTTTGCTTTATAAAGCTTATTACGTTTATCTAACAAAAACTTAAAGGGTTCCAAGTTTGAAATAAATTTAATTTAAACAATCAACGCGGGAATATTTTAACAAGCGCTCGAAATAAATTGTCAACAAGCAAAACATAACGATAACCCATATTTCAAGATCCTGAGCTTAAAACGAAATGGATACACAAAAAGTTGCTGCGAAATTTGAATTGTTTTTTAATTAATTTTGAAAATTTGAAATGGTTCTCTTTTTAGTTTGTTGTTAAGTTGAAGCACTCTAGATATTTATTTTAATTAGTTGCTTACAAGAGAAGAAAATATAATCCTTTTCCAAATTAATATTGTACCCTACCTACGCCTTACTCCTGTTACGTGGCAAGTTCCAAATTTCTATACGATTACAAACGGATCGATTTTCTACTTGTTTATAAGAAAAATAATTACAAACTACGAACAATACATTATGGTGCTTACAAATTTGGATTAAAACGAAAATGCAACTACTACAGGGTGTACCTTTAAATCTTATCTTATTTGGAAATCTCATAAACCATTAAGTTAAGACGTATAAGTTGGATTAAATGGAATGAATAGTAGCTTACGAGGACTACTAATGAGTTAGTTCGTGTAGTTCTGTTGAATCATTGCTTAGAAAACGTTTGGAAATTTGAATTAAACACTCGTTTCTTGCTTGTTAGAGCTTAGTAAAGTATTAAGACGTCGGTATGATGGAGAAACGCAGGGCGTAAAAGTTAAGATTCGCGTCAAAAGTTTAACAAAAAAAAATGCTCTACCAATGGCAATCGATTTATTCATTTGTGACGATATTCACAATCTACAGGATACTGGGACGAAGAGGAAAATGTAAAGGACAAAGATACATCAGCATGATGTATGGGTAAAGCAGCTAAGTTTTTTTAATGTCAGCTCTAATCGGTATAATTATGTAATAATAAGTTGGCTAGAAAATTTTGAAGTGGTCTCACTGGGGTGGTGGCTGTTTAAAAAATTATTATTACTATTAGTTAAGTACTTATATACTGAATTGTTATACAACAATAGAAAATCAAAAACAAATACGTCAATAACCGTGTGATTTATTAAGTTATAATAAAATTCCTAATGCACTTCGAAACCTATAATATAATGCATAGGTACGTCTAAATAATATTGATGAATAAAATCACAATGCATTACTCACAATGCAATCCATACAGTAAAATGACAATGATGAAGAAGTTGATGAAAGTCTGGACGTGCTTTTGTGTATTCGATGATTTCAAATTTTGTTTTAAATTTACATAAAATAGAAAAGCAATTACTGTAATAATTAAATACGCGAAAACCATTTAAGCCTTTCACAAGGAATAGTAACCTAGTAAAAATAGTTTGTGTGATTAATTTATTTAGAAGCATTTATACCCACGCACATCTCGGGCAAATGCCCAAAAATTACCATCTAATTTTACACGTTTGAAAAGTTCTCCTCTAGTTCTTTTTGCACGCAAGATTACGCTCTACCCTCTGACATTAGTTTTAAGAATTTCTTACTCCATTAAGGAGCCCCAAAAATTGTATTGGACAGCCTGTATAGTGTATACTCCTTGTGGGCTACTGTTAAATTTAAATTTCCAACCAAATTACATAATATATTAAAAACCGTTGGGTTTAGAAGGAAGTGCTGTAGAGAGTCAAACAAACTCATAAATTTTCTGAGTTAAAGAAAGTTACAGTGGACGTACTCGTACTTTATAGTGGGTAATAGCTTGAATTTTATGGAGTGTGACAACATTTTAGGGGTACAGTCGCTAATAGTTCCCTGGGATGAAGGTAATGCGGTAAACACTACTGCTTATTACAACCACAAATTATGTACCCTTACACTAGTAGTCAATTTTAAAGGTCAAATACTACGGTTATAAAGCTAGTTAGAGATGCAATCCAGAGGCATTTATCGATATAATCCAGCATCGTTTGTACCACTAAAAATTTAAATTACGATTATCAAATTTAAAAGTTTTCACGCGTAAAATAAAAACTAAAAACATGAAAAGTAGTATCGATTTACAGTTAGAAAGCTCTCTAGAGTCTATTGAGTACCTCTAGTGATCTGATAACTGATACCTCAGCTAAAGTAACAAAACATATGGAAACAAATGATTCATAATCGTATTATGAGCATTCTTTAGCTTTCCCGATACGTCTTAAAATTTTATTGTTTTGTATTTTGTACGATGAATTTCTTCCCATCACATATTTTCCAATTACGTACGGTATGTTAACCGTTGCTTAAGAATTTTCATTTCACTGTACAACATACATTTGAAGCTACGTTTTTGTAATTCCTCTTCCGCCATCATAATGGTACAAAGTCTAATTTAACAAAATATGTCATAATAATAATTGCTCTTCTATTTGCTTTGTGAATTGTCAACTTACTCCGAACGAACTTGATGTGATAATGCATAATCTTCAAAAACATCTTGCTGTCTGGAAAGCTTTTCGTGTGTCGTATAATTGTGCCCGCATTCTTCATGTAATTTTACTAGGTAATAGAGATGATAAGGTTTCTTTTAGAAAAATACACACATAGGCATACTCTTGTTCAACCTAATATTATTTTAACAAGTTTTATACACTAAAATAACTTTAAACTTTTCCTTGTTTAAGCGCTCGTGTCCAGGGCGGGTCTAGAAATTCTTCCAGGAGGAGGAGATTCAAAAATAATTTGCATTATCCTTGGAATAGAGCGAAATAAAAATGTTTTAGGAAAGGGGAGCTTTAAAGCTAAAGCGTGGGTTCAGGGTAAGGCCCGACTAGAACAGTAAACTTGATCTCATTTAAAAAAACAAAAAATGAAATACATAGATCTAAAATGACCACAAACCTTAAACTAACAGCCAAAAAACACTTATCTGCAGATTACATTCAACACCTATACAAAACGCTCTAAATATTTATGTTCCTAGTGAATTACGTACTAATAAGAGACATCTTATGCTATACAGGGTGATTCATTAATGATGGACCAAACGAAGCAGGGTGATAGAGGACCTCGATAGGCATCGATTTGACCCCCATGTGTATAAACCAAAACTTGATGATTCGGGAATTATCATGATTCAAGTGTATTTCCAGAAGAACCTGATTTTTCCATAGATATTTTGTCATGCTGACTAAACCGTTCGTTCTAGCTTGATGAAATTTTCCAGAAGATGAAATGAACATCAAGAGCACTCATCACATTATTTGTTCGAAATGGTCACCTCTAGCGGCAATACACAAACGACGTCTTCTTAGAAAATTTCTTTCTAGCCTTTTGAACGCTCCCTGTTATTCCTGACTGTTTCATTCGCTTCCTCCAACTTCCTTCTCAATTCTTCAAAGCAGGAATATTCTTTATAATACTCCAACTCCTTGTAATGCCCCCAAAGAAAAAAGTCAAGCGGATTCAAGTCCGGGGACCATGGAGGCCATGCTATCGGTCCTGCACGCCCAATCCACCTGTCAGGAAAACTTTGGTATAGATTATTTCTTACAGCTATCGGGTAATGGCATGGGGCTCCGTCATGTTGAAGCAACAACATCCGCTGTCTGGTTTGTAAGTTCACGTTTTCTAGAAGAATGGGCAGCTCATTCTGCAGAAAGTTGAGATAGGTTTCACCGTTTAACCTCGCAGGTAACTCAAATGACCCAATCAGTTGTCTGTCCAAAATTCCAGCCCATAGATTAACACTAAATTTGTGCTGAAAGTTGTGACGGCGGATCAAATTCAGGTTCTCTATGAACCAACAATGATTATTATGCACATTGAAGATGCCATTTCTACTAAAGTTTGACTCGTCCGTCCAAAGAATATAGTAAAAAAAGTCAGGTTCATCGTTAGCCCTCTTTAGCATTTCTTCAAAGAAATCGACTCTTTTTTGATGATCCGTGGGGAGCAAATCTTGTACCTTCCTAATGGGGTATGGGTAGTAATCCTCTTGTCGTAGGATGCGTTGTACGGTTGGCTGAGGGATTCCCGTTCGACGACTAATTGCTCTGGTACTTGTGGAAGGATCCGCAATGACTTCTTCCAATACTATTTTAACGCGCTCAGGATTCCCTCTAATTCTTCCTTCTCGATCACTCGCTCCAGGCAAACGGCCCTCCATGTATGCGTTATGCACTCGTAAAATAACCCGGTGATCCGGGTAAGTTGCAAGTTGTGGTCCACCTCGATGCATCACTTGAGCTCGATTTAATCTTCCAGCAGGCCGAGCATTTCCTTTTGCATAACCATAGTAGTAATGCTTTTTACTGCATATTCCCGTTGCAAATAAGGCATAACTTGACTTAAATAACGAACAATACACCCAAAATCCAAATAATGAGCGAGAACTGAGCCCACAGTAACTAGATTTGATCACGAAAAACTGATGAACAAAACCTGTATTTTCACTTCTGTCACTATTATTGACAATTCGCAACAATGAAAAACTATCATCATCGTTCCAATGTATTGCGATAAGGAATATGAAATATCGCCTTTATCTAGTAACACAATTTTTTGGATAAGAAGCTATAGGACTAGGTGAATGGAATTTGTAGGGTACATTGGCAATAGAACAGAGAAGTTTTTAAAAACATGTTGAAAAAAAAATTTCCATGTCAAAATTTTCTGCAAGAACGTTGTAAAATAAGGGAGAGTGCTTCTGCTGGAATGAAATTTTATCTATTTCTAATTTTTCCAACTATTGTAAGTTACATTGAGGAAGCTAACATATTGGACTACACCTCTGGAAAATTTCATCAAGCTAGAACGAACGGTTTAGTCAACATGACAAAACATCTATGGAAAAATCAGGTTCTTCTGGAAATACACTTAAATCGTTTCAAAGTGGCTTTTGTATCAATATGCCCCAACTCCCTTTATAACTGATAACGAGATAAAAGTGGTTGAGGCGACTCTTCGGTGCAGCTAGTGGTGTTGTCCAAACACCTCTAGCCATTTCATGATATACCTAACCTGCTTATACCGATAAAGTAATTGTAAAGCATTACAGTAAAAGTCTAAAAGCGCATTGCATTTCATGAAATGACTAAAAATCTTAAAACACTTGATGTATTTTTACTAGATTACTACAGATTGTTTCACTATCTGACAACCCTTCATCAAATGTCTAATAGACTTTTCTTGAAATGCTGCATTTTTAAGTGGCTATACAACATAATAATATAATATACCTTTTTTATAAGAAATACGGAGAAAACTAGTGAAAACTAACTGGACCCACCCGCTTGTTTACATCCACGGTTTACTTAAAATATCTATAATTATTTATTTCTATATTACCTAACACGCAATAGCCTAAGCAATTTTACGTTGCCGAGAGCCCTGTAGTGAGAGTCTAAATTTATCTAAGAGGGATTTTCAATTGCGTGATGTATGTTTAACGTGAGCATAGAAGATTATTCATAAAAGGTTTACGTTAATCATCACTACCAGTAATGATGATGATATATTTGATACTACTGCGTTAATTGGATGAATCTACGTCTGTTTTATTCGAAAGCGTGCGACTTAATCGAAATTTTCTGTTGTGCGGGCACGAAACAATCCTTTTAAAATAATTCATTTTGTATTAATTTACTTCGGTAATTAATGTCATATTCGAGGAAATTAAGAAGAAATTTTTAGAAATAATTAAGACGGCTAAACTTTTTTTTTGTTCGTGAATTAAAAAATGACTAAATGACAAATAGCCCGGTCTGTACTTAATGGAATCCAAATAGTATATGCAAATTTAAAAGTTTTATGTTTTTAATCTTGGTGACATGCTCCACTTTCGAAACTTTCATTAATCACATCTTATAGTCCGACTTGTTCGCTAGTTCGACTAAAACGACCACTTTTAATGACAAGTTTTTTAAAAAAAGAAGTCGATCGTGATCGTTATTCAAATTTGCTTTTATGTCGTGTTTATATTGTGTGGAGTAAAAGAGGTTACAGTTACAATATTAAAATCCCCCTTTTTGCACAAAAAATTTATATTGTTTTAGGACAAGAATAAAATATTCCATAAATAATAGTTTAATTTTAATCTAAAAGCAATTTTCAAAAATTAAGTTTATCAGCTTTGACCTCCAGTGTATTAAGAAGATGATTGATGTGTTGTGATAGCTTTCCTTAAGTATTCAGAAACGCACGTATTAAACTTTTGAGGTATTTGGTTAACAAATTTGAACTCTTTACCGAAAATGTAAATACCTTAATTGAGTTTTCTTCTAGTTTAACGATTTTTCTCTTTAGTTTCATTAAGCTATTCCTGCGAGTTTAATAAATGAGAGAAGGTATTAGTTGTTGAATTTGTTTTTCATCCCTTTATCGAAGGGATTTGATCAAATTTAAGTACGTCGTGTTTTATTTATAAATACACTAAATTATTGCCTACAAAACGTCTAAATGTAATGGAATCGATAACGAGCAGTAAAAAGGGATCTGCTTTATTTGCATGGGATTATCGGTGGTTGTTGCTGCATCAGCTCAGTTGCTGGGTAGTAGCTCTTGTGATCCTCTTATCAGTAGCACGAGCCCGCAGCTCCATGATTTATCGAGTATGTTTCATTTCTTCCTGTTCAATTTTCAGTAAATAACACGAAAATGAATACAGTCGAGATAGCTTTTATTATGACAAATTTACACGATTTTTTTTCTACGCGCCGAAATGATTGTTTTACAATTTATTTTTGACCCGCATCGACAGTTCTAATAACAAAAAACGATCGTGTTTCGCATTACCGGAAAAAGAGCAAACTGACACTACGTCTTATGGTGTATCCATAAAAAAAGCTTTTAGTGTATTCTCTACAGATAAATTACATTGTGACTCAGACATTCAAAATAAGCTTAATGCCGAACTTTCGATAATATCAAAAACAGGCTATGGGCTATCTCATTATAAAATTGATTTTTAATTATTAATCTGTTCGTGAGCCTGTGTTTTCGTCGGTATATTTATCCTAGTTTGTCGTAATTTTGTGCAAATTTGGCAATTTTAAATCTTTTTGTAGATTGATATAAAAGTAATCCGTTTATGCGTGTTTTTCCACTCTTTCAACGCAACTCCATATAACTATCTCGAGAAATCTCTTGAGTATTTTAGTCCGACCTTTTTTTAAAACAAAAAAACAGCTTTCAATACAGAGGTATGGATAAAATCGCTTTTCTTATAAGTTGAGAACCAAGGTTGGAAAATGTCATAACATTTATTTAACTAAAAAATAAATTCAATACATGGAATGCGTGTGGTTGTGGGCTAATTTTTAATGGAAGTTTATCTCTATCACTCTATCTTATAGAGTAGGTAGCTAGATGAATAACAAAGATGTCATGATGTCTTTTGGTTAAAGGGAAACTCAGTTTGCAGGTTTATAGGAATACTTTTGTAAGTAATATAGCGTGTCCCAAATTCACGCAAAAAGTCTTTCAAAAATGTGGCTCAGTTTAGTTTATCAGCGCTCAATTTTCTCCATGAAAGCTTGGATGGTCGTGTGCTTGTTGGCATAAACCTTAAACTCCAAAAAAATCCCCTATAAAAGTACAACGGCGTTAAATCGCATGATCTGGACTGTCAATTCTGATCACCAAAACGCGGAATTATACACGCCCAAGAAACAGTTCATGCAGTAATTGTATTGTTTTTCGAGCTGTATGGCATGTGGCGCTTTCTTATTGAAACCACATGTCGTCCACATCCATATCTTGCAATTTAGTCACCAACCATTGACTATCATTAACTGTTCTTGCTTGATCAGCCAAATTTTCGAAGAAAAATGGTCCGATGATGTCTCTAACCCAAAATCCGCACCAAGCAATAACAGGTGGTAGTTGCATTTTTTGCTTCTCAACAATCACTCGTGGATTTTCTGAACCCCAAATGCGACAATTAGCCTAATTTTTAATTTTTTAAGATTTGGTTTGAAAAATTAGCACCTACACACAAGAGAGTGGCACATGTCATACAGCCCCAGAAACAATTTAATTACTGCTTAAATCATTTCCTGATCATGCGATTTAGCGCCTTTGGACTTTTTTCTTTGGGCTCTTTCGAAGTCTACGACTTATGCCAACTAGCCCACGACTACCCACACCTTAAAGGAGGAAATTGAGTGCTGTATCAACGAAATTCAGCCACATTTATGCAAAATTTCAATAAAACGTATGTGCGCATCATTATTACTAGCAAAAAAAAATTTTTTTATTTAATGGATTTGCACTCTTCAGTCGCCATTTGGCATGTCCTAATCAAACATTGCCCCAATTGATTTCCCCATAAATTCGGCAATAAAAAATTTTTTTCATAGCATCTATGATACCGACTGTTTGACGAACACCGCAGTATGTGGGGAATAATATTTTTTTATTATTAAAATAATATCATCGAACTCCTAAAATTCGGGGGCATTGTTAAGAGACCCTTTCCCCACAGATGAGCATTTTCTATGATTTTATTGGCATCGGCATTTAAGAGTTAAAAAAGGGTGCTCAAATTGAGTACTGAAAATCTCAAATTTTTGCCCGTTATTACTTTGTTGTGTTTCTCCAAATTTAAGGGAATTACACCCTCTGTACACATTTTTTACGTTAATTTATTTAATTACGATACAATGCAATAAAAGAATCAACTTTCATTATTTTTGTGGAATTAATATTAAAAACGACAACTTTGAATACACACATGGCAACTCAGGTGTTCTGCTATTCATAAGATAAGCGCATCACTTATCGTAGTTTCAACGTGTATCTGGACGCATTTTAGTTTCATTCTTTTCAATTTTAATTTAGTATACCTACGGTAATGACGCGAGTGGAGTGTTGTGAAATCGTCGTATTTGGAGGGTTTAAAACACCCTATAAACTTTCAACTATGTGTTCTAGAAAATATCGTAATGACTGATGGTCCAGAAAATTTGTTTTAAGGTAATTTTTGAATTTCTTATTATTACGTATTACTTGGTTACTTTTGCTTCGTTGGTAAGCACATATTTTCAAAAATGGCCGTGGAACAATTTTTGTTAATTTTGTTCCGAATAGTTAGTAGTACACAATTTATTTATATTTTCTCGAATTTTTAGAAAATGAAGGAGGTAAATGTCGCAAAATTTGATATTTTGGTCATTATTCAGTTTTGAAATTTGAACGTACGGCGTTTTTATGTAAAAGTCTCGTGTCTCGCTTCTTGACAATTTTTTTAATTTATTTACATAAGAAATCTAAGCATATAAGTATTGCACACCCGGTATTAATTTTGAGAAATTGTATTATTTAAAAAAACATTTTATCCAACCGAATCTTAGATGTTCATTCACGTACTAAATCAAGTAAGGAAATTAATTTTATATACATGTATGTCGACAAACACCAAACATTCGCTATCAAATATTGATCTTCTTGCCTAAAATCTGAGCAACGTTCGTCGATAGTAAATAAACCGAACATTCGTTTGAGTTTTAAAATTAAAATGTGAAACTTCAACAGGATTTTCAACTCGTAGGTACATATATTTAATATTTTGATACATAAGCCAAGATCGCTACGATCGTTATCCTTAGGATTTACTATATTATACTCTAGAATAAATTTCTATACAAAGTCAACTTTTCTTATTGAAATTTATTTTTAAAAATAAAAAAAGTATGAATGTGGAATAAATTTTGCTCAAATGCATTAAATAACGCTTAATTCATATTTACAATTTTCCGAACGTTTAACTGACAATATCTCGTTATAAGAGCTTTCCAACTTTTTATTTTCCACTTAGCGTAATTTTTCAATTAATTATTTTCGTCGTTTGTTTTATTGTAATATGGAAATATACAGCGTGCTCCACAAGCACATAATGTATAACTTCGATAACTTCTTCAAAAAGGCCCTTAAATAGATCTAAATTAATAATTTATAGCAAATTAACGTTTTAGTTTTAGTCTTATGCACTGTTAGCAATTTTTGAGTTGGATGTTTTAACAATATGTTGAGTAACATTCTAAAACGTTGGGGGAATATCGTAGGGGGAAAGTCGAATAATTTTGAAGAATTTCCCTATGCGGTTGGAGTAAAAAAACGTTTACAAATACAATTTTGAGACACTATACTGCTAAAATTAATAATTTCCGGCACTTTTTGTTAATAAAATCTAATTTTGTACATTTTAGCGTAAAAAAACTCGCAATTAATTACACCGTGGTCTAAACAAAAGGCGTGATGATATATATTTTTTAATAAAAGAAAAGGTTCATCGTAAAACATTATTTAATTTTCTGACAAATCCTTCATTTTTAAACGCACAAATAGTGCGTTACTGATTCAATCTAGATGATGTGGTATTAAATTTGATTTGAACGCATTGACGAGCAGTTATTATTCAAAAGGATTTGAAAAATTTTAGAGATAACAAATCAATTTTCCAAAAAGCACCACTTGTGGTAAAACGCCCTGTAATACAACAGGGTGGTTAAGCACTTATTACACCCTTCCCAACAAACAATGCATATATATATCTTCATTTTATTGTTAATAGAAAAGCACTGGCAACGCCAACTACGATCTCTTTAAATGGCACCATAATATCTATTTTATTCTCTTTGAAAATCTGCAATTGTTTTTATCCGTACATAACTTTTTTTAGGGAAAAATTTAAGAAAATTGTTAGGAAATTTTCTTTGCGGGATGCCAAACAACGCGGTAGACATTATAAAACGAATAAGAAACACTTTTTAACAAATAAATGAAGCAAATGTAGCGTATAGTTTTAAGGTGGCCATACGTTAGAGTGAGAAGTCCCTCGCTTGTCTTGAAAATTAAGCAACTTTAAGAATAGCAACGCCAGTTATTAATAACTACATTAAAATTTACGGTGTTAGGCGAATTTATTCCAAATTTCAGAAGATTCTTGTCCTTATAATAAAAATATATGAAAATGTATAAGCGTTTTACTGGAGCGGTTGGTTCAGGTTCATTATGTTAATTATTCTTCAAAACTAAGTCTTAAAGTGAAGATATATATATAGAGTACGATATGTATATCTCAGAATTTTCATTTTTTATTTAAAAATGGCCCAACAGTGGGTAAATAAAAGCAAGCAATTTTCCTCACTTTCAGTAAGCCTTATCTCTATAAAATATCAAATTTCAGTAACAAAATTTAGCTTACATTGTAGCCCAATCTTTCTACTTTATTTTTTATCTACATAATTTTTTTGTAACTTCAATAGGTTATGCTGCTCAACCACTCCAGTAAAGCACTATTTGCAAGATTTCGAACATGGGCAAAATTGCAACCTTAATATAAACAGGTTTAACATTTCCCACAGCATCAGTATCTATTGATTTTAAATTATAAATATTTTCTTCTGCAATTACAGGAGTAACATCATTTAAATAATTATTCGAAAATCTACCTTTACATACTGGTGCTGTGTGACCTTTAATGCCACACTTGTGACAAGTGCAATTCTTATATCTACAATCACTCGAATTATGATTACGGCGACCACAGACACTACACTTATTTGAACTCGAAAATTGCTTTAGATTACCTGATGGTCGATTGCGACCATGTTGAGTGTTGCGTCCGACGGCGGAGTTGGATGTTAAGCGGGCCGAGCTCGATCGTCCGCCTGCTCGCTGGCTGCTACCCTGCGATTGACGATGTTGATCGCACCGGTGAAAAATGTTGTGCTAAAATTTTAATTAAATCGGCGTAAGACTTTGCTTCAGGCGAGACCGGCACGCACAGATTCCTCACTAAAATATACGTATCTTCGTTCAATGTGTTCAACAAGATGGCTCGCTTTTTGTCCCCATCTTCAATTGAGTTGGCCACAAAAAATTGGTTAAGCCTCTCAAACTCTCAAACACATCAAAATTTGATACTCTTGGGTGTAACGAGACCAGCGTACCCAATAGACCCATAGACATTGTTCTTGCGGCCGCACGTGTCTCCGGCATATGAAACTGTCTTTACACCTTTACTCAAGTTTACCGCTCACTAATTAGCACTTCAATTCCTAAAACCCCGTCGACACTTGTTATATCTGAGGAAGCAAACTACTTTTAAATTAAACTAAACTACCAATTAGTAATATTATTCTTAAAAACTAGGTCTTAAAGTGAATAAATATTATAGGGTACGATATGTACATTTCAGAATTTCCATTTCTTATTTAAAAATGGGTTAAAAGTGGGTAACTAAAAGCGAACAATTATCCTAACTTTCAGTAAGCCTTATCTCTGTTAAATATCAACATTTTAGCAACAAAGATAAGCTTATATTGTAGCTCGATTTTTCTACTCTATTTTTTATCTACATAATTTTTTTGTAGCTTCAATAGGTTTTGCTGCTCAAGCGCTCCAGTATAGCACTATTTGCAACATTTCTTTCATGGGCGAAATCGCCATCCTAAGTAATTTTTTTATTTTTTAAATTGTCCCCTAGCAGAAAAAAAAACAATTGCACAACTGTAAAGAGAATAAAATTCTCTATTGATTGATATAATTATTCATTTACATAGGTTGTCATTTAAAAAAATCGTAGTAGGCGTTGTCGGTTGTCAGCGCTTTGCTATTAACAATAAAATGAAGATATGTATTGCATGTTGGGGAGGACACCTTCATAAATAAATTTTACTCTAAAACAATTTTTCTATCTCCCTTTATATTTTTATTTATAACCTGGTGTAATTAGTGTTTTACCACTCTGTATCTTCTTCTACTTCTTTTCACTCTGTCTGAGTACCCACTGCCGACCATCTCTTCTACTTTTAAGTGTCAAGTATCACTGTCGGATTTTTTCTCAATCAACAAAAAAAACAAATTTCTCAAAGTTTTGTTTAGCAAAAGAATGGTACACACAATATGTTAAAAAATGTTTAACTCAAAACTGAAGTTGGTAAGTTGATCCCTCTGATCTTTTCAGTGACGTTGCACAAGAAATTTAAATCATTACTTGAGCCTATAGCTAAACTAGTTGAACAGTTTAGTATAAAATGTTTCAAATATCTTTTTTCTATTTCGGTACTTTAATCTACTCCTTAACGTACTGTTTTGGTCTCAAAACAGTGCGTTAAGAAGCTCTCTTAACGTACTGTTTCTGGGGGATTTTCTTCTGCTAAGTTCGCGTCAAGTTGAACTGACGTTTAACAATGTCAAATATAATTTATTAAAATGTTTATTTTTAGAGCTTATTAGAATTGAAATGTAATAAAGAATAATGGTTTTACATATTTCATTCATTTTTATTTGTTAAAATTTAAATTATACAGACAGGAGTAGGTGCATTATTTAAATTTAAAAAAATAAACTTGCGACATCTATGAATCATTGAACTAAATGATGTGACATCTCAGTCAGTGCCACCACAATTATTATAAAAAGAAAATCTCCACCATGTTAATTATTTAAATATTTTAACAAATTAATTTTATTAAAATGCGAAATAGAAAAAATAGTATAAATTACGCGTTTCATAAGCCTTGTTAAGTACTCGTCCTTTTTAAAACTCGCCGCAAGCGGCTCGTTTTCAAAACTTGGACTCGTACGTTAACACGGTGCCTTATGAAACTTGTACTTTAATATACTATTTCCAAATTTTTTTTGCATTGGCGTATTAACCACCTTAAAGCCAATTAACACCCACCTACACTAACATTAAGATAGTTACATACAGAATAACGCACACAACTGCACATCACTTTTCGAACGCGCTGTATTTATCTCGTTTCGTTAGAAAATTTATATAAAGAAGAAGTTTAAAATTTAAATTAATGTATTTTTTAGTTCGGGATATTCGTTACATTAGTATTCTAAAACAACCTACATTGTACATTTTGTGCAAGAATGTTTCGACCTTTTAGGGTATAGCGACAGTTGCAAAAGAGATTTACAGCAACCCGCCTCATTGTTGCATGAACGTTCCTGTTGAAAACAATTCGCAGCTAACAAAGGTAATAAATAAGACCATAGACTGTCGAGTCTGTGCGTCAACTGAATATAGCGCCAGACAAATTATTATTATTATATTTCGGGACTTTGTGGTATTATTGTAGTCTTATTTTATAAACTAGCGTTGCAAAGTTAGTTTGGCGGTAGTAGAAGTAGGTATACTAGATGAACAATTCCTTCTTGTGAGAAGTTAAATTTAAGTTTATGCTACTAAATTCGGTCTGATGCTAGAGAAATTAATTATTGTTAGTTAAATGTGTATAATAAGCAAGCAACTAGTAACAATCGATCTGTTCGAAGTAAGTATATAAGATAGATCGAGTACCTGCTGTATAAAACGAATATAAAATGGCAGTGGACAAATTTTTATGTGTAGGTCATACCTATATAAGTTAGTTTCAATTTTACGCCGAATTGAAGTATCAATAAAATTTTGTGCGCTCAATACTAAAAACGTATTCTAAATATTGTACGCGGTACTTTTTTAAATTGCGCTATTATTCCAATTTCAATTATATTTCATTGTACAGGATGTCTCATATTTCGGATTTTAAACCTGGACACCCCAGATACTATAAATGTATATGTTAACTTCAGACACCTAACTAGATCATTTTTAGGGGGGGGGGTATTGGGAGGGCTCGTCAAAAACTTGGTGGGCCACAAAAATATACTTATGTTAGTTGATTTTAACATGGTATCATTCAAAGCCGTAGTCAAGGGAGGCGAGATCAACTGTCTTTGAACCCTTCCCAAAAATTTTCAGATGCCCAGTTTTGCGCCCTTGTGAGAGTCTACACTAAGTTCTGTTTTGCTTACAGACTAAGTGCAAAGAGCTACGACCTTGCCTGGCTTCTAGCGTAGCTAATAGCGAGAAGTTACGAATTAATTATATCTGATATCAATCTGATGAATCATAGTAATCATTTTGATTTTGTAGTGGTGTGGCCAAACGGATTTGCAGGAGGTCCAGGCCACCACAGGCTCTAGTGCCTGGCTCGCTTCAATATTTAAAATACTTGAACTTCCCTAGTCTCCTTTTCAGGGTGCAGTTAGTATCGGTCCGTAGTTTTCTATACGCGGGGTGAATCTGAATAGAGTACGCACTTAAAAGTATTGGTAATATACAGGACGTTTTGTTCAAGAGGTACTCACCTTACTTTATTATTTTGGGCTCAAAAATATGTGGTCGATCTTTTAGAGACACTCTGTAGAACTGGTTACGTCGTCGGTGACCGTATACGGTGATGTTAAATTCCATACCTTACAAATTACACATACTTTATCCAATATCGTAGCTGGAGCTTAGACGACTACTTCGATTACAATTAAGAAAAATTACGAAATATTAAAAAATTCAAATTTTTGAAATAATTTACGTGTAAACGCGAAATTAATGTTCAGAAGTACCTTATTCGATTATTGCTTAAAAGTATTATCGGAAACTTTTCACCGAGTGAGTCGTTCTTTTGAGTTACCAAAGTTCTCCAATTTTTTTTAAATGAAAGTAAATTAGTTTAGAGCATAATATTACATTTTGATGTATTTGGCAATTTCTTTGAACATTTCTCTTACAATTGAAAACATCCAAACTCATCTCTTAGAGTGACTTTGGATATTTTTCTCTTTATCCACCTGATTGCTTTTCACTAAAATATTTTTAAATTTTACGTGTTATTCACTAAAATGTTTTACTTTGTTATTTTTTGACTTCGGCGATTATTGAAACCTTTAAATGTATATCGTATTTAATGCAGCTCGTTCCAGGTTATTTTGTTATAAACTCGAAAACATAAAACACTTAATTCCTATCCTGTTTCTATTACAAGTAAATAACTTAATATTGTTTAAGTTATAATTTAGTTTGTTATTTCTGTTATAATTTACAAGTAAGTCATCAGTGGTGAGTTTTGAGTTATAAATAGGGGGACAGTGGCGTTTTATGACACGGACATTATCTTAAGAACCAAAATGTACCTATTTCAAATTAATATTTTCGAAATATCGTTATAAATTTAATTTTTCTCCGAACTTTATTGAATATACGTATATGGTAACAGACAAACTTTAAACCAAATAAATCGTAGGTAATTTTTCTAGGCTTAACAGACTTTCAATAGATTATTCAAACTTCAAATACCTCGTTTCAAATGATGATTATTTACATTTATTGGGGCGTGTCAGAAGCAAAACCTCAATATGGAAGGATTACAAAAATAGTATACGAGTATGTTGCTATAGAGTTAGCTTCTCAATCACTTCGAATTTGTTTCAAATATTTGAATTTTCTTCTAACTCAAACGTTCTAATTTGCCCATTTCTTTAATGGCGTATTTGTAGCAAGACTTAATATTAACAGTTACCTAGTAAATTACTGGTATACCTACGTTATTTCGATATCGAATATAAATAATTTATCGTAAACAATTGATCGTAATTACATAATTCAATAATTACATAAATTCGACACCAAATCCATAGATAAACAGGAGATATGGGTCAGACAGATCCCAAAAACGACTATGCGTAGGTATATAATGCAAGTGCCATAAATTGACCGATTGTTGAACTTAATTGATTTCACAGATCAAAGTTGTTCTAATGATTAACCCATCAAACATCTATAGTAAATATTAGTATTAATGCATGAAATTACAGCATTGTACTTAACAATTGGACGTGTCTGGTAACGACCGCCATTAGGATTAGTGAAAGACGCTGCTAAATCCATGTGAATTATGTATTGAGGGTAGTACCGTAGTACCTATATCGAAAACAAATAAACAAAATTACAAAAACTTTAAATTATTTACTAGAGTTAAATAAACAAATTAGGGAAAACAACTTTTTGCGTGGAAAATCTAACAAATTCGGCCTTTGCTTTAGTTAAAAATCGATGCTTTTCAGCTGACTTGAACGTTTTTTAGTCTAAGATTTTTTTTTGATGAAATACCGCAGCTATACTATACGTAGTGCCTATACCTACATTTCGTTGCGGCTGCTGTAATAAGCATCGTTGGGTAAGAAGGAAATTTCTCTTGCATAATGTTTCAGGATGAATATTTTTACGTATTCGTTTTGTTGGTTCTACGCTCGACAGCAATACGAATAGTATGTGCTTAAGTTTTGCAAGCAGTTCATAAGAAAATCTCATTAGTGTTGAAGTTTTGTTTAATTGCGAAATATTATTAGGTTATTAATTATTATTATAATAGTGTAGTGCACATCAGCGTTTAGAAAAAATAATATCTGTTTTCACTTCGAGATTGGAGTCATTCTCAAATAATTCCTTACTTTCTGCAGGATACCAAAATCCGATAGTCGTGAAAATGTCGTACTTGCAGGGGGTGGATTAAAAATCCATGAAACTTTACCTTTGTTCAGCTTTTGTCCCAAAAGGACTAATTTTTCGGCAAAAGCTGTTTTACACTTTGTAAAAGTAGACTAAATTTTCTACAATTTGAGACTAAAATGGTCTCAGTAGACCTAATGGTGTCCGAGATACAAGAATACAAAAGTTTGAAAATCCGGAGGTCTGCCGAGGACAAATCTTGGATTTATTATTAGACCTTCATCATATTATACAGCTTACCAAAAAATGATGGCTATCCTATTTGACGCAAGGTAAATAATCCGATCTTTGTCAAAAATCCAAAACTAAATCGTGTATTAGTGTGAATGGTTTCTAGGCTGATGAGTCGTGATCGAGAGGTTCTTTTAGCAATTCCTGACGTTTCGTTTGCTGATGTGGCAAACATTGTCGCAGGTGTTTTGTCCTGTGTGGTAAAGGTCGAAGTGACCGTACCGAAGGTTCAGGAGGAGATGTTGTTTGCCACAGCAGCCAACGAAACGTCAAGAATCTCTCAAAGAAGTTTTCGATCACGGCCCATTAGCCCAGAACTCACTAATGACACTAATGACGCCGACCGCGAAAGTTTAAATTGTCAAATAAAACCTGTATATTTTAGCAAACTTGGTACAATTGTATCTCGGATGCTATTAGGTCTACAAAGACCATATTTGTCTCAAATTCTAGAAAATTTAGTCTACTTTTAAAAAGTATAATACTGTCTTTGCCAAAATATTAGTTCTTCTGGGCGAAAATTGACAAAGACTAAAAAAAGGTAAAGTATTTCACGGTTTCTTGAATTTTTGAGCCAATCCAAGGACGGCATTTAGAATTTAGACTACCATCGGATTTTGGTACCCCATAAGGTCAGGAATCATTTGAGAAAGGTTCCAGTGGAGTTTTTAAACCTTGCCAAATATTAAATTTATGTTTATCTTAATTTGGTGGGAGTGGGACATTTAGACAATGCTGCATGCAATAAGCTATACGCTCCCGGCCTGAACTTAAGCATTTGAGTGTCCTGGATGATAAATATATGTACTAACATCCGGAGTTAAATATTAAATTATTTCTACTCCAATTTTAGTTAAAAAGAAGTAACTAGTAATGTTTAAATAATTTATCGCACTTGCCGCTAGCGGAAAGATGTAATAATGTAATAAATAATAAGTTACAGAGAATGTAAGGATTGAACATTCTTGACAGAAATTGTAGGCGTCGGTTTCACTTCGGCCTTCAATAATCTTCTTGGAATATTATGAAATCCTTACATTCCTGTAGCTTATATAAATAACTATTAGGTTCCCTTTAGACCACCAATTGTTACTAAATGTTATGTTGGTGATTTACTTTAGATTTTTAGGGACACGCGCCAAATTTTAAGTATCTACTATGTCTTCTTGCTAATTAATTGTTCAAGAGCTATCGAGCTTACGCACAAGTGGACAAATAAAAAAAATATTGTGTATGGTTTTGAAATCAATATAGGTACACTAGTTACAAAAATTAAGGGATATTAATAAATTCCAAATTTTAGGGCAGTTTTCAACAAGGGATAACTCGGAGATCGATGTACCTCCTAACGAATTCCCGTTTTACCTCACACACAACACAGATTTTCCTGTACTTTTTTTAGTCCAAATTTCTAGATAAGCCTTTTGAACAGGGACGAGTCATGTTTTTGAGCAAAAAAATATGGATTGTCGTCAAAAAAACTTATTGAAGTCGAGAAAATGCGTCAAAATCTAAAAATTGTTTGTTACGGAGATGTTTGGCCGAAACGATAATTTTAAACCTTTAAACCCAGAGCTTTGCAATTTTGAAAGATTTTAGAGACACTTTGAGGTTAAAAAATCAGTGACGATATCCTTTGTTCACCCACTTTATCCAAAGTTATATCAAATTTTCCAAATATCTTAAAATTCGAAAATTTTAACTTTTTCAGCCAACATCATTGCTTTAAAAAAATTTTTTATCAATTGCCACCGATTGTGTCTTATAGAGAATGTTTTGTAGTTTCAAAAACCCTACCTTCAATTTTTGTACGAACATTAGTGCCCTAGCAATCGATTGTCAAAGTTAAAATTGACTTTTTTGCTTTGCCGACGATTACTCCGCGACAAATAATCGTACGGGACTCGTTAAGAGGTCAAATTAAAGCTGATTAAATTGTCTAAAAGAGCTTTATGGTCACATAATGAAAAAAAAATTTTGAAGTGCACAGACCATTTCAAAGACGAAGAAAAAAATTTTTAGTAGGTTTTCGAATGATTACGTGAAAAATTTACAGTCCAGATCTGAAAACTAGACACTTGATGCTAAAACAATGTTCGCATTTAACATTTCAATGTACCTAGAAGAGAAGTTTTTCCAATTTCATGTAGGAGAGGAGTGAGTATTGCAATATTGCAATATCAATCTCCTCGTGCTGTTGTTTTTATTTTTTCATTACGGTTTTTTTTTGAGCTCCTTTGAAACTTCATAAACAAAACAAATTTTATCTATAGAGTGATACAAGCCGTATAATATTATAATAATGTAATTAAAAATATTTGTAAAGCCTTACAAAACAAGGTTAAAGCAAAATCAAAAGAAAAACTTGATTTCAATTTTAATAAGCGTTTAAAAAATATTGTATACGTTAATTTCTTTTGTACTTATAAAGTTTAGTATTTAAAAACATTTTTTCAAATATACGCATTTCAAGTTGTGTAAAAATTGTAAGCTTTCCCCGAAGCAAAAACTTTGTAAAGCTGCAATTTATTTTACGCTAAGTTTTCTTTATTTCAAGTTTCGTGCTCTAAATCTCGATATTTAAGAGAAAAATTATTAAACGTGTTAAACTTGGTTTTTACCTAACTAAACGTTTATTTCGTTTTTCATATTTTGAAAATTTAACATAGACTGTACGTAATACAGTCAGTCGTACAGGGTAAAGTCTCGATGAGCCTATTAGGTCTACTAGCGTAAAAATGAAACGAGAACTATATTGTACGTTATACAGAGCGTTTTATTTAAGCACACAACCGAACATTGCTTTTCATGTGAGAATTTATTTTCAAATTCAATTTTACGTCCAATAATTTAAACTTGAAGTCGACGGTTTTCCAGAATCGTTTTAAAATCGTATTAAAAAAGTTTTGGAATAAAAATATGCATATTAAAAGATATAACTGTCTTTACCGATGGATCTAAAAGTCAAAGAGGATCTGGAGTAGATGTGCACTCACCTGAACTTGCCCTCCGTTGGGGAAATGCCTCAGTTTTGCATTAAAATCCTAAACATGGAAATTATAAACAAGAAAATAATACCGATAAGCTGCCTTGCAAGTCTTACACACCTGCAAGGGAAGTTCAATGGAGCCGATTAAGTGCTGGGAGCTAGCCCTCCCTTCCCTAAATGTTCTCTAGATCCAATGCATATACTTTCGAATTTTTTTTGTATTGCTGGGGAATTTTTGAGGGGCGTAATATGCCGTAGAACATCATACACAATACACTAATTTCTAATTGATACCGGTCTCCCCTATTTCTTTATTCAAACATATATTTTTACCGTACCTACCTTGGATATCAACTTGCAGTTCTATGCTATACGCCCTAATAACCTCGCTTTAGATATCTTGACCCACCCTGTATTTTCTACTTCTACTATTTTTTTATAATAGGTCGTTGAATATTGTTATCAGCATTTAAGGGTTTTGGTTAAGTCGTTTAAAATGGCTTTATCCAATCCTAATAGTCTGCTACCCCTATAAATTAATATTAAGCTATAGTTCAATAAACCTGAGATTACAAATACGATTTTCACTTCCAATTATCAGGATTTAAAGTTTTCTCGTGCCATTTTTAATTTTTTTAATCTTCACATGGCTCTTAGTTCTTAGAATGAATCAGATGCCACTTTTACACAGATTAGGTATAAGTAGGTAGTACGTAACAAAATATACTTTTCATTTATACGGCGATACAGCCATTTAAATAAAACGGTCACATTCTGATTTCCGAATGCAAAAATTGTTTTTTGAAGACGAAAAGTTACATTTCCCATTTTTCCTAATTAAAATCGTAAGCTACAATTATTTCGGTAATGAAGTGTGAAAAACATTTTAATTTCCGTCTTCCTTCTTCTCTAAATTATTGCGCCTTTATGTATGATGTTGGTAGCGCAGTTTGAAACTTTACCTATATACCATCCATACGACCGTACTAAATAATTAAAGTCCGCAAAGCTGACATAAATAAGACGTGCTTATGATTTTCGTAAAATGAAAAATTGTGTTGGTCGCATTTTCCCTTTAAATTACCAGTTTAAAAGTTTCAACCTAATCTTCGTAATGCTCTTCTACCTGCTATAAATTTTATTGTAGTGTCTTATATTTTAAATTAAAAAGCAATTTTATGAAAATTAATTTGTGGAAGAGCTACTTTAATAGGGATGACAATAAATTTAAAGTGAGTTTTTAATGAGTTGTTGTTCAACGAGATTTTTATAAATGATATTTCTTAAGAAATTGCTTTGTATTTATGTGCATCTTGTATGATAATAGAAATGATGGATTATTTAAGTTTAAGAAAGCAAATAATGCAATCGCTTTAATTAACTAATGAAAAACCTAAGCAGTCGTTGAATAAACAAATTTAGAACGCTTGATCCGTAAAGAGGGTCCTACACGGCTCTCTACGGCTGTAAGGAGAGAGGAAATTTTCCCAACAACTTTTAATCAAATGCTCTGCTTTTTTAATATAATAAAATAAAGTTTTGTTAAGGAGAAACGGTGGCTTAAATTCTTGCCATTTTTTAATTATAGTTTTTAAATTTAAGTTAGAGATCTACTATTTCGCCTCTTCGTTGCTCTACCACATCGTCTATTCTTTTTACTTCATTTTTAAGCAAAATAATGGTCGGTAAAAATATGAATACGCACAGGGGGCTTTCTGGGACTTGTGGTATGTTATTCAGGGAACTCTTTAGAATTATACCGCGTTTTCACATGTGAAAAATCGCCTGCAAGGAATTTTAGATATACTCTCGGATAGAGTTTAATGTAAACTGGACTGTAATTGTTTACAATACGGCTTATAGTAAAATGAAGCCTAAAGACCTCGTCTTCACATGCGAGAGTACTTTTGTGAGAAGTTGCAGCGAGTAGTTGCGAGAAGTTGCAGCGAGAAATTGCAGCGAGAAGCTGCCAGAAGTTACAGTGAGAAGCTGCCAGAAGTTACAGTGAGAAGCTGCCAGAAGTTACAGCGAGAAGCTGCCAGAAGTTGCAGCGAGAAACTGTCAGAAGTTGCAGCGAAAAGCTGCGAATAGTTGCCGCGAGAAGCTGCGAGAAGTTGCAGCAAGAAGCTACTAGGAATTGCAGCGAGAGGCTGCCAGAAGTTACAGTGAGAAGCTGCCAGAAGTTACAGTGAGAAGCTGCCAGAAGTTACAGCGAGAAGCTGCCAGAAGTTGCAGCGAGAAACTGTCAGAAGTTGCAGCGAGAATCTGCCAGAAGTGTCAGACAGACTGAACTAGCTTACTAGCGAGAAAGCTTTATGAAGTTTTACAGAAATCGCTTACAATACTGTTTTCAATACGGCTTATACTAAAACGAGCCTTAAAGACCTTCTTTAGGTCTTTTAGGTCTAAAGTCTTCACATGCGAGAGTAAGTTTGTGAGAAGTTGCAACGATAAGCTGCGAATAATTGCCGCGAGAAGCTGCGAGAAGTTGCAGCAAGAAGCTGTCAGAAGTGTCACACAGACTCTTGGATAGAAATCAGCTTTGTATAATGCTAAAAAACTCTAGAAAGTCTTACAGAAGTGGCTTCCAACGCACATTTACAGTATTACAAGCGACTTCTGCAAGACTTTCTAGAGTTTTATTGCACTTACACAGTCCAGGTTTCTAAATAAATAACATTTCTTGCTGGCGATTTCTCACATGTGAAAATGGCGCCTTGGTCTTTTAGCCGACTATAAAATTGTTCAAGGTTCTACCTACAAATGAGTACACAGATACTCAAAAATGAAAAGTTATCGAGAAAGCTTAGTACTTGTATAATGTAATTGCCAAAGCGAATAACAGACCGTAATTTGTCACACTCGGTGTTATTTCGAGCACCGTATTGTATAACATCAGTGTTGTCCTTGGTACTTGAATTAAATAAAATGAGTTTCAATAGCGCGCTTTTAATGTACGAAAATATGAAAAAAAGTCATTTTAATTCACATATTCTGCGCTTATGTACACGTGAATGGAAGCATATTGTATAAAATTTACATATAAAATAAATTGCATCTTCGAATACCTAAAGAATCTTTTATTTAAAATCATATCATACGTCATCTTTTTTTAGAAAAATGTGATGGATCACAAAACAGTTTTCTCAATCGAATAATGTTTTTATATAAGTATCTGATGTGATAAAAGGAAATGCGAAGTATATTGCCATCAGTGTTTCCCGGTTCCAATGTAATTTAAAAAAATTTATTATTTGTCCTCACTCCGCGAGAAAGAGTGTGCTTTAATGAGAAAGGGATAATGAAACAACAATGTAACAAAAAAAACCATTTTTTGCAATCTCTTCTATCCGAAGCCCATTAAACTGGTATAAAAATCGGCGATTTTTGTTACAGTTCCACTAAAACTTTCAATGAATGTTGGCATAATATTAAACACTTTTTACAGTTTCTACTATTAAAATTTCATGACTCATTCAACTTTGTATTAATGCTACAAAATATAAATGCCCCTCATCTCTAAAATAATTAGGGGGGCAGTATTTGCAACAATTTAATTTTTCACGGTAAAATTCTGCCTCAGATCTGCCTCAGATTAACAGAGAACGGACGAAAACTAGCCAAAATAAATAACGCCCGGTATATAATTTATAATATCACTCAATAATTTATTAATTTTCTCCTTATTATCACGGCAAGCGTTTGGATTTAATTTGTTAAATGAACTCTGATTTAAAAAGAAAATCAACGGAGTTAAAAATACTCGTAGAACGTTTAAGTTAAATGATCTGTAAGGAATTTACAAGATTTTTTGAAAACTTATATAGAATGATTGATGCGTTTAGATTAGTTTTTCGTTTAAAGCTAGATATGAGCACTTCAGTAACCAACTGTAGCATTCAACATTGTATGTAAGCTATAAATAATATATGTTTCGTGAAGGGCTCGTTATATGTGATATTTTAAAACAATAATGGCTTGATTGCCGTGCTCATCTAATAATACCAGTGTAATAAGTATGAAACATGCACTATACACGTCAAAAAGTAGTTGCTACTTCTTGATAATCTCGATGCAATTCCAGAGTACTTTTGAGCCCAATTTCTCGTGTAGGTTAATAAGAAAAAATTTATTTACTGGCTGATCGTTTTAGGTAGACCAAATAAATGTAAAAAATCACCACGTTTTGAGATAGATGTGTATCTGCAAGTTGTTTCATTGAATAAACTAGGCACGAGGTACGTGTGGGGAAACATTAATTGCATAATTTGTAGCAGTTTTGGATTAATTTGAGTCAAAATTAAACACTGATTCATGTTTACAGATTAGACTATTCTAATACTCCAAAAATTTTTAACCATTTTTTTCTGAATCCGATTTAGCAGATTTATCCGCAATGATCCAATTTAGGAAATCGTAAAATTCTCCGCGATTATACAGTCCGGTCGGTTGTACGACATTGTGTGAATTGATAATCCCTTAACGTATGCAGCCGGCCGTTTATATGCATTAAATATAGACATTAATTTTTATTTCTCTATACAATGTAGTCGAGCCATGATACATTATGCAAGTAGAATTTGCACGTAACCTTTGAAACTTTAACACAAAATAAAGGAAAGGTGACAATTTACGAAGACATTGTATAAACTTTGAATAAAATATTTGGATTGTCTAACAACCTTTACATCATTTACATGCAACTAGGGGAAATTTCGACGTGTCTTATAAATTAATAAACTTAAAGTGCACTTTAAAGAAGATGTGCATTAGTCTATTGTCTAAATTTGATCAATTTCCAATTAATTCGGTAAAGACGTTGCGAATCCGTCTCTTTTGAAGTTTAATTTTGAGATTTAATTACAATTTAGTGGTGTTAATTAACGTAATATTTTCATTTTCAAATGTTAAAAGGTGGTCGGAATGGAAATAATGCTAACTTAACTGTGCATGTAATTGCTCTATAAATTGCCAACACGCAAAATTGAAAATACACCTTTAAAATTATCACCAGGAGCTTAACTTAATTTACGTTTGAAAGTAAATAAGGTTTTTAATTTTTTATTGCTTTTAGTATTTGATAATTCGACCAGTAAATAGAAGGAATTGAAATTATTAAACTGAAAAAATATAAAAGTCTCTTTTTGATTGTTTTTAAAAAAATATTTGAATTTGTAATAAAGACTAGTGAGGTCCGTAGTAATAGAGGTATTAGTTCCGCATATAAACACCCGCTCTTACTAAGTCAACGAAAATCAAGAGTGGTTATTAGCAATCAGGGCTCAATTTATAAGCTCTAATAGTTAGTAGCAGATCGGGACCGATACCAGTCACCTCTGGGGTGCCTCAAGGGCCGCATCTTGGCCTTCTTCTGCTTTCAATTTTTTAGCGATAACAGTTCACGTTTTCTCAATAAACAGTATCTTCTGTATGCCGATAACCCAAGGTTTTTCCCATGTGTAAGGTCACATCTCGATTGATGTGATTTGATTCAGGAAGACCTGGGTAGACTCGACAATTATTTTCGTGCAAATAGACCACAACTAAATTACAATAAGTACTTTCAAATTACTTTTAGCATAAATAGAAACTTCTTCTGGATCGACGCGAGATCTGGGGGTCCTACTGGACTCCAAGCTCTTCTTCGAAGAGCCCGTTGAGGGAATTGTGGGCTGCGTCTTAAAAAAATTAAGGTTTATATTTCGGTCGACTCAGAAGCTCTTACGTCCTCAAAGTTTAATTACACTTTTCTGCTCATTACTCCGTCATAGTTATGTGGAGTTAGCATCACCGGTTTGGGATCCCTTTTACGCCAAATACATATTATGTCGAATAGAGGGCGTTCAAAAGAGGCTTATGATAGGACTAAATTTTGAGGGATCAGCTAAAGAGGTAGAATTTGTGTAGTATGGGTCTCGTCGGACCTTGGCGGGCATGTCTTTCTTACGTAAAATTATATCGGGGTAGATGTATTTCCCTATGGGAGACATAAATTTTAACGCATCCGGTCACATCACGCGCAGGAGAAATATTTGCAGCCTGAAACTGTATAAAACGAGCCACTGTTTAAGTTCTTAAATTAAATTGTAGGATTTGCGAATTTTGGCGATGTCGTTATATTCTGACAGGCACTCAAACCCTTTTTGAATAATGTTGGACAGCTTTTTACCTGTTGAGATATGTTGTTGCTTATTTTTTGTCTTGTAATTGAGAAGATTAACTCATTGGTCTTCTGGTTGGACTCCCTAATCGTTAAAATAAAATTAAACTGAACATAAATAAATCAATAATAGCGCCGCAGCCAAAAATTTTTGATTGTCCAAAGTAAAACGGTTTAAAATGAAGTTTAGAAATTTCAGTAGCGATTGATAGGGCGAATTGTAGCAGCAACGTTCAACGTAAGATCATAGTTCACGGTAAAATCATCATTCAAAACATGAATAGAAAACTACCCGATCCCCATGATCTTACGTTGAACGTTGTTAGTTCAATTCGTCTTATAGTGGCTTCAAAAAAAATGTTTCACAAAAACAAAGTAGGAAAATTAAGAATTGCAATACGATACTATTCTCATATAAACAAAAAATGTTGTTGGGAAATTACGAGACCCCTTTAAACTCGAGACCCAAGGGTTTAGTTCAGTTAGTCTCATTAGGTAAATTGTTGATTATGGATAGGTTGTACTTGTAATGTTTTTATTGGAGTTTAGGGCGGTCGCCCTTTAAATGTGCTTTTGTGTGCTCTAAACTCACCGCACATATAGTAGCGACGGTCCTGGCTCTCTTAGCACTTGGTAGTGAACTGATTATCCTTTCTTTTAATAATCGTACTGCATTATTGGTAAACGCGTGTAGTTTTCAAGCGCAAACCTTGAAGATGAGCAGCCTTTTTCGGAAGATGTTTACAGAACGACTGTTCTTTCAACGAAAAATATTATTCGAGCAATTTGAAATGACTTCCAAATCGCCAATAATACTAAAGCTCGATTGTTATACGATTAACATTAGATGATGGGGGGTGGTTAAAAGAGTGTCACCATTTGGTTTCTTTCCAAAATTAAATAGTCATTATAAATTCTGAACGGTAAAGTAGAATTCTTGAGGGTGGTAATCTTAAACTCTCCGATAAAATTTTGATACGTTCAATGCTGGTTTCATTGTTACTGATTAACATTATAGTTCGATTAATTCTATTTATCGAATTCTGTTAAGGCATTTGTCTTATTCCTCCCTATAGATAATTTCCTAAAGATAGGCATTTTAAATCTGATAAACTGGATTAAACGGAGGCAACGGAAATAAATAAAAAAAACGTAAATTTTTAAATAAGTATTTAAGAGATAGTATTAAAGAAAGATAAAATTTATTTATACTCTCGAAATAAAACCGTAAATTAACGAAACAAAGATTTAAAGCACTCAAAATACATAGTAAGGAAAATTGGTGTAATACCAGATTAATTAAACTTTTATGAAACATTTTATATTTTGGCTTTGTTTATGTTCCTTCCTTTGAGATTGGAAAAGAAACGCGTGAAAAGAAAATTTTGAATTATAACTAAACCGTAACGTAGGCTTTTTATTCATTAGACGTAAAAAAGAATTTTATTGTAAAATAAAAAAATTTTTATCAAAATTAAGAACACGTAGTAATATATTATCATAATAAAAAATGCAATTATAAAAGTTATTTGAAAAAAATGATGGTTAAACCAAAAAGTTAACGTAGAAGATCAAACTTTGCAAGTAAATGATAGAAAAAGTTTATTAGATGCACGAAAATGACTTCGTCAAGATTTAAAGCGTTAAAAGAAGGGCAATATACTTTGATTAATTGGATATAGTATTGGTGACAGTGCAGTACTTAAAGGAAATGAATAATTCATCTCCGAGCAGACCACGAATGCAATTCCTGTAAGCTTTTCTATCTTAAATTGAGACGAAAGGACTGGAAATTTGTTATAACGTGACTATTCAACTCAATAAGAAGGCTAAAATAACGCCAGTCACACCGAGTATTCATGCCTTGCCTTCTTTTCGAAGTCTACGAAGTTGTGTCCACTCGTCACTTTTATATGTAAATTATCCTACTCGGAACTGCGAACACGGTATTAAACTAAATTTGTGGCGTAGAATTGGATCTACAATCTACAGTAGTAGGTACTTGTAAACATGTAACCAACTCTACTGCAGCCTCACTCTTACTTATTGGATCTTATTTTTTTAAATTATAATTGTTAGCAAATGAGTCACTTTTGAACAATTTTATTGAAAAGCGTCGTAAATTATTGGTTGCGTAATAAGTAGAGGCCGGATTTGATGCATTTTGCTAATAAATTCTAAGCTGTATAACCAAATTGTAGCTAGCTTTAAAGTTTATTCAGTTCTTCTTCAATTAATTTTTTCAAACTTGAAGCTACTAATCTTCTAATTAACATGCATAAAAGAGCGGGGATCTGAGGCTTACCATTCAATTTTGTCGGGAAGACAAAACCGAAACCCCGCTACAGCGCTACAGAAAACCAACAAGTACCGCAAGTACGACTGGGCATATAAAGCAAATCCAGTGTTCCAGGAACAAAGGCAAACCCAACCGACAAAAATCCTTATTAGGAGAAGCACGCATCTCCTACTTAATGGCATGTGCAAACTCGTAGATATAAGCAAAATCTTCTAACGTGGAAACTGGCACCTCGCTCCTAGACTTGCATTTCTCTCGTAGCCTGATATTAACAGGACAAGCCTTCTAACCATGATTGGTAAATATCGGGTTGGGGCTGAGAGGGGATACGAGGCTTATTATCAACCGCTTGCGTAATTCATACCTCAAACCTCTACCATATAAATGTCAGGTTACTTTCTACCCAGAATCGGCACAGGCTGGACGTGGACAAGCTTGAATATACTTGTATGCATACATCCGTTAGCCCAGTTCATTTATCGCAAGGGGTACGACGAGACATATTCTCTACCAGAACCCGAAAAACCCGACATGGACTCTACTACTCTATGTGCGTAGTGCGTATATTAAGATACATCCCCTGCGGTCAAAAGCAGGTACCGGTTAGGTTAGGTTAGGCTTCGGTTAGTACATGTACTCTACTTCCGGTAAGCATTTAAGCTGTGGATTGTTCGCGGCAAACTGCCGAATTCGACGCAGCTGGGCAGACTGTCAGTTAAAAATTTTATACAACTTGACTATAAGTTAGTGAGGGAAAACTCTATTGGGAGTCCTGCAAAAATCCTTGCAATACTGTAAATTTGTATTGGAAGCGACTACCAAAAGTTTTCTCGTCAAGTTTTACATTCCTTAAGGTTCTATCTGGCAGTCTGCTCTACTTTGCCGAATTCGGCGGTCCGCTGCGAACAGCAGACGAAATTAATAAACGCAGCAGACTGCCGAATTCGGCGAAATTGGGCAGACTGTCAGATAGAAATTCGGTAAAACTGGACTGTAAGTGAGGGAAAACTCTATAGAAAGTACAGCAGAAGTCCTTGAAATACTATAAATGTGTGTATTGGAAGCGACTTCTTAGAGTTTTCTCGTCAAGTCTTACATTTCTTAAGCTTCTATCCGGCAGTCTGCACTACTTCGCCGAATTCGGCAGTCCGCTGCGGACAGCAAACGAAATAAATAAACGCGACAGACTACCGAATTCGGCGAAGTTGGGCAGAGTGTCAGATAGAAATTCTGTAAAACTTATGCTTATTTACAGTATTGCAAGCGACTTCTGCAAGACTTCTTAGAGTTTTCTCTCACTTACAGTCGAATTTGCATTATTTAAGTTTTAATCTGACAGGAGTCTAACAGTGTGCCCAACTGCGCCGAATTCGACAGTCCGTGCAACTCTAACAATCAACAGCTTTACGATAGAGCTAATCGTTAACGTGATTTGTTCATTTTATCCTACATTTACTTAACTTTGTTACTTAAATTAAGTAATAGTCACAGTTTTCCACGAATTTTCTATTTCTTGCACTATTCATCGAAATATATTTTGCTGCTTTTGATTTTTTCATGCGTCACTGGACCAACTTTCGCTGCCTTAAAAGAGAACAAGTTCTGCCATTATTCGGCGTGTATGGGTGTAAATGTTTCTGCATATAATTCCGCTCTCTAATTCTCAAACCTTAAATATACCAACAGATGACATGGCAAATAAAAGCTAAAAGTTAGCAGTTTCATTTCTATTAGCAAACTGCAACCACTTTAAATCATCCAATGGCAGTTTATAATTTATTTGTTATTCCCCATCTATACTTTGGTCTTGCCCCAATTTTCTTTATTTTAGAATTGGCGTAAGTTTCAAGTTTGGCCTTTTCTATCTATCTATTTTTAGTTGCCGTCAAAATTTTTCATTCAATCAGATTATTTAAAACTGCATTTTTGTAATCAAGATAATGGCATATTTTTCGACCGTCATTCAGAAACACTTCCAATAAAAGCGCTGCACTTTACTGAATAATACGCTGCACGCTGCACAGTTATTCGCTTCTTGATGACACGAAGCTCTTTGCAAATCTTTTGTTAACTTTGCCAAATGGTATCTACGTTCAATTGTTCTAAAATAGTTTTGATGCTAAATGCGACGAAGTCGTACTTTTTCTGTTGCTCCATCGAGACTTTAATTTATAAATTCGTAGTTTTGAGAATTGAAAGTGTGATTAATAATTGAATAAAATGTAATTAATTATACTACGCGTTTCACAAGTTTGACTTCGTATTAGAGTCAATTAGATGAGTTTGTTATTATTATTTCGTATATCATAACGTTTTATTTTAAATCCAAAGAGAATTTATTGGAAGTGGCTATAAAATCTATACGCGTATTATGGTACTTTTAATAACGCATTAGGATTAAAAAATGTATTGATTTTTTTTTATTCGAAAAAGTAATCCTCATAATACACTGTAAACATAAAACAGAATTTTCGATACTCTCGGATTAAGCAGTCAGTGAAAATTGTATTCCACTGAACGGAATTTTATATGCAGCACAAAATATACGCTTTTTGCATAGCTTTTATATAAATAGTTGTTAAGGTTAATTTACTAACGATCGCCTAACTTTTCAGGGATGTTTAACTCTTCACTAAAACTTGTTCCATATTTTAACGCTTTCATCTGGAAGAATATTGTCCTATTATTCCTTTATACTTTTCTTCTTTTATTCTTGTTTAGTTTCCTTCAGTTACCTTGATAAGGCCAAGAAAAACTAGAATCGTTTTTGTTTTTTTGTATAATGTTCTCTTTTGCTCACAACATTGGGCATTTATGTTCTAGAAGAAAATTATAAAGTGACGGACACTGGAATTATTTACTGTGTTCAGGACTTTCTTAAAAATGCACATTTTTTCCTGAAGGAATCTCCATAACATTAAACATCTTTTAAGTTCATATAAATAATAAAATAAAACATCAAAGATCGAACATTTTTTAAAACTTTAAAGTCGTATTACTACATCGTTTCAAAATGTCGTTAGGTAGGTACCCCCCAAAAAAAGAGAAACTGAAAGCAAATTGAATCTTTGAATAATTGTTCTAATAATGAAAACCACATTTTATGAAAGAATTTGAAAAAAAATTCAATTCAAAGAGATTGAATTTATAGCTTGCACACGCATTAGAGCTGAATCGAATTGAAATGTATTCTCACAGTTAAATAAATATTCACTCGATATTTGCACTGGGATTGTAAAAGAATTACGCCTTTCAGCATCTGTTTGTAGATGTTATCGAATGCACATTGCGCTCAACAATTTTCTATCATATTAAAACACTTCTAACGTAAATATTTTCCATCTTCCAATTTTTTCCCCTTCATATTATGCCCCCATATTTCTTATATAAAATGATAATGGGAATAGACACTCGGCAAGAAACCTATTTGTATGCTACCAAGCAAAAAGGAGACCAATAAACCATAAATTCGCAAGTTATAGTTAACTATCTCCGAAGTACTTGGTTTGGAACATAATGGTTTCTAAGTAATTACTAGATCAATTAATCTGCAAAGGTAACAGTCGCTATTATTAGAGTTGGACAAGTTGAACAATAATTAGATTTTGACGAATGTGCAGACAACCTAACTCGTCAGCTCACGGAAATACTTATTCCGAATCGATAAACGCAAAAATTAAATGTAATTTCTTATCTTCATTTAGATAAATTGATTTGTTTTGTATTACTTTAGTTAGTTTGGAAACAATCCCATTTTATATTACTACTTTGGAATACTTAAGATTTTTATCTCAACTTAATTTCCAAAGCCATGCACTCGGATAGGTTAAAGCGAAATTTTACGGCAGATTTATGTGATCTAGACAAAGAACGAGAGTATTATTGATTTGAGTGTATCGAACCGAACATTATTATAAATCAAATAAAGATAATTAAACTTTGATAGTCTGCGTAAAAAACTCGTTTCGTTTTTGTTTTGTTTAAATCGCCCTAATTGCAGACGTACATTTGGTATTTGATTATTCTTTTTTGCACGTTAATGTCTTTATTTTCAAAAACGAAGTCTGATTAAAATATTCAAAATATGCTTTAACGGATAGCCGTCTTCTAAAATTACAATTTCTAAACGAAAAGGTAAAGGAATTTTCTGCTGTTGGATGTTTAAATAGGTACAATCTGCTATGTAATTAAACAAAGCTTCTGTTACAGTTAATACACAATTTTCACAAAGAGAACAGTGCAGCGTTGGTTTTGCGATCGAGATTAAAATAAGTTTTAATTAATTAATTAATTACTTATTTCAGTAAACTAACGGCGCGGCGTAATAAGAGCTTTAGTGAAAACTTGCAAAAAATTGTTCGAATCTAAAGGTGGAGTTGGGGTTCTTTGTAGATCTATAGTAACCTTATTAGAGTATAACCTATAACAATGTTATGTCTTTGTTTATTGTTACACTGCAGCAATGTTCAAATTAAATTACAAGCAAATTAACTCAAAATAGGATCAAGCGTTCACTTTTAAAATTGGGAAAGCATATTTATAGTATTAATTTAATAGCTTCACTATTTAAAGATAACTGAAAGCTATCCTATCTTAAACCTACACAACAAAAGCTATCTTGCAAAAGTTGAATTAAAATCATTTTTCTCTACCTGCAGTACTTCAGTGGTAATTTGCTGTTGAATCCAGAGAAAAGTCTTTTGTACTAGCTAGATTGACGTGCAAGTCCTTATCACGTGTATTTAGACAGCTGCATTACTGTGGCAACCATCGAAGCATCGCAAAGGATATGAGCGCTCAAAAACTTCATAGAACGACAATACTGTTCAGTTTTCTTGTTGCTGCTAGAGGTATCTGTATAACCATCAAATATGGTATAAATATGGTGCGGAATTTGATTTGTACGTCTGATTCTGATGCCACACTACGCGATGTAGGAGATATACGAGGGGGGACCCATAAGTTCCGGGAATTATGCTGTGGAGGGAAGGAGGAGTGGGGGAACCTATTGTTTGACCACATGTCTGTTAGTGTCACGCCACCTGGCGTCAGTGTGCAAAGTTGTGTCGCTGTGAGTGCATCGGTTCGGCTGCGAGATTCTTTTTAGTAAAACAACTGTTTACATTTCGGCGAAAACGTAATGGCTGATTGTCGAGAACAACGCGCGGCTGTGAAATTTTGTTTCCTGTTGGGGAAATCGGCCGCGGAAACTATTGTAATGCTTAAGACTGCTTATGGGGATGCTGCCTTAAGTAAAACCAGAGTTTACGATTGGTTTTCACGTTTTAAAAATGGAGAAATGTCTATTGAAGACCAACCTCGTTCAGGACGCCCCTCAATGTCAAGAACTGATGAAAACGTCGACAAAATCAATGCCCTCGTTCGTGAAGACCGTCGCCGAACCATTGATCAACTCTGTGAGATGTCGGGAATGTCATGAAGTCCAATTCAGAGAATTTTATCCAAAGATTTGCACATGAGAAGGGTTGCAGCCAAATTCGTCCCGCGCCTTCTCACAGACGTGCAAAAGGAGCGTCGACTTTAGGCATGTTTTGAGCTTCAAAATCAGCTCGAAGAGGACCCTGAATTTTTTTCCAAGGTGATTACTGGTGATGAATCGTGGTGCTATGGATACGACCCCAAAACAAAGCAGCAATCGAGCTGGTAGAAGACAGCTGGCTCTCCTCGTCCCAAAAAAGCTCGCCAAGTGAAGTCAAACATCAAGACAATGCTCATTTGTTTCTTCGATTGCAGAGGTGTTGTGCACGCGGAGTTCGTTCCCCCAGGTCGAACTGTCAACCAGAAGTTCTACTTGGAGGTTGTGAAAAGATTAAGGGAGAGTATCCGGAAGAAAAGGGCAGAGCTTTGGTGCATAGGCGACTCGTCGTTCTTCTATCATGACAACGCGCCGGTCCACACCGCCCTTTCCGTAAAGCAATTTTTGACCAAAAACGGCATGACACCGATTGTCCACCCCCATACTCACCGGATCTAGCTCCCTGTGACTTCTTTTTGTTCCCCAGACTCAAAAGGAATATGAAAGGAAAGCGTTTTGCCACTGTGGAGGAGGTGAAACAAAAATCGCTGGAAGGCTTAAAGGACATCCCGATGAGTGAATTTAAAAACTGTTTTGTACAATGGAAGAATCGTTTGGAGAAGTGCGTGGTGGTCAATGGCGAATACTTTGAAGGTGATCAAAATTTGATGTAAAAATATTGAGAAATAAAGAAATTATGATGAAATTCCCGTTTTTGTTGGGTCCCCCCTCGTATACTCCATGGATGACATGTGAACAATCCATGTGATTCGGGTTTTCATTTGATTCTTCAAAAATTTCGTGTAACGTTGATTTCTTAGTTGAAAAGGGTATAAGAGCAAATGGAGCCAATCGTACTCCATGTATTCAACGAGTTTGGTAACATTTTTTTTCTCAATAGTAATTCTTTAAAAAATCTTTAGCGGGTCAATAGACCCCTCCACATCGTACAGCTTGATTGCGGAACTAATTGTGGCCAGAGGACGAACTCGGTCGTCACGCTTCATTTTGACGCTACTGCAAATTCAAAAACATCGATTCTCGATTGCTTTTGTTCCTGTTTCAACTGCATTGTGACAGTTTATTTTGTCATTACAAACTACCCCTGTGCTGATCGCCACGATTCTTTCGCTAGTCTAAAATGGATCATGACAAACAAGTCAGTTTTCCAGTCGCTTCACGTCTTGGTTATGCCTTTGTATTCTAGATGCTCGTGCCATCGCTACAACCTATTTATAAAGTGAACTATCAGTGAATCCTCGACCTATAAGACCACCAGAGACTTACGTGGGTCGCATAAGATCTTGCACTACCAACTACCACCATATTCGCCCAAGTTCCCTACCAATGTTTATCTGCTCGCTTTATGGTAAAGTAGCCGTCGTTCACAAACTTTCGGTGTTCGTCGACATGCTTTGGCGTACGGGTAGTGGCCACTCGCATGTAAAAATAATAGCATGTGCTGTACGGTTTGTAGGTAACCGCTACAGCTACCTTCTCTTTCTATCTGCATAAATTATTGTTTTATCAACGTGACCATGTGGAAATATTGCATGCACAATTTTGCAGTCGGACCGTCTTTTTCCACCTCCTGTAACTTGGTCCTTATTTTGTTGCAGATCTCTTCAATCACAGTGTCTTCCGCAATGGTTTTCACAGTCGGGGAATGGTGAGTGAAATAGCGCAAGATCTTCTCGGTAAACTCACATTCTGCGATGTCAAAATCTGTATCTTTGAAAATCGTTTTTGCCAGAGCAAACTGAGTTAGAAAATGTGCTCTAATAGCTAGTGCGTAAGCATGTCTCGTTAAAATTTTCTACTGTTCAACTCAGGCTTACAGCTAAAGTATTGTAAATAGAGAAACAATGTATGGACGCTTTTTTATAGTAAATTTAATAATCTATGTTTTTATCGGAACCATTTCTCCGATATCATTAATAGTTCTCGAGATATTGGGCAATTTAGTGTGTTTATCTGGAAGCCTTAATAAGCTTATTGTTTACCAAAATTCAAACTTTTACCGGAAATTGGTCTAATATTACTGAACTACATAGTATAGTCCAGTCAATAAACATATTGTAGAGTGCATGAAATATGCGAGAATTTTTGACTTCAGGGCTTCGTTAGGAGTAGTTAGTATAAATAGTATAAATAGTTTCGGAGTTATTGGGAAAAATGTACCAAGAAAAGTAGGATCTCAGAACAGTGCGCGGTTTTTAGCGTTTTTACCTCCTTCATCGGTCGGATCTGAAACAGAAACATGGGTAATTAGAAAAAAAGTCGCTCACCAACCACATCTTAGGTAGTACTTGATATGATACGAACTCGTTAGCTAAGTTAGCCCTCTACTCTCTAGAGAGCGGCGGCTTATCGGATAAAATTCTGAACGCTGATTTTTATTTTATGGGGCTTGATCAAAATTTCATATATGAAGTCTGATGGGAAATTTAACTAGCTTTCAGATAAAAAAAAGAAACTGCGGATCGGACAAATATTTTTGGAGTTATAGCCAAAAGAGTACCGGCAAACCTGGGTTTCATGAAGAAGTGCGACTTACCGCAGGTTAGCCAATCTTTTAACGCGTGTGGTTGGCAAGCCCTTGAAACGATTTTAATGATATATGAGGTCCCCCTCCCCATTTTAGCAAAAAAATTAATTTTTTTTTAAATAGCTATTTTCTCCAGCTTATATATCAGAAACCGTAACAGATAGGAACAAAATGAATAGAATAAATATTGTAGGAAATTTAATTAGCTTTCATTTTTATTTAAAACATATTTTTCTAGAGTGCACCGTTTCGAAGATATAATCGAAAAAACAAAAAATTGTATCTTTCCCTCTCCCTCTACCGTATGCTCGTGTACTTCTAACGAAGCTCTGAAGTCAAAAATTCTCGCATATTTCATGCACTCTACACCCCTCTTTTGAGCACTCATTGACTGGACTAAGTATCACTGTAGATACTATTTATGTTGTCACACCGTATATTTATAGGTAGGCAGACTCACTCTGTAAAATGTACCCCACAGCAACTTTTGTTGGTACCCATCAATTTTATATTTGGTACTCTAGTTCGTAGTTTTTGAACTTTTTAGGTTTTTCTAAGAATCGTCATAACTTCTTTAAAAGACCTTTGAGAAAAATCAAAGGTTTTGAGAATTATCTTTTAATTTTATAAAACATTTGTATACACAACTATTTTCAATTTTTTTTCATAACAAATTGTTTGTTTGTTAACGTAACCATTTAACCAGAAATGGACACAAACTATAGTCTTCTGGCTTGAGATCTTGCATCTTGAACCAAGTGCTTCTTATACGATACAGGTGTAGACCTAGATTTTTATGAAGAATTTTCCATGTAATGGAACAACAAAGACCAACTTGTTGAGAACGGCGACGAATAGACAAATGCGGATCTTCATCAACGGTATCGCTTACAGCACCGATATTTTCTTCTGTACGTACAGTTATTCGGCTTGTTGTTGCTTTGGTATTAAGTACACCGTAAAACTCATGAAGTGCTATATAACTTTAACGAACAGAATATTGATTTTGGAAATAAATTTCTACAATTTAGAAACGTTGTTACGGTGTAACTCTTTTCATGTTAATTTGTCAAACCTTATCAAACACAACCGTCCAAACAGATAATACTGATTGGTACTACTTAGTATTTACAATTTACATCCGGTATATTATAATTATGTATATTATGACACACGAAATAAAAAAATGTTTTTTTTTTCAGATCATTTTTATCACTCGTTGGGCATTATTCCGAACTAGCAGACCTCAAGTTTGGCGAAGAATTAAGCTCAATTGGATTCACATTGTAAGTACAATCCGCATATTACATTGAATTCGCTTGCAATTAGTTTCAACATTGTGACATTGACGCTAACTCATTGTGGTTAAACTTAAACTTGACTGCAATTTGATCTTTGGTGCTTTGCCAACGTCGTTAACTTGCTGTCAGTTTATTATTTTCGTTTTGTTTTTATCAATATTTTTGTAAAATTAACCCAAATTTTTAAAACTACTCTAGTTTAAAAAATTCTAACAGTCATGGCCATGTACGTAAGCCCTCATCCAGTCTGTAAACAGAAGAGCTCATTTCAGTATTCATTTAAAGCCTGCATGGCGATGTGTTTACATTAGATCTGGCCGAGGCTGATACTGTCTGCAGTTTGAGAAATGTTAATGATAGCACATTGGAATAATAAATTCTCATTTGTTATTTTACGTACAGACGGCATGTTATTAGCTTTTGAGAAATCGTTCAGAAATTTCAAAATGCTAACTTATACGCCATAGTACTGAAATATTTATGCTGCTACCGGTTTTACCTCAAGTTACATCTTTGGTTTTCAAATGGAACACGCATTACTTTTGTATTTTTTGGATTTAGAAGTCGACTTTGGGTATATTTTATATTGTGGCAATCATTACTACTAAAATATTTCCCTTTTGTGCGCTCCTGTAACTGCGATAATCTGAAGACCAGTATCTGGTAGAGCTAGACAGCTACGGTCCTGTGTAAACAGTCGATCTATTATAATGACCGATCTCTTTTAGTAATACCCAACTAAAAAGTTTTATACATTGTTTATCTTAGTAGGTACATGGTTTTTTTACTAAAAATATAATATAATTTTTGAAAATAGATACCGACAGACTCAGACGTCATCAATAGCTCTCAATTTAGAACTGGAATAATTACTCGGTATTTCAAAGTTTTGAATAACGATAACAAAAGGAGATGATCTAAATTGAGTACCTATGAAGTAACGTGCAAAAGACAAATTCCATTCATAGTTGATTATTTGAGTTAGACATTCAATATATTGCAATAAGCACAACACCTGAACATAGTTAAACCCAAATTGACTTTCAAATACGCGCATATCTTAATAAATAGTTAGGTAAACCAATTTATACCATTAAATAGTTACCAAACATAAACGCAATTAATAACTGTGGAGTAGTGCCGTAAAGTAAATTAATGAGAAGTACAAATTCAAGTTTTTTAATCTAAAGTTGAGGTATAAGTTTAAAACTGGAACTAATTCAGCGTACGTTTGTATGTAATGGTAGGTTAATTAGCATTAAAAATTCTAAATCAGAGTTACAAATCAAAAAGATAATAAGCTATGCTTGTAAGGATTTACATGATAAGATTAAACGAGTTTCTGTTTTGTTCATTTCCTGCTTTCGGGAAACCACCCTCTATGTGCAATTTGGCATTAACTTTTGGCAATTATCTTAAGTACAACGAATAAGAAAATTGTATACTTAATTTATGCGTTCCTTATGTAAAATAGTATGGAAGTTTGTTAGTTCAGGGTTGTACAAGATAAAACACAGTCGCTGCTATGACGAGCCGTTATAGATACGGGGGGGGGGGGGCACAGCACAAGAAAACAAATATTACTAACTTCTTAAATTTGATTGAGATTTCTATTTTCCTAAAAGTAGATGCCAACTTCTTTGTTTTAGCAAGAACCATTGATACATTTCTGAATTGATTCTGTAATTTTATCTACATTTTACGCAATATTTTCTAAATCGATAGTACCTACATGTAGGGACCTACCTGTAGATATACATTCTCTACTCTAGCTCTAGATCTAAGGATAGCATACGGTTCATCACCAAAAATAAAACTCTGTGAAGCTACGAGAGAGATATAGTCCAGTCAAGGAGTCAAATTACCAAATTACACAAAAAGATGGCAGTGGAGGGAAAAACAAAAGTTTTGAGAACTGGTATGGTAGTTCGTACAAGGTGTCCAAAAGATATACAGGGTGTAAACTTGAATCGTGATCATGGGATTTAACATGGGAAAACAAAGTTCTGTAAATATTGACTCCCCTAATTATTTTACAGCAAAGTACTAAACAACACTTTTTTAAAGAATAAGAAGCTTCTTCTGATGCAGTTATAAGATTTTTAATTAATTCAGCCGTTTTCGAGAAAATGAAGGAGAAGTATTCAGATAATTTCCATTTCTCGCGTTAGCCTTGATAATCCATTTCAAATACGCCAACCAAACAAGTCTGACGGAAATATGCCAACTAAAATTATAAAATAGAAGGTGGAGAATTTTAAACCTATCGGTACTATCCCGGCGTGTACATTCCTTGATAAATTGAAAATCTGACGTGCGTCAAAATCAAGGCTAACGCGAGAAACAGTTATTAACTGAATAATTTTCCTTCTTTTCTCGAAAACGGCTGAATTAATTAAAAATCTTATAACTGTATCAGAAGAAGCTTCTTATTCTTAAAAAAATTGTTATTCAGTACTTTGCTGTAAAATAATTAGGGGAGCCAATATTTACAGAACTTTGTTTTCCCATGTTAAAGCCCATGATCACAATTCAAGGTTACACCCTGTATGAAATAGACTATACAGCTCAGTTAATATCAACTTCTTACAAAAAAGTTGCAAATAAAAGTTGTTTGTTAAGTAGTTATCCACCACTTTACAGCCGTAAACTCGATTTTTTGTAAAAAACAAAAGCACAACGCGTAATACTTGAAAATTTTTAAATGGCAAGGTGTGTCGTTAATATACTCATTCGATAGAGGCCTTTTTTTCTCTTTTCGGCCATGTAAAACTTTAGTGCCCCGCCCATAAGAAAATTTTCGTGAAAAACAAATGAACAATATTTACAAGAATTGTTCAAACTGACCGCCACCTTGTTGAATAGATAAATGGCATTTTCTTGATACTCCATATACCGAATTCAATATAAAATTTGGAGGTATTTCGTGGCACACATTAATAATCCTCTGTCTCAGAATATCTTCATTTTCTGGAGATGTTAAGTAAATGAGGTCTTAAACATAACTCCAAATTCAAAATTTTAGTGGCGTAATATCTGGCGAACGTGCTAGCCAGCAAACTGGTCCATTCGTTCCTATTCATTTTTTACCAAATTTGGTATTTAATAAATCAACATTTCCTCGGACAATATGTGGGCGAGCTCCATCATGTTGAAAATAGATTCTATTGAGTTCTGCAAGAGGTAAACCATTTAAAAACGTGTCAACATTTTTAATCAACAGTGTTGATCGGATTTTTCTTGATTTGGGGTTCCATCTATGAAAAATTATCCAACGAATCGATTACCCAAAATACCGCACCACACATTCAAACTAAATCTTCGTTGGAAATTATTTTCAATTTCTCGAGTAGAAGTTCTTGGATTTTCTTACACATTAAGGAGAACATCTAATTCAACATTTCCACAAAACTGTTATTCCTCTCGCTTAGATTTTTTAAAAGCTCCAAATTTTTTCTTAAATTACTTTCGTTCGTCGAAATTTGGTTCTGGAACTTTCCTATTCGGAAAGCGGTCGCTGTAAAGACGCACTGCTTGTCTACGATTTTTATCGCGACAAATCTTAACCAGTTAGATACTCGGCACCTCAATAGTTCGAATAAATACTTTTTTGGATTTATTAAACATTCAATTGCTAAAAAACAAATATTTTAAAATAAACAGGATGAGCATTGATTGTGCATGTAGTTAATAGTTAATGGATTGACGGTAAACAAGTATTGTGTATCACACAAAATTTAATTTCAATATACTCGCACGGGAGAGTTTTCATCGGTTTTAGTATAATTACTACAGTAACGAAATCTGAATTTCAACTTGGCTTCTAGCCAACCCTGCATATTTTGAACAATTTAGCCTTGTTCTTTTTAGTGACCATTATGAAAAATGAAAAATAGTCGTGCTATTTTCGTCTTACATTTTTATGGTTGCAATTTTGAAAACTTCCTTCGGTTTATAAATAATTTTAAAGTATTTTTACTTATAAGATAAGCAAAAAGTAAAACTATTTCTTGCTCCGTAAGTTTTTTTTTCTTCCGCAGTTTTAAAACTTGAGAGTTTGGAGAGTGCTTAATTTTCCTCGACTTCATACGTACCACTGTGTTATTTGAAGTGTTTAGAGTAAACTCAAAAATTTAAGTATGTATAAGAAAATAACTTCGTAAGAACTCTTAACTTAGCAAAATATCTTTAAGGCCCTGACTTACAAAACTACCAAGTGACGAATAGTGCAGTTTAACTTTAAATTACATTTTTGCCAACTTTAACTTTATATGCAGTACATTTCCTTCGAAAACTTTTTAACTTTTGCATATTATTTATGCGAATTTTATCTTATCACAATTACTACTTTAACTTCCTACTTCAACAAACTGGGTCAATTATAATTTTTGAAATACAACCGTTTACCTTAACCTCTCTTCGAGTACATCGTTATATCCTTTTTATGTGTAAACAACTTTGATCTTAGTTAAGAACTTCTTTTAAAAAATTTTCTTTTTTCGCTAGCGGAAATCTTGAAAAAAAATAAATATCACTTGATATTAGTTGGTTTATTGTATAATTTAGTTACAAGCTTCTGCATCTATTTGCAATGTAAATATACAGAATATAAGAGGCAAGAATATGAGAGCTTGTTAGGTAAATTCATTCATGCACGCTAATTTACCATTACGAAATAACCTGGATAATCCTACTTTCAGCTGATAAATAAACTCCATATTAATGCACTTTGAATTTGTATTAAATATTAAGTATGAACTTGTTTAAATTTGAATATTCTGTTAGGTGAACGGCGTTAGTGTTGTTTTAAATTATTTATTTATTTAGAGCTTTTTATGTAAATCTAGAGCAGGTTTAATCGCCCTATTACGTGACTACGTTGTTAATAAAAAGCGAATAACAATTGCTTATTGCCAAATTACTTTACTTTCGGGACATTTATCATGCAATATTTACTTCGAGTTGCCAAAAATGCGATTAATGTAACTACTGATTAACATGACGTATTGTCAAAGTCATTGTAATTGTTGTGCGTTAGTACTGGATCGTGGCTGTCATCACTGTTACACTTTCAAGCAACTCGCCATAGGATTTTAATCTTAATTTACTTTACCTTTACCTTTACACATAAAGGGTGTTTCATTGGAAATATTGGAATGGTAAATAGAGGTCACCGAGGTGGTTTTGAATAACTTTATGTAATGGGTTTCAGAGCTTCCATCGCCGAGATACAGGTCATTTTATCAATTTTTCTTAATATTTTATGAGGCCATAAGTTATAAACCACCCAGTATATTTTATTTTATTTTTGGCATGAACCTTACTACTACTTTTAGGACGATTAATCTATTCAATTATTGAACTAAATCAAAATCCTCACAAAAATTTGACAAATATTTAAAATATCAGAACAACACTCTACACAATGAAAGCTCCTTTGAGCGGACACTCATGAGACCGACTTTTTTTGTCCGGATAATGGGAAAACATTTCATTCTTTTTATTTTTAAGATATACAGGATGTCTCTAAAAGGTCTGTACAAAATGCTACCACATACTCGTGAGACGAAATAAAGACGAGTTAGCCAAATTTACCTCAATCTCCAAGTACTCATGTTTTGTTCTTAGTCAGCCCTGCTCTGAGACCCATTACATGAAGTTATTGAGAACCACCTCGGTAACGTCTATCTACTATGAAATAGTCTCCTTTACCACTTTGAGTGCATAGGGAACTAACATGGATAACCGTATAATTCAAATTTCCTACTCCCCAATATAATCATTCTAAGCAACTCCTTGCTGCCTTGTCCAGAGCGGGGTCCTTCAGGGTTCAGTGCTCAGCCCCGTTCTATTCTCAGCTTACACACTAATATACCTACTTCATGGATTGTCTTTGTTTGTTTCATAGTTTGCTGATATTCAGCAATGTTTTAATTCATGTGCATATGTGCAAACCTTACAGTAGGATATTGGCAAGATCTGGAACTGGCGAGACCCGTCTTGGTTGCTTACATCATTTAACTCTTCTAAACGCAATATCTAGAATATTATACCTTCTTTACGATATCTTAGCTACCCTAACTACCAACTCCACTCAACTGACATCGAGCTTGCTACCCCTGGTCAGAAAAGAATGCTCGTTATCGTAAAAGATGTTTTGTTATTCATTTCTAAATGGATATCTGGTAGCTTAATTTTTAAGCTTTATGCACTCATAATGATTTTTTATGTGTACAGTTTATGGTAACGACTTTATAATTGTAAATATAACCTTTTTTCCATTAAAGTTGAGATTAATCAGTAGATTCAAAAACGTGTAATTTACATGTTATATTAAGAAGTTATTAGGCGAAATCTAAGCAGTAATCTCAAACTATAAAAAGGCTCAGGTGAAATATGATGTTGCAAGAGTAAATTTAAAATTGTAACGCGATTAGTTTTCAAAATTAGACTAAATTACAATAATATATTACAAGTGATTATTACTAATGCCGGGTTTATACGTGCATAGATTCGCTGGCGCCAATAGCCTCGCCAATACAAATTTCGCGCCAGTAAGAGTTTACACAGAGGATGCTGATTTTACTTGCCAGCTTCATTTTAAGTGTAGTTTTTAATTGAAGTACATCGAAAATGTCGAGTGAACTTTTACCTACTGCCTGTCGAATAGCTACAAAAGTTGTGGTTGATACATGATTGCTGATCTTGAGAAGAAGAAGAACGATAAAAGGAAATGTCGCATGTGGGTGAGAAAATGGATTTCTCGTAGGCATTTGTGGGGAGCATCTAAAAAACTTTTACCAGAACTTGCTAGCGTAGATTCCGAAAGCTATAGGAACCATCTGCGGATGACCAAAAAATGACCAAATTTATTTTTGCTGGCATGCAAATAAAAACTGGCGCATGGAAAAGTTAGCAAGCAACAAACTTTTATTATCTCTGCATGCATAAAAGCACTGGCGTGCCAGTAAATGTTTACATTTGCAACTTTTGTGTTACTGGCGTGCAACTACCTATTGGCGCCAGCGAATCTATGCACGTATAAACCCAGCATTATTACACCAGTGTGTCATTTTACATACTTAAACCATAAAATTAAGAAATTATTCAAAAGTCTCATTACGTGTTAATATTGCTATCATATAATATACGAGGCTATATTGAAAAATTCTTAGCCTACTATAGAACCAAACAAAATTTCAATGTCAAAATAATTTTTTACTCAACATATTCTCCTCTTAATTGGATACATTTATTACAGCGAACCTGCAACGTCTCTAGACCTTTCAAAAAAAATGTTTCGTCTTGCCTGCAAACCAGACGTCCACAGCTTTTATTACCTCCTCGTTGGAAGAAAATTTACGACCTTTTAAACTTTTTTTCAGTTGAGGAAAGAGATAATAGTCGGACGGAGCCAAATCTGGAGAATAAGGGGGGTGTTCTAGTAATTCAAACCCTAAATCACGAATTTTTTGCATGGCAACATGAGATTTGTGTGCAGGGGCGTTGTCCTGCAAAAACAAAACACCTTTGGATAGCTTTCCGCGTCTTTTCTCTTTAATTTTTTCCCGTAGAGTAGTCAGTAATGTCGAATAGTAATCTCCAGTTATTGTTCTACCCTTATCCAAAAAATCAATCATGATTACTCCATGGCAATCCCAAAAAACTGAAGCAAGAACTTTTCGATCGGTCATCATCTTCAATTGAAAATTTACCTCTTTTAAAGCTTGCAGTCCAATCATGGGTATTAACCATATCTTCGTAAATCTGCTTACCTCTTAACCCTTTTAAATACAGGTACTTGATGATGGCTCGATACTCCAATTTTTCGATTTTCACAATTCGGTGGACATCTTTTTTCTTTTAGTTTATTGCTTAACTCTGGTTTACTTTTTTGACGTCAAACTTTACACTGACACTTCTAATAAGTTATTGTTCGTTGCTATGGTAACGCAATATTTTTTTTTGCATGGAACTGGTCTAGGCTAACTAGTTATCAATACATCCTCGTATGATAGCAATATTAACTCTATTATAGTCAATACGTGCTCAACTTGAGCAATGAGCAACATTAGCAGAAAACCCTGAGAAACCTGAGAAACGAGCCCTTTGTAACGGCGATTCTGTGAAAGATTCCAAAAGCTGTCAATCGAGTATTTATCATCCTATTCATTTTCTTCTTAACTTCGTGGAGAACGTTTACAATATGGCAACTTAATGTTCCCAAAAGAAAATGGTACGTTTGGCGCGGGCTCGATTTGGAACTTGTGGATAAACACCTATCGTAGTAGATGTAGTCTTTAAAATAGATTTTATTTCACTTTGAACTCGTTCTGTTTAATTTACAAGCATTTTATTTAAAGCCGAAGCAAAGTACTTTCCAAACGCTCTATTTTTTCTTATACTATGTGGCTTACGAAATTCCTTAAAAATTTCAGTTCCTTTTGGCGCTTTTGGTTATTCTAAAGTTGTTACGGTTCCAGAATATTTAATTGGTCTGCTGCGTGTGTGTTTATGTTTGCAATTCTTGAGGGAGATCTAACAATGTACCATCTTCTCTTTCTTTCTCATCAACGAATCCTGTAAAGTAAAATAATTTTTTTTCGATATAAAATACATAATAGCACGCACAAGAGTATCTCTAATAGATTCCACAAACACGCTGTTTGTGACTTTAGCACCAGCAAAGAGGCACAATAATGAATAATGTTCTTCTATTCCATTCTTCTATCAATTTTATTTGACCTCTCTGCGGTTGGTATAAGTCACCAACGGCGTTTCAAAGCGTTAAGCGTCGTCCAGACTAGGGCTGCAACATGCAACACGCGCATCTTTGATGTTCGCTCTAAAAACCGACAAGTTGTCGGTTTTATCAAAGGTGCCAGTGTTGTACGTTGCAACTGTAGTCTGGACGAGACTTTAAGTGCGCGTTTTTCAGCCGCTTCATCAACAAACAAGATTCGATTAGAAATGCGTGTTCCCTCACTATTTGTTATTGAAATTTAAATCGTATAGAGTAGAAATGTAAAAAAACACGAAATTCGAATAACGTTCTGTTAACGTGGGCTAAGCGCGATAAAGAGAAGCACTCGCTGAACGTCTGGAATGGATTCAGAGTCTTGCAATTTACTAATTTAGATACAACTAGCGCACATTAATTCGACAAATCCCAAGCCACTGTACACACGAGCTTTTTTGTTTTTAATTTTTCCCCAACTTTAATAAAATTAATTTTGAATCCGTATGACTTTTCTAGAATAAAAAGCTGAACTAATCTTATAATCCAAGAACTAACAAACATTATTATAGGTACCTACCACTCAATATTACATAATTCCAAAGATTCATTATTTGGATTTAAAAGTATTTTTTTCACGGCCAATATAAAGTCACTCGTCAGCCGGGCTATGTTGGCCGCGTTACAGTAGAACACTTACTCAAAATTCCAAAAATAGGCAGAACATTATGTAATTTATTCCAGATTGAAATTATAAATTGAAAAAAGAGAAAAAAATAATTAGTGTCCTTCTGCCGAAGCAGCATTTGGGCAGAGGCCACGTTTGCCTGTTAAAGATCATTATGTTATTTCAGTTTAGCACTTAAGCGTTAACTCTAATAGATTGGGACGACTACATAGGGTAGCGCGTGAGTTGGTTGGGGAGCAGCGTTCCACGTGTCAATATTCCAAAACAATTAGTATAAAATTTTTGACGACCGACTGCCTGCCTCTTCTAAGTGTCAGCATTAACTAATAAGAGGATCGAGAAGAGGTTTTTCCTCTTTTTTCAGTTTTTCGCTTATAACTTGAAAACTACACACTTTTTCAGGAAAGTGCTTCTTGTATAAAATAAACTACATCAAATTTTATACAAATTATATTTCTTAGGTTTTTTTTCAGACCAACGCTTTGCGCGCTAAAACGCGTTAAAGTTTGACAAAAATTCCAAAAACTTAATTTTGACTTTATTTCGAAATTTCGAATTTTCTTTATGTACCTGGGTACTCGGCGTATTATTTTATGTATTTAGATTTAGCACTTTTGTACAAACCAACCTTCGAAAAACGTCTACTCTTGTTTTAATCTAAAAAAGGGGTCGAAAGGGGTTTTCTAAATCTTTTTCCATCTGGTTGACAACAAATACAGTCCGTGCATTAAAGCTTTTCGACAGCAGTCTAGCTTTAAAAAATCATGTTCGACTGTTATAACAATTTAAATTTACATAGTAGGTTTTTACTATTTATTTTCTTGATATTTTCGTGACAGCAAAAAATGCTCAACTGTCAAAAACTCGTGGTTTTAGTTAATGTCCAATTTGGAGTCTGGTTATACTTACTTATAATTGGTTATAATTACTTCTTGATTCAAAAGTATGCGTAAATTAATTCGTGGCCCTTTCTGTGTAAATATTATACAATACAACAGTTATTTTTAACCTTTTTTATTTTTAGACAATTAAGTTTGAAAATAATCGTTCCATTATCGACACAAAATATTTAATTCCCTAATGAGATTTCGCAATAATTTAGGCACTCGTAGGAATGCCTTTATACTCATTCTGTTCGTAACTTTAATGTGGTATATACTCGATTATACGGTGAATTTGCGACTAACAGACTATGAAACAATAAAATGTTTCACACGTCAAGGAAAATCTTTGCCAGATATATTAGACTATAATCCCGTAAGGGGGGGATCGATATTTTTTCACGAAACTTCGTGTACATCTTATTTGTACGGTAAACTTAAAATTAATGCCCGCCAAGCTTGTGCAGTCGAATCGGCCGCAAGAGCGAATCCAAATTTCGAAGTACATCTAATGTTTACATCTCCGGGCGTCTTAAAGCAAGAGGGCGAAGAATCGGACAAGTTTCTCGAAACTTTACTATCGTACAGAAATGTTAAGTTTCATCGCTTATATTACGACACGTACACGAAAGGTACTCCCATCGAAAAAATATATAGCCGTGGAGGGTTGGTAAACTCGCGACTTCCAACTACGTATGTGAGCGATTTATTACGTTATTTAACATTATGGAGATATGGGGGAGTTTATTTGGACTTAGACGTTATAGTTTTGAAAAGTTTAGAATATTTACGTCCTAATTATGCGGGAGCTGAGAGTTTGTACAATGTTGGTGCTGGAATTATGAGCTTTGATTACCAAGGTTTAGGACACAAGTACGCTCAACAGTGTTTGGACGATTTGAAAAACAATTATAACGTTGCAACATTAGGCTTTAATGGTTCTGGAGTTGTTACAAGGTAGATACGTTGTATAAAACTACTACTTACTTATTTTAAGAAATTAAATTATTGCAGATTAGCTCAAAGAAAATGCCACGAGCTAAACGTGTCTAAACTTATAAATAAACGTTGTTTAGGATTTAAAGTATATTCACCAGAAATATTTTATCCGGTACTGCCTTGGAAGTGGACCGACTACTTTGATCCTACTAAAAATGATGAATTATTAGAAAAAGCGACTGAAGCATACGTATTCCATTTTTGGAATACATTAAGTGTGAAAAAGAAAATTAGTGTTACTTCAGATGTGCCTTATTCGATTTTTGCTAAAAAGTATTGTCCGAAAGTTTTTGCCCAATGTAAGTCATTCTTTTGAATAAAAAAGTTTCCACTTTTGTATACAGGGTGTCAAAAATCTCACTACGGGTCACGCGTGATATTTTGATGTTGACGTCAATACGAGTTCTTTTATTTTGACACACTGCGTGACCGCATTTTGAAATAAAAAGGTGATTATAAAACGGTATAGTACTACTTGTAATAGTTGGAAGAGTAGTAGCTAGGACACGCAAAAAGTTAATTTATGGTTGGGGACTGGAAAATAATATGTGCAATATGTATCTACATATAGTGCATATTTGTTAATAGTTGGCATCGTATATGCCACAAACTTCCTAATGCATTCACTCTTTGGATCATTTGAAAGCAAAGCGTGAGTTAGTTTGCATATAAATATAATGCATAAACAAATTTACTAGAATCTAATTTAAAGTTTTTATAAAAATTTTCAATTTACCTAATGCTTAACTTATGCATAATTTATAATACTTTAATAATACCTATTACGCTACTTTTCGAATTTACAGTTTCAGGTTTTAACTTTTCTCGTGCGTATAGTGTGAAATTGTAAACTCGCTAGTAGAGTCTCCGCTCTTACCTTACAAATTTTAGAAGGTTCTTTTTTTTTCAATTAAAACTTTTTCCTCTTATAGAAGAAGGCTTAAGGTATGTCCGTCTCGTAGTGTTTTTTTAAATTTTTTACAGTATTCGTGGAAATACCTTTCAAAGTGAGTCATTTTACTCATTTTGCACTCTACTTTGAAAGGTATTTCCACAGGTACTGACAAAAAATTGAAAAAAACACTCTGAGACGGACATACCTTAAACCTTTTTCTATAAAAAGGAAAAGTTTCAATTAAAAAGAAAAATCCCTTTGAAAGACTAAGGCAAGAGCGGAGACTAAATCGAGCATGTTCTCGTAAAGCGCAAAGTTGCCACTTTTGATAAACGCGAAAAATGAGATGCTAAGCATTAATTCCAGAAAAGCACACGAGCAAGTTCTGGTAGTAAAATGAATTATTTTGGTGTGAAATGCCCTTGTGCAACATTTAAGTTGCTCGGGAGCGGATTTACGCCAACACTACGTCTTGGAAAAGCTCATGCTGCCGATGATTTCACGGTTTTCACGTCCGATGAGACCACATATAATCGGTAATCGTGACAAACATGAGGTTCAATCACGAAGGTTTGTCACAATGTTCGATAAAAAATCACGAGGTCTGTGAGCTCATCGGGTTTGAAAACCAATCCGGACGGTTTGTCACGTATGTGGCGGCTTGAAGCCTTGAAGTTGTAAGCGGGAAAATCGGTAGCTTACTAAATCTCCCTTTAGCGTCGCTCAGTCGATGAAGGGGGTAGGTTCGGCGTCGAAATAAAATGTACACACATACCACAAAAATGAAAAATATTTATTCTTTTACAAAATGTATAGGAAGGTTAAAATGATTGACCCCGTGCGCCTACAACGAATGTACACTAGATAATGATCAGGTGTCGGTCTAATTTAATAATTGTTAATTTTCTTTACAAATTAACAACGGGGAAAATGAACAAGGGAGAACTATTGGGTCGTGGTTTAGGGGTAGCGAGTTGACAACCAAAACGGATGCGGATTTGGACCAGCTCAGAGCCAGAATCTTGGGATTCATATCACCCTGAGCTGTATAAGAAATCCACATCGTTACAAAGTAACAATAACCAACAACTTTATTACCTTTATCAATTAAAGTAGAACTTCACGAATAAAAATATCTTATGTATAAGGAGAGTCTAAAATGACATTGTTTTAAATTTAAATAAAACTTGAAAACTAATTTAAATTCCATTATAAAGATTATTACCAACGCAAATCTAAAATCTGTCTCTTCAGAAATAAAATAGTTAAGAAGTTAGTTAACGTGAAAATTTTTATGCAAAATTGGAACTGTTTTTTAATTAATTTACATTTTTAGCTAAAGTAGAGAAAACTAAAAAAAACGAAGCGAGTTGTAAACTTTGACATAAATTGAAATTACACTTTGAATTAGGAATAAAAATATTTTTATGGAGACATTTCAGAACTCGTACATATTTGGAATAAATTATTTATTTAATAACTTTTTGCGTAACCCATTTAGTCTATAACCTGTGTCGGTAATCTTATGTGCCTTCTTAGAGAGAGAGATACAGGGTGTCTCTTAGAATAGCTTGGCCGAATCCATCAGCAATTGCTTCTTGTACCATGAAATGTTCTTTAAGGACTACCCTGTATAGCAGAGGTATACAAAAAGTCAATTTCCAATCATAAAACTTAACTAGAACATGAAATATAAAAATCTATAGGGACGCGAGATCTGCTGACAAGAAAGTTTGGAAAACGTAACGTACCTGTTTTGTTATTATTCACACGGGCACAATTCGATAAGATTAATAGTCTAAATTTATTTTGTTTTATACCTCTAAACTATCGATCGAACCTAATTATAAAATTAAATCGTCGTTGAGTAAATAAAATTTTATTCGTAGTATAACTACTCTTCAATTAATTAACTGCATTTCCTTTTGGCATAATACGTTTTTGAACTCAATAGCGGCACTTGTAAAATATTTCAATTCCGTGTAACTGATGCATACGAATTAAACAAACATAACGAGCGTAACATTTTTCCAAATTAAAGTTACTTCCTTGTTTACTTTAGTAAATAATTTTACGCTACAGGTATATCTTGAAGCGTAAAGAGTCGAAAAGTGGGTCCAAGATGCGATAAAAACGAAATTGCGTAAAAATAACGCGTTCATAAAACACAATTTTTGCAATTTAACTACCCTTGTTGGAGACTTTATAAACAAAATAATTTTTTTAATTAAGTGTTGCGGGCAAGTTGGGTCGTCGAAAGCTACAAGGAGGTAGAACACACTGCAGTATGGAATTTGATGATTGGGTGCACAATTAGCGCAGGAATCGCACCTAAATTTTTACCAATAGAAATTAAGGCGCGTGCACCGTTAAACACGTCACACTATCAGAATCAGAAGCACTGATACAAATTCCTCCAATTACTCCTGTCGAAGTAGAGTATGGTCTCTTTAAGGGTCCCGGGATGTGTGAGAGGGTGCATAATAAAGAAAATGGGCCCATCAAAGTCGTGTAAAAAAGAATCAAGTTATGCCCATTAATACAGTCAATTTTTGCTCAAAAGAGAGGGAAAGTTGTGGGGTAGTTTTGTTTTTTCCATGTTTCTCATTATAGCAGTTTTTGTTCATAACTTGGAAACTATCAACTTTTCGTTAATAACTTTTCTATACAAAATGAAAATCGCCTTCTTCGCGGGCTTTCTTTAAAAATGTAAATGACCAACATGAAACAAATTGTAAGCGCCGGCAACGTAAACTATTTTATCACCAGCTTTAGGCGCTTTTCCATCTGAAAACTGAATTATCTTCTGGGTCGTAGGAAGAAATTGTCAACATCCTGTCCACGGCGATCGTGCTGATTAATCTTGACCCATTGTAGATGAATGTTCTTTTTCAACATCGTATTCAAACTTACCTTGACGAAAGTGTTGCCTAGTTAACAACAACATACGACCCACTAAATCTGTCGTCGATACACCAGCAGTGCGTTGTACTTCTTTGTAACGACCAGCCACATCGACACGATGATATGTGTCGATATCATCAGCGGTCATAGTGGTATCGTCCCCGTGCACACAAAAATCGCATTCATTTTTATCCAGAGTCTCCAGCGTGGTAACGTACTGTGCACCTTCAACAACTTCATCGACCCATTTTGTACATAAAATTTCCAACAAATTTCATTCTTTAAGTTTTTTCTCCGGCGAACCGTTCGGGCTGCAGCGCTAGTTGAAAATTGGCCCATTTCGTCTGTCTCCGCGGTAACCCACTTTTTCCACTTCAAAACTATCCCCTCCAAACTAAATATATGAAATGCTCTCTTTCTTTAACATCAGTGGCCATAATATGTATGCCAAATGCAGCCATCTTTGCCTCCAATTGAAAACTGCAATGACATCCGCAAAATGCGTTCTTTCCACCAACCGAGGTTTTTTCACTATTTGTATGTGTGAGAAACTGTGATGTGGTACCTGGTGTGATATGGAGATTGGCCAAACTCTAATGAAGTCAATGTTAGACAAAAATGGTGTTTTCACTCATGGCACTGGAGTAACTGTAGGCGTTATAAGATGGACACAAGGGATAAGGGATGACAGCACTGCTTAATATGATTTTTCATTGGAATTTCAACTTTTTTGTAACCGAATTTGTACACAATTTCGGCCTTCGTAATAACTTTAACATTATGTAATTTTTGGAAAAATGATCTACTATACGTTTAGATAATATACGATTTAAATAAGGTATGTGCAGAGAACTGGGCATTCACTAAGTGGCATGGCAGCCTTTAATAATAAACTAAAGTTTTGGGGTGGAAAAAGTGAGTTTTTGCGAAGACATACAAAATACGCCAATTTTCAACTAGCGATTGAGTCCAAACGGTTCGTCGGAGAAAAAAAAACTAAATAATAAAACTTGTTGGAAATTTTACGTGCTTTCATTTTAGATAAGAAGGTTGTTACAAAAAGTTGATAGTTTCGAGTTATAAGCAAGAAACCTCCAAAAGATTAGATTTTTTACTTTTTTTTGTATTTTTTTCAATGTTGTGTCAGAAAATTTTGTTAGGAAACCTCAGATTCGGACTCAGTACCCCAAAAAACATGTTCTATAGAAGAAATTAAACCTACCCCCCAACTTCCCTGGTAAAAATACAGTTTGACTGGATTACGTAGTAAACAACCTGTGTATGTGTGTATCTCAGGAGCTTATTATATGTATAGGGATAGGTTTGTCTTTTTTGGTTTGGAAAACTAGTATATCAAATATTAATCAAATTCTGATTTTCGGGAATGTTGTAATAATTCTTAATTTAAATATTCAAACATTTTTATGAAATAAGCTCGAATTTAGTAGGTGAATCTGCAGTCCGTTAAAAGATAAAAAATTAATAGCGAAAGCATTAAAAGCAAATTATAAAGAATTTTCCTCTAAAAACGTATTAATTATTATTTACGGTTTCCGAATGACTTAAGTTTATAGCTATAATCTCCATTGAAACTAAACGAAGTTGAAAAATGACTTTTGTAAGAGGTAGATGTAAATCGACACCTACTTATTCTGTTCCGTTGATTAAATTGACTTATACATTAGCAAATTCGCCCGAATAAAAATTGCGCTTACGAAACTTTCACCTTGAAATCGATCGAGTAAAATTCGCCTCAAGTAATTTCTAATCAGAATGTTCGATTACAGTCAATTTTGTACGTCTTCAAAATCTTTTCTTTTAAGTAAGCGATCAGCTGCATTCCACTAATGCCCTGCTAAAATATGGTTCCCTTAATGACTCGTTTAGGAAACACATTCCAACACGACTTGTGCTTTATGCTGATGAGATTTTCATGCTAATGCTAAAATCTTTCGATAGTTTTCATTTTTTGCACACAAGGGTTGAGATAAGGAGTGTCTTTTCAAATTAAAATTTTTAAAAGTCGTTATATAACTTTATAATTGAAATTTAACTGATTTTGACGTTTATTAACAACTCGGCTGTATTGGTATGCTCAAGGAAGTGTTATGGAGGAAAGGGAGCATTTCCTGCTGTGATTGTGACAGGTATAATAAGGTGCGACAATTTTGACAGTAATGGAATTCGTCAGGAACACTCGGTAACATTAGTTTCCTCGCACTACAGTCTCGTTTTTAGAAATATTTTAATTACTAAAAAAGAAAAGAACACGTTCTTATTATTGTTGTTACGGTATCATTCAATTAAATAATGAAATACTGGGTTCCATGATAGGTCTTCATGTAGTAATCCTGTGCTGTATTTAATGCCGGATCTAAAATTTGATTTATAGAAAGAACTAATTCCTTTATTTATTAATATTTACATTACATCATCTACTCAATATTACTAATTAACTCGGTTTTTCGATAATTATGCATTTGCTGTAGTTTTTTCAATGCTTTCGAACGTACCAAACATTCGTGGTCACATTTGGAATTACGGGTTTTGTAACGAAATTCCATATTAGGGTTGAAGTTTGCCCTAGCTTTTCCCTTTTTACGATCGTGATATCCCCATTCTGGTTCTGGTAAAATAATTGTACGAGTTGCCTGAAATAAATCAACTGGTTACTTTCGACGAAAGGAATTGTAACTATCTAAAACCGTACTTGATATTTGAGGCTTTGACTATATTTCCAGAAAACTACAATTATAGTTGGTAATACACATATTCCGCCAAGAATTAGAGATAGCATTGCTATAATTCTTGATTTTAATGGTGAACTAATGGCTGATAAATCTGGTTTAATAGTTATATAGAAGGTTATTAAAAATATTATACCAAACTGAAAAAGTTTAAATTAGTGAGAAACCTAAACATTTAGTAGATAAGTTGGAAATAATATAAGAACTTCATTATATTCGACCAAGAAACTCTTAAGCCTATAGTTTGGAAAGTGTACTAGCAGTGCACTTACCGCATACCGGTAGTGGAAAATGTGTTTATGTATAATTACCAAGAATGTAAATGGAAGAACTTTCCAACATTGGATCCAAAATTTTTGCAATGGTTTTCCGTATGCGAAACAGTAGTCGTTAGCTAATCGTGCAGAAGAATAAATAAATACTATGGCCGAAGATGATAGTACAAAAATAGATCCGGTTGCAATTAACATTCCAAAAAAACGCCAGTAGTTAAACAAAGTAAGACCCATTGGACTCAGAAAAAAAAGACTGAAGGCGGCATTTGTTCCGCAAATAATAACGCAGATCACGAACCGATAGACCGCTAATGTCGGAAACGCCTCAATTAACGATTCTAATGTCGCTGTGTATATGTAGAGCGCTGACGAATATCCCAGATAAGAAACCACCAGAAACCATAGAATGAGGAAAAATCTTGCAAGAGGTACTCGAGATAATACATCTGGGACTAGTACGAACAACATGTCAAAACCTAAAATGACATAGATTAGAATATTGAAGAAAATTAATTTTATTTTATTTACTTATGGATTACACAAAATAAGGTGTTAATACCGACAGAAAATACTAGTTATTAAGTTTAGATTTCATTGGACACAAACGAGATAAAAGAGTATATTATTCTTTACAGAAATTTATTTCTAAAAACCTCGAAAGGTTTCTTTTACTGCGTTATCGGAAAATTTTGAGCAACTATTATTGTCCATCAGTATAAATCTGATTAGGTCAGTAGTCATTACACTGATCTCAAAAACCAATTTTACGAATTATTGTAAGCAGGGTCCAAACTATAGAACCGAGCTTTGAGCCGGGCTTCGTTGCGAACAAAAAACACTTCCTAATTGTCTAACGAAGTTTGGCTCGCTAATGAAGACGTGTTTTTTGTTCGCAACGAGGCTCAGTTCCATACTCTGAACTCTGCACTTGCACACATAGGTCCGTTATGTAAAAGTTGTTTTGGAACTTACGGTGAAAATAGAAGCATCTCCTATCCACAACATTATAATGGTTTAAAACATTTTGAGCAAGTACTGGGGTCCACAATATTGCAATAATGTTTATCAATAATTTTAATCCAAATATTATTGTAACGTATAGAGTTGGTTCTATCATATAGTTAATGGCACTGAGATACATTTGTGCAGCAGGCTCAGTACGATCACAAGATTGATATAGTATCAGGTACCAGACCTTGAAATAAATAATACTATGATAGTGCAATCAAAAAACCCTGCAGATTTAACAAAATGTTCCTGCAATACACCTCCCTACCCTAAAACTTGTTAAAGCCGCAGGCACAGTCTGGATTCCAGCTAAAGGATGTAAATTATTTTTCAGCGGAGCTGTTGTTACACAAACAATTAACAACCAACATATTAAACAGAAAAAGTTTAAATTCTCCATAATTTTTTGAAAGCCCCGATATCCAACGAACATCGGTAGTAACATGGAACTCCATAGAATTGCAATAACGATTGCTTTCTCTTCGTCAATCGGTCCAAACGTTTCACTTTGATAGAAAAGTGTAAAACCTTTTGTCACTTTGTAGTGCCTACGTAATTAAGAAGAATATGGTAATAAAACTAGCATAGCAATTATACAGTGTGTCCCGGGGTGGAGTTGACTAAAAAGGGAAAAAAACTTGATTATTGATTTTACAACAAAAACGCCTAGTCTAGTCATTACGTCGAAAAAAAAGGTATATAAATGCAAGTGAACCGAGAAAGCTGATTTTTGGATAGTTGTAGAGGGGGCTCAAAAAAGCTTAACTTCAAATTTTCGACCAAGATTTCCTATGAGCTTTCGCCGCCATCTTGAAAAAAGGGTCAAACTTTTTTGTTGCTTTTTTTACGCTCGACAATTAAGGTTATAAGAATTTTTTACCTACCGTTGATCGTTGTTGAGATATCGAGCGCGAAAATGAAAAATTGAGAGATCGAGATGTTTTTTTCAGTTTTCTTCTTTCTGGTGATAGATATCAAAAAAGTATTTGAAATAAAACTTGTAGAGTATCTAAATATATACAATGTGTTTTGTTTATTTTTTTAGACAAAAATTACGTCTCGTAGCACGCCGCAAAGTCAGCAAGTCCGCGCGAAGTTTCGATGTCATAATATTAGCTTGTAGTTCGGTCAAATTAGAAAAAATAAAAACATTAACCGGTAAAAATCTGGATTTTGATATACAAGCTCATTATGGCTTCCCGATAAACACACTAAAGTACTCAATCGATAACTATTGCGCTTGAACCGCCATCTTGGAAAAAAGATACTCTTTTTTAGTTTTTCGCCTATATCTCAAGAACTATTAATGATATCGAAAAAATGGTTCAGATAAAAACCATAGCTTATTAAATTTACTATCTTTCTATCACCAGAAAGAAGAAAACTGAAAAAAACAAATCTCGATTTCTCAATTTTTCACTTTCGCGCTCGATATCTCAACAACGATCAACGGTAGGTAAAAAATTTATATAACCTTAATTGTAGAGCGTAAAAAAAGCAACAAAACAGTACATGAGCACAATTTTCGTATCGTAAAGTAGAGCCGAGTTATCTAGAAAAAAACAAATTTGACCCTTTTTTAGGACCCTTTTCTCATAGGAAATCTTGGTCGACAATTTGAAGTTAAGCTTTTTTGAGCCCCCTCTACGACATATCCAAAAATCAGCTTTCTCGGTTCACTTGCATTTTCAAATGTTTATAATGACTGGACTAGCCAGCATGTTGTAAAAATGATTACAATATACACACCTGAGATCAGACGTACAGAGTGAAAACGTGAAATCAGTAATAAAGTTTGTTCCTTTCTTGTCAACTCCATCTCGAGGCACACTGTATAATGTGCTTAATTACCTAAAATAGTCTTGAGTCGAAAAACTTGGTCGGTCATTGAGACCTAATGAGCAATTTAACACTGGTAGCTTTGGACCGATCATAGGTATGCAACCGGGGGTGGCATGTTTAAAATTACAATCCATCCAAGGTATTTTATGGCTTAACAAATCGCTAATATATAACAAGCCGAATCCACAACACGTCATATTAGAGATTTCGGGAATTATAACTGCAAGTATTATCGTGTATCCTAAGCCTAAAAAAGATTTGCTATGAGTTTTGTCTTCTAAAAATTAATGTAGCAGTGGCCTAAGTCATTATTTAAAAATGGTCCATTATTATATCGTCTAGTAATTTCTAAATTGTAGTATTTATTATTGGTCAGATTTTGTAATTTTTACCCAAGTACCAAGCCACTTGGGTTTCGGGCTTTCAACGGGCAGACGGAAAAAGAACTTTAACTTCGGAAGTATAAAACTGTTAGATTGCCAATTTAGGGTTTAAAATAATAGCCCATTGTCAGCAAGTTGCAAGTTACGAAATGTCTATAGTATATTTATTTATACTCAAATGGTTCGATGTTGTAAGGACATGGGTTCTTATTCGTGTGGTCATTGTTGCTTCGAGACCTCATTTTAAAATTTTTGCTCTAATTTATACTTAACTTTTAAAAACGATACACATTTCCAGTATTTGAGAAAACCACAACGGCAAAAGTCGGCCATCAAAATAGAAATCATAAAATTGGGCATTGCTGTAGTAATTACAAAGAGTAAATAAATTGGCAATACCATAACTAAAATGATATAATTTTTTTATTGTGTTCATCTGAATTGAACTTAACTAAACGTACGTGCACCAATGGAGTATGTAAGATACATCAAAGACATCATAGTATCTAACGGAATTTGTAATATTAACATGAACATTATGCATGCGTTGGTTTTTAAAGTTACGCTGCGGTATGTATACTAGAATCGAAATTAAAATAAAGAAAACTACATAATATTTGAATTGAATTACCGGTGATAGATAAAATGCAACTTTTCTCAAAAATGGCACTCGATGACTATCCATTCTTTCCCGATCCCTTTGTCGTAAATTTTTAACCTGCGAGTTCCCAACTTTAGATGTCTTTGGCGATAACATTTTTATATTTGTATATTTTATATTTGGAATTATTCTGACAAACGATGACAGCAAGGTTACTTGATACGAGTGTCTCCCACGTATTGTGCATCTCATGGACTGTTTAAGTGCTCCTGCTGCTTTGGTATAGTGGGGCTCTCGGCGGAGCCATGCGGGATCAATTGGCTCCTGCAGTCTCTGCATAAGAGAAGCTGTGAACTAACCCATTTACGGTTGTACTTTAAATAGTAACGGAAAGACGGGAGGTCTGATAGGAAGTGCTTCGGTGCTCTAAAAAGCTTCGTAGGCACCACCGGTGTGTGTCTAGGCTTTCCAAATCTACATAATCCCTGTTGCAGGCGCACGCCCCGCTGATTGCGTGTGTTTGGATAAAGGCTGAAGGCGAGCAGAACATCGTGGTAAACCTGGTCTCTAACAGGTCGTAACGGATGATCCGGAAGCGATTATGTGGTGGCTGGTGGAAGGGTTTTCTTGATCCCGAACCAACAGTGATTGGTAACGACCAATCATGGTAGAGTGCGAATGCGAACATGGTTTGTTACGTCACACCCGCGCGGGGTGACCTGCGAAATGAAACTTACGGAAGCGTGAAAAAAAAATATTGCTCCAGCTTTCTCAGTGGAGAAGGGGTGGGTTAAGATGTTCTAAGGACGCCACACAGTTGGCACTTCCGTTGTATCCCCCAACTGTGAAGGGGTATCGAAGGCAAAATAAATGAATCACGTTAAGAGTTCTAATATGAAATATAATGCTGAAAGTAAAATAATCGACGGCAGCTACGAAAATACAAATGTAGCTAACCACAATATCAGATAAATAAGTTACTATAATAATTATTATCAATGCTTGCTCATAAACAACAAATAAATTACACATAACTATCACGAACCGATGTTAGGTTCCAGAGTTTGGCCAAACCGAAGATCACATGATTGCTTACAAATAATTATATAAATCCGTATCTTTAAAATTTCAAATTATAAATTCGGACAAGTAAAAAAACGTAATAAAATTGTCTGAATCGTACAGCAGATGTTACCACTACTTGGCTCCTGAACTTCCAACTACCCTTTGTCCAATGATTTGCTTCCGAGTAACCACAATCAAGTCAATCTACTTCGGTTTATTAAATTAAAGTTTGTCTATTAGCCAGACCACTAACCATACATCAGGTTCGCAACCATTCCAAATACAACAAAAACAGCCATGCCATGCGTAATTCTGTCCAATAAGTACGTCATTTTCAAGTGGCTCCAATATGTTACTACTCCCAACTGGATTATGCTTTAAACCATATAAACTAACTCCTGAGGTTTTATTAATCCGCCAAATTGCGTATAATCGAAAATCCAAATCCAAACTCCAAAAAAAATGACAATTAAACCTCAGGCAGCCTGGAGCCACTACGCTCTCGGACGTACCAAACTCAAGTCGATCGCAAGTTCGTCTCACGCGCATTCCCACCTTATATTTCAACGATTTTAATTGAATTTAAAATTGTATCAGGTTTCAGCGCGTGGGGTGACCTTAAACAATCCACTCTGGTATTGGTACTGCGGGCAGAAGCTTGCTTCTGGTGAGGTTGAATTTGCAGTGGCTTACGGCTTAACTAGGGAGTGGTAACCCCTATCAGCTTGCTTCCTGTAACTCTTATATACTAATAGAAGGTGTAGTAGGTTATATGCATTTTCTCTATAAGTTTAACCTTTGGGAAGACATAGCGCGGAGAAGGGATTGCAGTAAATTTGTTTACGGAATGACACTCTAAACTGCGGAGTAAGACGCGCAAGTTTTATAAAATGAATCAGCCCCCAAAGTTATCCATCTACTGCTGGATAATCCGGCACTGGATGAAGTAAAATAAAAATACAATTAAAGCATTCTGAAAACAAAAGTCGCATTGGGTTCGTCTTCAAATTTAAAAAAAATTTTGTTCAAAATTGTAACATTTGTGAGAGTGCTATTGAACTTCAAAAGCTTTATATTCACAACTTGGAGGTACGATAAAGATTTGCTATATCAAATCGCATAGAATTCCAATTGCAACACCTAAAGCAATAAGCATCACGTATTACAGTCGGAGCAATAATTATTGGCCACATGGACACTATAGGTTTTTGGCGACTGCTTTGTCTGCAAGTTCGCAATTTTTGCAGGGCAATTTTTACGAATTACAAATAGAACGTTATAGTAGTTATAGGTTATAGCGCTCTCAATTTTTACGCCACTATCTGCTAAAATGTATACCAAAAGAAGAAAGTTACCACTTACTAGTGCCCAATACATTTTTGCTGCAATATTTGCTGTTAAGCTTCTTAAATAATAAAATTTAATTTCACAAATTTATCTTTAGGGAGAAATTGGTGTAATCTTTAATTGTAAATTTCGCCACAACAAGAATTTAATTTTTAATCGTAATAACAAAAGTACCTAATTATTTAAATTTTAATTACACTTTTTGCTCAAAAATAACTCAAATACCATCAAAAATAACAAAACTCTGCGAGGCTAATTTAATTTTGGGAAAATAACAACTATTAATTTAATTTAAAATGTTTTTATTTAATTATAATTTAAATTTTGACTTATACGCATTATCCACAACACAATCGTCACCATTTTCATTATGAAAATGCTTTCACGAGCTTTTCATACATAAATTTTAATCTGACAATTAGTATTAGCGAACTTTATACTGTATAATGTTTTTTGGTAAGATATTTAAAACACAATGGATTTTGGCTCGGGAATTTTTCAGAATTATAGACAGCCTCTCAATCGTCGGTTCGTTTTCGATTATTGTTTAATTCTTAAATCCCCTTAAAAGAGGCAACCAAATACACACGCTGCTTCGATGATAGACAAAAGTGGGACTCACCGGGCTTAAAAAGCTTTGCTTTTAAATACAAATTTTGAATTATCTTTTCATAGAGTAGCTAATACCCTGTACACTTGTACACTGTACACTTCCCTGTCCTGGAGTAATAATTATTTAATTTAGTACATGCTAACTTATAAAACCGTATTCAAGCTGCAGATTTTTGTTTCAAGTTATTAGAACATGTGTGGTTATAAATAATAAATTATGTTAAGACGATTGTAACGATTTAATAGAAAGCTGCGTCGTTACTTAGATTAGAATTATAATTTAAACAGATTTATTATGTGAGGGTTGCGCTAAGCCTGCACTCGTCTTACAAATTTAGTCTAAAAGTCAACTTAAGTCTTTAGATTACAACTCGAAATCGCTCACAACAATCTACGATTAAATTATTAAAACGCCCTATTTAATGCACATTCGTTTCGTACGTTTATACTCGAACTACATCCTTCTTAAACCCCTAAATTACTCAAAATTGTTGCCAATATTTTTTTACTGGATTCGAATTAAATTATGTGTGTTTACGTTTACATTCAATGAAATTTGAGAGCTTGTGTGGAAAATCTGATAGGATTTACCACTGTGGGATTAAAAGCTACTCCAATAATCTGCTACTATATGTGTAACATCTCCGTCAGTTTAGAGATAATGTAAACCTTCTTAACTTATACACATCTACCCTCAAGCAGTTAAAGATGAACTTTAATTAGTTATATTGTTCTGGGAAAAAATGGATGGGGTTTACGCTCGCATTAGTTTTAATGCTTGATGAGCAATTTGTCGATTGTCTTTTATTATCAAGTTATTAATAAAAATGTAAGTACCTATAATATACAAATAAGTAGCTCAAATCAGTTTTGTGTAACGTAATTGAACATAATAAATAATCACAATAACATAGTGGAGATTGGTCACTTAATTTGGTTTAGCCCCTCGAATCAAATTCCCAAAGCGCGGGTGCCCATTTTTAAGCACCCTGTATAGCGGTAAAATAGCATCGCAAGAAAGATGAAAAAGTAAGATTAAATTATGCAACAAAACTCAAACTTTTAACCAATCACTTCTTATAAGTTGTAACTATGATGAAAAACAAATAGTAATCAAACTAAAAGCTTTCATAATTAAAATGGCAATTAATTTCAAATCCTAATAAATTAGAAACTATATCAAACTTCATTAGATGCATTTAATAAATAATCTGCACTGTGGCAATTAATAACACTTAGTGAGTGCCTAATTAATAGAATATAGGAGCATAATTAATTATTAATGGTTACTTACTCACTTGTTGAGCGACTCTTATTTATTCCTTAGGTGGCTGAGGTTGGTACCCGGGTACTTTTTACTCATAATAAAATGTGAAATATTTAATTTTGGGGAAAACGTATTGGTTTGGTCTTCTACGACATCTTCAAGTAGATCATTTTGTGTCAATTTTGAAAATTTCGGATAATATGATGAGCATAATATATCAGTATCAAGCTATCAAGTAGCAGATTTTTGAACCAACACATTCTGGCCGTTGGTGTGGTGCTAGGTGCTAGGTGCATATCTGATTAGGTACAAATCAATAGCTATTTTTTGTAATATTATATTGAATTGTTATTTTTATGTCATAAGTTATAAATGTTAAAAATAATCGAATACCATGAGTAATAATTATTTATTTCGATATTGAAGACATTTTACCTTTTGATTGAACGTACATGGTATTCATACAAATAATGCTAATACAAGCACACTTTAAGAGTTTCTCCGTGGTTTCTTGCTGGTGACCGAAAGAAAGTTATATGCAAACCAAGACGTTGTACATAGGTAAGCGGTTTACGGTGTGTTCATTCTTCTTGAAAGCATTTTACTTCCCCCAAGTTCATTATAAGGTTACGCTTTTTCTGAACCTTTCACAGAGGTGTTTACGCTGTTGTATTATACATCATACATCACATTACAACAGAACATTGAAGTCTTCGAGTATTTTAATAATTAATTTTTAAAAGTTAAATTTCGTCCCTTCAAGGTCCCAAAGTCATGAGTCAAAAATTTTTAATCCTTTTTAATGCGATTTCCCAACTTGATGATATTCAAAACTTGGCAAAACAGGCAGGTGCTGAGAAAAATTGCAGTTATGCAAAAAAAAACAAATGCAGTTGATATCTAGGTACAGTGGGTAGAAGTCACAATGAAGACGAAAAAAGGTAGATCTACCAAAGACGAAAAATGTTTTCATGCTTTCCAAAATATATAATTTCTTTCTAAAAATGCCCATGCATCTACTTTGATTTCTTGGAAACCGTGTTTATGTTTACATCACTTGAATAATTAAATTTACTACTTTCGATAACACAACAGTGCAGTTTATAATTGGGTTAATATTGTGCATCGTCCCCTACGCCTACGAATCTTATCAAGTACCTAATGACTACGTAAATCGGCGGTTTTAAAGAAAATTGATTTTTGAAATTTATTAAAACAACGTAGGGAACAACGAAGTCTAACTAAACAGAAGATGTAGTCACAGAAAAATTTATTGGGCATTATTAATGGTAACTTTCGTCTTTTGTTTTTTCGTATGCATTTTAGCAAAGAATGTCATAAAAATCGAGAGTTCTGTAAGTATAAAAAATTCCATTTGTAATTAGTAAAAATTGCATTGCAGAAATTGCGGACTTGTGGACATAAGTATTCGCCAAACAACCTACAGTGTCCAATAATTATTTCTCTGACTGTACAGCGTACACTGTACGGGGTGATTTTTTTTAACTGACATAATAAATTAGTTTAAAGTGACAAATATGAGCAAATTTATCTCTTGGTGTTTGAAGGCCGGTATCAGATATTAAGATATTCGCCATATCTGAAAAAAAACGAATTAAACTTCGTAGATGTCGCTGGTTTTAAACATCTTGTGAACAAGAAAGACGACACGCTTTTGTAGGGCTTATCAAGTGGTCATTGTTATTATTGCCCTAAGATGTACCTAAGATGAGGTGATCCGTTGAACAAAATAAAATTTGGTTGTTCCGCGTCCAACCCGTATAGTTTTTCTGTATAACTGAAAATTTTATTTCAGAGTGACCTAGTGACCTAGTACTCGAGTTTTCGTACAACTTCGATTAAAATATCTATTTGTTTTCTTATTATTTATAGTAAAGGATTTATCGACTACCATGTTGTTCTTGACCACCGTGTAAAATATAGAGCTCTTCTACAGATTTCTTTATAGCGTAGAAAATTAATTTTTAATCAGTTGTTGTTTCATTTCTTGGCTTCAATTTTTCCGATAAAAATTCCAATACAATAAATTTGCCATTCTTATTGATATGCATTACGCTGTTATGTTAGGTTGGTGCTTTTCAATATTATACAGACACGATACAGTTGTGCTAGTTAATTAGGGCAAGTAATGTATCAATGCGTATGAACAAACAAAAGATAAATGCATTAACAGTCATGTCACAATGAATACGATGCTCTGCAGTGAGAGCAATTAGTCGGTGCTGCTTAGAATACCGCTCTGATTTCCAGAAGAATAGTGTGAACTTGAATAAAACTACATGCGTTTATTTAAGAATTCCTTATCTTAATTATTGTAGTCGTAACCTCGTTCTATTAACATTAAACATAAAGTATTAATTTATTTAACTATTTAGCATCATTTATAAACGTCTAGATTAAATAGAGTAGAAAAGAGATTCTCGAGACACCAGTAAAAATCAAAAATATAAAAAAAAACAATAAATTTTATCAAGTTGCTTTTCCGAGAGGAAAAAGGCACAATGAAGATGTTGGTGTAAGTAATAAAATAAATCAAGTGAGAAGGGCAATAAGACAACGGTATTTAGAAAGTGCCCTATTGAGTTATCGACAATATGTGTGTATTTGTCTGTGATATATTGAATTTCTCACTGATTGTCCATTCGCGTAAAGCTTCATTTGAAACATTTGACAGCAATTTTAAATAAAAATTTAAAAAATTTTGTTCAATATTGCAGATTAAGAGTAATCCTCGCTCAATTCAGCAGGTATTAGTGCTGTTTTTCAGCTACGGAAAATACGAAATTACGTTGTTATCTAGTAGAACCAAATATTAATTAATTAGGAGCTTTTGTTCGTAATTCTTTTAATAATTTTAATCCCGTTTCCAATCAAAAATGGTATCAAACATCAAGTTTAGATTTAAATTACAAGCTAAAAGCAAACATCGATGAGTTAATTAAAGAGGGTATTAAAATAATGAAACTTTTTATGGTAATTAATAATGTATACAGGCTGAGTCTATAAATTCGCGACAGCTTTAAAAAATTAATGCGCAATATGCTAGGTGTTTTTAAGTGCGTTGTTAGTGCGATGTTACACGGTCCGTTTTTGCGGGTCCCGCAATCCCGCATCCTTCAGTCCTGCACTGCCGCACATCCCGCGAAAACGAACACGTGTAACACCTGCCATTTAAGCTCTTGCGTTGTTGCCATCCTGCAAAGCGGGACCCGCAAAAACGGACCGTGTAACAACGCACTTACACCAACATAATAGTGGAAATGGAGGACCGAATTAACCCTCGCAGTCCCGAAACCGGATCACGACTGACCCAAAATTGATATTTTTTTTAATAACTTCAATGATAAATTTTTTTATATAATTTCCTTCTGTGTATTCTCCTATAGTATATTGCGATATAAGGTTGGTAAGTGCACTATAACAAAATCGAGAAAAAGTTTGAAAATGCGAGACGAAGTCGAGATTTTTCAATTTTCGAGATTTTGTTAATATAGCACTTAACAACCGTATATCGTATTCTATTTTTCGCCCGATCAAAATATAATAGACAGACTTTTTTTTAAATTTTAAATTAATTTTTGCAAATGTCAAAAATTTAAATGTCAACAAAATAGTGATTTTGCAAGGAGTACCAACTTTACTTACCGCACGGAGTTAGGTTATAACCTTATAACAGCATTGTTTTTACTGGTCTATATGGAAACTATGAAGGTGTTGTAAATTTGATTTACACAGTCGATCAACAAGGCTTGTAAGTACGTTAAAAAACACGATCGGGCGAAAAAATACTAAACTACATAATATACTGCTGGAAAATATCGAAAAATGTATAATTTTAAAAAAACGTTAATAAAGAACACCCTGTATAAAAATCTAAACAAATGAAACTATGAATATTAGATTTGAAACAAGCAAAAACTTTTACGAAGAGTAACATTTTTTGATAAAATCACTAATAAGCGAGATTAGATTGAAACCAAAATGTTACAAAATGAAACAGTGTTAGCCCTTAAAAATAAGTCCTCCGCCGGAATGGACGAACTACCCATCACTATATTATAATCAAACACAACATAGATCTCTTGCATGAACCTTTCCTTGACATCATAAACGGCTCTTTTCAACAGGCCCCATTTCCTGATTTACTAAAGAGAGCGGTTCTCAAACCGTTACATAAGGGGGGGAGGGTGATAAGACGGAAATTACTAACTACAGGCCTATTTAGCTACTGTCGAGTTTTTCGAAAATGGTCGCAAAGATAATGAATAATAGGCTAATTTCCTATGTTACAAAAAATAAATTTCTCAGCGAGGCGCAATTTGGTTTTAGGCCAGGGATGAACACGTCGGCAGCGATTTTCGATTTTCTAAATCACGTTAATGAAAAACTAAATCAAAGAGAATACGTTGTGTCGATATTTTAGGACTTGTCGAAGGCTTTTGATTGAGTCGAACATACCCTACTTTTACAAAAACTGAGTTGCTATAACATAAGAGGTCACGCGAATGAATGGTACAAATCGTACTTGACAGGCCGGTTAAATTATCTCTCGCGAGTGTGATGTCGAGCCCGCGTACGGTGCCCTCTGATCAATTATTGGTAAAGACCGGTGTCCCTCAGAGTTGAATTTTATCTCCTACGCTATTTGTGCTCTTCATAAATCATCTTCCTTCGTACATAAAACAAAAATTCACGCTGTTCGCGGACGATGCGACGGTGACAGTCTCTGGCTGTAGTGTTGAAGAGCTAGAATAAACAGCTAATCGCACTTTGAAAGATATCGAAACATGGATGAATAACAACAAGTTAATTTTAAACACTACAAAAACTAGATTACTCAGCTTTGACACGAAGCGGGAGTGTGGGTGGCGTCGAGCTGTCGAAATCGGTAAGGTTTCTGGGTATTCTTTTGGACGATACGCTCGGGTGGGAGTCGCAGGTGGACGAATTGCCAAGACGCCTAAGTAGAGCTGTTTATGCAGTGAGAAGAATCTCTCAATTGGTAAATACCAAAACGGCTAAAATAACGTATCACGCTCAGTTCGAGTCTTTGTTATCGTACGGAGTTGAGTTTTTCGGTAACTGTTCTGGTGAATTTACTGAACAACGATAGTTCTAAGAGACTTGTTTTTAACAAAACTACAACCAGCCATTAATCCAGCAAAAGTAGTATGGTAGGTACGCTCCGTAAAGTTCTTTTTGACTTACGCCACCAGCAGAGAGGTTCAATACAATCAATAGAAGAATAGAATAGAAAGAGATTATTCATTATTGTACCTCTCTGCTGGTGGTAAAGTTACCGACAACTTTACGGAGCGTACCTACCATACAACAGTATCGTTTTATCCGTAGAAATTGCGGACTGGCGGTCATAAGTATTCGCCAAACAACCTACAATGTTATTGTGTTATTTCTTCGATTGTCCATGAACCTGATGTAACATTAATTTTCTTACAATAGAAATAATGATACAGAGTATCCGGTCTCACTAACAGTGAAGCACTGCGCCTCAGGAATATTATTCCAAAATTCTCATGATATCGTGTCGTACCTTCTTGATTCTTCCGAACCAGATGGTGCGGAATCCGGAGCTAGCCCGAAATATTTTTTAAGCCCATTATGTGGAATTCCGGATTCCGCATCATGTGAATCCAGCATAATGGGGCGTAAAAAAACTTTCATAAGTATTTCGTATTTCTAAAAAATTTTTAGAGTAGCATTGGCCCATAGTGGTCGAGACAGTTTTACCAATAATATTTGTGACCTCAAATTGTAACCTTTTAAAATGAAAATTTTTTATTATGTTCTGTAATTGTGACGTATTCGAAAATATTTATTTTATATAAATTAATCAAACTTTATTTTACTTTTCGTTCAAATTGTTGTATTTATCATAGGCACCATTTGCTTTACTTCGATAAGAATTTTGCAGGTGGGACGAATGTGATAAGACTTTTAAATGTTATACAAAATACTACCTAATAAAGAATCGAATTAGAATTAACTCGAATTTTTAATTTCAGTGTATCATCGAAGTCGGTTTGGTTAGTATGTGCTGTACCCGTGTTTGGAATTATCTTTTGCCGTTTTTGACATTTTGCAAGAAGTTTCAAGTTCAATTTCCGCTACTTCATAAAGGTGAGTCTTATTTTATTTATTACAAAATTAAACATGTCAAAAGGTGTAGGTACATAATCTTTTTTCTACTTTAAAAGTCTTACCTCGAGGTTTAGACTAAAGTATGACCTCGATAAATAGGTGATTTTTTGATGCTTTTGAAATTAATAAACAGGGTGCTATTTATTATAATACGAATGGATCAACGAATTGTAAAACAATTGGGGTGTGTTTTCGGCGCTTCGTTAAGAAATCGTAGGGTGTAATTAAAGGATTACCGTCATTTTTATTTTTAAGAATCACTAAATTTTAACTGATTCGTCAAATGCTGGAAAACTTAGTGGCGGGCGTGTCGCGTGCCTAAAAGAGTTCACTTACCAAAACACCCTGTATTTAATTATCGAGTTTACCCCCATATTTTTTTAAATTTCTGTGTAGTTATGTAATAACTAATAACGAATTTAATTAGTAGACACCGATGATGTGCTTGTAACTTGTGATGGAGGGGGGGTTTAATTAAAAATAGATTCGAAATCTCAATTTTACTTTTTCATCGACTTCGTCTTCATAAAAACAAGATTTTAAATTTAGTTCTCGACGTTTCTGGTCCCTCTGAATCCAAAAAGGTAAAAAAATGAATATCTTCGAAAAGGTATGGCTGGATGAAGGAGAGTGTATTTGTGTATGTGTTTATTCAGTCTTCTTGTAATGGAGCGGACGGGTCTGTATTTCTCAAGGGAAAGCTAACTAATTACAAAAATAAATTAAAACAGCTATAAAAATGTTTCAAAATTAAAAATGTCAATTTAAGTAGGAAAATTTTGCTTTCGAGGGAACGTTTATATTATTGGAAACGCCACCTGAAAAATTTAATTAAAGGACAAAAGTAAAAACAATTTAATTTATTTAACAGTTCCAAAAATTTGTATTTAAACGCTAATTTTGAATAATACACTTATTATAAAATAATTAGTAAATAAAATAATTTATAAATATTCCTTAAAAAACTATTTCACTTAAATGCTAGTTTTTACATTAAAATCACAATTATTTAGATTATTACGCCATCTTTCTATACAGTATTTCATAATAATAAGTACCTTAATGAAAACTAGAGACGAGACACCCGAAACCGACGAGTTTCGGGAACTCGCAACTTTTTACTATTTTTGTGATTCGGAACTTTCAAACCGCAATTTCTTTTCGAAACAGTCCCTTATAAAATGTTTTTAAATTATCATCTCAGATTAGCAATAATAAGAACAATAAAGTTACATAATATAGAAACTAAACTCGATGATCGTACTATTTACAAAAATAATTTTTGGTACTTTTTAATAAAGTTATAAACTATTTACAAAAAATTGTACTTTCAGTCATTGTAATTTTAATATACAGGATGTTTCAATTTTAATCTTCTTAAATGCCACAGCTAATAGTATTCTTTCCAAAACAAGTCACCCTGTAGTTTGGCATTCTTAGGTTTTTATTTGCTTAAAAATAAGTTAATTGTTGTATTATAAGGCAGTAGAGTTTTCATTTATTGTTGGATTATAATTTACCCAAATGTAGGAAATGTTATAACGAATACATTTAAAGCGCCAATTGCAAGTAATCAGTAACAGGAGTTCGCCATTATCCTCACTGTAGTCGACTATAGACCATTAAAAAAATTATTGGTAGATATAAATAGGTACATAACAAAGTCTAAACTTTTCTAGAACCAAGTGAATCCCTAAGAATCGTTTTCTGACACTTTTGTTGCTAAAAAGAGCCGAGGCACGCAATGACAGCTAAACTAGTACTTTAATTATTGAAAAGCTTTTGATCACCTCGAACGTCAGGATTTCCATGAGCGCTCTTCAGATTGATATTCTCTGCGCTGGCCGATATTATTGATACGCCACTACATTTTTAAAATCTTGACAAAATGCTAAAATTGAAATTGATGCGTTGGAAAAAAGAACTAACTTTGATACAGAAAAACAACATGAAATTTTCTCTTTTTCAACTCTTAATATAAGCAGGAGTGTCAGAAAATGGCATTTGGGGAGTCTTTCGGAGTAGGTTTTTACCAATTTCTTCGGCATCTCCTCCTCCTTTAAATATGGGTCCCGGTTTGCTCTAAATTAAATTTTTGATTTAAGTTTTAATATCAATAAAGAATTAAAACTTGTAGGTTCTAGGCTTTAGGTACAGAGTGTAATTAGGCCTCGAAAATAGCATCAGTTATCTCTGTTTAACTCGCACTGGTGGCTCAGAAAACTCAGGAGGACATCCTTTGGCTCGCTTCCTGAAGAAGTTTAATGCACAATTAAGTCTTAAATGGCACAGTTTCCCAGAATCGATTATTTGTGAATTTGTTCATTTTTTTACTGCTATCAAACTGACATTAACACCCTCACAGGTCTCCAAGCATCGGAGACTCCATGAGTACTCGATGAATTAGACTTAAGACAGCTATCGATTAATGAAATCAAAACAACCATCAAGGAGATAATCTAGAGCTCCTTTTAAAAACTGCTTTGAACAAAAAATATTTCGGGGGCAACCCAAAATTTCGTCCTGAATTTTTTCATGGCACGCCAACTTAGCTGTTATTTTACAAAATAAACTTTATATCCGCATGGAGGTTAGGCGAAAATTTTTATTACAGTGATAGAAATGCGAGAGTAAATGTGAGAGATCATTAGGACCACCCGCGCTGTAAAAAGAAAAATTTACAACATAAATAAACAAAAAAACGTTGAAATTTTAAACAACCGAACCGAGCAACTTACAAATATGTTTGGTTACTTATCAATTGCAAAATTTATTACTCGTGGCGCTTTATTCTTTGTGTCTACCAATTTCCTTGCCACCAGCATACTATCTAACAATAAAGCACACAATCTCGAATCGATTTGCTACACACAGCGAAGCGTATTCACTTTTACAAAAAAAAAATCAGGCGTGAACATCCTCAGTCTTCCAAGTACAAAGTACGAAAAGCTTATATTAAAATACAAATCACCCTTCCGTTATTATTAGAGTCAATAAATTTCACTCTCTTATTATAATACATCGTTGCATTCACTTCAAGTTGGAGACTTCTTTTTGATTTCTTCATCTATCGTAGCTATAGATATCTTTTTATCGCTCAAGTCCATTGGAAATTTAAAGCTTAATTCTCTTTCGTCTCCAAATAGAGCACTTTGATTTTCAAATATAGCTTCACTTTCCGCCGTCCTTTTATCTTCGTGAGTGTAATATTTTGCAGCGTGTCGTCTCGAATAGCAAAGAGCTCCTAGCGCAGCAATAACGGTCAATAATAGTAAACAAATAGAAGCAGAAGCGGCTATAATTCCAATTCTATCGTCGTTACTAGCTAGAAAATAGTTGGCACCCCTTAAACTCGACGCGTTACACCAATTCAAGTCGCTCATCTGTAACGAGCCCAAAGTTTGTCCTTCGAAAATGTAAGGTGTATTACACACGACATCTCGTAATGCGAAACTTCTATTAGCTTTCTCCAACATAGGAACTATGTGACATAGGTCACACGACCAACGATTTTTGTTTAAAGTTAAGTTTGTTATAAATTGTATTCGTTGTAAAAAATCTTCGGATAATCCTTGAAAACGATTCCTTGATAAATCCAATTCTAATAAAGTTACCGGAACCGCATCAGGTAATAAATAAGCAAGAGAATTCCCGGCAAGATTCAGGATACTCAATTTTTCAGGAAATAAATCTTCGGGAACAACTGCTAAACCTGCATCTGCTAGTTGCAAATCTCGAAGTTCCGGTATACCTTTTAAGAATTCTTTTAAAACGGACGGCGATACATGATTGCCACTTAAAGATAATTTTTGTAATGTGTCAGATATTGGTTCCAGCCAAATTTTATCGAGCGCCTCCAATTTATTGTAATTCAAATCTAATTCGGATAAATTATTTAAATTTTTAAATGCGCCCGGATTTATGCGGTATATCCTATTTTTGCTCAAATTTATCCTTCTAAGCTCATTCGCGTGTGTAAATTGTTCGTCTCGTAATTCCGATATTTTATTACCGCTCAGGCCCAAATACTTTAAAGTGGTAAGGTTGCTAAAATCGTCCGATGAGAGGCTCTCAAATTGATTGTATCCCATTTCGAGATGAGTTAAATGAGGAAGGTAACCGTATACTTGGGTATCAATTTTTTGTAAAGAGCATCCTTGACATTCGAAAACACGTAATTCCTATAAACAAAATTACATTTTTCTCTTATTTAACTAAAATATATGGGGTACACTTGACGGGTCGAAAAAGTGAGTCGAGAAAGGCAATTGGTGTCGGCTCTCTTAAGAATTCCACATTAAAGTCTCAAAAAAGGTAGCCAATAAACTTCGTGAGGTTCCAATCAATACTAGTCCGGGAGACACTTTTACTAAACCATAAAGTAGAAAATTTTTGACTATGTAGGATGAAAAAACATTGCAAATAGGTAGTAAAACTGACCGTCTGTTAGTTAAAAGTGGCAGCAATAACTAGAGAGAGGCTCGAGAAGGTTGAATTTGGCTCTTTTACAGGTTTTTCACTTATAACTCGAAAACTACGTACTTTATGGAAAAAGCTTTTCTATACAAAAATAATACATATTAAATTTCCTACAAATTCTGTTTTTTAAGTTTTATTCTTTAGGTAAACGACTTACGCGTGAGCGAGCAGTAAAGTTAAAAAAAATTTTTAAATTGTCCAAAAAATTATTTTATCCCTCATAACTTGAGAACTACCCACTTTCAGTGATTATGTTCTAATACAAAAATAAAGTACATTCAATTTCCTACAAATTATGTCTCTTACGGTTTATTCTTAAATTGGACGATTTAGGCGCGAACGGGCGTTCAAGTTAAAAAACTTTTTAAATCTGCCAAAAAATTGTTTTGTCCCTCATAACTCGAGAACTACGCCCTTTCACTGAATAGTGTTCTTATACAAATATAAAGTACATTCAATTTCCTACAAATTATGTCTCTTACGGTTTATTCTTAAATTGGACGATTTAAGCGCGAACGGGCGTTCAAGTTAAAAAACTTTTTAAATCTGCCAAAAAATTGTTTTGTCCATCATAACTCGAGAACTACGCCCTTTCACTGAATAGTGTTCTTATACAAATATAAAGTACATTCAATTTCCTACAAATTATGTCTCTTGCGGTTTATTCCTAAATTGGACGATTTAGGCGCGAACAGGCGTTCAAGTTAAAAAAAACTTTTTAAATCGCCCAAAAAATTGTTTTATCCCTCATAAGTCGAGAACTACGCCTTTTCACTAAATAGTGTTCTTATACAAAAATAAAGTACATTTAATTTCCTACAAATTATGTCTCTTACGGTTTATTCTTAAATTGGACGATTTCGGCGCGAACGGCCGTTCAAGTTAAAAAACTTTTTAAATTGCCAAAAAATTGTTTTGTCCCTCATAACTCGAGAACTACGCCCTTGAATAGTGTTCTTATACAAATATAAAGTACATTCAATTTCCTACAAATTATGTCTCTTGCGGTTTATTCTTAAATTGGACGATTTAGGCGCGAACGGGCGTTCAAGTTAAAAAAAACTTTTTAAATCGGCCAAAAAATTGTTTTGTCCCTCATAAGTCGAGAACTACGCCTTTTCACTGAATAGTTTTCTTATACAAAAATAAAGTACATTCAATTTCCCACAAATTATGTCTCTTACGGTTTATTCTTAAATTGGACGATTTAGGCGCGAACGGCCGTTCAAGTTAAAAAACTTTTTAAATCTGCCAAAAAATTGTTTTGTCCCTCATAAGTCGAGAACTACGCCTTTTCACTGAATAGTTTTCTTATACAAAAATAAAGTACATTCAATTTCCCACAAATTATGTCTCTTACGGTTTATTCTTAAATTAGACGATTTCGGCGCGAACGGCCGTTCAAGTTAAAAAACTTTTTAAATCTGCCAAAAAATTGTTTTGTCCCTCATAACTCGAGAACTACGCCTTTTCACTGAATAGTTTTCTTATACAAAAATAAAGTACATTCAATTTCCCACAAATTATGTCTCTTACGGTTTATTCTTAAATTGGACGATTTAGGCGCGAACGGCCGTTCAAGTTAAAAAACTTTTTAAATCTGCCAAAAAATTGTTTTGTCCCTCATAAGTCGAGAACTACGCCTTTTCACTGAATAGTTTTCTTATACAAAAATAAAGTACATTCAATTTCCCACAAATTATGTCTCTTACGGTTTATTCTTAAATTAGACGATTTCGGCGCGAACGGCCGTTCAAGTTAAAAAACTTTTTAAATCTGCCAAAAAATTGTTTTGTCCATCATAACTCGAGAACTACGCCCTTTCACTGAATAGTGTTCTTATACAAATATAAAGTACATTCAATTTCCTACAAATTATGTCTCTTGCGGTTTATTCCTAAATTGGACGATTTAGGCGCGAACAGGCGTTCAAGTTAAAAAAAACTTTTTAAATCGCCCAAAAAATTGTTTTATCCCTCATAAGTCGAGAACTACGCCTTTTCACTAAATAGTGTTCTTATACAAAAATAAAGTACATTTAATTTCCTACAAATTATGTCTCTTACGGTTTATTCTTAAATTGGACGATTTCGGCGCGAACGGCCGTTCAAGTTAAAAAACTTTTTAAATTGCCAAAAAATTGTTTTGTCCCTCATAACTCGAGAACTACGCCCTTGAATAGTGTTCTTATACAAATATAAAGTACATTCAATTTCCTACAAATTATGTCTCTTGCGGTTTATTCTTAAATTGGACGATTTAGGCGCGAACGGGCGTTCAAGTTAAAAAAAACTTTTTAAATCGGCCAAAAAATTGTTTTGTCCCTCATAAGTCGAGAACTACGCCTTTTCACTGAATAGTTTTCTTATACAAAAATAAAGTACATTCAATTTCCCACAAATTATGTCTCTTACGGTTTATTCTTAAATTGGACGATTTAGGCGCGAACGGCCGTTCAAGTTAAAAAACTTTTTAAATCTGCCAAAAAATTGTTTTGTCCCTCATAAGTCGAGAACTACGCCTTTTCACTGAATAGTTTTCTTATACAAAAATAAAGTACATTCAATTTCCCACAAATTATGTCTCTTACGGTTTATTCTTAAATTAGACGATTTCGGCGCGAACGGCCGTTCAAGTTAAAAAACTTTTTAAATCTGCCAAAAAATTGTTTTGTCCCTCATAACTCGAGAACTACGCCTTTTCACTGAATAGTGTTCTTATACAAATATAAAGTACATTCAATTTCCTACAAATTATGTCTCCTGCGGTTTATTCTTAAATTGGACGATTTAGGCGCGAACAGGCGTTCAAGTTAAAAAAAAACTTTTTAAATCGGCCAAAAAATTGTTTTGTCCCTCATAAGTCGAGAACTACGCCTTTTCACTGAATAGTGTTCTTATACAAAAATAAAGTACATTCAATTTCCTACAAATTATGTCTCTTACGGTTTATTCTTAAATTGGATGATTTAGGCGCGAACGGGCGTTCAAGTTAAAAAAAACTTTTTAAATCGGCCAAAAAATTGTTGGGAGGCATTTTGTCTGCCGGATATACACGTAACTTCTTCAACGCGTTCTACCACCTGAACTGTTTGTGTGACAAAAAAATGTAAGAGGCATAATTTGTAGAAAATTTAATGTACCTTATTTTTATTTATGAAACGTTTTCTGAAAAAGTGCGTAGTTTTCGAGTTATGGGCGATCAAATAAATTTAGGTCGCGTTTGGAAGTTTTTTTAACTATAACGCACGCATTTGTAGAAATTTTAATTTGCCTTATTTTTGTATAAAAGAACTTTTTTCATAAAGTGCGTATTTTGTAAGATATAAGCGAAAAACCCTTCTCGAGTCCCTCAAGTTAATGCTGCCTCTTTTAACAGGCAGACGGTCGGTTATATTATTCATTTACAATGTCCTTTCATCCTGCATCGTCAAAGATTTTGTACTTTACTATTTAGTAAAATAAGTAAAAGTATTCGCTGCCTCCTAGAGTATACCTACATTCGTTCCCAAACGCGAAAGAAAGCCTAATTTCACAACCAAGTACGATAATAGTGGAATAATATGGAGAAACTAATTGCATTTCTGGACCAACTTCTCCGAGACCATAGTGTAAACGGGTCATTCGACAAAAAGCTTACCTTTAATACGTCCTTAAACGACTCCGAATTTAATTCTTTGATATGATTTCCACTCAATTTCAAGACTTGTAATCTACCTAATTGCTCAAACATTCTCGGCATCATTCTATCAATTCTATTTCTTTGAAGGGATAGAATTTTTAAATAAGGCAAATATCGAAACGTGCCACTAGGTAACGAATATATTCTATTGTCGTCTAAATAAAGTTCTCTTAAGTGCGTTAATCCTCTGAAACTCTCATCGAGTGCTTGCGTGATGTTATTTTGGGATAAATTCAAAACAGTCAATTTTTTCAACGTCCAAAACAAACGGTATCCCAATTCGGGTATATTCGAGCGAGTTATGTGTAATTCTTCTAAACCTCTAAAATCTTGAATGTTGGGATCCATGGCCAACATGTTTAGGTTGTAATCTGGAGCCGATATTTTCATAACTTCTGTCGCTAATTCCATTTCTCTGAACGGAATATACGTTAAGCCTCCACGAGTACAAGAAACGACTTTTCTTCCACGAAAATCGAGGAAACACGAACATACAGATGGACATGGAATGGCACTTGACGAACACAGCCACATTAATGTTGTGTAAATAAACAATCCGAAGTATATTTTAGAATACATTCTGTAACAAAAAAAAACATTCAATTAACTTCAAGAAGAAATAAACATTTGTGAGAAAATTTTAAAACTTTGTTAATTTGTAAACTACTGTGTTTATTAGATAGTAAAACTTCAAGTACATGTGCTCTGCGGTGTACTAATAAACTAGATGCAAATTGGCCGCTATTAATTTATTTTACTACACTCTAAAATTATGTTTGCGAATTAAAATGAGATGGTAACTTTAAATACAGTGTATTTTAATTGATTCGTTTTAAAATTTCCAATAATGACGACGATGACAATTCCACTAATTGAATTTTCAACTCACGAGCTTGCGGTAATTGATAAAAACCTAATACCTTGTTGTACAGCGACTATTTTACCCAGCCGATGCCTACACAATATTTTATCAAATACCACCAATCCATATTAGAATCATTTCATCAGTTCAAACTGCCTTCTTAAAAATGAAAAATATATTTAATCTCCGGGCAGTAACTAGAGTTCACACGGTAAACTCAATGATGTTTGTTATTATGGGAGCAGAAAGAGAAATCATTTTTTACAAGCCAGAATGGAACCGTTCAAAAAACGCGCATTAACTTCAATAATATAAAAACGACGCTAAGAAATTGCCGAGTAAAAGCCAAGATTGCATTGCGAGAAACAAGAAATTGTTACAAACCACGACTTAACAATTTTTTTATTTTCACTACATAGGCGCAATTTAATCAAATTTTAAATTGGAATAGAACTTTAGGCCTAAACTACTCAAAACAAAAAAATATGTAAAAGCCGTTGCATACCGTGCGTGATATTATAGTAGCAATGTTTTAATGGTTGCATATCGAGTGAGGTGTGCCTAGTGAAAAATCTATCTCAGTATACAGGGTGTCCCGTGAGTGAACGGCAATATTATAAATATGAGTTGGGAAGGTCATTTTATGATAAAATGTCTTAAGAACATATGTCCAAAAATTATTCGTTATCGAGATATGGACATTTGAATATTTTAGTTTATCTTTTAAAAATTTCATATTATTAATTATCAATTTTTTAATTTAAACTATCAAATATAAATTGTAATTAAGGGTCATTACAGAAGTTGTTCAAAGTGTCCACCTTCTTCTTGAGTACATAATCTGGCTCTTCTTAAAATTGAAGAAGTAGACGCCCTAAGAGTACGATGATCGTTGCAAATAGATGCAGCGGCAGTCATAACTCTATCTCTTCATGTGTCCCCATAAATAATAATCTAGAGGATTCAGGTCAGGTGATCGCGCTGGCCAAGAAACTGGGCCAGTTCTTCCAATCCAACGGTTAGGAAATCGAACATTTAGGAACGCAGTAACCTGTCTCCTAAAATGAGGCGGTGCGCCATCGTGCTGTATCCACATCTGCTGTCTTAGTTGAATAGGAACTTCTTCCAATAAACCTTCCAGTTCGTTTTCTAAAAATCTAAGGTAGAGCGCGGATGTGAAACGATCTTGTAACACGAACGGGCCTATTAGATAGCCGTCCAAAATACCACACCAAATTTTATCTGAAAAACGGTGCTGGAAGTTTGTTTCGCTCGTTGCAAATGGATTTTCGAGTGCCCATTTATGTGTATTCCGTAAATTCGTCACACCATGTCTAGTAAATGAGGCCTCATCCGTAAACAAAATGCGCCCATGAAGGTGCTGGTGACTAACTAACCAACGACAAAAGTCAGCACGTCTTGCGTAATCTGCAAGCAACAATGCTTGGACAGGTTGAACATGATAAGGATACAAGGATACTTTCATTTTACTAACATGTAGACGGTTTGCTACTCTTCGAGTGCTATCAGAAGGATTATGTTCTATCGCATCAAGAATACGTTCCTCTTCAACAACATTTTGTTGCACTGGACGTTCTCTGATATTTTCCGAAAAACTGCCCGTTTCTCTAAGACATCGATGTACGTTGTTGAAAACGCATCTGTTAGGTATTCTCCGCTCAGGAAATCTTCGACGGTATTCGTTTCGCGCTGCGCACTTCAATAGCAATTACCCGTATACGAAATGAATATCTGCATATTATTATTCTTTTGTAAACAGCATTTCTAACAATTAATAATACTAACAATGTTAAAGACTACCTGTCAAATGAAAACCAATGAATAACATTTAGCATGGATAGGTCGATAAACGTATCAATATACTTGATAGATAGGTAATGATAAAATTCCCCATGTTTAGAGACAAACTAAAATATCCAAATGTCCATATCTCGCTAACGAATAATTTTCGAACATTTGTTCTTAAGACATTTTATCATAAAATGACCTTCCCAATTTATATTTAAAATATTGCCGTTCACTCACGGGACACCCTGTAGAATATGCACGCCCAAGATGCATTTAAATTCAAATTATTGTTAATAATATTTGAGTAGCGCCTTTTAATTAGTGTTAAATTTTCTTATAGTTCATATCGCTACATCTTTAGTATATTTATTATTTATACCTGTATGGTAATTCTCACTAATCGACCCAGTTATCTCTCTCTCTCTCTATAGACTCGACAGCATCAATTTTAAAATAAATGAAAAATTATTAAACGTAGTAAAGCCTGGGGGCTAGAATAAAAGAAAATAAAGTATAATACCACTTTAATTTAAACGTTAAAAAATATATAAGAAAACGGTTGAAATTAAATCAAAACGGAGCTGAAAAGAAAACCGAGGAAAAATTACTTTACAACGTTGCTTTTAAAATTGAAATTTGTTTGTAACTTTAAAACGTCCTGCAGTATTTTTTAAATCATTTATTTCGTTAAAATTATCATTTGGGCGAAAATAACATCAGTTTCCATGTTTCACAAACTTTCTACTAATTTATAAATTTCAACATTAGTTTTCAAAACTTTTCTTAAACGCTTTAATTTTATAACGCATCAGTGGAGTTTGAAAAAAATTTCAAAAAGCAATTAAAACTAAAAAAATACTTTTTTTTAAGCAATAAAACATGACAACCCACAATTAAAAGTTGAAACCTTACTTTTTTCATTTTTTCAACAAATTAGTAAAATTTTTTACTATACACGTTTTATTTCATGATTTTGTGCAAGCTTTAGATTTCTATAAATCACATTGTTCTTAACAAAACTTTTTTTTTATATAAAAACACATCTTTAAGAGTCAAAAAACTTATTAGCGAAGGATTATTTTCCCATTTTCTGCTTCTACGTAATTCATCACTAAGCTAACAAAATTCCAATGTTTCCACTCTTTAAGAATTGTGTCTTCTTTTTTGGCAAATCCTAGTGGGTGCTAATGCTTTCAGTTTGTTTGCAACTTTTCAAAGGTAAAGATGACGCGGATCATTATATTATTTTTTGACCTTATGTTTTACCTCACGTTCGCCTACAGCGTACTTAATTCTTTTGTAATTTTACAGCGTATTTGCCGATATAAAAGTAGACGTAGAACTTGGAAACGAGAAAAATTTTGTTTTTATAATGTTCGAATTTGGACGAGGACTTTCTTGAAAGAATTTTACTGTAATAACTTAAAGAAGGGAGTAAAAGGGGCATAAAAAGCGAGAAAATCCTTGCATAACTCTTAGGATCTTTTCTTTTTATTATTTTGAAGTGGAGTCTTGTAGCTGTTATCATAGCTTCGGGAGATTCAATTTTACTTTCCTTTTTGTTACAGAAATAAATTTTTCAATTTTTTCTTTAAAAAACAGTTTTCTAACGATCTTTTAAGACTTCATAACATAGAAGGCCCTTTGCGTCATTCATAATTGCAATTCCCATTTTTTAAACTGCGATCTTTCGAATTTTATATACAGGGTAAATTATTTTTCATTTTCTCTAGCAGTTCTAGCTTCTAAAGATTAAAAAATCGGTTAAATGAAGAAACTAATGTAGTTTTGAAATAGTAATTCATTGCTGCTTTTAATTTTTTGGTACGATATTCAGTTGTTTAGATATTGCCGAAAACTAAAAAAAGGAAATTTTTAAACTGCCATAGCTATTTTATTTAAATAGATATCGAAAAAAAGTTTAAACGACATTACCTTAGTTCTTCGCTCAGAATTTGAAAATAACAATAATTTTTCTTTTTTTCCGAATTTTAAATGGCGCCTCATATGCAACCCATCGTACAACACTGTATTGACGGTAACGCGTTTTATTGTTCGATGAAATTGTAATTGAGTGTTATTAATTTACCTTAATTTTCTTATTAAATCAATTTTAATTAAAGAAAAAATTACAAACAATTAATTCTCAAGAAAACACGTGAAAATATACGGTTTGGGTTTTTTGTTAACAAAAATAGACTCAAATTTGGAAAAACATTGGTATCGACAATTTTTTTGTATGCCCATAACGTAATAAATGTCAAATAAAAAACGAATAAAAAATGCGAAAGTGATAAAACGACCCTATATCCGCATTGCCTCATTATGATTTTTTGAAGAGCGAGTATCGATGCGAATGAATCATTAAATCTCGATTCTTTAAAAACAATGTAAAACTCGCGCAGAAATTTTATGTAAAAATGTATACAAATAAAGCTACCCAAATACGTTGTAAAAGACTATCAATTTACAAAAGCTTATTTAAAACGTGACAAAATGGAGCTTAAAAGTTTGCGCGATAATTTTCGACAACAATAACACAATGGATTTTACTTAGAACGTTCAAACACACCAAGTTATATACATTTTAAAACAAAACATTTTAGCATCTTGAAAATTATGCGCGAATAATCAAAAGGTAATTTTGTATTTAATGCAATTTTCAGGAACGACTCTTTTGGGTAATGAGAAATTAACAAGCACAAAACAACCCCCGTGTTTCTCTTTCAAGGTGTAACTAACTAAAACATGATGAAGATCACTTAAACTTAATTGACTTAGATATTTTAGTATTTGAAATTACAGTGTAAGGATAATAATTTTGAGTGAGTGAGGGTGAGAAAAAAGAAACACAAGGGGTGGTTCAAGGAAAGAAACACACCCAGCATTTGAAAATCGATTTAAACGAAAACTTATTGAATCACGAATAAATATTGATATAAAGTCAAAGGAATCGCGTAAAAGTTAATTTAAATTAAAGTGAGGATTTATAAAACTTATACTTCTTACTCCGAGATTAGGTAAATAATTACTTGCTTACAAGTCTTACAACAACATTTCATTTCGTGAATAATTAACGTTTGAATCTAAACTCTGTTTGCGTTTCCAAAAACTAAAAAAAAACACCCCTAGATATATTATATTATTGTACTTTCAAAGTTTAAATGCCAAATACTTAAAGCTTCTTGCTGCTGTTTACAAAAGCAACAAAGAGAAACTTAGGAGTAATTACAAGACGTGCAACCTCCACTTAGAAGAAGTTTCCAAACGTACGAAGGTACCTACTCTAATTTTATTAGACTCAGATTTTTAGGCCTCGCTGATTTTAATGCGGTCTCACATAAATTACTAAAGAAACTGCGTCTATACGTGCGTCCCACATCAATCCCATCAATTTGTCGATGGAACTATGCAAAACATGCATCGTAGTTGGAGATCTTGCCAAGTCGCACCGGCATTAGATGCGCACAACAGAGCGGTAGTAAAATACGCCCAATCTGTGTTTTTTGGTACAAAAATATTGTTTCAGAGCAAGTCGGTAAGATTTAGAAAGATCTCTACATCTCTTTAACTTCCCTAAACAAACTTTTTCGAGTTTTTGCAAAATTTTTGATATTCTCCTCCCATGTCTCTCTAAAATATTGTACTGGAAGTCCCCTATTTTAACAATTTTCCTCAATTACTTCAGCAGTGGCACCTCTGTTCTCCGTTGCTGTCGCTCTTCAAGAAATTCCAATTTTAGAAGGGGCGCGATGATTTTAGCAGACTGAGTGTCGCTAATTCTAAAAGTCCCCCAAGATGGATCCTCTAGTGGTCGTTAATCAGGAGAACGCCAAGGGCGATCACTGCGCTCTTATACTCCGTTCTCCTCAGGGGGTTCTTTAAAAAAGCCCCTTGCACTGAGGTCAATCGATCCTTTGTACATCCTCATCGTGTTATAAGTCCTTCTGCAGTCCCGTCTCTTCGAAGACGCCTGCTCGGATGGATCCATTGTATATCCATTAGTTCCGGATAAGCAAAATCCGGGGCTTACTGCCTCATTGTCGCTAAAGCTTATTTTACATTTTTACCTGAGAGTACCGTGTACCCATGTCTGATGAAGTTGATTCGATTGGCCTACCGCGTAGTATAAGAGATGTCCAGGGTGTCAAGGGTTTCGACTGCGAGCTCGATAATAAGATCGGGACCGCTCCCCTTTTGCTAGTTTATCAACATCCTAGCGATTTTTCTGCAGTGATGTTAAGCTCTCAAGTTTTGAACGGTCATCTAGACTGTCGAACAATCTTGAATAATTTTGGACTCCATTTTCCGTCATATGCTCTTTTATTTTTTAAATCTCTCCAAGTCTAAAACTGCTTCGATTGGCCCATCTCGTAGTAAGTAGGGCCCAGGGAGTCGAGAGATATATGATGTCCTTTAATCCAACTGAGTCGATATTTTGTTCATTGTCTGTACGGCCAAAAGTCAACGCATTGCAATAATTAGCGTGTTTTATAATTGCACTCTTTGTTCGAGTAAAAGTTGTTCGAACAAGTTTGAATCTGCTCGAACAGGATCAAATTTGCTCGAACAGATATGATTTAAAAAACGGTTTGGTGGTATTAATTGTCATCTGTCATGCCAATTTGCTATTTTTAAATGCAATTTTAAATTTTGAGGTTATGTTGCGCCGTGTTCGAACAGGATCTATACGCACCACCTAGCCACTCGGTGCACCAAGTTTATGTTCGAACAGGCTGTTCGAGCAGAAATCTGCCATTTAAAAACGCGATCTCATTTATTTGTTCGAACTGCATTAAAAAACGCAGCTTTGATGTTCGAGTATTCGAACAGTTGTTCGAGCAATTATAAAACACGCTAATTGTAACTGCTATAGATTTACGTTCTGTCAATCACAGATCTTGAATAGGTGCATGCAGCTTCTGCTCAAGCTGCCCATCAATCTATTTATATTTTTTTAATTTTAAAAATAATGTAAAAGTCGAGAAAATATTAATTTAAGTTAAATTTTTCTCCTGGAGAAGAAATTTTGATTCGTGTCATAATATTTTACCTGCACAAAAGCCTTTTCAACATTAAAACGTTATCTTTTGATTATTCTGAATAATATGGTACAATATTCATCACTCGACTGTTTAGTGTAAATGTACCTTTAGCTTTGAAAGCTTTTGACGCAAATCCGTGATTAATACTGACGCTAAATACACCCCAATTTCAATTTGTTTTATTACGTAAATTAGTGATTACATAATTGTCGAATTAAAATTCTTTACATTTTCAAGTGTTGCCATTTGTCGAAGGGACTTACTCGGTCCAGGGAAGGATTTGGGGGGTTATGATGTTACAAAAGCGTTGAAAATTTAAAAAGTTTAATTCCCGAGTATGAATATAAATGGGGTTAGTAACAGACAGAAGCAGGATGGATCTCTAAAAGCAACCCAGTTATTTTAAATTATAATCTGCCCTCATAGGGTGACAGTAAAATGGGGAGCAACGTTTCGCAAGACTTTTAATTGAGAACTACATCCCTAAACGTGTTTCGTCATTGACGGGGTTGATTTAATGGACATACGGACTCGAGGCTTTCCAAGGCGTAACCTTTTATTGTGGTTCATTTTTAAAATATTTCAAACATCAGTTTGTTGTATGCCACATGCCAGTAGTAATAAGATAATGCTCGTATTGCTTATATCAGATTCTAAATACATAATTACTAGAGCGGTTAACCACGTAACAACTTTAATATGAGATTAGGGCAGATCAAAGACAGACTGGAATTCGTAAATATCAAAATATGTAACCCAGGATGTTCCAATTTTTTATTTTGAGACTGGGTAAAAGTCAAAATCATCGATATTGTATCTGTTAATTGTATCAATGAGTTGTCATCTCATATCAAGAAAGTCGCTGGTGAAACAAATAAATACGTCGTGCCCCTGGCATGTAGGCATTTATAATACGTTTAAACGCCGAGTTGGTTAAAAGAACCAAATTTTATACTAATAATTAATAATATAAAGAAATGGCTTGTGACTCACGAGACTTTACTTTACAAAAATAAAATTTAAAAAAAGTTAGAAGTTACAGCGTAATTTAAGTTCCCCGTGCCCATTGAAATTACGAGCGGAGATTACTCCCTTAAAGACGGCAATTTAAAAAATATTCAAAAGTACTAGCTAGTAAAAAAAAGTATATTGTAGATCTTTTCGCTTTAGTGAAAATTAATTTGCTCGAGTAATCGGATTTATAAATTTTTCCAATTAAACAACCAATTATTTCGTGACAGATTCATAGCTGGAAATAAGCCGAAGTTGGTTAATTTAGATTTTAATGCCCTTTTAAATATAAGTTAAATGAGATTTTAAAATTTAAGCTTCATAGAACTACAGTTACAACTACTAATAAATTGATTCATATTCAAAACTTTTAATAACCGAAAGGTCGCAAAAAGTAAGTTCGCTTAGCCATCAGTTATTCCGAGTTCTTATAATCTTATATGGGTTGAATTAGAAGTACCTACTATTTAAATTAATTTTGTTAAAACGGTGGATAATTGTGTTGACTGATTAGTCAATTATTGTAATTAGCAGTCGACAGTAGTACAATGGTAGTACGTACGAATAATAACAAAACGACAGTTTGATAAAATTTATCCACTATACACTATACCACTCTCTTTGTAAGGCAAGGCGACTCTCATCGGAACTGTTGAGCTTTGATCGCTCTCTAAAATTATATTCAAGGAACCAGAGTTACTAATCTGAACTAAATAAACAAGCATCACTAAAATGGGCTCTATTTAGCAGATTACTCCTAACTATTCGAACAGGTGATAACGAGTATGAAATAAAAATTAACTGACTCGTAACCCACAGAAATCGTTAGAGAGACGAATGCTGCGAATAATCCCAAAGGACAAAAAGCGAAGCGAATAGATACAGATACAGCGAAAAGACGTGTGTTAAGAACAAGCTCAAACAATAGCCCAACAAATGGAGCTGGACAGGTTACGACATACAATCAGGCGTTAGATGGACTAACAAAAAAGAGACCCGAGACTGGGATGGGAGCAAAGAAATGAAGTATTGGAAAACCACCTGAAAGGAGGAAAGCAGTGTCAAATACTGGCATTAAAGGCCCGAATAAGATGAAGAAGAAAAACTCACGATAAATCATCTAGTATAATACATGCGTAAATTAATTGTGTGCGTCGCCGTTCATTGTGTCACATTCAAGTGAACAAAACGCCTAAAAGTTAGACTTCCGTTGTAACAATTAATTTTCGCGTGGAAACTGATTGACGGACGTTTGTTTCGAGGGCGAGTTTGCACAACTTGTTCTTTTTGTAGTAGTATTTTTCTAAAAGAAAAGCTCTTATATAAAGTTAAGTGGTGCCATGGGTATATAATAAACGAATTTATGATAGGCACATAAAAAAAAGTTACAGGAATATAAATAAAAATATTAATACATATAACTTTTAATGTTAGTTTGTGGCTTAAATCGCTTGCATCGCAGGGAGATGCACTAAAACAGTACAGATTCACTAATTACCAAACTGCGGGGTGGATTTATTTATATCATCCCTGTCTATCGGTTATATAAGATAAGATAGTATACAAATAAATAATGACATTTTAAGAAGTAAATCGTGCGGTAACTTCTCTAAAAGTTTCTATTAATTGCCAACTAGAAAAGTTAAAATAAACACCCAAAATAGTTATAAAGAAGTTAAAGTATGGCCGTGAATTTTAAATAGATTAAAATATTTTTTGTGCAATAACCAATCATGATTTTAATTAAAATTCTGTAAATTACGAGGCTAAAAAATGAAATTTATATTTATAATAATCGAGTTCTCCAACAGCCAATTATATTAAACTAAAACTCATGTTTGTTTTATAGGGTAGTAAACTAAATTTAATTTCCAATTATGGTCAATTTAATAGATTAACAAGAATGTGTTACCATTTTAGTACAACCCATTTAGTTAATACTTTAAGGTGTAGCTTATTATCCATAAAATCGCTTTTAAAACTATAACTTCCTGCTACGAGTTTAAAATGATTACCTATAAATTAAATAGTAAACTATTTTTTGTTAAATTGAATTATAAATTATTTATACAATACCGTAAGTTTCATTTCACGCGAAATGTATCGATAACTCATTTTGTCTTATATTTATCATCGAAGAATCAATAAACCATTTGACCGGATGCCTATTTTGTGTGCTCCTGTCCAAAAGCTACGATTTGTATAGCGAATGTCAATACCTAAACCCCCAACTCGTACATCAAAAAGATATATGATTAGAAATTTGAGATTCTATTCGTATTTTAAAAATTCACCTTTTTATGTTACGCAATATGCTAAAATCGAAATTCGGTATCAATACATTAAATTCGCGTTGAATTAGCTGCACGGCTTCGTTTTGTTGTAAAAAAAGTTCGTTGACAAAATATTTACTATCAGAGTCTTCCTGTAAAGTTTTGTACGGATGAACAAGATTTTCTGGGGTCGCCTCTCGGAATGCAATCGCACACCATCGAGAGAGTATAAATGTGCATAAAAAGGCCTCAAGAATGACTCATACTGGGCGTGACGAGCTCTGCAAACGTTTGGTTTAGAAATGAATTCTGGGCGAGAATGAGAATTTTATAGAAAAATCCGTGTAACTTAGTGGAGATGCGAGAGGAGCAGTTAAGAGTATTGGTTTGGGTGTTTTGAATTTATTCGAGTTCGGGCAGATTAATTGGTAATCGGTGTTAGCTACTGAACGGGGGTTTATATAACATAACCCCAGGGCACATATGAGTTTACGCAAAAGCACCGTTAGACAAAAACCATCATCAACGTTTGAAGATAAAAATGGGGTTCGAACGGACCCCAGTTGGTTCCATAGCTAACAAAATTATTAGCAAGGGTGTACCTACCTAAATAGGCATTAGTAAACGAAAAATAAATACACCGATGGTTCTTCGTATAATTAATTATTGTAATTTGCCTACTTCAAACACTAATCATCAATTTAGTTGTAGAAAAGTATTAATTATGGAAAAGTAACAAATCGACATTACTGATGGTAATTAATTACCGAACGTTTGGACGCTTTACAACTCCAGAACTTCAATAACTTTTTTTGTTATTTACTTCTGAAAATAAAAAACTGTGGGTATTGGAAGTCAAATTTAAACTTTTAATTTTTGTTCAAAACTATTGGTGCTGCAGCGATGCATTTAACTTTTCCAATACATAACTTCGAATTTCCTAATCTGAAATTTGAGTTTATTTTCGTAATAACAATTAGGTTCTCCCACTCCCGGACATAAACACACACAAATTTAATTCACTAACTTTCGAAAAGCTTTCCATCGACCAATATTTTCTCAATAAACAACTCAGGAAATGCTAATAAAAACTTATAAATTAATATTTTAATATAACCAATTCCTACAAATTTGTATAAACTTCATAAAGTTTATTTTAGTTTGTGAAAACTTTTCTTACTGCCTTTGAAGACGCTCTATAACATCTCATCTTTCATCAAGCAAAACTAACAATTTTCAGTTTGAGTTTTCTAACGAGATTTATAGCTTGCTTGAATCGCTAATACGGTTTTTAATAAATAAAATACAAATATTTAATTATCACTTAAATGCCACAAGTTGTTAAAGTTGTGCAGATAGTCACTAACGCTAGTGCAAGTGCTCTTACTGAATATTTAAGTAAAATTCTCAATATGACCAGAGACGGGTTAAAGGAATGTGATAATGGGGCAACAGCTTAGGACATCCTAGTTCCCAACAAACATTTTAAGCCACGGCAACGTTATTGTTACCATTTTAGTTACTTTGTATGTAAAAGTTACTAACCAATGTTACCGAGCTGCAACTACTTTGCAACGGATGTGCAACCAAAATGGGGAAAATTTTTGGGTTTTTATGACGTTACAGTGTGGTTGCAAGAACCGTTATAATAACTACTCTGAAACATTGCACCAACTAAACGCCGACGTTTTAGTTACGTTATTGTAACTATTATGTGCAACTTCAGTTATTTGCAGGCTGACGGTTCTGTGACAATCTAATCTAATATTAATACTTATAGTAAGTTATTCATACCATTGCGCCTGTCACACATTTATATGGACACTTTCGGTTTTAGAAGTTTTCAAATAGATATACTACTTACATTTTGTATCTATTACAATGTGACTTTTAAAACTTTGAACTCTCAATTTAATGTTTGCTAACACAAAAAATGCAAACCCTTCGAATTTTACGGTACATTTTGGCACTTCTACTACTAAAAAGAATAATGCCCCTTCAAAATTTTGACGTTCAAAATTCTTTTTGGTTTTAAAATTTTTTCAAAATTAAAATTTTGAGGTATTTTAGAATTTTTAGGAACTTTTCTGAACCTGTATATCCAATCGGCATTCTATAACAGTTTTTAATACAATTCTTTGTCATAATAATCTTAATATTACAGATGCATTTTAATATCTTCTTAAGAGCGTCTAAAATACGGCCGACTTTGTGTAATATTACTTTGACGTCGTAGTTTCTTTCGATCTGAAACTTTAAAGTAATTATTACTTTAAAGTTATTTTTTGAAGTACATGTAACGTCAAAGATATTTTTCTTTTTGCCAGTGGGTTATACTTACGATTGTATCGATTGTAACTACTAGTTACCCGACTTTAAAGTTAAAGTTAAAAGATTTTCGACGTTGCGGTTACCAGAAAAAATAATTTATAATAGTTATAATAAAGGTAAAATAAAAAATAAAAAAATAAAAAATACGTAAAAGTCATAATAGTAAGTTTCGTAACGTTGCTGTTACTGTCACATGTAACGAAGTTTTAAAACATTTAAAGGATTTCTTAGGGTAACAGCAACGTTAAAATAACTTCAAATGTTCCTTTAAAGTAATAAAACTATAAAGTTCCATATTTAAGTAAGTAATTGTTACTTAAAAATATAACTTTCTCGACTTTTTGACTATACAGTTATAATTTTAGTAAAAATAACGTTTCTTTGGTACATCTTTAGTAACAAATCCTAATATCATAAGTAACCCCAACTTTAATGCTTGTTGGGTTGTTAGTGTTTTTTTAGATACTTGTCCAAAACCATATAAACTTTGATTGGCGGCAAGTTCAAAACGACTTGTTCGATTGAGCTCAAATCTACACAGAAAGTTTTATCTCAAGAAGACCTAAGAAGAGAAGAAGAAGAGGAATCCCAATTAGAAAGTCAATGGTTCGTTTTGTTTTTCTTCCAGTCATTTTTAAAACATTTTTGAGCCTTCGATTTTTGGGACGACCGCGATTTATACAGGGTGTCAACTTGAAAACTTCCCACCTCCATTATCTTCGCCTTAGTATAAAATATTCAAATTCCACTAGACCCGCCAATTTTATTACCGAGGGAGCATTTTAATCGAGTATTTGCGTTCTTCCTAAATCAACCCCCAGAGTGGGGTAGGTTTAACCCCTTAACTCTTAAACGGAAAGAGGGTCGAGTGGCATTTTTTTTGAAAGCCCCTTCAATTGCCTTTACAACGATATGCTAATTTGTTATTTTTGGGCTAGTAGTTTTGATGATTTAAATCTAAGATAACTGGCGTTGGTTGTACCTTGCAGCGACGTTGAATATTATCAAACGGTTTTGGTTTAATGGTTTTTAACTTTACACACCGCATAATAACACTTAGACACTTTGCACATAGAGCCTCAAACAAAAACAAATAGCGTTCAGTTTGTTTCGTTCAGAAATTTACGAGAGTTTAAATGGAACAATGCAACTTACAGAAAAGCAAGTTGTAACTTTCCTGAAATTGACGTTTAGAGTATTAACAAATATTTCGATTATTGTTCAGATAACAAATTAACCGTATTAATAACCCTGTTTTGACATTTTATTAATATTTACCTCATTTAACTGTCCAACTATGATTATAATACCGATTACGTGAAATACCCTTAAGCATTTCAAATATTACCGAAGTCTATAGAATATAATAATTGGGAAAAGTCGAGATCATTTCCAGCGATAATTAATACTTGTTGCGAAATAAACCATTCTCTTGGGATTTATATAAATGAAATGATACATACTTGACTTGTAAAGAAAATAAAAGTAATCTAATATGTTATAGTAGTGTATAGTACTATAGTACGACAGTGAGACAATGAATGCACTTCACGTATGTAATATGAAACATAAAATCCTCCTCGTGTCCGTTCTGGTCTACTAAATTGACTTCACATAACCGACGCGACGTAACAATTAAAAAAAGTTTTTATATTTTGCGTCTGTAAGATCGCTATTATAGCATCCATTTGCGTGTCGTAATGAGGTTTAGCGTGCTGTAATAATTTTGGTAAAATTTGATGTTCGAAGTTGGTAGTAATATTTAATTTGACATATTTTGTCAAATCGAGGAAAGAGAAAACGACAATTTTTGTAATTAACATGTTCTATTTTTTAACATAGTAATTAAAATTAATTAATTAACGACCAATTCAAACTACAAAACAATTTATTTGAATTTTAAATTACGAAATGTCACTTTACAATAATTAGTACTGCCAACTAGCCAACCATCACAACAATCCCTAAATTTTTATATTTAGATTTTTTTCTTTGAAAATGGACTTTAAAAGGCGCAAAATAGAAAAAATTGTATAAAGAACTCATTTCATAAGTCATTATAGCGATTATAGCACTCCTCCATTAAAACGCTCCTGGCTACGCCAGTCGCATTTTAAACTTGGAGTCGTGCTATAATACGTAACTTATGAAATTCGTTCTTTAATATACTATTAAAAAACGAAAAGCTTCGTAAACAGTTAATTAATGTTGTACATCGCGTTTTTCTAGCTGCCTCATTTCAGTACACAATGGGGTTAAGAATTCAGAACGCTGCTAAAAATTGGGAAAATACCGAAACTTGAGCTCTTAAAAAATGCCTTCCGAAGCTTTGGATACTTTGTACGGGAGAGCATGAATAAACGTTTGATTAGTATGGTAAATGGCTATGAGATGGCGCCACTCTTTAAACTAGCTCAGGACAAATTTCAGCAAAGAGCGGCGATTTGTTCAAGTTTATAGCGAATCTGCACCAACGTTAAAGATGAAACACGGCCAATTTTCGTTAGTGATCCATATGATATAGTGATGCAAGACCGGCGAGTGAAAGTAAGGGAGATTGTCAAGATAATGGGCATCTCAACAGAAAGAGTTGGAATGTTGGAAAGAAAGGTGATGCCCACTGTTTTTTGGCGAGTCTAAAGAAATCATCTTCGTCGACTGCTTGGGTAAAGGAAAAACAATAGCAAGAGTTATGCCACATCATTGGACCATTTCAAGCAACTTCTGAAACAAAAACGGCCACAATTGGCTCGGAAAAAGTACTCTTTCACTAAATCAATAGGTCCATCGTAGCTCCGGGCGGCTTCTCCCTGTTTCCTAGAAAATTTGGTTCGGTGGGAAGAAGTTCTCATGTCACGCCAACGCATATCTTTCAGCATTTGATAAGACATACTTTTCAGGCGATATCCAAAAAATTAGAAAGTCGTTGGATGAAGTTAGTTCCAAAAATTTTGTTTAACTTGCTTTTGTACCACGCTTATCAAACGCGAGTGGTCTATTCCTAGACTATCGTTATAATTTATAACATCATTTGGACCGGATGGACTGTATCAAAGGTGAAGTAACCACAACTGCGCTTTCGGTAACTTTAGGTTAAGCGTCCGAAGTTTCCTTTATTTCTTGAGAAAATTTCTCAATTTTAACTTGAAATTTAAGTTTTATACGGTTCACTCATTGAAGAAGGAAATCACTATTAGTGTCGGTCCTCTTTGACAAATACTTATCATTCCAACTTCATTTGTCGTCAGTTCTGAAGTAACCCAACATTTAATACAAACTTGCCATCAGACGGAAATGTATCAGATTTTGGTGATGCTATACGATATTTTGAATAATCGCATAGAAGAGTCAGGAACGTGGAATGGTATTCTATAAGGGGATATAAATATGTGATCTTGAGAATATAAACGAAAGAGCTATTACCTAGCCTGGCGGCAAAAGCATTCGACATATTTCATAGGTGCTACGAAGGAATGTCACTTTATCTGCATTCTAATCGTTTACCTGCTCTAAATTATTGAGAAATTTATTTCTGACGACCACGTATTATTCAAGGAGTAGGTACATTCTAGACGGTAAAATCGGAAGTGGATATTGATAGCAATATAACGTGTATCCTTCTGTAAGTTTCTTCCAGACTAATAATAGCGAGATACTGCTAAGTAATTAATTTTTGTACAAGCTTCTGTGCATTTTCAAAATAAGTAAACCCTTGAAACGATGTCTGAAAGTGGAACAGGATATTATGTACACATAATACGTCTGTTAGTTTTATCTCATACATATTTTTGGTTTTTATGCATGGCTTCGCGTTAATTTAATCAATGTAGAATGTAATTTAATTAATTTTAAATCCGCCAAAGTCACTCGAAAAAGTAACGTATAAAATAAGACTCGACTTTTTTCAAACAAAAGTACAAAAAATGAAATGTGCACTTGTAAATGAAAGAAGTAGGATGTAAATTTTTCTCTAATTAAAATAAACATTAATTGTGAATTTAGCTTATACAGTCGAATCCTTCTTCATTTGTAAGAACTTGAAAAAAACGAAAAAACAAATTTGTCAACTTTGTTCGGAAAATTAAGCAGGGCTCACTTTTACCGTAAAAAATTTTAATTATTACAACATTAATTAAAAATTGCGACGACTTAAATGGAGTCTCTTAATATTTCAACATTAATTTATTTTGAAAAAGCGTCCTTTTGTTGCTTTGAACTACGTTTTTGTATGTAAACAACAAATACATTTAAAGAACGTCTCGAAAGTAAATCAAGACGTGCTAAACTCTCATATCCCTAAAAGCTTCATTTATCTTACATTTTACATAACATCTTTAACAACGCGAGGCGCTTACTTAAGCTCCTTTACTAGTGTATATAGTGTATACTCTAATAAGATACTTAGCAGCTTTAAAGTGAGTGGAATTTCGCACATGCACATGTCTTTATTTGAAAAGTATTTCCAACTTAAAGTTGGGGTTAAAAGAGCAAATAATGATTTCCTTCGGATGACACCACATGTATGTTTAATGTAAATATTTGTTTAAATAATACTAGATAAACTTTTTATTTGCCCATAAGACGTGGTAACGTGTTTGGCTGTTTGCATGTGATTATTAAAGGGAAGTTCAATGTGTTTCTGGTATTCGTCACTTTTAAGATGACGCATGTGGATGAGATAAAGGTTTTAAATTATTATAATTTAGTATAAGACGTCGATTTTTAGAAGGGGAATTATTATTGACATGCCAAAGTATCGCGTTTACATGACACCATGACAGCAAAGTTCACAAAGAGACAATGTAATGTAACGCACTTCATCGCCATCCTTAGCTGCTTAGCACGATAACAATAAATGAATCAGTGATAAATAGTCCAGGAGGCAACGAACACTTCTACTTACTAAGCCATAAAGTACAACATTTTCGACGATGCAAGATGAAAGAACATTGCAAATGAGTAATAAAACCGACCGTCAGCCTCTTAAAAGTGGCAGTGCTAACTTGAAGGTGGCTCGAGAAGGGTGGGTTTTTGCTCTTTTTGCAACTCTAAAACTACGCAGTTTATGATCAAAGTTCTTCTTTACAAAAATAAAGTACATTTAATTTCCTACAAATTCTATCTCTTATATTTTTTTCCTCGGGTGAAAGATTTAAGCGCTAGCGTGCGTTAAAGTTCCAAAATCGGCCACAAAATTATTTTATTGCTCTTAACTCGAAAACTACGCACTTTTCGAGAAAATTGTTTTTATACAAAAATAAAGTACACTCAATTTGCTACAAATTATGCCTCTTAAATTTTTTTCGTTAAACGAACAGTTAAGGTGGTAGAGCGCATTGAAATTTAGGGTATATCGGACATAGCGTGTCCGGGAGACAAAATTCACTTAAGAATGGCAGACGGCCGATTTTATTACACCTTTGCTATTTTCTTTCAGCTTGTATCGGTCAAAATCAAAAATTTTGCCTTTTAATATATCGGCATAGATATGGTAGATTTGTATAGAAGAACTTTCCTCATAAAGTGCGTAGTTTTCGAATTACAAGTTACAAGCGAAAAACTGAAAAAGGTCCAAAAGCCACACTTACATATTTCAATGCGCTGTAGCACCTAAATTGTTCGTTTGTCGAAAAAAATCTAAGAGACATAATTTGTAGAAAACTAAATGTACTTTATTTTTGTTTAGAAACACTATTCCCTAAAAGTGCGTAGTTTTGAGTTATAAGCGAGAAACAAAAAAACAGTCTTTTTTGAATTTTAATCAAACTTTAACGCAATCTAGCGCCCAAACCATTCGTCTAAGGAAAAAACCTTTCTGATATAATTTGTAGAAAATTTTATCTATAGTTTACTTTTATATAGATGCACTTTTCTCCAAAAGTGTGTAGCTTAGAAACTATAAACAAAAAACCTAAAAAAGGACAAAAACCCACAAGTCGCCCCCCAAGTTAGCGCTGCCACCTTTAAGAGGCAGACGGTCGGTTTTATTACTCATTTGCACTGTTCTTTCGCTTCTCAGCAGATTTGTACTTTATCGTTTAGTAAAAGTATTGCCTGCCTCCTATAGACTAAAAGTAAGAAATCTACTAATACGAAACAATAATTATGTTAGTTAATATTGTTAATAATATAACTAAAGCTTTCTGAATAAAATAAAAAATGTAGGTCATTATGCAAAAATATATTTTAATTAAAAAATCCATCATCGGAGTTCAGAAAATGAATAAATTAAATATTAATATTAAAGTAAGGAAATTAAATCTCGCTTTTCGAAAATGACAAAATTATTCTAAAGAGACAAATGTAGCTTGGAAAGAATGCTTTGTAAATATCACTTTAAATATATGTAATTCGAACAAATATAAATTTTCTTTTCCATCAAACGAAGCACAAAGTTTAATTAATAACATTTTTGAAAACTGAAATAAATAACAAAAAATCGCAAAAATTTAATTTTAAAATAATGTCGTTCCAGTAAAAAATGAACTCACATACGCACTGAAATCTGTGTAAGAGTAAAAAAGCTTCGAATAGCTTGAAAATGTTTATTTTTTCATAATTTCATTATCACTCTTGTAATAATAGTGGTATGTAGTAGTTAGTACTTAACGCCATTTTAAATTACATGAGCATTTTTCAAGTTGGTAGGGCAAAAAGAAATTGCACTAATTAAATATGGCGGGGTTATCCCAATTCAAGTGGCAGAAAAAGATCAGACAGCATTAGCTTCGTATCCCAAGATATCCTCAAGTGGGTTCAAGTTGCTTTCAAAACTTAATTATGTTAAAACTTTTTTTGCAACGGTCATCAAAATCGCCAAAACGTACCTTTTAGAAATATAACTTAAGTTTTATTTTTAAAAACTTGAATTTCTAATTTTCTACTTTGTAATTTTTTTAATTTTTCTTTTGAAAAGCTTTTGAGCGTTCGCGTCCCGTTACGTGGTACTTAGATTTTATTAATAATCTACATAATCTTTAGAAATAACACACACAAGCACTAACCGAAAGTACTTGGCCACGCTTTTAAAGTTAATCTAGTTTTCGATTCGTTAAAAAAAATTTAAATTGTATCATAAAAAAGTTTAAAATACAATTCAAATTAACAATCTTGGGCAATTTTAAAGGGCTCAAGTAGTCGAACAGCAAGATAATTGAAAATAAATTGAAGTAAATTCCTTTTATTTCCTCGAGACACTGAATGTAGGAGCATACAAAGGAAACGTAAATATATGCTAATGGTGAAAATTGGGAATTGAAATTATGAATTTGTAAAGTGCGTATATTTTCTATTTATTTAAAGAAATTGGGAGAATTGTAGGGTAAAAACTGTAATTCGGGTACCTACGCGTTTCGAGCTTTTATCAACTCAAGATACAAATTTTCTTAAATGATAATTATACAGAGTGGCAAAATTGCTTATAAATTGATGCATGCTGAGATATCTAAAATGGCTTTTCTAAAAATGTCACAAATATAAGTTTTCCTTCTAGAAATACTATTTTAGAAGCGACTTGCAAGTTTACAAAATTTCAAAAAATAAAAAAGTTTCGATTATTTGTTCGTTTCGATGGATAATTAATCAGCGTTAAATTATCAAATTTTCTCAAACTAAACATATGCATTATGCATACAGGTATTTCGAATTTAACCACCCATCCATGCGGACTATAAAAATATTAAAATTATAAAAACGTTCCACAGTTTTGCTTCACCGTATCGCCATGTATAACGAGACACAAATCAAATTTTTTCTCAAATTTCACGCCAAATCCACTTTAGTTTTTCTAACTTTCTTATACATTTTTCTTCTAGGGTTTTTCGATCGCAAATGTAATTTGTAAACAATGCAAAGTGAATAAAAAGAATTGCTAGGGTAAGTGGCTTCTTTCTAAAAGTTGAATTCGGAATAGAAAATGGCCAACTCGTTTATTTAAATCGCAATTCGAAGTATTGTATTACTGATTGCTTTAACATGATATAACCGATGATTAAAAAAAACCAACGTTTAATAACTATACATAAATGTGTACAGTAAGTTTATAATAATCAGATTGAAAACATGCAGTATTCATCACGTTACAATTTACAATCGGTAAAAGATCTAATTTCAACCAAGACGCAAATGCAATTCTCTAGCGTAAAGAGTAAATTGGAACAATCCAATGAACACCGAATCGATTTACGATAGTTTGGTAATGGATGTTGCAATATTGCGTGTCACTTATGCCCTTATCAAAAAAAATTTGGTGCAAAATCACTTATAGTTCACTTTAGAGAGATTTTGTTTGTTTTTGTTTTCAAGAAATCTGCAACATTTATTATAATTTATCGGTGTTTTTGGATCCGCATTTTATAAGTGGAGTATAATTCAACTTGACAGTTTATTTTTCCAGCGTCTCTTTTTTAGTTTATCAAAACTAAATTCAAACGAGAATGAAAGGAAAATGCAATCTTGGTTTCATAAGGCCTTCTTTTATACAGGGCGTGTCACGGTGTGACAATTCATTTCCGTTCAATTATTAAAATATTAAGTACCATCGATGAATTTTAATTTGTGTAGGTGTAGTGTGTCCAAATTTTACATTATGGAATTACTAGGAGCGAAGCTAGGTTAAGATTAGCATTTTAAAAACCTTCCACTAGATCTAGAAATCGACGAGCCACTAATCCTGGTATAGTTCACTCAAATTAGACAAAAATATGGCATGTGAGGGAAAAAAATCCAAAAGTTTTTAAAATTGGTATGATTGTTCGTTAGAAACTGGAGTATAAAGAACTAAAAGTCCTGGAGGGTGGGGGCGAGCAGAGAGAGGCGAAGTTATTTAAAGATGACTTTTTCTCGTTTTTTGCAAATAACTCGCCTCCTATGGATCGTACGTTAATGAAGGTTATTATGAAAGTTATAGAACACATTATTAGCTACAAGATTGGTTATATGCATTATTTTCATTAGTTTAACCTTTCTCCAGATATAGCGCGGTTAAAGAACAATTTTGATCGAAATTGTAAAATTAGTAATATCGCTGTGGAAGTTCAGAAGCATCTTATTCTCCGCGCTATATCTCGAAAAGGGTTAAACTTATGGAAAAATACATAAAACCAATCTTGTAGCTAATAATGTTTTCAATAACTTTCATAATAGTCTTCATCAACGTAATATCTATAGGAAGAGAGTTTTTTGCAAAAAAAAAACAAAAAGGTCGCCTTTAAACATACTCACCTTGTAGATAAGCCCGCATATTGCATATCTTTATGAAGTGTACCTAAATAATTTAATGAAATGCCTGTCATATTATACTCTGTACCTCACTTTGAGAAGAACCAGTAAGTGTTGTAATTAATCATCCTGTTTTTAATTTTGAAATGAAACTATCTTCGGGAAATCCTCCCGTTATCGACTTTGCCCGGCATAGTATAAAGAATAAATAATAAATCAACTTACATTTTTGTAGTCGAGTGAGACAAATGAGAAAAAACTGTTAGTTCCAATCAATGTTACATAAATTAAAATAGCAATTGAGTTGGTTGGGAAGACTTCCAACCCTTCCTAATAATTCAAACTTTTAAAACCATAAATTTTAAAGCAGAAACCCACAGGTTGTAGGTGTACATTTTTTATGCCTCCATCTTGAAAATCAAAACAAAACATATGTTATACTAGGCAACACTAACACTAACAACATGCTACCGTTTTACCATTTTTTTCTCAGTAGACAGACGGGGTCCGGTCAAACTTTAGACCGATGTATGTATTAGAACAGTAAAAAATGATCGAAGGTTTTCTAAACGTTTTCGGCAATAAACGCCATTTTCAAGCAGAATTTGTGTCTGTATATTTGAGAGGTAAAATTATTGTGGTCGATACAGAAAGATTTACCTATGCCTGTCATGTTCATTGTTCGTACTGCATATTGCTATTAATTAAAAGCCCTAATAGAAAGATAAACTACCAAATTAATTTTATGTAATTGAAGAGGTCGTTTAATTTTATCAAAATTAGGCGTGTGATACATTAGTTAACGTGCAAATTAAAATTACGCTAATTTTGCAGGATAACGCAGCTACTACTATATCTTAAATTTGACCTCATTATGTTAATAGATCATTATAATTGCCCCTTTAAGCGTTATAGCATTATCTTTTTAATAATCTCTACTATTACCAAACATTAACTTCTTCGCGCTTTCCCCAAAAACTGTACGCAAAGCTCATATTTTTAATTTAAAAAAGATAAATGTTCTGGAAAATGTTGATACGTAAAAACGTTAAAAATTACACATACGAGCGCCAAAAAACAAAAAAAAGATAAAGCAATGCGTTACGCTTTCGACCTAGTAATTTAAATTTGGAATGTCTTCTCTTAATTGACAATAGAGGTTGAATTACGTGATATACAGTTTTAAAAATTGAATTAATAAACTTAATCTAATTATCTACTTAATCACTGATTAGTGAAACACGAAATGTGTCGGCACAACAAAAAAGAACAATCATCCCTCATTCTCTGACACATACACGGTCGCGTTACACGAACTGTGATAGAAATATATCCAGCTTAGAATTGTACGAGTAGTAGCTTATATTATACAACATGTGGCATACGATTTTTGATACCATGAGAAAATTTTCTGATACACATTATGAGGAGGGTGTCTATTATTGTTGGTAGCAATAAAACGCGTCAATAGTATTTTTGTCCCATGTATAGGTTGTACAAATCAAAATAAAAATCTATAATATAAAAAAACATTTTAGGAATAAATGAATTCTGCACTCCATTGTATACATTTCTATGACCTGCCGAAAGGCACAATTTAGAACAGGTGCTTTTTAAATTGGTTTCTATATCTACCTGAGATGAAAACCATTTAATAGTTAGAAATAAACAGGTAGGACCATTATTATTACGTTGGGTAAAAAAATTAGAAACTTTTAAAGGTGTTTAACTGTCATCGAGGTTTTTTTTAAATCTGTTAGGCCCTGGCCGCTTTTGGGCCTTGGGGATCAATCATCACATCGTTTAAGAAGCTTCTTTTAGACATTGGTGTTCGGAAGGATTTAATAATTAAAAAGTACTATATAATAATTTAACTATGAATCAGATACATACTACCTATTAACTATCTCATTTAAAAAATGCAAAGACCTATATTATTAACGAGATGACTAAAGCTACAAATTGAAGATTGTAGGAAATGTTATTTCTAAGTGCTAGAATTAAGAATTGCATCATATTTAACCTCTCTTGGGTTTTGGCGTGGATATGAATGGGAACAGGGAAAACAAGTAGTAACTTCAGAGCGAACGCGAGCAGCATGGGTATTATAGTCCACTCACTAGGAAAAACTAAAAAGGAAATCCAGAAAAGATATATAGAAAATTGTTATCTATTATTGTGCTCTATGTATTTTAGGATTCTAAACCCGAATTTCAACTTGCCACCTCGTAAATGTGGTGCGATCTGAGGAACTTGCAAAAAAATGATCTCTTTTCAGTTTTTCTGTTATAACTTGAAAACTACGCACTTTTCAAGAAAATGACTTCTATACAAAAATAAACTAGGTACATCGAGTTTTATACAAATTATGTTTGTTAAGTTTGCTTCTTCGGACAAACGCTTTAGGCGCTAGGGCGCGTTCGTTCAAGTTTGACGAACATTCCAAAATCGACCAAACAGCTGTTCTTTCTTTAGTTTTTCACTTAAAACTCGAAAACTACTCAAGTTTTCCTATTCAAAAATATAGTACATTAAATTTTATACCAATTATGTTTACGTTTGTTTCTACAGACAAATAGTTTAGGCGCTACAGCGCATTAAAGTTTGACGAACATTCCAAAATCGACCAAACAGCTGTTCTTTCTTTAGTTTTTCGCTTATAACTTGGAAACTACTCGCTTTTCAAAGAAAGTGTTCCTATTCAAAAATAAAGTCCAATAAATTTTATACCAATTATGTTTATTGCGTTTGTTTCTACAGACAAACAGTTTAGGCGCTACAGCGCATTAAAGTTTGACGAACATTCCAAAATCGACCAAACAGCTGTTCTGCTCACTTTTCGAGGAAAGTGTTCCTATTCAAACATAAAGTACATTAAATTTTATACAAATGAAGTTTGTTAAGTTTGTTTCTTCAGGCAAACGGTTTAGGAGCTAGGGCGCGTTCAAGTTTGACGAACTTTTCAAATTGACCAAACAACTGTTCTTTCTTTAGGTTTTCGCTTATAACTCGGAAACTGCTCACTTTTCGAGGAAAGTGTTCTTATTCAAAAATAAAGTTCATTAAATTTTATACAAATTACGTTTGTTAAGTTTGTTTCTTCAGGCAAACGGTTTAGGCGCTAGGGCGCGTTCAAGTTTGACGAACTTTTCAAAATCGACCAAACAGCTCTTCTTTCTTTTGTTTTTTCGCTTATAACTTGGAAACTGCCCACTTTTCGAGAAAGGTTTCCTATTCAAAAATAAAGTCCATTAAATTTTATACCAATTATGTTTGTTGCGTTTGTTTCTACAAACAAACAGCTTAGGCGCTACAGCGCCTTAAAGTTTGACGAACATTTCAAAATCGACCAAACAGCTGTTCTTTCTTTAGGTTTTCGCTTATAACTCGGAAACTGCTCACTTTTCGAGGAAAGTGTTCCTATTCAAAAATAAAGTTCATTAAATTGTATACAAATTATGTTTGCTAAGTTTGTTTCTTCAGGCAAACGGTTTAGGCGCTACAGCGCGTTCAAGTTTGACGAAACATTCTAAAATCGATCAAACATCTGTTCTTTCTTTAGTTTTTCGCTTATAACTCGGAAACTGCTCTCTTTTCGAGGAAAGTGTTCCTATTAAAAAATAAAGTACATTAAGTTGTATACAAATTATGTTTGCTAAGTTTGTTGCTTCATCAGGCAAACGGTTTAGGCGCTAGGGCGCGTTCAAGTTTGACGAAACATTCTAAAATCGATCAAACAGCTGTTCTTTCTTTAGTTTTTCGCTTATAACTCGGAAACTGCTCACTTTTCGAGGAAAGTGTTCTTATTCAAAAATAAAGTTCATTAAATTTTATACAAATTATGTTTGTTAAGTTTGTTTCTTCAGGCAAACGGTTTAGGCGCTAGGGCGGGTTCAAGTTTGACAAACTTTTCAAAATCGACCAAACAGCTGTTCTTTCTTTAGTTTTTTCGCTTATAACTTGGAAACTGCTCACTTTTCGAGAAAGGTTTCCTATTCAAAAATAAAGTCCATTAAATTTTATACAAATTATGTTTGTTGCGTTTGTTTCTACAAACAAACAGCTTAGGCGCTACAGCTCATTAAAGTTTGACGAACATTTCAAAATCGACCAAACAGCTGTTCTTTCTTTAGGTTTTCGCTTATAACTCGGAAACTGCTCACTTTTCGAGGAAAGTGTTCCTATTCCAAAATAAAGTACATTAAATTGTATACAAATTATGTTTGTTAAGTTTGTTTCTTCAGGCAAACGGTTTAGGCGCTAGGGCGCGTTCAAGTTTGACGAACATTTCAAAATCGACTAAACCGCTGTTCTTTCTTTAAGATTTTGCTTATAACTCGGAACTTGCTCACTTTTCGAGAAAACTGTTCCTATTCAAACATAAAGTACATTAAATTTTATACCAAACAAACAGCTTAGGTGCTACAGCGCATTAAAGTTTGACGAACATTCCAAAATCGACCAAATTTCTGTTCCTTTTTACTTTTTTTGCTTATAACTCGGAAACTACTCACGCATAGAGGAAAGTATTTCTATACAAAAATGAAGCACATGAAATGGCCTTAAAATTATGTCTCCCAGGTTTTTTCCGTCGGACGTACTGTTTAGATCTTATACAATTACGAAGTCGCTAGTGGAAAGGAAGAAGTAGCAATTTATACTCGTAAGTGTCTCTACTCTAAATAGTCTGTAAAATCTCGACTATTTGGTTATCCTCGTGTGCTATGCTTATTTGGGCGAGCTTCAAAATTGTGTATGAAAAAGAATTAAAAAGGTATGCTAGTCTCGTAAACATTGCCCACTTCACATCAATTATGTGTGTCTTTAGACTATAAAGTTTATAGCCTTCTACCTATACAATTTCGTGGGTGAACGTACGTGACAGTAATGGGATATCAATGCAAATAGGAAAAATTCAGAAATAAATTTGCAAATCCATCCGTGTAATTTTAACCGTAAGCCACACGACTTACCCCTGCACTATAATTTAAAAGTCGTTTATTAAAAAAACTGTAAACTGAAGTTAGAAACGGTAGTTAAATGAACGTATCAACCGAAGGAAACACGTACAATTACTTAGGCAGTACAATACTACAATTGCCCCCAAATTAAATAAGTGAAACACAATCAAGTTTGAATCTGAATGGTAACATAACATAAAATCAATGATTGTCAACTATGACAACGACGAAAATTTGCATTATTTTTAGCAACTCGATGATCCTGTGCAACAATCAAAAAGGAAGTGACGTTATTCGCATTAGTCCAGCGTAGCAACTCGCACTACCGGATATTAATTTTTTTAGAATAGAATAATATACCGTATTTCCGTAAAAACTTTTTTAAATTACTCATTGTCACTTGTTACACATAAAAAATAATTGTTACTGTTTGAAACGGAACAGAACTAAAACTCACTTCTTCCGACACTTTCAATGCGTTCGCTCTCGCACTCTCGCACATTTTAGGAAACATTTTCTTATACGAATTTCAAATTCAATATCGGATTTCTCTTGCAAACCTCTGTTGCAGTTAGGGGTTTTAAAAGGCTCTCGCGAGGTCATTTATTTGCAAAAGGCGTATTCGTGTGATGTTTTACGACCTATGTTTAATGCAAACAACAACTCACTTTCGAGTCGATATGAAGAAAGGGGGAAAGTGGCGAAAAAAAACCAACAAGGAACCTGTCAATGCGTTAGTTATGGCTCTACAACAAATTACCTTTCCTTAATGTATCCTGCCATTTTAAGTCGCTCCGTGTTTGTTTTAGAAACGTTAAAAGGATGGTCTAATAAATATAAAGTTACTATATCCTTTTGGAAATTTAAACGTTGGAGGTGTAGAGAATTTTCGTGAAAAGGGAAAAGAATAATAATAAAAAGTGCACCGCTTATTCTAGAGGGAATAGTTTCGTTCATTTACTAACGAACCTTTAGATTTCGTTAAAATAAATTGGGATCCATTTACAGTGTAGAGCATTAATCTGATTCGTTATTTAAAATTCGTTTTTTGCGTGTATGCCCAAAGGGCGCAATTAGTTATATCTTCAACCTAATTTCCTGCGACTCTAGTGTGCGTTTTGTTAAGTACCACGAACATGGCAAACAACGAGCTTAATTTAAAAAATCGCGCCAAGTCGCTTTTAGCTTTTTAAAACGTCCTTAAGACGTGTTTGTAAATTTCTTAGACTTAATAAATTGCACTCGTACGTGCTAAAATTCTTCCGACATAATTTTGTTTTAAGCCCCTACATAAATACGATCGTTTGTTGAATGTGAACAGTTAAAACCGCAAGCACGTCGAAGCAGTGATTCTCACGGAAACGCGCGTTTAATTGTCCCCCTCTAGCACACGGACACCCAAAAAGGCTCACCCCAAAATCACAAACTGTACGGGGCTACTACACGCGTGCCAACTGTCGAGAATTTAATTATCCCACCTAAAAGCTATGATTGATGAGAATCTTCCTTTTAGTACTCCCTCACGTCATTTTATTGCTACCGGTGATGCTACCTCATATTCAACTAACAATGGCATCTGTCACGACACGAGAGTTTCCAGAAACATTTACTTGATGTATATCTATTATAAGTGTGCAAGTATTTCCTCCAAAACTATATTTCCTCATCTTGAGAAAATCAAATGTGACTGTTGTAGTTGAAAGCACATTATAGTTAATTGATTACCTCCTTGCCGTGGTATTTTCAAACTTGGTCGTAAATTTATATACCAACTCGAAACAATTTTGTATTAAGTCGTACTTTATTTAAATAAGCCAAGTACTTACTATTAATTAATTCAAATTAATCTTCCCGTTTCTGAAAGCCTTTTGTGTAAAACGCAAACCAAGAGTGTGTTACTAGACACTATTATGGAAATCGATACTTGAGTGGTTTAGTAGTGACTCTTGGAAGTAAATTTGAAACGAAATCCGCGTGTCCTTTTACTCGAATCCCCGGGCTCGTAAGTACTAAATATGAATATCAACGATGTAGGTATAACCACGCAAAACCGCAGCCCTCATTTAATATCCACGTCCTTTAAAGTTCAATTTACTTTATTAACATACCGAGAATTGTAGGTATTGCATACGTGCACGGAAGGTGAGGCGTATAACAGCTCGTCGATTTTTCTATTGGAAAAATTTTAATCTTAAACTATACGAATTTATTCTTCTCTTGGCGTAATAATAAATTTTATACTTTGGTTTGGTGGAAATATTCGAAAATGTACATCGAGGCGAGCTAAATTCGCGCACGATAATATACCATTTCGGTTTATTCCTTTTGCCAACTTTTCGCAAGATCCGTCTTTATTATGAATTGGAATTTAAAATATAAAGGCAAAAATATTACAACGAACGATCAAAATTTGATTGTATCAAGAAGGTTTTGGAATTTCATAAAAATAATTCGATTTTGTTGGTTCAATCGGAACTGTTACAAATTGTTTTCTGTAGCAAGCAGTCCGTATAAGCAAAACATGATTGTGTTCAAAAGACTTGGAAATGTTCACAGTAACACCGTAACTCGATACCTTAACCGATTTGTTCTGACAGCCTTTATGAAATCAAGACATCATAACAAGTTTTGGATCAATGATCATTTACACTTTGACAAAATTGCGGTACATCCCCAATATCCATCAACTATAACTATATGGAGTCACAAATTGCAATTTCCTTTAGTTTTAAATAATTTTGAATTCACAGAAACAGACTAAAGGACGCTGGTAAAATTCAAAAAGTTCAACGTACTTCATATTCGACTCCTGTATTAGATTAAGGTATAGGCACTACTACCCATTAACGGCCAAGGCAATAAAAATGGCAAATTTAATCGTTTTTTTTTATTTTGCAAAATCGGCATTTCTTTCTTGGGCAATTTTCACCTCTTGTTTTGATATGAGATAGTCAACATTTTCTAATCTTACGGCATATGGTAAAGTGGCTTTAGAAGGCATTTCATGCTTTGAACGAGGACACTGAACTTTCTCCTCGGCATCAGGAGCCCCTGCTTGTCCAATCGTCATCCGCGATCAACATCATCATTTTCTACACCCTAGTTGTACTTCATAAATGTTCCTGCAATATCCGGTTCCAGTTTCCAGCGTTCCTTCTCCAATAACGTTATCATCGATATTTTCTTCATCGGTAACTTGGTTCGTTTTTGGTGGCACACAAATACCATCGATGTAATTAATATTTCTGCAATCAGGTTCGTCATCATCAGTTCGTTGATGGTTGGTGGTCTATTCATCTCCCATCCGAAAATTGGCTCATTTTGGGATATCCAAAATAAAACGATAAACAAGAAAGCTAAGTTGAATAACAAAATTTCATAATACATTCCAGTAACATTTACTGACTTCTGAGTTCGCGCTTATTTTCACAACATTTAAAAAATTTACTGTACTGTTCTTAGCCAAAGGTGCGTATACGCATCCTTTAGATAAATATGCAATTATGACCAACTATTTTCAAAAAATACCCTCAAATCGCAGATACTTATGTATTTTCTAAATGTTTAGCATAAAAAACCATTATTAGGTATTCTAAAATTATTCAGGCAAAAAAATAATTTCTTGGGCGTAGTCGTAATTGGATAAATTATGCCATATTGGACAATTTTGGAGGGGGGGTGGTTGTAAAAAAAAACTTCGAGCTGCGAACACTCATGACTCATTTTTCGACATTTATAGGTTATCAGTTATCAAGTTATCATAAAACTGCTGTAACTTTGGATCTGGTTGAGCTAAAATATCAGTGATACACTCAATTTTAAGGCAATTTAAAACCCTACAACTTCTGTTCGAGAGAATTTTTTCTCAAATGAACGGTAAAAAAGTCTCCAAGCGAAGTATACAAGAAAAATTCATTTTTTCTAAAAATAGCGATATTCTCCAGCGCATATCTCAGAAACCGTAACAGATAGGATTTGGATTTGACATTTTTGTCGTGGGATCAGCCGTTAAGAGGTTAAATCGGAAAAAACAATTTTTCGTACCTTTAATCTAAGATGCCCCCCCCCCCCCCAATTCAAAAATTTGTTTTTTCATCAGGGCTCCTAACCCAATAAGATATTCAAAAATCAGAACTACACCACCTTTTGTAGGGCAAAGGCCTGTTTTGCTCCCCATTGACTGGACTAAAACAAATTATCGTCAAAAAAATGATTAAATTATATAGGGCCCCTGACTGGCTAACAAAATTAAATCTAAAGTTGCGTTTACGCTTTACGCACCTTTGATAATAATTAATGGGTGTTAAGTGAAGAACAATTTATTAGATGCCCATAGCCACATTACAGGCTAGAAGGACTTCTATCTGCGTAATATGTTGCCAAAATACTGAATATTTTGTTACTAACAGAAGCTACTGAATTTCACCGTCCTGAATGTAATAACCTTCGATTTGTACAATTTCTACAATTTATTGCTTCCGATTATACAAACTCGGCTACGCAAGAGGAAAATTTTCAGTGCTGACTTCTTCTGCATCAGATAATAAGATTCTCCCTATAGCCGTAAGAAATGCATTTTCTTATATATTTTCTCTTACGTAGTATTTCAACATAAATAAACATTTTTTACTGTTTCTTAAACAAATAAAACCGTCTTCAAATATTATTGTTTTTCTATCAAAATATCAAAATAGAATTTATATTTATTTTAGGACAGTCCACTGATCGAACTACTACGTTTATAAGGGGTTGTTGGTAATTCAAATTTATTATATTAATAACATTTTAAGTACTTCCGGGGCTCATTTTAGTTAGATATTTTATTTAGACAATTAGGATTGTAGGAGACCTCAAACTCAAATAGAGCCATTGAATTTCTTGTTTAAATCGTTTCACTCCCATTGAATTCGTGTCAAGTCAACCTATATTTTATGTTGTTTCATTCATTGCCGACTCGGTAATTTATTTTAAGGTAATTTATGATTTTCTGAATCGGAGCCCCCCTCACCTTTTATTGTTGTCATAAAAAATATCCCCTACTTGGTAGCGGTTCATTGTATGTTCACACATCAGATTTTAAATAAATAAATCGAGACGCACAGTAATGCTCCGTCCCTATACCGTGGGAGGAGCACAAAAAATTTTTACAATAAATTACGTTTTTGAAAAATTGCATATTTTAATAAGTACACAAAAATTGAAATTCTTAAAAACTGCCAAACTGTTTATGTAAGTAGTACCTATAATAGGTTTTGTAGGTATGTATATCCACTATATTCCCAATTTTTTGCCAAAAGAATTTACAAATAATGTGAAAAAAAGCAATTTCCTTAGTTTTCTTTTTTCAATTACAAGACAATACAACTTCGCGAATCTCTTCTCGAAACAGAAAAGCAATTGAGACAATCGAAAGTACAGTAATTGTTCCTTAAATTGGAGTTGGTAATGGACATTAGGTATTTATTTGACGTTGCATAAATGATTACAAAAATCAATCATTTTGAATTTCGGTCTACCAAGTCTATTTTTCTCCGTCTTTTGTACAGTGTGTTCAATCTCGATTTGGAATATAGGTTTTTAGATAGTAATACTAAATTTTTCATATTATACTATTTGTTTTCTTAGAAGTTTTTATACAAAATTTAAGGAGTAGGTAAAAATCGAAATCTCGGATGTTGTTATTAATTTACATTAAGAGGGGGATTCAAAGTCGCCAGAGGCGCTAGTGTACAAGTTTTGAAAATTTTAAAAAGGTTTCTGTAGTATCCAAAATTTTTTGGTTTTGTCACATTGAACGTCAGAATTTTCATCAGCGTACGCCAGATTTTTTTGTAAAAGATGTATTTATTAAAAATAATGTCTATTCATTTTTAAAGAAAATAGTGTTTATTTACAAATTTATACTCCAAAGTGACTCGTTTATAAGCGAGGTGTCGTCGTTTCCGCGAGAGCGTAAGTCGTAACTCTTGTTTTAGGAAAACAAGAAATTGTTGGTACGCCACTGCACTTTTTATATTTTGGCAGAAAACTAACCATAAAATCAAAAATTTGACTTTTTAGCTGAAAAAATAGCAGAGTTGTGAACCTGGCGGGATTTTTGATAAATATTAATAATTTCGCCCAGGAATGACTCCCGCCTTTATTACTAATCTTTGGAACTCAACATTTTGGCATTTCACTATTGTTAGGGTTGCCTAGGCAAAGTGAAATTTTCGAATTACACTTTCGGCGAAACGCCGTTACACCTCGCTTTAAAAGGCGATTTTTTTATTCAAAAGTTCTGAACTCCTTCTGCAATCTATTATCGTCCCATAAATACCAAAATTGTTATTCTCAAGCTTCTGTGAAGCCCGGGAGTCATCCCTTAGGAATGGTCAAAATTCGATTTTTTTATTGAATCCCCTTAATAAATGCATGTATCAATATTCTAATTTTCAATTGCCAGGGAAAAATTGATTATATTAGGTGATGTATGCCCACGGATGGGGTTACAAAGAAAGAAACAAATTTTATTTTTGATTTCTCAAAAAAATCCACTCTTCAGAAAAATTCCTGCTTGCTTCCAAACTTTCGTTACACCGACTATTTTATATCCATTTTTTATAGGAAACAAAATATTCATAATTTAAATTGTTTCGAACCTAAAATGTTTTTAAGTAATTGCTGAAATCATAAATTTAAAATACATAATTTCCTCTAAAAAATGGATAAAAAATAATATGTGGCACAGTCGCACAGTTTCAAGACAATCAGAGGCTTTTAGGAAGAGTGGATTGTTTTATAAATCAAAAATGAAATTTTTTAATTTTAAAACAAACACAAAATTTTTAATATTTAATTTCCTGTAAGAGACAGATACAAACTAATATGTGTTACGGGTTATGGGAGTCAAAACAAGCAATAGTTTTTGTAAACAGTCAAGTTTTTTGAGAAATCAAAACTTGAAAAGATTTCGCTCTTGGTAACCTCATCCGTGGTCATTGGGCATACTGTAATAAGCTTTATAGAGAGCATCATATATTAACGAATGGAGATTATGATGCCAAGTTGAAATTAGACACACTGTATTTGTGTATTTTCGGTTATTGGGGGAGTTAGGTTCTCACAGTTTCTGTCGTCAATAAATTCGAGATTATTAATGCCTCTTTGCATAATGCAACAAAATGAGGAATCGATGGCATGTATATTGTATATATTTAACCAGATACGTGGACCACCTTACCTATCCCCGTACGAACGGGTGTATCGGTTCCTGATTTGTCACCATCTCGATAGTTCCGTTCTCAATGATTCCAATAATGTGTTAGTGTGCTGTCATTGGTTTCAGATCGAATTTTGGTGGTAAATTTAAATCGAAAGTAACATAAATTCAATGTGGTCTGGTGTAACTCATTAGTAGGACTACGAATTCATTACTACAGATATCAAAAACTTTTTTAACAAAAGTTGTAGGGCACTATCAGGACTATAATAAGTAACTAATAAACTTTTTCATATTTTTACAAAAGTTCGTTCGTTGAGACGCTACGACAGAAATTCTTCCAAAAATGATCAAAATCAGTCAAAAAGCTCGGATAGCAATTTCATTATTAACAACACTTCCATTACATAAGCGGGTCTGAATCTGAAAGCACAAAAACGATCATCCGAAGGCTTACCTTACTAATATCTAATATCAGTACAGTAACTTTTATAGGCTTTGCAAGAACAGAACTAATTTAGAAACTCTTGGAATAATTGCTACGCGTTCTTCGAATTTAATTTGTGTAAATTTCAAAGTTAAAATTTAGAATTTAATATTCATTCATTTGCGAAGTTTTCTTTTGTGTTCAATTTTCATTTAAATGGAAGCTACGACTACGAAGGTCTCATCCTTATCCCAAAAACCGTACATTTAAAAACTAAAAGTGAGGACATCAAAGTTGAAAATGATTAAAAGACAACATTAATTAAAACTTGCAGGTAATACCTAATAAAAATGCTGGGCGATGAGCCCACAGGCCTCGTGATTGAACCTCATGTTTTTGACGATGACCGATGAAAAATACCGAGCTTTGTGGGCTCATCGGGCGTGAAAACCAATCACGACCGCTTGTCACGATCACCGATGACCGATGAAAACTCTCGGGGTCTATGGCCAGCTTTAAGCAAGGTAATGTTGCGTATAACTTTGCAATAGTATAGGTGCGTAAATAATTAAATTACATAAATAGTAAAGTGATCTACAATGTAATGAAACAGTTGCAGGTTAAAGGTTTAATATCTTGCCACACAATTTCTTCACATTTGTCACAAAACTCCGTGTACAAGGTCTTCGTTTAATTAAATCTTTCACTCGGAAAATGACATTTCTAACAAATATTAGGTTACAAAAACAAACTACAAACTTCCGTAATGAATTATGTACTACGTTCACGTTAAAAATTAATAATAATAACTAATTACATTCCGAGCGCATCATTTAACGCGGTTCATTGAACAATTATCAATATCTTTCAACTACAAATGTTTATTAATTCGATAAATTTCTCGATTGGTCGCTCTAAGGGAGTCTTCGTAAGTTCAAAAAAAAATTTCTTACAAATCTCGTTAAAAGCGAAAAGAATTTTAGAGGAAAATTTTACTTTTTAATTTGATTAATTAAAAGAGCAATGTAAATTCGTTGGAGACTATTTTAAAGCTGAGTAAAAGTTTTTTAAGTTGGAGAAGTGATTGATTTTTTCCAATTTATTAATTTAGGAAGTGGTTCTATAATCTCCAACTAAAACCCAATCTTATAAGGATTAGCCTTTTCGACAAAATTGAAAGCCTTTCGTGAATTAATAAAAAACGATTTTATTCTATCAAAATTTCGACGTTTTAAGTACCTATTCATTAAACCACCCTTAAAAATTTGTGAAGGGGAAAATTAGAACAAATACACATGAAGTATGTAGTAATTTAAATGTTTGTTGTATCTTTTCGACCCTCAAAATAAAATAAATATACCCTGTCAACCCTCAACTATCGATTTTATTTGGGAAAAAAATTCTTTTCATTTGTGTACTTCGGGGTTTTTGCCTTTTTCCCTTTATTATACGCTTTTTCTGTGACTAAAGTTTAAAAAATATAAAATGTTTGATTCAATACGGTTTGAATAAAGTCACATTTACACAGGTAGGTTAGCGACCTATTAAATCTGTTCATTTTTAACCCCCCTGTTTATTGTCCAACAAACATCTGCCCTTTTTGAACCACCGTCCTTGAAAATAGAAGTTCGATCCATTTAAATGCAAATTTCCATTTCATCCAAAAACTATCGTTTTATAACAAAGTAAAAACTAAACTAACTGCCCGAGAATAAAAACTTTTTTAAAAAACTTTTAGTTTACGAAGTTGTTGTCGAACCGTACAAACTTTTCTCTTTATTTATTTTCACAATTCCGTTGCTTTTGCGTTGGACTTGTTTTTTGATAACAACTTTTAAGAGCTCTCTTCTCATACGAAAACTGCAATTAAGTTAGAGAATTGTTATTCTTTTATGTACTGGAAAAACTAAAAAAAAAGAGTGCGAGGCAATAGGCAAGTTTAATGTTAAAGAAATGTTCACACATGGAGGCAATAACAATTTAATTAAGTTTACACAAAGATCGATTTGTTTAATGGGATGCGTTTAAATTCGACGGCTCTTCTTTATTAAAAACGACGTTAAGGAATTGGACAATATTTATCTAATTCGCCTATAAAAACTTTACTAACAACCGACAAGATGAGACCACTTTACTAACGACAAAAGAAGAATTTAAGGATTAAAAGAGGAAAAATTTTTAACGAAATAGTTAATCTTATTTCTACGAGTCGTCCAATGAAAAGGTGTAATGAAAGAAAAAAGCTGTAAAAGTTGATTTGAAAAGGACTGCCAAAATTTCTTTGGGTCTTCAATTCAATATTCTAATAAAGAAGTTAGCGGACAGGTAGAAATTCATAAAACGTGCAGAAACCTATTATTGTCAATGCCTCGAAAGGAGCTTTGAAAAAAGTTTCCCATACTGTCACGTACAAAAATCCATAGATCACAGTTTCATTAAACCTTACGGTAATTACAACGTAGGCCATGACACGACGTAATGTGGTTAAATTTGAAATGGTCGGCATAGATAGAAAATGGGGTCGATCTGAGCGACAATTGAAAGTGCCTACTTCATTTTTCATTATATTTTGAGCTTCGACCCATTATCAATTTGATGTTCTTTCACAGCCATTTATTTTATATCGTTAGTATTTAGTTTGATTTCCTTTACTTTTGTATAGAAACACTTTTCTCTAAAAGTGCGTAATTTTCGAGTTATTATAGAACTATAGAAAATCTACAAAAAACCTCATTTAGGTCGATTTTGGAATTTTTGTCAAACTTTAACGCGCTCTAGCGCCTAAACCGTTTGGTGTAGGAAAAAACCCAGGAAATATAATTTGTAGGAAATTTGTTAGAGTTTACTTTTGTATAGAAACACTTTTCTCTAAAAGTGCGTAATTTTTGAGTTATTATAGCAAATATACAAAAAACATCATTTTAGCCCATTTGAGAGTTTCCGCCAAACTTTAACGCGCTCTAGCGCCTAAACCGTTTGGCGGATGAAAAATAGGAAATTTGTTACAGTTTACTTTTGTATAGAAACACTTTTCTCTAAAAGTGCGTAATTTTCGAGTTATTATAGCAATATACAAAATACATCATTTTTGGCGATTTTGGAATTTTTGCCAAACTTTAACGCGTTCTAGCGCCTACACCGTTTGGCGGAGAAAAAACCTACAAAATATGCTTTGCAGGAAATTGGATACAGTTTACTTTTGTATAGAAACAATTGTCTCTAAAAGTGCGTAATTTTCGAGTTATTATTAGGGGTGGGCGATACGGAAATTTTCGTATCGGATATCGATACAGAAAAAATATCGATACGTATCGATATATCGAAATATCGATACATATCGGTGTATCGATACGTATCGGCGTATCGATACGTATCGGCGTATCGCGTATCGGTCCGTATCGCGTATCGATACGTATCGGCGTATCGATACAAATTTTGTATCGATACGTATCGATATATCGATTCGTATCGATACGTAACACGTATCGGGCTTCCGATACAAATTTTGTATCGATACGTATCGATATATCGATACGTCGACCCAGGCCTAATTATATCATGAGTGTATCCACCAACCACTCCAACCAGTCCCCACAGTGTATCATCACTACCATCAGTCATCAGAGCATTGAAATGTATTCGATGAAAGTATAACTATAACCTATAAACTATAACGTAACACTTTCAATACGTCTCGATACGTATCGGCGTATCGCGTATCGATACGTATCGGCGTATCGCGTATCGATACGTATCGGCGTATCGATACAAATTTTGTATCGATATATCGATTCGTATCGATACGTAACACGTATCGGGCTTCCGATACAAATTTTGTATCGATACGTATCGATATATCGATACGTCGACCCAGGCCTAGTTATTATAGCAATATACCAAAAACATCATTTTCGATTTGAGAATTTTTGCCAAACTTTAACGCGCTCTAGCGCCTAAACCGTTTGGCGTAGGAAATAATCCACAAAATATAATTTGTAGGAAATTTGATACAGTTTGCTTTTGTATAGTAAGACTTTTCTCTAAAAGTGCGTAATTTTCGAGTTATAGCAATATACAAAACACATCATTTTGGTCAATTTTGGAATTTTTGACAAACTTTAACGCGCTCTAGCGCCTAAACCGTGTGACAAAGAAAAAAACCTACAAAATATAATTTGTAGGAAATTTGTTACAGTTGACTTTTGTATAGAAATTTTTTTTTCATTAAGTACGTATTTTTCGAGTTATAAGCAAAAAACAAAAAAAACCAAGCCAATGCTGGCACTTAGTAGGGACAAAATGTGGGTTTTCTTATTCATTTTCAATGTTCTCTCAGCCTTAACTGTTAAAAAGTTTGTACTTTATCGTTTAGTAAAAAGGTACGTTACCTCCCTGACTATAATGGATACTGCAATATTTGCGGGACACGAATATTTATAAGCTTCTCTACATCTTTTATTGTGCAAGTAACAATAAATACAAAATACTTGTAGAAGTAGTTCTGAAATTTAATTATTTTATATGATTCAAAAGCGTATTCCTTCCGTTTCCGTAAGTTAGCTTTGATGAGTATACCAACTCGAACAACACCTACATCAACAATAGCTGTGGTTCTTTTGATGTATGCGGAGAAATTTATATAAAGCGTCCCTTATTAATCCCAAAACTCGCGTTGTAAATTGGCAGATCTTTTAAACATTATTTATGTCGCCTCGCCCTCAACTAGAAAAATAAAAAACAAAATTTGAGCTTTACACGAGAAAAATACACCTAGCATTATATATAAATGGAGCAAATTAACTAAATTCAAGTTTTAAAGGTTTTTCTACGTCTTGTCTTCCTTATTTTTATGCCACAAGGCTAAGGAAAATAAAATTTATTTGCCGATCTAGTAGCATTCTTTGCTAATAAAAAAACTCTTTTCAAACAACATTAGGACGTAATATAATAGTAATAAAGTCCCAAATAAAAATTTCTCTACTTCATCAATTTATAAAAAAAAAGTTGGAAAAGTTGATTTTTACGGAAAGATTGACGTTGGGGTAAAATTTGTGGACAAGTGTTTTAAAAATAATGATGTTTACGATAGGTCGAATTTTTCAATTACTTGTTAAATTGAAAAACGAAATTTTAAAAAGCCAATAAAAGGAGAAAATTAAACATTCCTATTTGCTCAATTAAAATGGAATTTTATTGTCGACGAAAATATTTTTCTTTAAATAATTTCCAATTAAAATACTTAATTAGGATTTTGAAAAAATACCTTTTGGGGCGCGTAGTTAGCTTATGGAAACTAACTATGTATAAGGGCGTAGAAAGGTTCTCGGCGTGCTGCAGATATTTTTCAGAATATTGACTTCTAATTACTTGGTGATTCAAGTCACTGCATCAAATTTGTTTAGCGTCAAAAGAGTTATCTGAAACGTGCTGAAACGTACCATGGTACTGTTTTAGCTAAAACGGTTTCAGAGTTACGTTATTTTCTTATGTGGGCTGCAGAAAAATGTTTAATTATTCAAAAAAAGAATTTCCTCGACATTTTAATTACAGCCTCTTCATTTGTTAATTGAACCAGTTTAGTAAATTTAATTTAAGAATACAATTATTAAATTATACAGGAAGTTAATACTTAACGTGTCAATATAAATTAAGGACCGTATTAAAAATAATTCCCAGCCTTTAAATAGTAATAATAATTTTTGTTAATTTAAAATCGATTAAAACTGGATTATTGTATATAAAATAGACACTTTCGAAACATGTGGATTGTGGAAATATTTTCCGGTTGGTATTTTACGTTATGCACAATTAGTCTTCATTGGTTTGCATGGTCAATTCAGGATGTTGGACATGATGCTATAATAAATTTGTAACAACTTCGTTTTGTGTACGTAGTGTTATAATATTTACGACTGAATTTAATCATTTACATTAATTGATTAACTTTTTATGCTAATTGAATCGTTGTTTATTTGGAGTGTCTAATTGCTTTCCTGTACAAAGGGAAATCTATTTTTAAAATTTATCAAGTGAAAGAGATATGATCAAATTATGCACCTTGCATAGATTATAATTGTTATTCATAAAACACCCACGTCGTTTGTTGATGTCAATTAGAAAATTGTAATTTGCCCAAGTTCAAGGCTCAGTATTGAAATGGGGAATAATTGACTTCGCAGGAAATAAGGTGCAAGCGTTTAAGGTATGGTTATTGACGCTTTTATTTTTTTAATGCCCTCTGATAATGAGGTTGGTTTTGAAAACCAATTTTCACAGCTAGAATGTGTCTTATTTTTTAACTTTACCATACAAATCGCACATTGAGTTTATTTATACAGGGTGTTCAGATATTCATTGGCCAACGGTCTACACATGATTCTGCAAGTCAAAATAGCACAAGAAGCTCCTAAAACAAAAAGTCGAAATCTCAATAATAAGAAAGTTGTGGGGCCTCAAAGTTGAGTTTTTAAATTTTAATTTTGGTCGTATTTACTTTAAATGTTACCGAAATTTTTTGATATTATGCACATTTACTAAGAATTAGAAAGCCTCGAATAAGAAGTAAAAAAGTTTAAGAAATCTCTGCAATAAAGGGCACTTAACCTGAAGTCTAAATTTAATTTTAGCCCTAACTTTTTTGTCTGTTCTATTTTCGATTATTTTTCATACGAAATTTGAAAGATTAGACAAAATTATAAAAATAAGGTACTCTTCATTTAAGTTGATATAATTAACCGTTTCATCAGAAATCACTTTCAAAAATTTTAAGTTTGGGCATTTTTTACTAAATTTAAAATAATCAAATTGCCATGATCAACTAAAATCCAATTTCTTTTGGTTTATTCGTTTTTAGTTGATCGTGGCAACTTGATTATTTAAAATTTCGTAAAAAATGGCCAAACTTAATCTTTTTGAAAGCGATTTCTGATGAAACGGTAAATTATATCAACTAACAAGAAGAGTACCTTATTTTTATAATTTCGTCTAATCTTTCAAATTTTGTATAAAAATTATTCGAAAATAGAACAGACAAAAAAGTTAGGACTAAAATAAAATTTAGACTTCAGGTTAAGTGCCCTTTATTGCAGAGATTTCTTAAACTTTTTTACTTCTTATTCGAGGCTTTATAATTCTTAGTAAATGTGCCCAATATCAAAAAATGTCGGTAACATTTAAAGTAAATATGACAAAAATTCAAATTTAAAAACTGAACTTTGAGGCCCCACAACTTTCTTATTATTGAGATTTCGACTTTTTGTTATAGAAGCTTCTAGTGCTATTTTGATCGGTAGAATCATGTGTAAGCCGTTGGCCAAGGAATATCCGAACACCCTGTATACAGGGTGTCAATTTGAAAACGTCCCACCTCTAATATCTTCGCCTTAGTATAAAATATTGAAATTCCGCGATACCCGTCAATTTTATTATTTAGGATGACACTTAAATCTAGTATTTGGGTTCTCTCTAGATCAACCCCTAAGGGGGATAGGATTAACCCCTTAAATCTTAAACGGGAAGGGGACTCGAGTGACCCCTTTTCTAAAAGCCCCTTCAATTGTCTTTACAACGATATGCTAATTTGTAACTTTTGGGTTAGTAGTTTTCATGATATTGAGAATCTTGAAGAGCAAATTACAACACCAGAGTAAGTTCTAAAGGCCCGTCCAGACGCAAGGTTTTGCGCGAAGTTTTGCCTGAACGGTTTTAACTGCACAAAGATTGTGCAAATTTAGCGCAGTTTTATCCTTGACAATACTGCCCTTACTTTATTGTCGTATTCTATCCTACCCTTTGCTATATAAGTAAGTACGGCTTAAAGAAACAGAGTCGGTTATTTTTCATCTTCTCATTCTTCTCATTTGCCCATAGGCTAATACGCCACCGGATAAAACTGCGCTAGTTTGCACAATCTTTGTGCAGTTAAACTTCGCAGGCAAAACTTCGCGCAAAACCTTGCGTCTGGACGGGCGTTTAGAACCAGTGTATATTGTTGTCGATAAGAAAAAATTTACTGATACCTTTTCAAAAATACAAAAGTTACAGGCCTTCAAAATTGGAGTGATAAATTTAACAAAAATCATCTGCAAGGGCTGTTTTTGTCATTTTTTAGTTGAAAATTTTGGTGCGATTTTAATATTGTTACAGTTTTCAGAGTCTTTTCGAAAACACGGTTACAAAAAGGGCTTCTAATTCATTACTAACATCAATTATTATTAATACAATATTTAGAAAATATTATTGCTATGACTAAGATGTTGAAAATATTTGGTAAACTGATCAAAATTGTGGCACACATTCTCTAAATTTGGCAAGCACTACTCTGCAGACCTTGGTACCAGCTGATTATTATTATAAATAACGTGTCCTAGTGTGCAAAAAAAGTTTTCTTTGAATGTCAAATTCAAACTATAATTAAGAACCAAAACCGTTTTAGATTAAAAATACAACAACCTCTGCATGTGGTTGAAAAGATTTAAAAAAAGCTTCCAGAAATTTTAATTACCACACTTAAACGTATAAAAAAAACATGTTTATGCAAAAGTCGTCATGTTGTTATTCGATTCAAAAGAACCCTAACCTAAGCATCCGAAACGTGCATGAAGGCAGCACAAGTAGCAAAATTACGATCAATGATTTTGGATGCTGCGTGGTAACCTAGAAACGTAATGGAAATGAACGCCTTTTTCCCAAATTTCTTTGCAACCCAATAGTTTTAATAACAATTACGTACCTTAATCTGTTCAAAAATAGACCAACAAGAACACAAGTAACCCTTCAACACGTGATTTCGTCACAAAATTGCAAAAAAACACCTATCCTAATTACACGCTATGACTGCAAAGCCTACTCACCTAAATACTTAGGAGGCAATTAATTCAGTTCAATTATACAAAATTAAGTTTAAATTCGCACGAACGAACTTGAACATACATTTAAAAAACACGTGTTTTATTAAAGCGCAACACCCACAACTAACAACTGTACAGGGAGCACTGAAAACGCACAACTTGCGCATCATTGAATAAAATTCAAATCCCGCTCGATTCCAACAAGCTGCGCAATGTTTTGGAGCGCAACTTAATGTTTACAATGAAAAGTTCATCCTTGTTCCACTGCCTATTTGTGCGATAACATTTTATCATTCTACACACGTGCACGCGTTGCAGCAAATGCATTTTTATTTAGGCACCCTTTTCGAATTTACGCTCGCAACCCCTGTCTATTATCAAATTACCCTCGTGCTGAGTTTTCAAGTTTAGCGCTTTACAACCACAAGATAATTTTAGAAAAGGTGTAACTTAACTTTTTTTGTCAGATAAAATGTCTCGAAATTTAGAATAATTACAGCTTTTGGAGTGAATAGTGAATATATTCTTTTTTGTTCTCGCAAGATTTTAGGGGAAGACGCAGATTTTAGTGGAGTTTATTTGTCGAAAGAGGAAATTTATGAAGCTTTGCGTTAATGTTGTCATAAAAGCTAAATTTTGCAGATTTTTCTATTTATGGAATAAATGTCAGTTTTACTACTTGCGATTGAAATGACCTTTCTTTTAACGTCTTGTGTTAAATCTAGAATTTTCTATACTCAAACATTAAAATAGGTTTATAGTGCATGTGTGGATTAAAGGGGTGATCAACTGATCAATGACGGTTTTGATTGGAGCTGTAACATAAATTTTTACATGAAAATATTAACATACAGGCCAGTACTCCAACGTTATTTTGGGGCTATCACAAGCAATTTTCTTTTGCGGTATATTTGAGTAATTTGTAAGGAATCACAAAAGGCATGGTGAACTCCAGAACTCTCTACGACCAGGAGAACCTGAAATAGGCTAAAAAAAAACCAAAACTACTTTTTATATTTTTGTTTAGGCAACTTTTTTGATGAGGTCCCGGAGCAAAAATTTGACATTTGAAGTAAATTACATAAAGAAACAAAAGATTTCAATTAGGGGTCACTTATATATACGACTAACAGAAATAGAGATTTTGGGTAGTGGTGTAAGAAGTGTGAAACGACCTTCTTGATATTTTTTGAAATGTCTCAACAACAATATTATTTTACCTGTAAATACCTGTAGTTGGTACTTGGCTTTGTCTCGATTTCTAAGAATTGCCACCTTTTTGTAACAAATCGACTTTGCATTGGTAACACCTTCACGACAACGAGCACCCATATTTCCAGTTATAAATCGGTCATAGCACGCTAGCGACTGACCTCTTGCGCTTTGCACTACATACGCTAATAATTTTCATTGTTATTTATTTTTGTTTAAATCATCCCTTCTACATTTTTCACCCGAGGCTTTGAAAAGGATCCTAGGGCAAAGTATAAAAGGTGACATCTTTAGCATTGTGACCATAACATTGAACCAATATATTTTATAGGTTCCATTTGGATTAGAGGTTTCTTGAAGTTCCAATTTTTTTCATTATACATGGTGTATACCTGCGTGAGTTCCCAGAGCTAAATTGGAACATTTACCTCTCTTGAACGTATGTCCTAAATGCACCCCTAAAAAGTTATAGGCTCTCAAACTGTAAAACAAAACTCTAAAAAATCACTTCATCTCATAGTCTATTAAAGGTCTCTAAAAATCGTTCAAATTAAAAACGAAATGGTCAAAATTCACATAACCCCCGATATCGTATTCACATACATTTTTGGGGAAAATAAAATCACGTCTGAATTGGCCCCTGATGAGGCAACTTTTGTCTAATTTACCACTTTCCATAATACCTCTTCTAAGGTTTTCAAGATCACCATGCTTAAAAGATTTTATTGGTCACCCTGTACTATTCGGCAACGTATGTTTATTTCATTTAAAAATCGTATTATAAACCTCTCTACCCTTAAGCCTTCTCCATCGACTATAATATCAATAGCTTTGTACTGATGTAGGCCCTCATTGCTAAAAAATCCCAAATTGAACAAAAGACAGATTTTTCGTACTTAAAATAAACAATTCCTTTAATAAAATGTGCAACAAATAACTTTTGGTCGAACAATAGGTTTTTAACTGTATTAAAAGCTCTTATTAGGGGGCTAAGAGGCTTTAGTTCCTTCCTCACTATTGTTACGCTTAATTAGGTTAATGTAAATTATACTTGAGTAAACTTATTCTGCGGTATTCAATTTCAATTTGTTTTTGTTCAAATTACTCACTTACCTGTGCGAAGAGCTATTAATAAATTTGAAGGCTTGGGTTATGAATAATAGGCTCGGTTTCATCGATTTTGTATTACGTAAAAATTGATAACTTGCCATAATTAATTAAATGGCTGGTAATATTGCGAGGTGTGATAACGTTTCTTCGAGTTCGTTAGCTGAATACGGACTCTCGATTGGGTCGAAATTGGCCCTTGTTATAGACCTACAGCCGACAGAACCCAATTATTGCCATTACTTTGACAATTAAAATTGCTTTATATAATTTTTGCATTATAGTTATAAGACATGAGCCTTAGTATAGAGCGTGATTCAGGAGAAAATCCCAATAATTGGGAAACTTTTTACGGGCGAGACTCCGATTGATATTTATGAAACGTATGTATTTTTGTTTAATCAAGAAAACCTGGAAATTCGTCATTTTTACAGTTCTAAAATTCAGACAGTGTCTGAATGGAAGTACGACCATTCAATTATATTTCATCATGTTTTATAGATAAAGTGAGGAGAACAAATTTTTTTGTTGGACCCTTTTTTGTAATTGTTTGCTATAAAAAATCTACGTGGACCTGGATCTGAATCACTTCGCAAGTAAAAGCAAGCTCTTTGCACTTAGGCCACGTAATCGGGCCCATTGTACTTCTTCCAAGCGGTCTTCCCGTGTTCATCAGACTTGTAGGATGAACTCCAGGATTCTGGTGGGAGGGGTGGTGCTTATTCTGGTCATGCCGAGCCAGAAGTCTCCCAGCACGGATTATCTTGTCGACGTTAGGGCTGGACAGTAACAGCGCACACGTTCAATCGTTTCGTCTTCTTGTTTGCATCCACGACATGTTGGATTATCTACCAAGCCCAGAGTGTGGATATGTTTATTAGTCGACGATGTCCCGTTAGTGCCCTGCAATTTTTCGTAGATTATTTCAGGATATTTTAAGAACTGGTAAAGGTAAAGCTCTTTTGCTTTGATGGCAATTTACATTTCTTACCCATCTTTCAGTCGACGTGGAATAAAAAGTAGGATGACATGAGCTCATGAGCAGTGCCTTTGTTGTTTTTACTAGCAACAATTATTATCAATTTTGTCTTATTACATTTAAATTGAGACCAGCTTGATACGCGTTGGTTAAAAGTTGTGAGTTTTGTTGTTGATTACACTACGTACTTACTTCGTATTTGCGTTTTGTAATTGATGGATTACGCACCGCATAATACCCGAGATTCAAAAGAAATGAAAGAAAATGGAATAAATTTTATACGATTCGAAAATGTAATAACAAACACCAGCGTAATACATTCCCTAGTTGAATAAAAGTACGTAATTTATCTTTGTTCCCAAAGAATTTAAGCTGTAAATTTGTTTGAAATGGATGTTTTAATGGAGAAGTTTGCTATACTTTTTCTCGGCAATGTTATGAAAGATTAATGACATGTTGATACTATGCATTATTTTCTAAAAATGAAATAACAAAAACTTTTCATATTTAATATTAATATTTACTTCCATTCCAATGCACATCATTTAATTAAACTGATCGTATTAATTATTGTTCTAAACGTCTTTTCGAGTCTTCAAGTCTTAAAATAGGCACTCATACCTAAGTAACTACGGCTTCGACGCTTTTCAAAACTCATTTTAGTGGTTTCATCCCTTAATTAAAAAATCAAGCTATAATCGAGAACTTATCTGCCATTTCCAAGTTTTTTAAATCCTTTAAAAATTGAACGAATGATTTTATAAGCGTTTCGCCGAAGTTAATATTGAAATTTAATATAATCTTTATGCCTTTAATTACCCATTTCAAATGATAAAAGATAAAAGGAATAACTTTAAAAGAGGAAGAAGCTGATCGATAAATAAGACTTGACTTTATTATTTACTCTTAATAAAATAATATAATACTCAAATACTCATTAAAAATGAAGAGATGAAGTAATAATAGGTAATACTATTACAATTGTAAATTTAAATTTGCTTTTGGGGTTTAAACGCAAAATTAATTACTACGAATAATAAAACCCTTTTTATTGTAACAGACGTTCTTCTTCATTTTGTAATATACCAATCGCATTTTTTAATTGAATGCTCTATCTAACGAAATCCTTTTCGCTTCTTTTGTTTTATCGTTCCCTTGCCTATATTTATAATTACACAAAATCTGCAAATTTTAAATTAATTGATTTTAAGAGTAGTATAAGAAGCGAATTAATAATTAATACAAATATAGTTTACTGAATTGTCTTCTTATTACCAGTCTGTCCTGTCCTGTCAGGTATAGTTGTACCATTTTGTAAAGTTCTTTTTAACTTATGCTACCCATAGAGAGGTTACAATAGTGAATAGAGAGGCCTCCTTTTGAGAAGTCAAGTAAGGTTGGTAATTGTTGAAATCTGCGGAGACCTGCATTGAAAGCTCAGGTCTGAACAAAATTTAATTTTTTTCAACAAAACTTGTATTTAAATATAATATGTGGTTGTCTTTGTAAAGACAACATCTAGGGTGTCAGTCAGGTAAATATTTTCTGTAGGCCATCCCTTTATATTTTATTGCATAAATGCACTACTAGCGGCCCCATAACAGATTTAGTTTTCGTAAATAAGCGGCAAAAATTCTTAAAGGGTCTAACCAGGTTTCAACAATTACCTACCTACTTAACTTCTCTAAGGGAGGCCTGTACTCACTATTGTAACTTTTCTCTATGGCGTATATGGTAATATAACTATAGGCCTGTCACCTGTCAGGCAGGTACTCGCCCAGTGGTTCGTACATTTTAACAATAATTTACTATACGTATAAGTTATTTTTGACACTGGGTTTTGTCCTTTAAAAAGTTCATTATAGCCTTTTTTGCAGTCTACGTTTTATCCCCCACCCCCACCAATCAACACTCGCGTAAGATTGTTAGGATGTGCACTGAGCCTTTGTTTATATAGAAACTAAATTAGAATAGCCATTTGCACTAATTTTGTCAGTTCGATTGCTGACAGCTGTTTCGATACACTGTATCATCTTCGGAGCGAGTTTTTAACTGTCTGCGTAAGGGTTGCGTCCGGTATTTATATGTTCGAAGTAACGGTATTTTTCATTATCTTGTGTTCCGTTAAGACTTTTATTATCGGAGAGTTGTTGAGATCAATCTGGTCGTTTAATAATGTGTAGTTACTATTGTTGTGTTTCATGATTTCTATGGTTTCTAGGTAGTTTAGTTTAGTACCTTTAGTGGATATATGTAGAATCTCGGGTTTGTGAGTGAATGTGTGGTTGTGGTTGAAGATGTGTTCGGCATAGTTGGAGTCAGGTTTTCTGTGTCTGTAGCTTCTTGAGTGTTCTTTGAACCTTTGTTCAAAGGTTCTGCCGGTTTGTCCTATGTATACTGCATTGCAGTCGGGGCAGGAGAGTTTGTAAACTCCTGATTTTTTCATAGGGTCTATTTTGGTTTTGGTGTTGGTTATAATGGAGCTGAGGGTGTTGTCAGTTTTGAATGCTACTTTTTTGTTGCTGTTTTTGGTTATGAATTTGTTGAGTTTTTCGGATGGAAGTCCGATGTAAGTGAAAGCGGTGTATTCTTTTTTGGTATCATCGTGTGTTTGTTGTGCGTAGATCATAGCCAAAGTCTTTTTGTGGAGTTTTTTCTTGAGGATGTTGGTGATTATGTTAGGACTGTATGCATTATTTTTAGCTATTATGTATATTCGGTTTAGCTCTTTTTTGTAGTTTTTGTCCGTCATTGGGACGGAAAGTAGTCTGTGAATCATAGAGTGGAAGGCGGCTAGTTTATGTGAGATGGGGTGGGTGGAGGTGTTGTGTATAGTCGTGTCTGTGTGAGTCGGTTTGTGGAAAATGGCAAAGGAGTGTTTATTGAGCTCTCTGGATATGGAGAGGTCTAGAAAGTTTAGGGTTTTGTTGTCCTCTTTTTCTATAGTGAAAGTGATGTTTTTGTGGAGTGTGTTGAGGTATTGAAAGAAAGTGTCTAATTGTCTGTTCGTGCCGTTCCAGCAGACTATTATATCGTCGACGTATCTGTACCAGTAGCTAAAGTTTGAAGTATGTTTGGAGTTGTGTATTTGTTTTTCTAAGTGATTCATAAAGATTTCAGCCAGGAGAGGAGATAGAGGAGAGCCCATGGGTAGTCCTTCTTTCTGCAAGTAGAATTTGGTATCGAAGGTGAAGTAGTTTTGCTTAAGACATGTAGTTGTAAGTTCTAGGATTTCTTCCATAACTCCAGGTAGGGCTTTATTGTGGTTTAGTAGCGTTTCGATCAGATTCGGTAGTTCGTCGGTGGGAACGCTTGGGAACAGGTTTTTTACGTCGAAGGAGATGAGGCGGCTATTGTTGTTGAGTTTAAGATATTTTATTTTGTTTATTAATTCTAGGGAGTTTTTGACTGCATATTTAGGAGTAAAATTTGTGTGCTTTTTAAGGATGGTCGTAAGTTTTTTAGCTATTTTGTTGCATGGTGCGTTGATGTAAGAGCATACTGGTCTGATCGGTTGTTCTGCTTTGTGGAGTTTTACTAGTCCATACAGTAGTGGGGCTTTGGGGTTCATGCAAGTGAGGTATCGTTTGTCCAAGTCTGTGAATAATAGATTGACTTTGTTAAGGGTGGTTTTGATGTCGTTTTGGAATTTGTTTTGGAATTAAGATGATACAGTGTATCGAAACAGCTGTCAGCAATCGAACTGACAAAATTAGTGCAAATGGCTATTCTAATTTAGTTTCTACAAAAATCAATCTCGATTTGCACAAAGTAAAAGCCAAATCTATTCAATCCTTTGTTTATATTTGGAGATGTACGTTTTATTTTCACTGCGTACTGTTTTGGAATCTTTAGATCGTTTTGTATTACGTTTTGTTAGGAAGAAAACACGGCGGGTTCACAATTTGTCATGGAACTTTTAATCTTTTAAATATTTTGATGTTGGACATTGTCAAGGTACCCCACAACTGAAAGTTGCGATAGTGGTGATGTTAATAGTTGGAAGGTCAGCCGTATAGAGCAAGTAAAGCAGAGGTCCCAGAACACTTCCCTGAAAAACTTCTGATTTTATTTCAAAAAGGTCGACAATATTCCAATCTGAGTTTTATTTACCCTATAGAGCCTATCGGACAGATAGGAGAACGAAGTAATTGAAAAACATCAGGAGCAAGCATTTGTTTCACCTGAAGACCCTTGTGTCGCACTTCATCGAACGCCTGTGAGATGTCGCCGATGAAAGCCGCCTAGCAGTAGTCTTTGGTGATACGATCTTCCCAAAAACCAAATTTATGGTACGGTATTAAATTTTTGTGTAGCAGTATTGGGAGAACAGTTGAACTTCGACATTATAGGCAACAGGCTGGACCGGCTTGTATGAGGTAACCTTTCCGGGTTTAGCCAGCATAATTATTTCTCTAACTTTCCATGTTTCGGAAAAAATTTAATGACAGCACTCCGTTGAATTATATTCTCAAATTATGACGGATGGTTTTGCTGATCAGAGTTCTTTAATTATTTTTTCTGCCATGAGATCGTAGCCTGGTGACTTTTTGGCATTAAGTTAGTTTTATCGTCTGTAGCCCGGGTGTCACTGTCTTGCTTGAGTGGTGGAATAAATTGTCATGACTTTTTGAGCTTTTTCGTTGCTTACCAGAGTGAGTAATCCGTAGCGTCGATCGCAGTTTTTCAAATATTGTTGAATAGATAGATAGTTTTCGTCGTTTATTAGTTTCTTTAGCTCTTTCACGGCTTTATTAATTATTAAACCTGGATTTGCCGTTTGGAGATCGGATTATTTGTCATTTTTCCTTAGTTTACGATTTTCTTCTAATTTTAATTTTACATTTTTAGAGCTTTCTTGTAGGTCGAATCTTTTGTAAGTTGGAGCAGCTTCCCATCTTCCCATGCAGCTAAAAGAGGAACTTTAACGGAATATTATTTATCCGCGTTCTTTCTTTGGAGGTCTCCATCTGCCAAAATATTTAAATTTCGTTTTTTTCCTTCGAAAATTCCTGTAATTTTCAGTTTTTCGAGCCATTGCTGTGGAGAGGGCTAAAAATGCATTTATCTCCTAAACAACTACCAAAACAATGGCTATAATAATGATTTGATTAGCATTTCTAAAAGAATGAACAAGAAAGCAACCTAATGGCGATATTTTTAACCAAATAAAGAAGTTAAACCAACGATAAGCTTATAATAGAAAAAATAGCCCGTAATTAATATTCTTTAACCAAACGATTTGTGTATAAAAAAATTCTCATCGTTACATCTACTTCCTTAAAACGCGGAAAACAACTAATTTATATTCGCTCACACTTAAAACGACGTCTGCAGAATAATAAATCAATTAAAAGAGATACTCTGTACGCCTCTTTAAGAATCAATGAACGTTTAGACAATATCGGTAACATTCATTGGATTTACAAAATAGGTTAATTGTTTTGTATGTGCTTTTATTTGTTTAAAATGTATAGAGGATAATAAATTTCAATTTTGCTATTATTATACGGGAAGAACAATAATTTTATAACTAACGGCTATCGTTTATTTGTGTTACTGCTAATTGCTAAAACTGTGCACTGTGCAAAGTCATTAATATGCAAGTTAAAGAATGAATAGCTATCAAAGTTGAAAGCAAAAGAAACTTCTATAGAAGCTGGGCATGAGGGTTAATACTTTTCGAGTTGTCGAGGGTCTAAAAAAATACGTGTAGTGGCAACGATTGTATCTAATATACTGCTAAATTGAAGAAAAAATGGCAAAAGGCTAATAAGGACGCAATTTTCTGCTTTATGTTTTTTTAATTTGATTTTCTTTATGACCATAAGTATAATATGACGGAATTGTCAAAATTTACATTTTGGAATACTATTGCTATATGCATATTTTTGGGAAACTGACTCTCTAATGAGGCAACTTTTGTCTAATTTAACCCACGCTGTGTCACTGATTGACCAACTTATTAAGCAACAACTGCATTGTCTCTCGCGCAATGTGGCAAGCTTCCCCATTTTGCTGAAACCACACCAGGTCTAGATCCATACCGACCAATACAAGCCACAGAAATTCCGTTATCGTATTGCAATCACGTTCATCATTAACTGTCACTGCATTGCCGTGCCATCTAACATCTAACGCACTGGTGACCAAAATTGGCCATCGAAATCGCCCGATCTAACGCCGTGCGACTTCTTCCTGTTGAATTTTATGAGGTCATCCGTTTATGCCAACAAATCAACCACGATTCCCGAGCTTAAAGAAGAAGAAATTCTACTTGGAAGGCAAATATGCGAAAACTTAATCTGCAGCTTCTCTAGAAGCCAGTAGAGTCGTGGTGGCCATTTTTTGGATGTCCTATTATTCCCCACATAACTGCCATATGTATAATAAGCATTTTTCGAGTAAATGATGTGCTTTATTAAAAAATTAAATCTTGCACTAAAAAAGGATTAATGAACTAAAACGTCTACATAATAATAAAATACAGTTTTAATTAAAAGCGAAAGACGAAAAGCGCTGTCAACTGCATCGAGTGACGCGTCTTTGCTATTGGCAGATATGTTTGTTTTCAATATCCTGCGACAAGGGGTTTGTGGTTGAATTACATTTTTTCGCGGTTTTCTTTAAATCTTAAATTACTTTTGGATCTGTTTAACAGTAACGGACTATGTAGGTACGGCCTGTGATGCGTTGAAGTTGTAGGATTATTCCTACCATTGAAATAAATGTTAAACTTCTAAACTGGCCATTTTCATTTTAAATTAGTGGAAATATAGGTACCTACCCTATGAGCCTATTAATTTTTAAATAATTCCAGAGTACTAAGCCAAAAGTCTTGTGCGCATCTTTAAGTTGCTATAATATATTCTCTATAGTTTCAAAACACCCTGTATTTACTATTTACTCTCTTTTAGTTAGTAAAATGAGGTTAATCTCTTTGAATTAAAGTTTATGTAGTCTCAAAAACAATATGATTTTTATTAGGTTAATTATTTTCGGTAATGAAATTTATTAACGGGGTAATAAGATTATTTATTATCCTAATATAATTGTCGTATAGGAACGCTGTCGAAAGTCCATATAAAAGCGAATAAAATCCTTAACTCTTTATCCCAGCTCGCTTTTTGATTAAACGCGTAGAAATAAAAGGGGCTATCGTTGTTTTAATGTCTTAATCACGTTTGTAATTTGATTCAGGTTAATTTATTTGAGTATTCTCTTCCCTATCGAATTGCTCGGAAAATTACATTTAAGGGTAAAAAATTTTCAGACACTTCATTAGTTTGGCCAAAAAGCTTTAGTGCTTTAGTGGGGTAGTTGTAATAAAATAATTGAGTTTATAAAATTTATTTGAGGTTACTTAATTGTTTAATTAAAATGGCAAATTTGTTGTACGAGTTTTTGATTTAACTTCGTGGACACATAAATCGTCACACCTCGAATAACGGGTTAGTAATTGTTTCGGTTTTAGTGTTTTAGTAATAACGGCGAAAGTGATTTGGTATCTGCAGAAATCTATTACTTTACAAATAAAGGGCGCGGTTCTGAAAAAATTACATTAAAAGTGTAACGGTTGTTTGTGGGGAAAATGATATTGTGTTGGTTTTTACAATTCGATATGCTTCCTACCAAGATTTAATAACCAGCAGGGGGGTTGGAGTTGATTTATTTTCGTATTGAATTTGCTATCTTGATGCGTTTAACTTTTATCATTTTATAAAGTTGTATATTTCGTACAAAATGGGTTTTCGATACAAATGAAAAATCTTTTAGAATTAGAATAGAATAGAAATTTTTCATCTTCAGTTTTATTGTTACATTTTTTTCTAACAAGCGAACCAATCACCAGATACAAACTGCAGTGGTTCCAGCAGGACTTGGAACCATAACTTTTTAATTCCGGTTTTCATTCCGTTTCAATTCAGTTCGGGTCCGGTTTTCGTTCTGGAGAAAATAAACGTTTTTTAGATTTTTAGTTCAATTCTGATTTAAAGCCTGATGGTTTCCAGAATGACAATGCCTAACAAAAAAGTTTTTTGATCCAAATTTCCAAAAAAATTTATGCGATTACCCCACTTTCCTTTACTTAGAGTATAAATTGAATACTCAAACTTCTAGTAGTAGGTATTATAAATGAATATATCTGATAAGTTCGAAGAAGCTGAACATTGTTACTTTTAGCCCAAGGCGTAATCGAATAGAAATGTAATCTTGAGAATATAAACTTCATCAATAGCAACAGGCAACACTAAATAATTTATTTCAGCAAAGCAACAAAATGTATCCGATTTTGCTACAGCTTAAGGGAAAACGACTTTCAATTATACTTGACATTTTCACAGTTGGTTGAAACTAAACTTATTACCGTAGCTTCCATAGTTTCCATAATATAAATCCAAGTAATCTTTGTATTTCATTCATACGTATTATCATCCCCACAGGATGTGTATAAAAATTCACCTTACAAAGGAAATGTGCCGTGTAAGCCGGAACTACATAAATATTCAGTGACAACCATCCGTAACTACACACACACACACAAGCGATAGGTGCATAAGCAGAAAACAATCTTTACACCTACATGGCCAACTTGAAAAAGTAACTCTTGTATAATTAGTAAATGCACTCATTCAAGGAATTAAAATGCAATTGTAAATTATTTTTTTTAATTAAACGCGAGAGTTCAAGAAACCCATTGTTTAGGATATCTACTAATAAATATTTACAAACCCACTTATTTGTCATTGTCTTTAAAAGTGTAGTACCTAATTTTTGTTTTCTTAGCCCTAATATTCTGTTTCGTATAATTATAAGCGATTAATAACACGAGTGGTACGGCGTATAGCACACGCATCATCTATTAAATATTGTGGGAGAAAACACATCCGTATCCAAAAGCACATAAGTTTACATCTTCACCTCGGGCTAATATTACGATATTAGATAAAGATAAGCTTTAAAATATACGAGTTTGATGTTATTTCCCCTCTTAATTAAGCTGTTTATATAGAAAAGCTATTATATTAAACTAGAAATATTCGAGAATCCGATAAATATCTACTGCAGCGTTTAGTTTAATACTGCCAATAATTAACTTGAAAATTATGTGGAGGAAATCTAGATTAGAAACTGTATACAGGGTGTAAATAAAGCTAGAAGCTCCGACTTGTCAATGGTCAAAGAAAGAAAAATTCGTATCAAATACGAAGTCGTTACACCCGAAAATGTGCTTTCATTGGTACCAATTTTCGAGTTAGAGCTCCAGTTCGTATTGATTGAACTTTTTTGATATTTTTAACAATCGTTAGAAATACCTTATTTTAAAGACTATTGAAGAAAATCGAAGATTTTCAGGATTACCTTTTAATTATCTAAAACATTAATTTGTCGTTACAACTATTTCAAATTTTTTTAAATAAAAGAACGTGGAGCAAATTTGTAAAAATGAATGTTCCGGAATAGTCCGGGAAGCAGCAAACATTTTGACTAAACTATGAAGTACAAAATTTTTGACTATGCAGGATGAAAGCATATCACAAATGAGTAATAAAACCGACCGTCTGCCTGTTAAAAGTGGCAGCTATAACTTGGGGGAGCCTCGAGAAGGATGAATTTTGGTACACAAGTAGGTAAATTGAATTTTCTAAAAATTATGTGTCCGAAATTTTTTTTTGTGTAACTTTAACGAGCGCTTGCGCCTAAATTGTTCATCTGAAGAAAAAAACTTAAGATCCATCATTTGTAGGAAATTTAATGTATTTTATGTTTGTATAAAAAAACTTTTTTGTAAAGTGCGTAGTTTTCAAGTTATAAGGGAAAAACCTATAAAAGAGCCAAAATCCAACCTTCTCGACCGCTTCCGCGTATTATAGTCTCTTGTTCGCTCGCTCTGCGAATTCCACTCATCAAACTTCCAAGACATTTACCACCACGAAGGCGGTACTTAAGGCCGGTCGTCCATTTATACGACATGTCGTATACGACATGTCGCAGACATGTCGTATTATTTTTTAACCAAGAAAACAAGAAATAATTTGTCTGTCAAGTGTACGAATCTCAATTAATAAACACAGGTTTAAAAATGATACGACATGTCGCAGACATGTCGTATACGAAATGTCGTATAAATGGACGACGGGCCTAAAACAGTAGTAAAACTATATTATAATCGGGAATATAATATTTATGTAAAATTTACACAAAAAATGCAATTTTTGGGTACTTATAAAATTTTTTCATGTTTTACCCCCCAAAAACGACCTTCATACTTCAACGCACTCTATAGCACTTAAACTGTTTGTTTAACGAAAAAAATCTAAGAGACATAATTTGTAGAACATTGAATTTGCTTTATTTTATATACAAACACTATTCACTCAGAGTTTGTAGTTTTTGAGTTATTAGCGATAAACAAAAAAAAACAGTTCTCTTAGGCCGGTCGTCCATTTATACGACATGTCGTATCATTTTTTAACCAAGAAAACAAGAAATAACTTGTCTGTCAAGTTAACGTGTCGTAAACAAGTTATATCTTGTTTTCTTGGTTTAAAAATGATACGACATGTCGCAGACATGTCGTATAAATGGACGACCGGCCTTAACTTTTGGCAAATTTTAACGCACTCTAGTGCCTAAGCCGTTTGCGTGAGGAAAAAACCTTTCAGGTATAGTTGGTAGAAAATTTCATTTAGTTTATTTTCACATAAATGCACTTTTCTCAAAAAGTGTGCAGTTTTGAAGTTATAAGCGAAAAACTGAAAGAGAGCAAAAGCCTTCTCGAGCAGCCTCTAAGTTAATGTTGTCACTTTTAAGAGGAAGACGATCGGTTTTATTACTCATTTGCAGTGTTCTTTCAGCCTGCATCGGTCAAAATCAAAAATTTGTTTTTTTGTATTTTGGCAGCCTCTCGGACACGCCTATGTCCGATCAAAGTATATGGCTGGGCATTTACTAAAAGAAACCTGCTACTAATGATGCTCTTTTTAATTTTCTTATAAAAACTAGAACTAGTTCCTTGAATAACAGTTCGTAAACATTTAAATATTTAGATTCTACTTTTCGTAAAACGAAAAATGAAAGGAGAAATATATCAGTATGTTGCCTCATCACATTACTTACAGTTTTAGAATAATAATTATGTTGAGAACGCTGCTTAGACTACCGAATTCGCTCAGAATATTTCGCAGCAAAGCATTTCTGAAAAGAATTCGAAAAAAAGAGTAAATTATTATCGATCCACTTTTGATGCAACTCCAAGAAAATTACAAAATATGTACAATTAAAAGCTATTACAGTACCTACTGATGGGGTAAATTCAAAATATTATAATTCACTGTTTGGAGCATCGGCGATTAAAGCAATTCCAACCAAACTAAAATATGTTACAGTCAAATCATTATAAAACGTAATTTAATCAAATAAATCCTTCGCGTTTTTTCCTCTTTTTCGCGAGTTCATTTTCTCTACGAGATTCTAAAATTACAAAAAACGCTACTCCGATGCCTTGGGCAAAAACTTCTGTGCTTTTTTTTATTCTCGTTAATGGTTTTAAAAACGCGGCTGAGTTTTAAATGTAAAAAAACGTAGACGTCGGATTATTTAGCATTTCACTTTTGCACAGGTAAATTTAAAAGCTGTAGGTATTAGTTTAAATACGTGTGTATACGTGCTTAACGCGCATATACGTACAGCGAACAAGCTCTCAGGTATACCCTTAGCGAGCTTATTCGAAGTGTGCGCTAGCAGTTCGCTTCTTCATCGCGAACAAAATTATGTAATCGCGCCTCGAGTATTATTTGTTAATTTATCAAACTTCCTAGCCCTTCGAATAATCATTTTTAAACACTTTCTTTAGTATTAAGAGTAGATGAACTTTGTACAGCTAATACCTACTTTACAAGACTAAAAGTAAATAGTAATTGACGATGCTCACCAGCTCATCAATGTTCGAGCTATAATTCTTTAAGTTGGGCAAAAATTTAGAATTTCGTTTTGCGAGACGGAATGATTGAGAATAGCCCTGCCGTGAACCTCCGTGCACTAAAAGACTTCCTGGGGTACTACGTGGGTCTTGGATTAATCGCGCAGGTTATTTGGATGCAGCATCGCCATAAAAATCTTCTTTGAGACATAAGGAAAACCCCAGTTTAATTACAGCCTTATACCCTTAAACAGAGGACCCTGCGGAAGTGGACCGTCTTTCTAGGAGACTCGTGAGACCGATAACGGAACCAGTCTCAAGGGGGCCCTCATTCCAAAATCCTACATATTTTACCAATGTCTGAGAGGACTCTACGTGTAGATCTTGCACATTTTAAGCAGATGTCCAGCTTTTGCGGCTCAGAAGCAGTCTATACCTATAATACCCTGGCTTCTGTTCATCCGAAACCAGTGAAACAAGAGAATAAATTCGCGTTTTGAAAAATAAATATTCTTATCCCTTGCTTGCTTGCTCATTTTCTTAGGCTGTCCTTTTCATAGTTGAAGATGAAGAGTTACAAAACGAATATTTAGTTATAAAATAAAAACCGCACCCAACGGTGGGTGGTATTGCCTATCAATAATCAAATGTTAATTGTATATGTATTATTTATTGCTGCTCAAACAAATATCGTAACTCTATAATAAATCTACCGATACCGGTATAAATCTTTGAAGGGTATACCCATATAAATATACAAGGAGGAGAAAGTTCACACAATAAATATCTCTTTTCACTATGAAGTCTTGAATTAATTAGAACGAACAAAGATAAAACTTAATTGCTTTTATGAGCACCTGCTTTACAAATGGTAAAATTAACAATTATTGTTTATAGAGATTTATCAATAGCCCGTACCTGCGTACTCGTACCTACTGTTGTACGGGATATAGTATAGGATAGGTGGTGCGTAATTAATTTTCAACTGGCGTTTCAATAAAATTGCCGAAGACTTATTAATTATGCTTAAACTTTTGATATTTTAATTAATGCTCATTTTGAACAATAATACTAAATAAATAAATGCTATATAACTTTTCCAAATTAAACAAATTGAACCAATCAGCAATCAGGTAGTGAAAAACATGGGCTGTCATACAAAATAACAAAGTGAGGTTACGTAGCGATTTTACAGTACACCCTGTATATTTAAAAATATTTTCGAGAGATGTAGGTTATCTTGAGATCTAAAACTTTTATTGAAGATTCTTTTTTGTATTTCCCACAGAACTTGATATAATTTAGTTGGCAATATCGATCTGAACTCACCCCGTATTAATACAACCTCATTAGTGTTTGAATAGGCTTTGTAGGGTTTAACACACTAACGTACAGAACCTACAGTTCTACGGGCGATCTAAATCAGTAGTGAGCAACCTACCGATCACGAATCTTCTAGGGGTTGCGTAGAAATTTTGTAGTCGGGTGGTCGCGAATTGAAATAGGTTGCGCAATGCCGCTCATCTAATCATCTGATTCAAGGGATAATTTTGCTCTCGAGGACTCCCCCGGCCTCCACACCACTCTTAACAGGATTTTGTATAAAAAATGCCAAAGTCTTGACCAAAAAGTAGAATTTTTTGTTCTTGAAATGTATGGTAGTTCCCGAAAAGATAAGAACACTACGGCCTAAACGAATTTTAGGGTAAACCAATTTTTGTCGCAAACAGTATACCTCCGATGCAATTTCTTAAACTTGATTACGAGGGCTGATTGATAAGTTTCAGGAATTGAAAAAGATGGCTGCAAAAACGAAATACTAATAAGACAGTTGACAAGTATAATCTTTAAGTCGACTGGTCTCAAAATTTCAAACCATTCTTTCTATTAATTTGCCCGATACACTCACTTGAATGAAAGCATTTTACATTTCTTATTAAAATGGAAAAAGTTGAGTACCGTGTAGTGATTAAATATTTATTTTTGAAAGGCTTAGCATAACAAGAAATTCTTTTTGAGCTCACTAATGTTTCTGGCGACTCTGCTCTATCAAAATCTATGATTTATTTTTGGTTTACTGAGTTTAGACATGATCGTACAAGCACAAATGATGTTGAACGTTCGGGCCGACCAAAAGAGGTGACTACCGAAGAAATAATTGCAAAAATCCATGATATTGCATTAAAAGATTGCCAAGTAAAGTTGAGCGAGATTGCAGACATTGTGAGGATCTCATATGAACGCGTTTTCAACATCATACATGAACATTTGAAAATGAAAAAGCTATCGGCAAGATGTTTGCTGAAAGTCGATCAAAAACTCACTCGTTTGACAACTTTGTCTGGATTTTGGATTTGTTTCGGCGTAATCCCAATGAATTTTTGTGTAGATTCATAACTGTTGACGAAACATGAATTCATCACTATACACTCAAAACTAAAGAATAGATAGAAGATGGTGGAAGAGCCCCTATGAAAGCGACGACAATATAATCAGCTTGAAAGGTTATGGCAACTGTTTTTTGGGATGCGCGTGACATAATATTGATTGTTTATCTTGAAACAGAAAAAACAATAACATGACAATACTATGCATTGTAATTGTATCGATTGAGTGACGAAATAAAGAAGGATCGACCACATTTAAGAAAGAAAACAGTCCTGTTTTATCGTGAAAATGTACCGCCACATTCATCGAGAATTGCGATGGTAAAATTGGTTGAACATCGTTTCGAATTTTTGGCAGATCCACCATATTCTTCAGATTTGATCACCAACTATTACTTTCAGTTTCCAAATCTTAAAAAATGGTTTGGTGAGCGGAAATTTGCTTCGAATGCTGAAGTAATCGATGCACCATATGCCTATTTTGAAAGGTTTGACAAGATTTATTATTCGGATGGCATCAAAAAGTTGGAATATCGCTGGAATTAGTGTATTGAGCTAGAAGGAGACTATGTAGAAAAATAAAAAATAAAATTGGCAAAAAAGTTGCGCCTTCTTTGATTTTCCGGAAATATATCAATCCGCCCTCATAGATCATATTAGATGTAAGTTTTGCCATCATTTCTCCGATGCACTTGTTTAGTTCTGAGCAGCACTATAATTAGTTTTATTTTTATACTTTGAGAAGCCCCTGCAAATCTTGAGTGATTTGGTCGAGAAACTCGTAAAAGCAATCTAGAAATGCTTCGATAATTTGTAGTTAATAAAATCCTTCGCCAAGTTGTAGTAATTCCCATTAAAATTTAGTTCACTCTTAACTTCTTACTTTATTTTCTTTCAATTCTAATGAACCATTTTATTCTCGTAATAAAGATAGGTTTCTTATATTTTATGTACGATGCTACGCGATGCACCTGCCTCAATAACTATTTTATTATTTCAGCGAGTAAGTACTACTTAAAAGAAATTTTCATAAAATTCTTCTCCACTTACCACGTTTTAAATAATTCTACTAAACAAAATTTAGAGAAAAATTACAATAAAATCTTTTTTCAGGAAAACTGGCCATCTCAACCATAGCATTCAACTTTGGTGTCTGTAAGTATAAAATGAACTATTAAAAATTACATAAAAGCTTATTATACAGGACGTCCCAATAGTGTAATAAAGTCGAATATTTTTCTTAACTGTTGCGGACAACACAAGAAAATTTACAAATATTATGTGATCATCTAATACAACACAGATTTCATTTCTAATTAGTAAACATCAAAAGTTCAAAAATAATCAAAAAGTTAATGAAATGTCTATTAGAATTAGTAAAATTTTCAATGAAAAATAGAATACAAGCACAAACTCATTGTGTTAATAATAATATGTTAGTAGAAAAGTTTTTGGCCATTATCCAATTTTCAATAAGTTTTAAAAATAATTGATAATTACTAATTACAACTAAAATAGCAGATGGTTTTATACTGGTATTTAGTTTGAAATTGATCGATTAAATTTGTAAAACGCATTAATCATAAAAGATTTAGTGTCCATTAGTTTTTACTTTCAATTGACACGAGTCCATCTTTGACTTTTATGTTTAAAAAAACTTATCATGGGCTCTCGCCCTTGACCTAACCCTATTTAACGGGACGAATCTTATTAATGAGGAATGACGACACACACATAAGGTAAAAGACGATTCAATACCTCCAGCTGGCCTAAGAAAAGGTTACTTATTTATTCCACCATAATAATTTTCAAAGTCATAATTGAGACCCATTAAATTTTGTCACAAGGATAAATTCGGAAGCCGTGAAACAACTTGAAATTTGTTTCTAAATTTCCACTGTACTATTATAGCAATTTTAAAACTTAAAGTTGATTCAGGATTATAGCAATTCTCTAAAAATTCGCTTATAACACATGAAGGAATTCAATCGTTCATGTGCGTGGAGCTGTGGAGGAATGAATGATTGTCGCTCCCAAAGTTAGGGTCGAAGTTCCCGAAGGGTTGCTTTTACTAAATACCTCGACACGTGCGCCGAGACGGATGCAGCTGTTTGCAAGCCTTTCTTCTGAGGGAAACTTGCATGACAACTGCTCTATGGATGGATTGCTTTATTTTGTTCAACTTATAGGTATAACGTATACAAATCTCTATTGTATAGTGAGATTAATAGAACACGTGCTCATAGTATACAACACAGCATTTTGTTTTAATTTAATTTTAAAAAATCTCCACCGGGCCGCCGGGCCGCAGGTAAAGGATAAATTATAAGCGCGTGCAATAATAATTTAAGCAAGTTTCATTGTGGCGAGCGGTTTTGATATAAGTTTTTTTTTCAACAGTGTAGATGCGTACTTACTAAAGCTTGTTAGAAGGATTTTCAATCCGCTTGGAAAAAGATGGATATATTTGTTTTTTATATCCCCATCAAAATCAAATCCAATGATCTTCGACATATTCTTTAAATTATTTAAAATATTTTGTGGGAATTGGGGTAATTACTATAAATAAATGATGTTTGCCTATCAGACAACAGAAGAAGTCTAGTGAGTAGGCTTTGTATCATTGAAAATTAAAAATAAATTGTTGAAGCTTGGCCGAATTTTTCAAATTTTTACTTTTGATGGAGAGACGTCATTTATAACGTTTTCTTGAATATGCATGATGTGCTGTTGTGATTGCCGGAAGCTACGTATGCAAGGAGCAAGCCACATTAGTGGCTTCTAGCCACTTAATGGCTTCACCGACTTCTGAAACAAATCGTTCACTTAAAAATTCGATGCAGAGAACAAGCAGCTCCAAAATTGCTATAGTAGTTTGAAGAGGTTCCTCGATTTCTTTCGAAGGTACATTTATTGATCGTTTAGCTGTACTGCATCTGCATTAGTTTAAAAATTACATTGTGTCTATTATGGAGCACTGAATGTTGCAATACAAATACTATAATTCAACCTCAATACAATTTCACATAAATAGTAAACTTTCTTAAAAGAGTAACGTTCCAGACACTTCTGTTAGACCGTTATATAGTTTCTTTTAAAGCTCAAGAGTCATATACTCATATATATTTCAGTCTAACAGTTGATAACCATCGAGTTACATAACAAAGACAATTCAGAATTTCCTTTTTAACTTTCTACTGCATACCTATATAAACACATTTTATTTTAAAACTCTCGAATGTAATCAAACAAAAGGTAACAATTCTATAAATTTCGAGAGCCCTTAAATTTTCAATACAAGCACAATGGAATTTTTTTGTAAATCGATAAGTGATCCTTGGGTTAAACAAAAATAAAATATGAGCAAATGCCGTGCTTTTGTTTGATATTTTCTTGTAAAATCTAAAATGTAAAATGAAAAGTTGAGCAATTCTCGAGAGTGTACAAGACTAGAAAGAGACACATTGAAACCTAACTTACTGAGATTATCAATACTACATACGACTTATTATTTTATAAAAAGTAAAATGTTACAGTAAAAGTTACGAGGGCCTTACAGGGACTTACCACTGCACTTACTATTGCATTGTAAGTAAGAACCCCTTACTTATTAGTTTTTACAAATATAAATATTTAACTTGGTGTTAGAAGCGTAACTACCATTTAAATAAATAAATTATATATAAATTTTAGCTTCAATACAATTGATATAGTCGAAACCAGAAGAGGTGTCCTATAACTCATTCCAAAAAACTACGTAACTTGAATCACGCTATCCTTGTTTATAAGTTTGTTTTTACTTTGTGGGAGTGCAACAGAATATTTTAATACGTCATTTTTAAGTCATTTTAGCGTTGAGTCATAAGACACCTCTCTTGGTTTTGACTATATCCTTCGGATAGTGTGGAAAGCGACTGATCTAGCATTCTCGAGGAAGCTTTGCAGAAGTTGCTTCCAATGCACATTTACAGTATTGCAAGCGACTTCCGCAAGATTTTCTAGAGTTTTCTCGCACTTATAGTCCAGTTTGCATCGACTAGTTTATAACAAACTGACAGTCTCTACTGTCTACTGTAGATAATGTGAAGCAATCTGAATCAAAATGCATTATATAAAGAGCGTAGTACTTTGCTACTTTCGGATAGGTATCATTATATTATTAAAAAGGTGGTAGTTGGTGACGGGCAAAATAAACCTGAAAGAATAATAAGAAACTTCAATAAAACCATAGAATAAGTTAATATAAACTTTACATTAAGTTACTCTATGATAAAACAAAACTCAAGTTACTATTATTTATTATTGTGATCGAACAATACATCGCGTCAACCGTAAGTACATCATTGTACGATGGGTTGCCTATGTAAAAGATTAAACACTTAGTTTACCGTCTAGCGTCAGTAATTAATTAGTATCATTAATAATTAACTAGGGATCATCAGGAAATGTTTATTGAAGATTAGAGGATTAAAATAAAATAAATAATAAAAGAAAAGTGATCAAGGAAGAAAACTTAGTCGCGTTTTAAGGATAGTGCACTGACAAGCACCAGCTCTGAGCTAGAATCTTGGGATTCGCATCATTCTGAACCGTATAAAAAATCCACATTACAATGTCATCACGTCATCGATTTTTGGTATTACAGTAAATTGAATTCTACGGTTGGTACCTACTGGAGTGTCCTCTTTACTGTGTGTTGCGCTTTTGTCCCCTATCACCCGATGGCCGAGAAATATTTTTCTTATCTTTCTTTTCTCTGAAGAAGATCAATATAATTGTGTTTGAAATAAATATTTATTAGTTTTCACTTTCTACTAATAAAAAGTTTGGATACAAGCATATTAAAGCAAAGTTTTTAATTTTGTATCACATCCATTTATTTTCAATTTCGTTATAAAAAATTGCCTACAATTATTTCTTTCTTCCCTCGGTTCATTTATTTATTGGAAAATAGTATAAATGTTATTAGTGGACAAAGAATTACTATTAGTTTACAACCATTAAAACTTTCCGCGTTATTACTTATTACTTTAGACGATTACTCTATTTCTGAACTTAGAGACAACTGGAGAATTTGATTCCTTCTACGTTGTTCTGGTAGTGATGGGTATACGTTGTGCGAAGAAAAAGTGAAACCATGAAATTTTCGACGAACGTAAAAGAAAACAAACGTTTAAAACTAATGTATCAACTTTGCGTGTACTTAGCTCTTGTACCTCCTTACGAAAACGATAAATTAATATTTTACCAAATTTACTCTACGAGCGTAGCGATCATTCTCAGTTCAGCATTCATTTTCAGTAATTACATGTTCAACTCTGTTAAACAAAACTACGTATTTGCAACAAACTTGGTCATTCACGTTATATTTTCGACAAGTAGAATTGTTTACCTTAACGTTTTGATTCTGAACGGTGCAATTTTACGAGTAAAATATTTAAGAGAGCTTTTAAAATCGATCGAAAAAGTTAACGGTCTTAAAGTTACGATTAAATATCAAACTGTTTGGTTTTTAATTATCCTAATTAATTTTTGTGCTCTATGTTTAGCTGCAAGTTTCGCGATACTTCATTTATTAAGAAAACCTGCACTACACGTGCTTTTATATACTGTGGGTAGTACGTACTCATTTTATTTAAACGCTAATTCGATTTTATTAATTTCTAATTTAATTTTGATGTTAAAAAACAAATTTAAGAGTATCAACGGCACTTTAAATAATTTATTTAAGTTTCCAAAAATGGTTTACGTTACACATAGTACAAGAGCTAATTTGGATTTGACGGTAAAGAGATTGAGACGAGACTTCAATAATTTGAGCAAATCTGTTCAATTATTTAATAAAGTGTACGGATGGCAAATTTTGTTTCTAACTCTTTGCATTATTCTAAGCTTGCTATCCGAAATAAGTTTTACAATTGTGAAAGTTAACAAGAGTAATGTTGATTACGTAGCAATGACATTATTATATTTCTTAAAGCTTGTTTGGAATGTGTCTTTATTGGTAAGTATAGTCCTTTTCAACATCTTCCGAATTAGCTTCTTGGTTCTTGACTCTGCCCATTGTAATGCTATTATTCTTCGTAATATTACCTGCACATCAGGAGACAAAATTACAAGTTTTTAAAATTTTACCTGGAACCTGAAAGCATTTTATTATATAAAAAAGGTAAAACCGTAAACAAATGAATAAGGCGGCTTTGTAAGTTTAATTTATGGTTCTTTTGGAAACGGATTTGGAGACATTACAACAGGTAGAGCCAAGAAGCTAATTCGGAAGAGCTCGAAACGCTGTATACCTACTAGTTTACGAGCTCTACTAGGGCTAAAATAGAAAAAACGTAGAAATTCCGGCTACTAGTCTCGGACTCTTGTATCACCCCTTTAATTACAAGAGAAAACCCGTTCAGTGTGTCCATTGCATACACTAACTTTTGCTTGTCTTCAGGTTACGGGCGTCTCTGTGGCGGTGACTTGCGACATGACTACTAAAGAAGCTAAAAGAACTGGGACGATTTGCTACAATTTATTGCTTGATCTTCCTGCGGTGAGCGATAATGCTCAAGACCATATTTTAAGAGAAGAAATAATTTTGTTGGCACAGCAGGCCACTAACCAATACCCCCGTTTTTCTGCCGCAGGATTTTTTAACGTCGACTATACTATGATTATTGCTATTTTTGGGACTATTACTACTTACGCTATAGTTCTTATACAAATTAATAAGTAGAATCACTATATTTGATGTTAATTAAAATTAGAAGAAAATGCAATTAAATAAACACTCCTAAATAGCTAATTTAATTTCTAACTCCGCGATTGGTCTAGACCAGCGATGACGAACCTTTTTTGGTGGTGGGTAAAGCTCTCAATTTTATTTTTTAAATATGAAGTCGTGGGTATATTATTTGCAGCAGTAATTTTTGATTGTTCAAGGTCAAACGGCCTAAAAACGAAGTTCCGGAATTTTAATAGCCATTGATAGTATCTCCAAAGATAAAGTTTCACAAAAACAAGGGATGAAAAATTTGGTTATTCTTTTTGTCTGATTTTCTTTTAGTTACAAAACTTTAGCTTAGACTTCGTGAACATACTCGTGGGCCATTAAAAATTGTCTCGTGGGTCAGTCTATGACCCGCGGGTCATAGGTTCGCCGTCGCTGGTCTAGACGATGGTTTGTGGATATCTCGTTGTATTATTTTTTATAACGATAAAGTACCTACGGACTCTCCATATCCTTATTATTGGCTCGTCTAAATGAAGCAATTAAGACCTATTGTTTTCTGTTTAAAAACTTTATAAATTGGTACGGTGGCAACAGGTTCAGCTCAAATTCTGAAGTTGTCGACCCAACAAATGCATATTTTGAGTTGGATAAATCGCATTACTCTGAAGCTATCAAAATGCTGGAATATCGTTGGAATGTATGTGCGGAGTTGAAAGGAGACTATTATGTAGAAAAATGATAATGAATTTTGCGAGCAACTGTTTTCTTATTTGTTAGGCCAGAGTTTTTGATTGTCCCCTCTTATTTAAGTACCGTAACAACTTACTTTTTCAGTTCATCTTTAATTATTAGTTTTCATCATTTCATTATACCTATTCTGCACCAATTAATTTATGTTTGATTTCGTATAAAAATTTCTCGGCACCTGTTATTTTTTATCTGGAATCATTTATTTATTTAATGAAAAATATAAATGTTATTAGTCAAGAAAAACTTACTATTACCTATTAGAACCATTAAAACTTTCCTAAAGCGTTATGCATTACTTTTCACTTTAAATGATTATTTTGAATTGAATTTGATCAGCTCAGTCAATCAAGTGTGATTATAGTAAAAGTATTAGTAATGCTTTCACGATCGGCGTCATTAGAGGTAGAGGTTCAAAGGCTAATGGGCCGTGGTCCGAAGGTTCTATTTGCGAATACTGACGTTTCGCCCACTACTGTGGTAGGCATTTTCAAAGGGCACTTCGGTGAATCCTGTGCGGTAGCGTTCATAGCTTTGTATTAGTATCCGCATACTATCGCACAGGATTCGCCGAAGTGCCCTTTGAAAATGCCTACCTTTTGACCACGGCCTAATGGGCCTAAAGGCTAATAGCCTTAGAACCTCTACCTCCAAGTGATTAGTCTTCGACGGCACGGTTTAGTGAGGGACAGATCTACTGTTACTAATTTAGTGTTGTACACCAAATATATTGTGGATATGAGTGAACTGGGTGGCCGGGTCGACTCTATATTATATTATAATTATTTTTCGAAGGCCTTTGATCGCGTCGACCATCGGGTTCAGTTACAGAAACTGTAGTTGTACGATATCCTCGGGTCTATGGGCCTCTTCTTTTGTAACTTTCGAGCTGCCTTGCTGACAAAAAACTGCACGTCACGCATCAGGTCTAGTTCCTACTTGTCATCATTTACATCTGCGTCTGGGGTGTCTCAGGCCTCGCATCTTGGACCGATCTTGATTTTGTTATTCATCAACGATATTGTAACTTGTTTTAGATACGCAGAAGTTCTCCTGTTTGAGGACGTTTTAAAGATTCTTCTGAGGATCGATGAATTTGATTTTTGCATTAATTTATAAAGTGACTTGAATTCTCTGGTTTGATGTTGTAATAATCTAATGCAACTAAATTTCGAAAAGCTCAAATAGATCAGCTTTTGTAGGCGATGGTCTTGGAATTTTTAAGGCACGTGTAATTTTTTGAATATTTTCCCTTCACCTACCACATTTTTAATAAAATAATATCCCAAAGTGCGTCCCTTATAATGCATTCCGACCGAATTTCTTCCCAAAATAAATTCATACGTGTAAATTGTTGACGACGGCTTACATTATTTTATTTCATACCAAATGGTAATCAGTCACATCTTCAAAACAAATTGTGTATAATTTAAACAGCAAAAGCAAACGCGGGCTTTCATTATATCATTTACAAATTTACAGTTTCATTATAGAAATCTACCTGGAACTTTACAATTTTATAATTATCATAATGTAAAGGAAATAGTACCCAATTCAAAAACGTTACGTTCTTTATCAATAATCTTATTTTCAGACTCTATAAAGAACCCCATGTTTATAATATAAATATTTTACAGCCTTATCGATTCATTTTCATATAGAAGCCAAATTTAGGTTCAGTAAAAGTATACTACTTGTGGTAATGCAATTTATTTAAATTATTACAATAAAAATTCATAATAGTAACAAATGAGACAATACAATTATAAATTGGGCCATGCTTAATTTTGGCATTAAAAATTTAATTCACTAATAGGCAATGTTGGAATATCTAAATTCTTAAAATAGGTAACAGTCCAATATGTAGAAGAAAACTGATTTCCACGAACAATAAATATCCTTTTTGAAACTTCTATATCTAAAATTGTGAAACCACAAATGAAAACAAGTCGAAACAGTTTTAAATTCGAAATTCTATTATAAATTTGCTTTAAAAAACTATTTTATTTTTAAATTTCTAAATCTTATTAGTGATATTTGCTATTTAAATTTATTCCTAATTATTCTTTTTGTCAAAGTGTAGCACTCGGCCAGGCACCTCTTTTTTGAAAAAATTATTTTGTTCTCGGATTAAATAAGTAAAATTAAAAGCTCATAATTAATGGCATAAATATATACAATTTAAAAAAATATTGGGTCGTCGAACCAGAATTCACAAGAAGACTTTACATAACAAAATTATTGTAAGTATCTAAATATATTAAAATAACAAAATTGGCGCTTCAATAGTAATGCGCACACTATTTCACATGTAACAACAATTTTATGTATATAAATATAAAATTCAAATACACCCATTATGTAACTTGCGCATTGCGTACCATCCCAAACAAGCACTTAGGCTAATATTAGTGACTGTCACAACTCGTTGCATTTGATAAAAACAATACAACTCGTTTAGCCAAATAAAAATCAAAAAGTATCCATAAAAACTATAATTTTGACGTGATACAAAACTTGTAGTTCGAACAAATTAAAAAACAAACTTAATTACTTATACTGCCTTGTAAACGTTACTTATAAAAAAATTCAGATAATATAATTTTCAAATCACTAAATTTTAAATGAGTTATTTCTATAATTGCAACGAACTAAAAGCAACAGCACTAATACATTTATATCAAGTATTATAATGTTTTAAATAATTACTACGGTGTTAATGGTCTGCAACTGGCCGGAGTTCTTTAATTTGCCGAATAAGGTACGCCTTTTCGTCATTAAATTGTTCGTCTTCGGCTCGATCGGTATGGAACTTCATGAGGAACTCAACTAATTTATCCTGATTGCGCAACAAGATGTCCAAAATAGGCTTCGGCTTGTTAGGATTAGCCACAAATACCTAATACATCAAATTTTATAAAAACCTAATAAGCTTTCGACGACTCACCTTAAATACATGAAAGGCTTCAAATTGGATATTCCTAGACCGTTCTTTCAACATATTCATCATAAGCTTAAGATTGTCGGGATTTGAAATATACCTCGTCATTACCTAATCAGAGAAGAGGTTCAGTAAAATTAACTAGAAAATACAAATACGGAAAAAATTGGGATGTCGATGAAAATTTGTAGACGCACATTTGAAGACACACGAGAGGCACATGTTTGAAGAAACGTTAAAAATTGGCGGACGTAAACGTTCTTTAAACCGCTATAGTTTTAGACTGTTGTTCAAAATTACTACTGCTGTTTTTACGACTTACTCAAAAATGAAGAGTTCCACTGCAAAAATTATTCACTTCAAGTTTAAAGTCCTTTAATTTGGTTTGCATCGGATCAATGCACGACAAAAGCGAGCCAAGTTAAATGCATAAACTTGTAAAAATCGATATATAATTAACTCATTCAGAAAAGAGAATAAAGCCTTTCAGATGGCTTTTTAAAAGAAAAAGTCAGCAGCGTAAATTTTTTTCTATTGACCTCCGTTCAAACCTACACTTTGCTCAACTTCCCAATTTTTTTTTTATAAAACCTTATTTTATGCTGCTAAAATAAAAACACAGTATATAATAATGAAAACGTTACCGTGAAATTATGTCTATCGAGTAAAAGTTCACCCAGCAACTTTAAACTTTGACGACGTGTAACGTAGTTCTCGGAATTCAGCAATCGTTGATAATGATTGAAAACTTTATCGTAATTCACCTCCAAGAAGTCCGCACATAAGATTTTATGGCGAGTCAATAATTCCTAAAAAATCGTGTTAATTAATTCAAAATAATTAGAGCAAAAATAATTGATCGAATAATTTAAAAACTAGAACAATATAGTAATTAAACTGTAATCCTCTGAACTACTAGCTTAAGTTCAAAATTTGGTGAATTTTATGGTATAAGTATTATAGTCACATTTTCTTACCTTGAAGGTAGAGAAGGCATCGGAAGCTATATCAAAAGTCGATACTTCGACGTATTTAAAAAAATTATAAAAATCTTCGGAATATAGCATAATTTTGGCTAATGCTTCGTACCTAGCACATTCTCTTAGCATAGTACCACAGTTTAAAGCAATCTCTTGATGCTCGTAACTAAAATAAATACGTCAGTAAGAATAATCGTCACCAGATAAAGTACGTACCCGGTCATTAGAGTAAATAAAATTTCTGGTTTAGTACAAATGTACTCTACCGTAGGAGATCTGGTCCCAATTTGCCGCCTCAATATATTATTGAATACTTGTGCAACATCTTTCTTTCCTTCGAAGTCGATGCGATTCAAATTCTGAATTAATAGTAACAACAAATTACTATTATACAGTTCTTGTGCAAGTTGTGCAACGATTATATCAGTCTGTGGTTCTACATCTGATGTTCCATACAACATATTCTTTATTAAGACTAGATTTTTGCTAACATCTTCTTGAGCTTTCTCGGCTTTCTTATCGCCCTTTTCCAGCGAATTAACGGCCTCTTTTAACGCTTTAACTACATCCGCAGGACCTTTCTGCGATTTTCCAAAAAGGGGCATCCTTACGTACAAATAACGGCACTAATTTTATTTTATTTTAAATAATTTCTGACAGTCTCGGTGAGCTGACGTCTCTATAAATCGAAATTAATTTCAGTAGAACGTTAACTACCGTAGTGTAATTAGTCAATAATTATTTTTGGCTTGTTAGGAAGTACTATGTGTAATTTTATAATGTCTTAACACATCACAAACTATTAAATTTTAAAGTAATTGATCGCGGAATATGCCTGTCTTACAATTTTTGACAGTAATTTGACATTGTCTGTCTTATTTTGATAGTTTGTCATTCGCTCGTTAGGTTTTCAATAATCCAGTGCTCCAAGAGTTCTAATCCTCGTTGGATCTAACACAATTGAACCCGTGATTGAACCAGAGCAGATTGATAGCTTTTTTCACTTACTTTCGAAAATAAAACAGCTCTTTAATCGTATAAAAACGCCAATTTTAATAACAAATTAATATTAATTATTACAAATCATTTTAGTTGTAGAAAAGTTATCTTATTTTAAATATTAAGAGCTTAAAACTACTAGTGCAATTTGAGTAATTAGAAGTATAAATATAAATCAGTTAGCGTAAATACAATCTACAATGTACCTACATTTGAACTACAATTATATCGAGACGCCAGGTTTAATACTCAAAATGGAATGTAAAAAATAAATAAAAGCTAAAAGGTACTATGCAAGGCATAAATGTGCATTAACTATCACTATAGTAATTACTATTCCGAAGGAGTTAAGTCTTTTTCAGTCTCCCCTTCACTAAGTAGCTGAACTAATAATTCGTGGACAGGTCCAAAGGCTTTTTTGCTGCCTGCATTTGTGAGCAATAAGTAATCGTACATATCGTGATGACTTATCGTGCCATCTGAATGTACAAATCCTTTATCGATAGATATAACTTCGACTTTTGATAAAGGAGCCACTTCGTTCATTAATTTTTCATTAATATCTGCTATCCGATTTCTCAATGGATTTGGATTATGCCCTCGAGGTAGAAGGGTCTAAAAATTACTTAAATACTAACATATATTGAACTTGTTTTCAAAAAATCGCACTTACTGGTACAACGATGTAAACATCGGGATGAATTTCTCTAATTGTATTAATAATTCCTATTATTCCTTCGATGACTTCGTCAGAAGAATTGCTGTGATTGTTGGTTCCAACATGAAGAACTATAACCTTATTATTAAATTAGCACCAAATTAAAAAGAATTAACCTCGAGATCTTACTTTTGGATTTATGTTATCAAGTTCACCATTTTTAATTCGCCACAAAACATTTTGAATTAAATCTCTATGAATACTAAAATTTAAACAGTGCAATGGAGCAAACAGTTCATTCCACAAATCTGTATGTTGTAAGGCTTGAAGTATCGAATCTCCAATAAATATCACATCTGCATCTTTCTCTCTTGTTTCAGATACAAATCGGTTATGCTATCGCAAAAAGTAGTATTTGTTTATTTCACGTATATTGGTAATTATTTCGTTGAAGGTTAAAAATAATAATTAAATTAAAATTACTATACTTATCCAGCGTTGATCTCCATCTACATCTTCCACAGCTACCGGTACGGTACAAGAATTCATTTTCATAAAATTTGTATAAAATTCAGCACAGTTACTCAAACACCGCAATCATTACTATTTTATTTGCAAAAATATGGACATTATTTTCGCTTTGGTTCACTTGCTTTAAGATACGAATAAAACATGTTGTGTCGCAGTAACCGCAAAATAGCCTCCGGTATTTTAAGTATTGATTACTTCGATAATAATCTGCGTAAACAGCATCAATAATAAAATAATTAGAAATAAAATCAAAGAAAATCCTTTTAGACTAAAAATTCAAGTTTAGTTGCGAATTTACGTAGCACCAATACAAATTTGTTGCTTCTTGTTGGAGACCGCATGATTTAATGCCAATAAATTTAAATTAATTATTTCCAAAATTAATATCTAATTTATCTTTAAACTTTTATCAATTTTATTGATACAGAACAGAAATTAAATTAGTATTTATATTTTAAAAATTAGTAGATCAATACTTATTTAAAATGCTATTCTTTATTCAAGTTTTAATTATTCTTTCAAATAAGAATGATTATTATTTATATATACATTTTAAACATTTACCCCTGACCCGGGTTGCGGAAATTTACTTACCGTAAATGCAGTATTGTACGATAGGTTGCATACGTAAACAGTTTTAAACTTTGGATAAAAACTTTAGGGCTTTTTCATCTGATATTTACGTGTATATACGCTCCTGGCTCCTACAGTGCGGTGCGATCCTCCCGACTAACCCTGTATTATACGAAGTTTCTAACCTTAGATCTTAGTGGATCTTAAAAACTTCAACCATCGCACAAATTGTATAATAGATAGTTACAAATATTAACAGAGTTGAAAGAGCCTAATAAACGGTAAGTTACAAAAGTTATAACCATATTTGTGAAAATTGAAAATCTTACGAAATTTACGTTAAGTTTAGCTCGTACTAATGACGTGAGTCGATGTTAGCTGCAAAACAGTATTATACTAGTTGCTACTGCTGGTCACCGGATATAAGGAAGGTTATTAATTTTTTAAATGTGGTATTTAACGTCTGCTTCAACGGCACAGGTTATATACAGACGGGACCTGGCTTTAGGTGGATTCCGCACCACCCTGGACAAGGCATTTGACTCATAGAAAAATATAGTGGTGTCAGTGAGTCTCGAACCGAGTACATCCAGACCTGAATGCGATTCTCGGCTCGTTCGGCCACCCTGGCCCCATCAAGGAAGGTTATTAGACTTTTGAATTTGTTCTTATTTTGTCATCTGTGCTTTTGAGTTTTATATTACTTTAGTACAGTCGACATAAACGTTAAAACTTGTTCTAGCCAAGCTTGGAATCTTTTGTAAACTTTTTCTTTATGTACATGGCCAAAAGCAAGTATCCTTTGCACGAACAGTTCTAGGACTGTTTCGAAATCGTACTAAAATTGTGTGTGCATTTTTTTATTTTAATAATAATTTTTAATGACCATTGTAAAGAAGATTTTGTTAAGGTTTAAAAATTATATAAAATTATCTTTAGTAACTTTGTTAATAACTTGTTCCTTTTATTTGTAAATTACTTGGCGCTCAACAATGATTAATCACATATTTGCAACTACAACTGGGCATAGTTCGGAGGACCTTAAACCGATCAGATATAGTCTGGTCATGTCATAAAGTTTTTTCTAACTTACGCCATCGGCAGAGAGGTTACGATAGTGAATAGAGGCTCCCCGAGAAGTCAAGTTGGTAGATATCACAATGAAATTTAAATTTTTTAAACAAAACTTGTATCTAAATTTAAAATGTGGTTGTATTTGAAAAGACAACATCTGGGGTGTCGGGTAGGTAAATATTTTCTGTAGGCCATGCCTTTATTATTTGCTTTTCTAAGGGAGGCATCTATTCACTAATGTAACCTCTGCTGATGGCGTAAGTCGAGAAAAAATTTTACCAAGCAATTTTACTATACTTATAGACATGTCGCGACAAATTATGTTTGGGTGAAGTATTTTTCCTTTTTTTTCCTGGTAATAGTGCCGAAAGCTTAACGTATGCTCATCTTCTGATGATACGCCGTGTCGAACTGGATGTGATTGCAAAGGTTTTATCCGTGACACTCGTCGCAAACAAGTTTTAAGCGGCATATTGTATAAGTATGTGATTGACGTTATAGGACAGAATTTCAAGGGAGTAGTCCTTTTAATATCGAAGATATTAATGTTCAAGTAGTTTATTATTAGTCTTCGAAAGTAGTGCTTACTTCCTTCCCGAGGAATTGAATTGTAGACATGCTTACGCTTCTACATCTATGTACTAGCGTTTGTAATATGTAATTGCAATTAACGTAATTAAAATTAGTACATTTAAATTTTTGTTACAGGTTACAGGCACATCATTGCGAGTTGCCCTCCATTGGAAAACCTAATTGGAGAGTTACGAGAACAAGAGTATTAAGAAGAAATGCACATTTTCATCTACAAACTTCTGTCAGTCTTCAAAATCGAAATATGAGTACCTACAAGTGAAAGAAGATCTATACTTTCATTACTTTTGAAGAAATTTGTAATTAATAATATGTAATTACTAATTAATTATAATAATATTTTAATTTTGATTTAGCGTTTGCAACAACGAACAGTCCCTTATGTCCTAAATGTAGGAACGTTTACTTGAAATTTTCATAATTGTTAAAGAGCATTGGAGAAACTGGTTTGGAAGATATTTGCTACTTGCATTACGTTTATACGCAATTCTGTCTTTTTGTGTAATTAAAATGAGAACAAATGTTTCTTACTGGGTGTCTAGCTGTTTAGTGATAAATATCTTAAAAGACCTGATGACTCTGAGATTAGCTTTAGTGGTAGTGGTCGAAGACATGTCACTTGTTTGTTTTTCGTTAATTTCTCGAAAACTTGGTTTGAACTGAAACGTGATTATATACAAACTTGAAGTTGATAAAATTTGCCACAAAATTGAATATGTTTCTGTTTTTGGTAATGCAAAAAATATGCGTAGATACAATTTTGTAGCAAACTTTATTAACTTTAATTTTCTGTGAAGTCACGTTTCTGCTCTAACTCAGAGTTTCGAGATATTAACGAAAAATCTAATGTATTTGGCCACTGCCGCTAAAACTCATTTCTGATTCATCTGGACTTTTAGGATATTCATCAGTAGACGCCTAGAAATAATTAGTATGTGAAATTTCAAAACTGTTGAATATTTTTGAAGGTTTTAGTTGACGACTATATATGCTATAAATACTTAGTGGCCAATAGTGATAATGTTAATGTAATGAATCTTAATAATAATGTTGTTAAGTCTTTTAAAGCAACTATGTAATAGTATTCTCATCATTTACTGTTGTACTACCCCTCTCTGAGCAACTATATTAGTAATTAAAAAAATTAATATTGTCAAATTAGTAAATAATAGTTTATCGATTTTATGTTTCAAGCCCACCCAATGGGCCCAAAAGCACGTATTAATAAGTTCATAGGTTTAATTAATTTTTTCTGGTCAATAGTGGTTTTCTTGTTTTACTGTTATAAATCAGGAGTTGCGGCATTGTTTATGTATTAAAATTTATAATTATAACATTACAACATTTGAGTATATGTCGTTGGAAAGGAGGCGATTTCTGCAAGATGCATTTTTCCTGTACAAGGTAATTTATACTCTCACCGATATTGCGCCTGCTTATAGTGTTTAATTAAGGTTTAATGTTCTCAGGTTAACAGCAGAGGTCGTCGCCTATTTTATTTAAAAAGCCTCGGACGAACGGTTTTGAATGTGTGTTCTCTGCACAGGCTCTCGGAGACACTGAACATTGTTAGTCGGGTCACTGATATCTTTCATGACTGACGTTTCATGGAGAGGTTTTAAATGTTAGTGTTTGAAGCTGGTTAAATTGCCTCTTGTACTATGTAATGATGCAGGATTTGTTGTTTAATTTTATTGTACACTGTAGACTTTTTTGTAAAATATGTTCACGATGTAGTTATTGATAGAAATTTTTATATTTATTTGTCGTGACTTTCAGAGCAACAGTGTTGTTTTCTTTCGGCGATTATTTTGTGTTAATATTTTTTTAACTGTTAGCTTATAATTGGGGCGTTTCGTTCTGTTTGCGACAGTAAAATAAATAAATTAGTTTATTAATTAGTTAAAATTATTATGCATTTTTCATTCTATATTGACCACTTTCTAAGTTAAAATAATGTAGAAGTCGAGATTTGTTAAAATTCCAATTTTGTACGCCTACTAATACATAGGCAACACTTCTTACTCTCCCACTACATTATAAATTTTGTATTGACGATAAAAATTTGTAGAGTGGGGTGATCACATGTTCACAAAAAGTTGATATAATGCCGAGTTTCGCCATTCGGAAACTTTTTTATCTCCACTTCAAATCAGCGTCGGAGACAGAATTTTCGGTTTACTCGTGTGAAAAATTAAGTTTAGATTTTGAAATTTTTTTCGATTGGAAGTTGTTCCTTGCATTATTCTGATTTATTCAAGACACATTTTTTGTCAATTGTTTTATTATTAAGGCGTAATTATTAATTTTAGTGTTGCTTATAGTAATTAGTTTTCAAAAGCTCTCAAAGGTTTTCAAAGACTTAAGTAAAATCTGTAATTGTAATTAAAATTATTACATTCATATTTTTGTTACAGGCACATCATTGTGAGTTTAGGTTTATATTTTCTTTATTTTGGAAGAAATTTTAAATTAATAATATGTAATTACTAATTAAGGAGATATATCAGTGCAAATGAGATTTAATTATAGATATGTATATATTGTGATTGGGGTGTAAAAAATATTTTTACTTAATGAAATTCAATTATTAATTTTGAATAATATTTAAAGAGAAATAAAGAACATAAAGAGAGTATTATTTAAGAGTTGTTTTATTTTTACAAAGTTAGTTCAAAATGCTATAAGTAGTAATCATGCAATTAATAGCAAAAAACGTATTCGACGAGCGAAAAATAAACAAATTATGATAAGAATATATTATTACGCCTAAAATACAGGCAACCGTTTAAACACATACCCTTATAAGGCAAGTCGGTCACAATTTAAAATTTGTTTCCAACACCTTATCGACCTTCTACTCTCCTACTACCTTGTCTGAAAATTGTAAAATTTAAAGGAAATTTTTAAAAACTTAATTTTAAAAAAATCAGAATTACGCCAATCTGAGGGTGCGAATCTTTAGCCCTACTATCGGGAAATATACTTGTAAAATTTGGGCGCTGCTGGTCCTCTAGTTTACATGATATTCCACATAAAGCATAAAATTTTAAAAATTAAAATATTCAAAATAACTTTAAAGTCGAATATCTTCTTAACTAGAGGACCAGCACCGCCCAAATTTAACAAGTATATTCCCCGATAGTAGAGCTACAGATTTGCACCCTTATAATTGCGTAATTCCAATTTTTTTAAACTAGGTTTTTAAAAATTTCCTTCAAACTTTACAATTTTCGGACAAGGTAGTAGGAGAGTAGAAGGTCGATAAAGTAACCGAAAATTTTTTAAATTGCATGCTATCAATATAAGCGATAACGTCATGTTTCATAACATATTGTCGGTGCCTTTAAAATTCTTTTAAATAAATATTTCTCTTTAATTTATTTCGTTTACCTTATCGACCTTCTACTCTCCTACTACCTTGTCCGAAAATTGTAAAGTTTGAAGGAAATTATTAAAAAACTTATTTGAAAAAATCGGAATTACGTAATTCTGAGGGTGCAAATCTTTAGCCCTACTATCGGGGAATATACTTGTTAAATTTGGGCGCCGCTGATCCTCTAGTTTAAAAGATATTCGACTTTAAAGTTATTTTGAATGTTTTAATTCTTAAAATTTTATGTTTTATGTGGAATATCTTTTAAACTAGAGGACCATCAGCGCCCAAATTTTACAAGTATACTCCCCGATAGTAGAGCTAAAGATTTGCACCCTCATAATTGCGTAATTCCAATTTTTTTAAACTAGGTTTTTAAAAATTTCCTTTAAATTTTACAATTTTCGGACAAGGTAGTAGGAGAGTAGAAGGTCGATAAGGTGTTGGAACCAAATTTTAAATTGAGGCAACAATAATTTTATATATTAAACATTTTATATTCACAGGCTTATCATAAGCGATAACGCCTCGTTTCATAACATACTATCAGATGCTTTTTGAATAAATATTTCTCTTTAATTTATTTCGTTTACCTTATCGACCTTCTACACTCCTACTACTTTGTCCGAAAATTGTAAAATTTAAAGGAAATTTTTAAAAACCTAATTTAAAAAAATTGGAATTACGCCAATCTGAGGGTGCAAATCTTTAGCCCTACTATCGGGGAATATACTTGTTAAATTTGGGCGCCGCTGGTCCTCTAGTTTAAAAGATATTCGACTTTAAAGTTATTTTGAATGTTTTAATTCTTAAAATTTTATGCTTTATGTGAAATATCTTCTAAACTAGAGGACCATCAGCGCCCAAATTTTACAAGTATACTCCCCGATAGTAGAGCTAAAGATTTGCACCCTCATAATTGCGTAATTCCAATTTTTTTAAACTAGGTTTTTAAAAATTTCCTTTAAATTTTACAATTTTCGGACAAGGTAGTAGGAGAGTAGAAGGTCGATAAGGTGTTGGAACCAAATTTTAAATTGAGGCAACAATAATTTTATATATTAAACATTTTATATTCACAGGCTTATCATAAGCGATAACGCCTCGTTTCATAACATAATATCAGATGCTTTTTGAATAAATATTTCTCTTTAATTTATTTCGTTTACCTTATCGACCTTCTACTCTCCTACTACTTTGTCCGAAAATTGTAAAATTTAAAGGAAATTTTTAAAAACCTAATTTAAAAAAATTGGAATTACGCCAATCTGAGGGTGCGAATTTTTAGCCCTACTATCGGGGAATATACTTGTAAAATTTGGGCGCTGCTGGTCCTCTAGTTTAGAAGATATTCCACATAAAGCATAAAATTTTAAGAATTAAAATATTCAAAGTAACTTTAAAGTCGAATATCTTCTAAACTAGAGGACCAGCACCGCCCAAATTTGACAAGTATATTTCCCGATAGTAGAGCTACAGATTTGCACCCTCATAATTGCGTAATTCCAATTTTTTTAAACTAGGTTTTTAAAAATTTCCTTCAAACTTTACAATTTTCGGACAAGGTAGTAGGAGAGTAGAAGGTCGATAAGGTAAACGAAATAAATTTAAAAGAAATATTTATTTAAAAGAATTTTAAAGGCACCGACAATATGTTATGAAACGAGACGTTATCGCTTATATTGATGATAGCATGCAATTTAAAAATTTCCAATATTCAAAAATATCGTTTCCTATTTTAGAATTTGATTCCAACACTCATTGTCTATCTGCTCTTCCACTTAGTCTGAAAATGAGGACTTTGCAGATTTTAAATAAAAGAAATTATTGTTTATATCGTTTATTTTTTTCAACGTAATTTACATACATACAATAATAATAAATTATAAGACAAAAATAAATTTAAAAATAAATTCTCCTCGGAAGAGAGAAATAACAGCGTCTTAAGAAGCACCAATAAACCTTTCAAACAAGAATGCCGAGTTAATTAATATTGTGGTACGAATAAATAATTGATTTTTAAAAACTTAATTTTCCGCATTAATATTCGACCAAATGATCCAAAAGTCGCTAAAGATATTCAGAACAATGCCTCTTACAACTTCCAAGAAAAAAAAATTCAAAAAGTGGAAGTTGATTTTTCACACGAGCAAACCAAAACTTTCCTCTTCGAAGCTGATTTGAAGTGGAGATTAGAAAATTTTCGAATGGCGAAACTCGGCCTTATATAAACTTTTGGTGGTCATGTGACCACCCCTCTCTGTAAATTTCAATCCTAGTTTAAAATTTATAATGTAGTGGGAGAGTAACAAGTGTTGCCTATGTATTCGTAGGCGTAAAAAGTTGGAGTTTTAACAAATTTCGACTTTTACATTGTTTCAACTTAAAACGTAGTAAGATGGACGTGATGAAATTTGTTATATGTACTTCTAAATGTGTGATTTCGTGCAATGTCCAGCGCAGCAGTGCAGTCGACCACCTGGTCCGTGTGTTTAAATGAAACCCATTTCGTTAACGCGTCTCGTCTCGTGGTAGAAGCTGACCGTCGACGACTGCGTCTCGACTGCTCAGAGGTGTGGAACGTCGCACATCCATCTAATTTTCTTATGATCATGTACGAGATTTAACACAAATTAAAATTGGTCTTAAACCTGAAAAAACTACAAAACTTGTCTTTGTCACCATTTAGATGGCTTATAATGAAGATTTTTATAATATCCTTCCCGGCTTCAAGATTTTATAAATCACTAGTTCACTCGTCGCGCATCGATAACAAAAGCCTCATATCATCTTATTCTTTCTCTAACAAAAAAACTAAGGTTACTAAAGATTTTCTATCCATTTTACAACACAATTTTTCAGAGCATAGCAGTAGTCGACGACTGGACTGGTTTTCTTATTCAACAAAATACCAAACTTAATAATACCTTCTAGAGTAAGTCCAAACTTGTGTCCTGAACTACACCCTGTACTTTTTCAACAAGCATAATATGTTCCGGAGCAACCATGTCCACATGACGACATGACTACTTCCTAGCGGCACTAACAACTTCACCATGTCTAAGGCTAGCAATATCTTAATATTTACGAATGATTTGGCCTTGGCGGTCAAGAAGTAAAATAAGATTAAAATAGTTTATGTATGCAACCCATCGTACATTACTGTATTTACGATAATGCACCCCTTATAATGCATTCTGACTTCAGGGCTGTTAAGTTTGCAGTACATTAGTACTCAAAATGTGCTAAATATAATTATCTAAAATAGCTTTAACTACAGTGTTCAAATTTCTCTAGTCTGTTGGTAAGCGGTCGCCACTTCGTCCATACTAAAGCAAACGGTCCCACCGGCTCTGTGCCTACAATTACTAAATAATATTAATACCAGTTACCTTAAGTAATATAACTCAAATACTGCTCTATTGATGTCCCCAATACAAGTCCACTTTGAAGTCGAATTAGTGGACGAAACGGCCCATTTGGAATGATCGGTCGTGCTTTTAAAATCGATACTTGCAACTCGCATCGAAACTGTTTTAATGTTATAAACGCTAAAACAAAAATAAATACAAGAGTTTTGAGTTGGATTTGTGAAGTGAATGTTACCTAAAATAGAGGCCACAGCTAGATGGTAAACGTCCGCCACCGTTTGGCCATGTTACGACCGAAAGATTTGAATTTAAAGTTGGTGCTACCCAACCTGCGTATAGTTCTTTGGCAAATTTTGAAGTTTTCACAAAAGATAAGAAACTTACACCGTCAAGCAAATTCAACATTGTTAGATGGTGCCACGGTGCCGTTAGAACAAATGTATTTTTAACGGCATTATTCAAATTGGGTGTTTTTGTAATAAAATGTTTGGAATGTTGTGATCGAAAATGTTAGGTGTGTTATACTGAAGTTGTGTACCTGAAATTAAATTTAAAGTGACACATGAATAGTACCTATTTGAATGTTTCGATAACCGATTTTATCCAAATTGTTCAAATTGATGGAAATGCATAAGAAGCTTTGCCCATAGTTGTAACCATTGCGGTGATAACAGTAAAATCCGGCATCTACAGGGGAAAACGTGGCACCGGATGAACCAACCAAAGCCCCACGTCCAAATCGCCTAAAAGCAAGCCTTTGGTGTGTCCTTTTTTAAAATTGATCGACCCATCGGGCAATTCGTCGTTGTACAAAACGTGCAGATTTGTTTCATTGTAGAAAAGAAGTGCTATATTAAACAAAATACAAAATTATTTGTTTGTAACGCCTTAAAACAAGAAGTAGCATTGCAATTTAAAATTTGAAGGATTTGGGGTGGCCAAAAATAACAAGGCTATTTTAGTAGAGTTTCGGGAAATCTTGACTCACAATATTTATGTGCTAATTAGTAAATAAATCCAAGAGAAACCGTTCGTCTGACAAAAAAACCTAAAATTCGTAATTTGTAGAAAATTTAATGTGCTTTAGTTTTGTATAAGAGCACTTTTCTCAAAAAGTAAGCGATACACTAAAACAACAAGTTTTTTAACCAATTTTGGAATTTTTGCCAAATTTAAAGCGTTCTAGCGCTTAAACTCTTCGTCTGAAAAAAAAAACAAACAAATTGAGGGAAATGCACAAGAAGCTTTGCCCATAGTGGTAACCATTGCGGGGATAATAATAAAATCGATGGACGTCAATGACGTCTAAACGCTTAGACCGATCGAGTTCAAATTTGAAACTCCAGTAGACTTTAAAGGACTAAACAAAATGCCTGCAAGAAATTCGGATCTAAGTAGATCAAAAGTCACAAATGACCCCCTAAAGTTAAATCGATGGACGCCAATGAGGTCTAAACGCCTAAACTGATCGAGTTCAAATTTGGAACGCATATAGCCTTTAATGAGCTAAACAAACTGCCGGCAAAAAAGTTGGATCTAAATGGGTTAAAGGTCACAAATGATCCCCTAAAGTTAAATCGATGGACGCCAATGACGTCTAAACGCCTTGACTAATCGAGTTAAAATTTAGAACGCAGGTAGCATTCAATGGGCTAAACAAACTGTTTGAAAGAAAGTTGGATCTAAATAGGTCAAAGGTCACAAATGACCCCCTAAAGTTAAATCGATGGACGCCAATGACGTCTAAACGCCTAGACTGATCGAGTTAAAATTTGGAATGCAAGTAGCATTCAATGAGCTAAACAAACTGCTTGCAAGAAATTTGGATCTAAGTAGGTCAAAGGTCACAAATGACCCCCTAAAGTTAAATCGATGGACGCCAATGACGTCTAAACGCCTTGACTAATCGAGTTAAAATTTAGAACGCAGGTAGCATTCAATGGGCTAAACAAACTGCCGGCAAAAAAGTTGGATCTAAATGGGTCAAAGGTCACAAATGATCCCCTAAAGTTAAATCGATGGACGCCTATGACGTCTAAACGCCTTGACTAATCGAGTTAAAATTTAGAACGCAGGTAGCATTCAATGGGCTAAACAAACTGCCGGCAAAAAAGTTGGATCTAAATGGGTCAAAGGTCACAAATGATCCCCTAAAGTTAAATCGATGGACGCCTATGACGTCTAAACGCCTTGACTAATCGAGTTAAAATTTAGAACGCAGGTAGCATTCAATGGGCTAAACAAACTGTCTGAAAGAAAGTTGGATCTAAATAGGTCAAAGGTCACAAATGACCCCCTAAAGTTAAATCGATGGACGCCAATGACGTCTAAACGCCTAGACTGATCGAGTTAAAATTTGGAATGCAAGTAGCATTCAATGAGCTAAACAAACTGCTTGCAAGAAATTTGGATCTAAGTAGGTCAAAGGTCACAAATGACCCCCTAAAGTTAAATCGATGGGCGACAATGACGTCTAAACGCTTAGACTTATGGAGTTCAAATTTGGAACGCAAGTAGCCTTCAATGGGTTTAACAAACTGTCTGCAAGAAATTCGGATCTAAGTAGGTCAAATAAGGTCACGAATGACCCCTAAAGTTAAAACGATGGACGCCAATGACGTATAAACGCCTAAACTTATGGAGTTCAAATTTGGAACTCAGGTAGTCTTCAATGGGATAAACAAACTGTCTGCAATAAATTTGGATCTAAATAGGTTAAAGGTCACAAATGACCCCCTAAAATTAAATCGTTGTTTGCGAATGCCGTCTAAACGGACAGACTTCACAAGCTCAAATTTGGAACGAGCTAAGCAAAATGCCTGCAAGAAATTCGAATCTAAGTAGGTGAAAGATCACAAATGACCCCCTAAAGTTAAATCGATAGACGCCAATGACGTCTAAACGCTTAAACTTATGGAGTTTAAATTTGGAACGCAAGTAGCATTCAATGGGCTAATTAAACTGTCTGCAAGAAATTCGGATCTAAATAGGTCAAATGTCACAAATGACCCCCTAAAATTAAATCTCTGTTCGCGAATGGCGTCTAAACGGGCAGACTTCACAAGCTCAAAGTTGGAACGTAAGTAGTGACCAATGGGCTAAACAAAATTTGGAGAAGCTTGTAGAATTGTAATTTATTCGCCTTCCAATTCGTAATCCGAGTGGTTCTACGGTTCATAAATCTAATGAGTTGGATAATTTCAAAATTAAAGCCATCAATGCTAAAGGCTCACTAAATCATGTCCTAAGCTGTGAAGATCTTTAATGAGCCTCTACTGCTTGTCTAAAAAATCTTTAAATCGCCCCAACTGCAACTTTAATTAAAAAATTAGAAACACACCTGCAACTAAAGAATTTAAATACCGACGGGCTGTAAGAAAATGTAAGTAGAATCACTGCGATTGCCTTTCAATAACAATTCCCTAAAAAGAACACGCGACTTGTTATATTCATTTAAAATGACCAACAGTTAAATAACAAATAGATATATACAGTGTGTCTACAGATGGACCTAACTATACTCTTGTAAACCTCCTTCTTTTTCATTTTTAGATAAAAAGTCATTCTTTTGTTGCTTCTGAAAAATCCTTGGCTATAGTCAAAATGTCGATAAAACATACAAGGTGTTTAGAAAATAGGGAAACGGTAATGAAGATAAAAGTAAAGTTCTAGTTATACAAGAAGAAGTTAAAAATGTTTAAAGAAGTTTACAAGTATAGTTAGGTCCATTCGTGATGAACACACCGTATAGGTTGTCTATCATCAAGTACTGACTCGTACTTCGTACTAATTACTAATTACATACGACCCCCAAAACTTCGAAAGTATGAGAAAAATACGAGTCGGTTTTCTCTAAAACTGCTCGACTACTACGAGCAAGAAAATTTACGGTTGTCCGATTACCGAATGTGTATAAACGCAAAGAAAATAGATATTTAGCCCCAATTTTGAGGACTTACCTTTTACGTTTGTAGTTGGCATTCAAAATTGTGTTTTTCTTATCGTAAGCTGTAACTTCAATCCAGAAATATGCTTTTAATTGATGTAAATTTGGTAGGCGTTCTTGTATTTTTATTTACCACGCAATAATTTAATGAAAAGACACGAATTATCCATCAAATAGTATTGCAATAACGAATACCTATTAGGGTATCGACAAAAAAGTTATAAGTTATAAACTAAACTATTGTATATTGAGATGTGATACAAAATAAAACTACTAATATTATAAATAATTTAACAATAATTTAATAAACAAATGCCTAGTACCTGACTAATCTTTCACTATTCGAACTCTTGAAACACTTAAACGAGGGTGGAGGGTCGATTTGAAAAACTATATTTGAACATGTAAAAACCACAGCCATCTTACCAAACAAACTACTACCAACTAACTATACTATTAAGTATAAATTGTATTTTCTCGCAAGTGAAAACGTACAAGGCGTGCAGGTGTTATCAATAAGTGATTAGAAAATGTGTGGCTCGAGCGTAAAATAGTTAAAATTTAAAATCAAATAATTTATAATAGGTATTCAATTTTTTTAACACACCTTTGCTCCAAAAATTTAAATATTGGCAGTTCCCAGTCCCCCAGACCCCAGTCCCAGATAATATACGAGGTTTTTCAATAAAAAATAAAAATGATATAATTTTAAAATGAAATAAAACAATAGCAATTTAAAATGCAGCCACAATTTTTCTTTAATTTTGAAGCACATATTAAATTGCATTCCACATCCTGTATGTACGAGGCTATATTGAAAAATTCTTAGCCTACTATAGAACCAAACAAAATTTTAATGTCAAATATTTTATTTCTCAACATATTCTCCTCTTAATTGGATACATTTATTACAGCGAACCTGCAACGGCTCTAGACCTTTCAAAAAAATGTTTCTTCTTGCTCTGCAAACCAGACCTACACAGCTTTTATTACCTCCTCGTTGGAAGAAAATTTACGACCTTTGAAACTTTTTTTCAGTTGAGGAAACAGATGATAGTCGGACGGGGCCAAATCTGGAGAATAAGGGAGGTGTTCTAGTAATTCAAACCCTAAATCACGAATTTTTTGCATGGCAACATGAGATTTGTGTGCAGGGGCGTTGTCTTGCAAAAGCAAAACACCTTTGGATAGCTTTCCGCGTCTTTTCCCTTTAATTTTTTCTCGTAGAGTGGTCAGTAATGTCGAATAGTAGTCTCCAGTTATTGTTCTACCCTTATTCAAAAAATCAATCATGATTACTCCATGGCAATCCCAAAAAACTGAAGCAAGAACTTTTCGATCGGTCATCATCTTCAATTGAAAATTTACCTCTTTTGAAGCTTGCAGTCCAATTTTTCACGGTCGCATACGAAGGACATTGATCACCAAGGGTATTAACCATATCTCCGTAAATCTGCTTACCTCTTAACCCTTTTAAATACAGGTACTTAATGATGGCTCGATACTCCAGTTTTTCGATTTTCGAAATTTCGGTGGACATCTTTTTTCTTTTAATTTATTACTTAACTCTGGTTTACTTTTTTGACGTCAAACTTTACACTGACACTTCTAATAAGTTATTGTTCGTTGCTATGGTCACGCAACATATTTTTTTGCATGGAACTGGTCTAGGTTAACTAGTTATCAATACATCCTCGTATACCTATAGTAATTGGCCACAAAAGTGAAATCGATAGTTTCAATTATGGATTTAGAAGCGACACTGACATGGTGCTTAAAATGCATTATTTGGGATATCAAAAAGGTAGTGTTAGGTCGTAGCTGTAGGGAGAAATATACCAAATAAGTTTTGAAGTTAAGTAGAACTTAAATATGTGAGCTTACTTTTATGCAACCCAGGATTGGACTAAGAGGAACAAAATTGGGTCCAAATTAAAGTGTAGTACCAGTGGAGACCTTCCTTGCCAATAAAACAAATAATAGGTAGATAGAAGACAGTTTTTGAACATTAATTGACAAATTGTCAATTACCCGTTACAACTTGTATTGTTAGATTTTTCATTTTGATTTTTAAATAATTGAGCTACTTCTGCTGTTGGCGATCGATGGAGATAAACAATTTTTGAGATGGTTACTTTATTGCCAAATTAACGTACCTACATTATATCATATTTACAAGAATATTTTTAAACGATAAAATAAAATTTGTGCAATTTGTGATCTACAATGAAAGCAGACAAACATTTCATAATATTTTTCTTCCAAGCACATTCTTACAATTAAAATTGAGGACGGGTAGCTGGGACGGTGCAAGTGCATAGCAATTTAATTGCATAAACTGTTTGAACAATTATTAATAGATATAAACGGTTATGTTAAGTCTCTATAAACTATTTTTTTTTTATTTAACTGTTTCCTGTTTTATTCAGTAAGAAACGATTTAAAAAGATTTGCAAAGGAGAATAAGAGTCGATGCACACCTTAATATTCTCTTCTCGCTAATAGGTACATTCGTAAATTGAAATATAAAATTTATTTGGCATTTATAAGTCTATACTAGTACATAAAATACAAATAAGTACTTTTTGAAACAAAACTATTACCTAAATATTTAACGTCTAGTGTAATAATTATTTCATCTAAATAAACTACAGAACTACATTAACATTAAACACTTTGTCAAAGAGCAAAAGTAATTCTCACGAATTTAACATATTTATTTATCAATACATTATTTAAAATCGAAAAAAGTTTATTTGAAATAAAATTTGTAACAATGACCTATATTTTATTTTATTTAAAATAATTGTGCGTTTAATAAATTAAAACACGACGTTTTTAAAAGTTGAGTCAACCCTATCAGCTATCGAGCTATCACATAATTAATGGGAACGTTTAAACTAACTATTTTTCAAAAAAACAATTTTGTCATTAATTTATCAACTTTGTTTCGAAAATTTCGTTGTACCAATTCAAGTAACAAATTAAATTTTACCTTTACATAAGTCATTAGGTAAACTTTTGTGTCGTTTTAATACCATTAATGTACCGCAACTTTTGCTTTTTAAAGCTGACACAGCATCATTATCTATAACATCAACGTGAAATTTAAAAATGATCACTCGTGTGTGGTAGATGTGCCTCAAATCAAATTTTTTTTTAAAATGAAAATTAAATTTACGCTCAACCCAAGACTCGACTAAAAAAATAAGGGTAGAAAGATCTCCTCTGTGGTTTGGTTAGTAATCTTTGTCTGTTTGGCCTTTGTGGTTGTTGAGGACCAACTTCCGAAGGATTTTTTGTCGTGCTATCCAAACTACCGGACACTTCTTGGTAATCGTTAATTATAACTTCGGGAGATTTGGTAAAATCGGGGTCTTCTATCAAAGATTTGGGAAGAAGTTGATTCTTTAAATTAGTTTCTCGAAAGGGCATCGGCGAAATAATTTCGCTGTCGACATTTTTTGTCGTGTTAATCATTTTCGTGTTTAAGTCGTCAATTTTGGGATCGATCTCGCCGCCCGTTTCGCCCAACTCTTTTTCGGAATAATTTAGCTGCGCGTCGTCGAATCTTTCGATCGTATCTTTTTTGATTTCGATTTTATTTATTTCGTTATTATCGATAAGTTTTTCGTTCTTGTCTCCTTTAAGTTTACTCTTTGTAATTTTAGTCGTGACAAATAATTTGGTTTTTATATTATTCTTATTATCCCCGGTGTGAAGTTTAATTTCCACGACGCGATGATTGGATGTCTCGTCGGCAGTAATCAAGTCGTCGACTTCTCCAGAAAGGTCGTCTTCGTTCTCTCTCGTTAAATTGGTTTCGATCAAGGGTAATTTTTTTCTATACGTTCGATTTAATTTGATCGACGTATCTGATACTATTGGAAACATTTCAATTTCTTTAGTTAGTGTTTTATCGTCGTCTTTTGTTAATAAATCGTTTAATGATTTACGCTTACCGGCATTTTTGTCGTTAAACGAAATTTTAGACTCGTAAATTTTAAACGTAGGAGTTACATCTTGTTTCAATTGCTTTTCTTCGACGTCTTGACTCTTTTTTACAATTATATCCTCTGGTGGTTCTTTATGATACATAACGGTCGTGTAGAGGCTTTTAGGTGTTTGAGTATGACGTGTAGTGGATTCCGTTTTCGAGTTCGTTTTGTAACTCTCTTGAGATAAAGTAAAACCAGATTCTTTCGTTTCTTCTGTGCCGGTCTCGTTTAATTCGATAATGTCGAACATCGTGCCATTTTCGATAATACTAAACAATTGTCCCTGATTTATAACTCCAGAATATTCTCCATTATCTTCTTGAAGCGACTCCGCACTTTTAGACGTTGCGACGGAAACAGAATTAGAATAAGATTCTGATTGCTCTTCGGGTCGGATTGTAGTTTTTGGCGTGGTCGAATAATACGCGGACGACGAAATTATTTCTGAAATGCTAGATTTTGGAGTGACGCTTAAATCTAATGTGATATCGTTCGAATTGCTCGGAGTGACCGTTTCGATTTCTTGTGACGACGCACTCGTGACGAGTTTCGAGGAGATAGTTGTAGCTCCTCGGCTAGTCGCCGTTCTGCGTTGCATATTTAATTCAGCCGTACTTTGAGTCGAAGAAGGTGGATTAAGAGTGTTTTCAGTTTCCCGACGATGCCGTGTCGGTGTTCCAAAATCGCCCGTGCTTATAGTGTTTGAAGTCCAAATCCATGGCTTAGTTGTTTTTATGTTTGGCGATTGTGAAGGGTTCGTTACGTCTGAAATTGTGTTCTCCGAAAATGAACCTTTCGTAGTTTTATCGTCGTAATCGTCGTTCGTTATGGTGCACGATAACTGTTGCATCATTTCGTCTCGATCCTGAAATAATATTGTTAAATTCTCTTTTTTTTGTACAGATACTTATTTCATTGGGTTAAAAAGGGTTTATACGCACTGAGTTTCCTTTACATGCAATTCTCTTTGTTCCATCTAATCCGCAATCGGATGTTAACTCTATAGCGGATTGTTCGGGGACGTATAAAACGGTTAACGATGGTAGTTCAGTTAAAAGACATCCCCTAGGTCCAGCTGCCCAGGACGGCACTAAAAATAAAAACGTTTACTTTAAAATTATCTAATCGATCGGGATTAGGTAACTCAGAAAAACTACTAAATACAGAAAATAATTTTAAGATTTAAAATAAGCGAGACAATTATTGCTCGTATATAGACAGTTGATTGATTTTCCTCTTGCTCCATCTGGAATTGGAGTCATGAGCATTTCAGTAGTTGGTGTGAGTCAAATGATTTAGTTCCTAGTCCCATACATCATCAAGTAGACAATTAATTAACCATTGTATTGCTATTAATTCGTTTTGGCAAGTGATAGAAGGCTAAATAATATGGTAAGTGACTATAACAAGTTGTAAAGTGAAAAATCTCAAATTTAAGGGAAAATTTGGATTTTATTTCAATTATGCCGTTAGATGTTCTGCCAATTTGTCGAATTTACTTCATGGAAAAGAACGTGCTTCACTGAGATGGCTACAACATAATGTCGTCTTTTGCTTCTTTTTTGTTATCAAAAATGAAGTATTTTCTTCGCAAAAAATTTGTTATAAATAAATTAATAATCTCGCATGTTCTATATTACTCTACACGCTTTTATTTTAGTTTGTTGTTACTATTAGTTTCCTCTTAAGTAATTTTCCGTTACGCCATATTGTGTTGAAAATTTTGCAAACTTGTTAGTAACTAGTCTATCGCAATTGAGATCATACAATATTTTGTTAATAACTAAGTTTGTGAGTTCTTAGAAGCCGAGTTTGTAATTAAATTAAACTAAGCAGCAAGACTTACAATAAAGTGAGTATACGCTTTTAATCTAATTTTGATCGTAAGTGCTTGCACTAACTAACAGTGAGAAGCTATTGGTAAACTCGATAACTTTTGTTAACGGAAGTGTAAGTAGTAAATACTGACTTTCAATTAAAATCATAATTTTATTAAAATTGTGCACCTACCCGTGAGCTCGCAAATAAAAGAAGCAACTTCAGAACCGCCGCATGGAAGTGCATGCCATCGAAAATCGGCAGCAGGATCTGTTGCCGCACAAAGAGGAGTACTTCCTACTGGAATGGCTTCCTGCCAGTGCCCATCATTACTTAAAGGTCGGAAGTCTCTGACAACATAAAAAAGTAAATGTATTTTGAATGCATAAAATGCTATTTCGATTTGAAATTTATAAATATAAAATATTTTATTTATGAATAAAAAAAAATACTAACGTCCACGTAAAGTGCGATTTTTCGTTGGTTTTAGAAAGACCGATCCATACGTTGTTTACGATATCCAATTCTTTGAGATACGCTCTTACTGCATCGTATTCTGACGTACTATCGACTGAAAAAGAAGACTTATTAAAATTTTATAAGGTAATAACAAAAGGAGGAGGCTTGCACGTTCCCCTTTCTTTAACCCATAATTTTTATTACTAAGGAAAGAAAAGAAAATCGGGAGAAGTTCAGGGAACTTTTAGCAATTTATAGGTTGTCTAACATAAAGAGTGTACAAAAAATAGAAGACCAAGGAGAAAATGTTCGTAAAGATTTAAAGGGGTTTTCCTCACAAGAGATCGAATTTTTTAGTTATGGACTTTGCGTTAAATTCGTTTTTAGTTTGATTTTTCTTTTTAAGGAGTATTCGATAATCTCAAACTAGAGCTATTCAGAAAAGGCAATCGCTTTAAAATTCGTTTTTAAAACACTAATAGTGAAGGCTTATTCGAAAAGACGAGCTCCAACTTTTGAAGCAATTAGTATAGCTATTGAAAACGTCTTCAATAAAGTAGTTTGTACTTATTTTATTTGAGGATTATTTCTGAGGCAATTCTTGTTTATAAAAGTAGGTCACGTCTCGCGTGTGACGATTGAAAAATTTATAATTATCAAACAAAAAATGTGTACCTAATTTATATTGTTGTTTTTATAATTTATACCTTTGTTATCAGCTCGGAGATGATCGATAAACGTTTCAATAAATTACGAGAATTTTCACACTTTTGTGTGTTTGAAATATACAGCGTGGTGTACTACTGTGGGATTAAAATTAGAATTATCAACGAACGTTTAAATTCGACAGCAAGAGATCGCTAAGGATTTTGCCTTCAAAAAATTCCAATAGTTTTGAAATCTCACATACTGATTTGGAGACGTCTAGTGATGAATATACTAAAAATCCCAATGAATCGGTGGCGCGCTTCCTCGGCAATGTCCGAAGACATGCCACCTTTTTCAGTTTTTTGTTAATATCTCGAAAAGTGTTGGTCAGAGCTAAAACGTGATCTTATATAAAATTAAAGCTAATAAAATTTTCTACAAAACTGAATAATTACAAGTTTTTTGTATTCCTAAAGTTTAACAAGTTATAAGGCGTTGAAATTTGGTGTTTTTTAGCTCTGTACAACTGTACTTATCATACTTCTGGTCATTGCCGCTAGACATGATCTCGGGCCTATAAGAAATTTTGTGTTTCTTAATCACTAGACACCTATTAAAAATAAAAGTGTAAAGTTTGGAAACTATTTGAATAATTTTTAGGGTAATTTTTGCAAGTTTTTACTATAATACACTATAATTTATAGTTCTAAAGTTAGTTTCGAAAAAAACACCAAAGTTCAACCCCTTATAACTTGGTAAACTTTAGAAATACAAAAAACTTACAAATATTCAATTTTGTAGAAAATTTTATCAGCTTTAATTTTATGCAGAATCATGTTTTAGCTCTGACGAATAGTTTTGGAGATATTAACAAAAACTGAAAAAGGTGGCATGTCTTCGGGCATTGCCGAGGTTGCTCGTCACCGATTCATTGCAACTTTCAGTATATTCGTCACTAGACATCCCCAAATGAGTATGTAAAATTTGATAACTATTGGAATTTTTTGAAGGTGAAGTCCATATTTTTGAAAAAATGAGGTACTTACCTCCGAAAGCCAAAAACTTAAATTAATTATAAAAAATGCAGGTTCTTTCTGGTTTTAGTTTGGGTTATCCATAAAACGCGTCTCACGACCGCTTTCTCGACTAATAAGGTATTTAATAATTCAATTCAACGTAAGTATGTTATTTTTAAGATTTAAAAATTTAAAGATCTTTCGCGAATTATCTGTCGAGACTATTAGCCTTTTTCAGTAGATATAATAAATAGTGGTTTCAATAGTCTATGTCTATATCTGAAGTATCTGGTGGCACATTAATTTATGTTGCTTTGTATGATTGACGAGCGTTTTTCCATACGTTTTATGTATCAAAAAGGTAGCATACCAACAAGAAGACTTTGTTTCGAATCGTTTGTCAAATTTAGTAGCTAAACTACAGTGGAAAGCGCTTCTGACAAGGCGCTTGAACTTCTTCATGATGTATTAGAAATTCATTTTTTGTATTTTTTAGTTTTTGCTTTTATTTAACGTCGTTACGCTGATTACTAGTAGGTTAACTTGGTATTTTTTGAGGTCACAGGAGTAATTATTGGATTTGTGTGTATGACTGGCAAAAAAGATATTGATGAAATGGGAACGTTCGCTTAAAAGCAGTTCAAATTAAAAACAATTTTATCGATAACATTTCTTTTTATTACAAATTTTTAAATATTTAGGGTTAATTAGTTAGATAGATCTAATACGTTGTAAATGAACGTATGTGTGTATGTTGAGGTTCATTTACAACGTATTAGATATATTTATTTTTATAATTTTTGCACTCATTGCGCGTGTTGCTAACGTATGTAATATTATTATAATGGAAACCCAAAACAGTCAAAAAGCGACTTATTCTCTGGGGCTCTGGGTGCACCTTAGAATTGTTAGTTTTCATTTAGTTGAGGTTTTTTACTTTGCATCTTTACATATTTATACCACGTAAAAATTTACTCACTAGTGAGTAAGTGAGTCAGTCAACATTGCAGCTTTATATGAATAAGCTGCTCAAAATTTGCAGTCTTGTGGAACACTGAAAATGCTTTTAATTTCCTGGGAAAGAAAAAGCTTATAATAACTTTTAGAAGCAAAACAAATAACTTTCAAAACTAAACAAATGAAATAAAACCTGCAAAAATATAATATAAAATATAAAGTTATAACAACTTTTCTTGGTAGGTACATCAGTTATTAAAATACGTAAGCAACAATCCCTCGTTTAAAAATAAATAACATTTTATTACGTTATTAATATAAACAAAATGTACGTGGCACAACTGGGAAGCAAAACAGTTATTAATTATTAATACATTAATTCGTATAGATAGTAAATCTATAAAGATTGCATCGGAAATATAGGTATTTTTTGTTTATACATTAGAAATACCAGATGTTGGGTTATTGATATATTATTGATATGCTACGTATTATACTACAGGGTCGATACAACATTTTAATCAGTTTTTATTGATATTAACATGAAAAGTTTTACTTATGAAATGCTTGGCAATCCGGTATTTTAAATTTATTAATATTTACAATGGTGAATTCTCTATCGAGTACCTGTATCTATTAGTAGAAGTATAGTTTATTGAAACATTTATAGTTCATTAAGCACGCAAAAGCATTAAGCTTTGTCGATGACCAGGTAGAAACCGCACAAGATGAAGAAGACCTAAGCTATATGATCAGGAAATTGAAAAACGAATATACTTACTGAAAAAGGACTGAAAATAAATTTTGATAAAACAGAATATCTTACAACAGCGAAAGAAGTGGTAACCAACCTTGAAATTGATGAACACATGAAAATAAAAGGAAGTGATAAGTTTAAATACCTAGGTTTTACAATATCAAAAAACGCAACAACGGAAAAAGAAATTAAAAATAGACTGGGTCAAACTCGAACATGCATAAAACAACTAAACTCCATTTTCTGGGACAGACACATAACCAAAAACACAAAAACATAGATATACAGTACTATGATACTAAGCATAATGACATACGGAGCGGAAATCAGGATAATAAACCAGAAAACAAAAATGATGGATCCACAAAATCAGCGAGTGGAGCCCAATGAGAATGGAAAGAAAATGATGGGCAGATGAAGTAACATTAGGCCATGGATAAAAGAGGACTGAAGGAGGGAAAGTGGAGGAATAGAGATGAATGGAGGAAATGATTGAGAGACGGAAAGCGGCGTCAGCCTCAACAAAACAGAAAACGTCAAACCAATTCACTCACAGAATACTTTCCCTAACACCAAAAAATTTCTCACGGACCCGTCTTGGTTCCCACACTCATCCGTCCCATTACCTACTAAAAGTTTCGTGTATTGTCCGTATAAGGCCGGTCATCCATTTATAAGACATGTCGTATACGATATGTCGTATAAATGGATGACCGGCCTAAGGAAATCCAAAGTTTTCAAACAGCAAATACCATTAGGTACACTCAGTTGTGTAGCTGAGCTTGAAATTTATCAGATTTGGGAGATTTCCATCATGATGTACTGACTTTGAAAATGTTAAAGTGAGTCAGGGAAAAACCAATTTTTGTTCTCCTTTGGGTTTGGGAGAACAACGGTTGGAAATGTTTCGTTAAAATTGAATTAAGGCACTAGTCGATGATATTTCACAAGTTGTGAGATAAGGGGGGAACACACAACAGAACAGAGAACACGTCTTAATACATGTACGCTCATACACATCAACGTGCGTGTATTAGACCGAAAACGATTCAAACATGTACGTTGTACGTGCGTTGATGTATGCACGTAATACATGTTCGACCGTGTGTTCGTAAAACGTACATATTCTCCATGGGCTTATTCAGTGCGGTACGTCAAAGCGTTGCAATCAGCCTTTTACGTAGCGTAACCGCAGCTCTCATATTGGGATATTGGCATTTTCGCAATTTATTAAAAGTGTAACTAATTCCAGAAGTTCTGCATATGCATTCTCATTCATCCTGAGATAATTTCTCCAATCATCGGGTTCTAATCTTAACTCTTCCAGTAGGTTTGTATGAGAAAATTGTTACAGTTTTAAAAGTCAATCCTACATCATTTCTTGCGACTGTTTTTATCATTTTGGGATATATTTTTTTACTATAATAACGCACGCCACTGCCATTAAACACAACTCTTCGTACATCGAATAGACGGCAGAAAAAACGACGTGCGAACGTGCGAACTGTAATGTATTACAGCATGCTCGATCGTGTGTAGGCCCGTATATTTGACGAGCATGTATACGCGTACTTGATCTTGTGTTCCCCCTAAAAGTAATACCTCAAAAAATTTTTAATTTGACTAAGTTGAATAAGTTTTTCGAGAACATGATGCCAATTAACTACACGTTGATGTGCAATACTTTGAAATCATTCTGAACGAATTAGAAAATCAGGATGTACGATCTGATTCCCATTCTGGTTCCCACTAAAATGTCTTGGACTTGATAGATGTACATTTAATATATAACCAATTAAACTTACCCTAGTACAGACAATTCAATTGCAACTACAAGCAATCAAAGTTTAAATGATATTACTGTCGTGTATGTGGTTGCAAATTAAACGATTTACCTGCTACAGCAAACAGCGCCAACACAGTGTGAAACTTGTAAGGTAAACAAATCATAGATTTCCAACATTACATGACGTTAATAATACTGGTGTGTTTTAGTTACGAATGTGTTGTAATATGTACTTTGTCATTTAGATACGTTGATACGCACCGAGGTGAGAAACATAAGCATAACCCATAATGGTATGTACAGAAGATTTTGCTATTAATTTACATTTCCTCGTGTGCTCGTGCGATACGTACACATCCACACATGAAGTTCTTTAAAATTTTCGTTTAATTTTTCTTTCGTTTTTCTTCATAAAGTTTTCAAATTTAGTGTCCCAGTGTCCGCGTCCCATTTTAAGCTACTAATGTGATGTACGTTGGTGGCCGTCGAGGCGCAATGCGCGCAAGGAAATATAAGGAATTAGGCACTGGAAGAGAAATAAGGCACTTTTCTTCCCGTTTACCCCATTCTACTTCATCCAGTAACGAACGACCACCATCAAAAGAACAATAATTTCAAAGCTACCAAAATTACTTGATTAATACTTATTGGTTTCCATTGCATTTGAAAAACGCGAGACCGCCAATAGAATAAAGGCAAACTTGTACAAAATTAAAAGCGAACAATCCAATTTAATTAGCCGTGCGTATACAATGCGAAACTTTTGGCCATTGTAGGCCATTTCCGAAGGAATTAATATTTACAAACAATAACGTTATCAACAGAAACGTGTCAATTATCTTGAAAGGGTATACGCGTAAGCCCGTTATTGTAAACAATAAACATTAGCATCGACTGTTATTGGGTGACATTGTTTGATATAGCTGGAAGCATCTATAATTTCCACACTACACCACAAGAAGCGTGACAACGACATGTTGTGATGAATTAGTTGCAATTTTTTATGTCCTCAGTCGAGCTTAAAGTTCAGTTGGCAGATTTCTCATTTAAAATTTTAATTTCGCACTTTGTGTAACGTGCAAGTACATTTATATTTTATGCCGTTGAATAATAGGTGTAAGATTCAAATCGAAATATCAATATTTCAATTTCTTACCACCTTACCAGAGTTTACATTCAATTTGTTTTTATCAAAGAAACGTAGGTCTGAAATTTGTTGTTAATGCTCTCATATTGATTTTTCAGTATTTTAAAATTGGTTGCTTCGAGTATTTAAATCTAAACGCACCAGTTGTGCTGTTTAGATCACCGAGTTATTGACATTATCCAATTGCATTAATACTGATTATTCAGGACCAAAGGAAAATAATTGATGATATTTCAGAAATTTTCATCGTGTACAGCATCAGTCTCGCGCTTACAGACAGATCAATAAGAAGAGAAAATCTGAGGTCAAAATGTTTCTGAACAACCACTTTCATTCAATTTGCAACATTCGGTATTACTATTATTGCTCTCCCATACAAAGTAGGCAAAGCTATTTTTATTGTTGAACGATTCGCGAACTTAATAGGTCGGCCATCGAAAACTTACCACGCATAAATAAATATTTGAAATTGCGAGTGTATACTTAAAGTTTAAATTAATTTAACTCGAAATGCTCGCATAAATAATATCCTTTCCTAAGCAATGTTAGTTAACATATCCAAATTTACCCAGCTTTCTCTTTCGCCAGACTCACAAGAGTCGTAAGTTTACGTAGGTACATTGTGCTTGAAATTTTGAAATCTTAAGCTTCGTCTTAATACATCCTGTGCTCCGAGTAAACTAATATGCTTATTTAGCTAAAATTAGGCTTATGCGTTTAAAACGGAAATTGTGAAGAAAGTGGAAAGGTAAAATAATTTGTGCTTTCGCGAATTTTTCTTTTAATTACTTTTTACAACGGCTCAACTTGTACTTTGTTTGTTAAAAAATAAAATGTATGTTTTGATAGTTGCCGAGACTTATTGGAATTCCTAAAACAAAATTGAGAATTGAGAATCGCGAATAATACATTTAATGGAGTCGAGAAAGCTGAGGTTATATTACTAATCGTTCATTTTGATGGGTTGTAACTTGTAATGATTAATTGGCGTCAGTATAAGATAGAACAAAATAAAACCTAAACTACTGTCATTTTGGGTCAAGATTAAGTTAGCTTTAACTTTAGTGTACATGTGTACATAAAAAAATTTGTAACTCTCAATTTCTTTAAGAATTTATTCAATGTTTCGTCTAAAAGAACAGCAATTTTAAGAACCATATTATCGAGCTGACTCTGATATCGCATCAGCTAGAGCAATCCAACTGTTACGTGACATTTTTACACATACGTCATTTATTTTATAGTGATGGTGTGGCCGAAGGCCATGGCTTCCAAAAAGGGCAGTTGAAAATGTGAGATTTTGCACATTTTACGCCTGAAAATAATTTTGTTCAATAGCGTTGTTCTAAAAAATTATGCATTCTACGACTTTGGTCAATTAGCATCTTTTTCGGATAATATCAATGTTTAAGAAAGTAGTTTTTGGGCGGTCAACGAATTTCAGAGTAGTGTAGCCCCCTTAAGGCGAATCGGGACAGTCAAGTGTGCAAGAGAGATAAAAACATCGGAAAAGTATTAAGAGATTTTTGAGGAAACGGCTTAAAAAATTTGGAATTTTTAAATGGCATACGCTTTAGAATGTTATTTGAATTTGCGCCAACGTTTCAAATTTTTTTATTTTTGGCCTCATTAAAAGAATTTCAAGAGGTTACTCATATAAATGTTTACACAGAATTATACCTACCACAACCTTGCCTGTCGGCATTTAGAATTGTCAAAGAAAAGTCAATCTTTCTGTTTCGGCCGTTATTATTGGACCAAATTCAAAAACAAAAAGACTTTTGTCATTAGGAAATTGGTCTTCACAATCGCCGTACCGCACATTTTAAATTTCTTTTTTAATAACGAAGTAAAAACCGCAATTTTTTTAATGAAACCAAAAATTAAAAAAAGTAAAACGTTGGCGCAGATTTAAATAATGTTTTCAATTCATTGCAGTTATCAAACTAAAAAGATTTAACTTGGTTTGCCCAGAAAATTCTTAATAAGTTCCGCGCCATCTCTTATCCTAGAAATGAACTAAACCGGTATCGCGATTGGCCTTAATAGGAAGAGTTTCAAAGCTTCTGACTACTTTTTTTCTTCTTTTCGTTCGTAAATACTAGTATTATACTATATAGAGTTATTGTTTATAGAAATCGATAAAATGTGTGGGTATTAAACCCAACTTCCTTACGTCAATTGGATTATGAATAATAAAAAGAGTTCGAATTTTATACGAATATTGATCATACACTGAACAAAACAACAAAGAGAAACATGTCCAAATTAGAAAAAAAATCGCCGACGTAATTAATATCAGTAGTTCTTTTACGTTAAATGTAAAATACAATGTGATACGTAATATAACTTGTTTTTATAAAAATACAAATAATAGCTTAAATTTCAGCGCGACCTGCAATATAAATGGAGGTATAAATTTAAACAAAAATAATTGAACACTTTCGCACAAAACACAATTTTTCACGTTAAAATGCGAATTTAAATTGACGATAACGTACAATGAAGATTGGCAGTAGGGCCGGTCATTTTTAAAACGGAACAAGAGTTTTTAATTAGTAAAAACGAAAATATTAATGTTTTGGTGTATGGAAATGGAATACGGAATTGGTAATTAATAATAAATTGATTTTAATCGTCGGTCATATTTATAGCGGGGTATAACAACTTTTTAGGTCTCATTTCTTCTATAAAACTACATCTGATTTTGTCACCCTTCCAAGAAAGTCTCTTCCAAATATCTCATCATTATCATATATCACAAGTTCACGCGTTTGGCAGTAGTTGAAGAACAATCCAACAAATGTGTATAAAATTTCACTAAAACCGCATCTTATTTTGAAAACAAAGACTGTTCTCTGACCCTCCGATTTTCTCGAGTTTTAGTAATAATAAATAGTAGGTAGCTGAAAACAACGTGGAAATTCTAGTTAAAAATTTGATTATTAGTAAATTACACACTTCATTTTCACTTTCTCCAAAAACTTTTATTGAAAAGCGACTTATCTGAAAACACACGGTGAAGCCAAAATTGAAAACTATTCGATCAAAACAGCATATAATATGCACTTGTGGAACACTTTAAACGGCAATTCTTTTTAAAATATTGATCTTGCGTTTAGTAAAAAACAATCGCCATTTTTATTATTAGCCACAAGTAAATATCGAGGTCTAAATTAATATACATCCGTTTTATTTTATTTGAATATCGAACAATTCATTTACAAACATAAGCAATTTTTTACTGGTCTATCACCAATATTTAATTACTTACGATAATCGAAAATCAATTTTTTAAATTAAATTTTTATAGTAGTACAGGATCTTTTTACTACCTACAGAGTATTCCTTAAATTTAGGTATATTCGGGACTTTTAATTAATTTTAATATAAAAATTTTAATAACATCTCTGATGGTGCTTCAGACCTTCACAATCTTACCAAAATAAATTTGTTTTGGTTATGGATTGTAGAGTGTGTTTGGTGGAGATCGAAAGAAGCCATTCGAGAGTGGTATGTTTTGTGTGCGATTTTAGTTTCCATGCAGAATGTTGTAATATTAAGGACGATGAATGTAAGATCTTTGTAAGTAACAAGTGCACTCGTATAACAAATATGTATGCAGGCAGTGAAGTTCTAATAATGTGTACAACCAGTACAACCAAGTGAAGGAGATTACAAACGTTGTTTGGGAATGCTGAAACTTGATTAACCTTCGCAGTCCCAAAATAAATTACGATCATAGTTTACCAAAACCGGGTCATCGATGACCCATTTTTTATTTTGTGTTTTCGGATGAAATAAGGACATTTTGGTTTCAATCTAATCTCGCTTATTAGTGATTTTATAAAAAAATGTTACTCGTTGTAAAAGTTTTTGCTTGTTTCAAATCTAATATTCATAGTTTCATTTCTGCAGATTTTTATACAGGGTGTTCTTTATTAACGTTTTTCTAAAATTATACATTTTTCGATATTTTCCAGCAGCATATTATCAAAGCATATCTAGTAATAGAAATCCTAAGCGTATGGGACTGATGAGCCTTCTTTTACACGTAGTAACATCGAGAGTGAGAAGATGAAACATTCATTTTTAGTATGTCCAAACTTGAGTTAAAGGTTTCTGTACTCATACGGTTTTAATCTCTTGTAACAATAATTGAAAATAATATATTTTTGTATGCCGACCAGTCAATTTAGGCAGGTACAAAAACTTTCTTGACAATAAAACCATAAATAAACAATAGCAAAGTTTACCGCACTTTGCCGTAAATCGTATATAATACAGATTGTAAAAATCCTATTTCAGGTACCTAAGAAAGCTTAAAATGAACAAACGTTTTATCTATTTATATCCCTCTCTTTGTTGCTCTTCCGTAGGCATACCAAAAAAGAGTGGTACAATGTGTAGCGACACCTGGATCTCAGGGTAGTACTACGCTTTAAAATGGCTCATATATTTACATTGCTTCGGATTTCTCCTTTGATATTATGTAGTTTAGTATTTTAAGAGAATACACAGAAGGAAATTATATAACAAAATTTATCATAGAAGTTATTCAAAAAAATATCGACTTCGGGTCGGTCGTGACCCGGTTTCGGGCTGCGAGGGTTAAGCAGCGAAACGAAGTCATTGAAAACCACTCTACAACAATCAGTGAATTGATGAAAAACGTATGCTGTGATGAAGTTGCATCGAGTAATTCAAATAAGAAATCGTGCCCTCAGAGTTTAAAGAGAAATAAAGAAAAAGGCGTGGTAAAGCCATTATCGCAACAGAATGGTGGATTTCGTGTTCAAATTAAGAGCACTCCGGAGCACGTGACCAACTACTAATGAATTTCTTCCACACGTCCCTATCCGCGTGGTAACCTACAAACTTAAATCGAACGATGTATCAGTACGGACGTACGGCTGATAGTGGATTACATGTGTTTAAAGAAAACATAACGGTGTCGCAGCTTCATAACACATTTGTAACTTTTATCCCTAATCTTGAGGACTACCAAACACTATACAAAAAGTATCTGTTCTCGTTTAGGCAAAACGTTTTGCAAAAGCACACTGTTACTCACCAGTAAAACACAACAAATCAGTGTTACATAAACAACGCAACTGCTCCATCAAACCTACATCGATTCCCCCCCAACCTAGCTACATTCTCACTTTTCTTCATTAAATTTTCACTTTGAGACGCTCTTATTTGTTATTTATATACAAAAACACAAACAACATAAAAAGAGTCAAATTCCTGTATGTAGCATATTATATGCATATATTTATGCACTATTTTAACGGGTTCATCATAGGAAACGCAAACCCGATATCGAAGAATCTGGCTCTGGTTTTAGCCTTAAAAGTGCTAAAGCCTATTCCCATCTATGCGTTTCTAAGGTGGATCCAAAGGTTCCAAAAAACATTCAAGTAGTATAAAAAAAATCCTGCAGTAAACTCTGTCAAGTTAACGTTCTAGATTTGATAAAACATCTAAATAGTACTGTGATGTTTTAGTTTAGCGTGTATGCGCATGCATTCATCCTCAGTCAAGGATAGCTGGTTCTCAATAAACGTTGTGTTCGTGTTTATTTGTTCGTCATTTATTTAAATCCACAAATTAATACATAACAATTGGCGACGAGGATAATGGCGACGGGAACGGCAGGAAATTCAGTAGCTAGTGGGAGTGTTACGTATGGAGTCTTACGGGAGTTTAATGCAGATGAAATCTCGTGGGAGATATACCAAAGGAAAATGGAACAATATTTCGCGGCAAATAAAATTGGAGAAGAAGATACAAAAAAAGCGCTTTTTTTGAACGCATTAAGCGAGCCGGCGTTCTTACTGTTGGCAGATTTGTTAGTTCCTGATAAGCCGGAAGATAAGTCGTATACGCAGTTGAAGAGCGCATTAGATGCGCATTTTAAGCTCCAACTGCCTATCTTCATTGAACGAAGTAAATTCTACGGCGCAGGAAAGGACGCAGGTGAAACGTGCGCAGATTGGGCGGTAAGGGTAAAGAAGTTGGCGACACATTGTAGATTCGAAACGGTGTTACCTATAATGCTTCGAGATAAATTTGTTATGGGGTTAAACGACGGTAAAATCAAAAACAAATTATTCATGGAAGACGCAACGAAATTGACATTTGAGGACGCAGTATTGATGGGGAAGACGTTGGAAGTAGCAGAGGCTTCTACTTCGCTCATTTCAAACAACAATAATTATGGCATCTCATCGGTGAAGCAAGAGCCTGCAGCACCGCTACACAGGGTAGCGATACAACAGACGCGTAAGGTCATGTGTAATGTGTGTGGGTATAATAACCACCTTTCGAAAAATTGTAAGTACAAAAACTACAATTGTAATTTGTGTGGAGAGAAAGGTCATTTACAAAATCTTTGTAATAAACGTAACGTTAAGAATTTTGTATTTAAAAATAATAATTATTTAGATACGATGTTTAATTTAGGTACGTTGAATTCGATTTGTGACGACCCTCGTAAAGACCCACCGTTGAGGGCCGATATTTGTGTTCACGGCGTATGGATGCAGTGGGAAATAGATTCGGGATCTGCTGTATCCGCTTTATCTAAAGATTTGTATTCAATTGTTTTTAAAAGTTTTCCACTGCAGCCTAGTAATTTAAAATTGAAATGTTATATTGGAAATGTTGTATATCCAATTGGTAAAATGTTAGTCGATGTGACTTACCAAAAGGTTACTCATAAAATTTGTATCCATGTTATCGATAATGGTGGTCCACCCATCCTAGGGAGAGATTGGTTATGTAAATTTAAGTTGGGTTTTAAACCAATTAACCATTTAAACCGCGTGTGCGTCGATAAAGACAATGTCCATAAACAGATTAATTTGTGGTATAATAAGTTTGGAGAAGTTTTTTCAGACACTCTTGGAACGTTTACTAAAGGCACTATTACATTGGAAGTGAAACAAGGTGCTCGACCAAAGTTTTTTAAACCACGTCCGATACCATTTGCACTTCGTGATAAAGTCGAAAGGGAGATAAATCGATTGGTGGAAGAAGGTGTATTGGAACATGTCGAATTTAGCGATTGGGGTACCCCTATTGTTCCCGTGTTGAAATCGGATGGCCACAGCGTTCGATTATGTGGAGATTACAAAATTACCGTTAATCCCGAATTGGTTAAGTTTCAGTATCCTTTGCCTCGTATCGAGGAATTATTCAATAAATTACGAGGAGGTGTTTATTTCACCAAAATCGATTTGACTAGCGCGTATCAGCAAGTCGTATTGGATGCAAATTCGAAGCTGCTCACTACCATTAGCACGCACCTGGGCCTCTTTGCGTATACCAGGTTACCTTTTGGGATATCGTCAACACCGGCTATTTTTCAATCGATCATGGAACGAATTTTAGCAGGTATAAATGGTGTAGCTTGTTTTTTAGACGATATTTTGATAACGGGAGCCAGTGAAGAAGAGCATTTCGAACGCGTAGAAAAAGTTTTGAATTGTTTGAGGTCGAGCGGACTTACCGTAAGAAAAGATAAATGTAGTTTTTTTCAAAAATCGGTTACTTATCTGGGTTTTGTAATCGACAGTAATGGTTTACACACGAGTTCTGAAAAATTGGGAACAATTAAAAATACTCCTAAACCTACAGATAAAACAACGTTAAAGTCTGTTTTAGGATCGTTGAATTATTATAGAAGTTTTGTACCCAGTTTTGCAACAATTTGTCATCCATTGTACGAATTATTGAAATCGGAAGAATGGAATTGGAATAACGATTGTGATACGGCTTTTGGAAAAATAAAAGAGTTGTTGATGTCGTCACAATTCTTAGCACATTATGATCCCGAAGTTTCGATTAAGTTAACGGTAGATGCTTCAAATTATGGATTGGGAGCTGTTTTATCCCATGTTTATGAAAACGGTAGTGAAAGACCCATAGCTTATGCTTCGCGAATTTTAAGTAAAAGTGAGAAGAATTATTCACAAATTGATAAGGAAGCATTGGCTATTATATTTGGGGTAAAAAAGTTTCATCAATATGTATATGGTCGTAAATTTACCTTGATGTCGGATCATAAACCGTTAATAAATATTTTTGGCCCTAAAAAGGGAATTCCGATTATGGCAGCCAATAGGCTCCAACGTTATGCAGTTTATTTATCAGCGTACGAGTACGATATTAAATATATATCGTCTGAGGCAAATAGTGCGGATTTTTTATCGCGATTGCCGTGGCAAGTGGAGGAGTTGGAAGAAGATTTGAAAGATGGTTATTTAAATTATTTTAAGGAAATTACTTCTGAAGAATTTAATAGTGAAATCATAATGAGAGAGACAATGGAAGATGAGGTTTTAAAAGTAATTGTGACGTATGTTAAAGAAGGATGGCCACTCGTATGCGAAGATAAGCAAATATTGCCGTATTTTTATAGAAAAGATGAATTAACGCTGGAAGAAGGCATTCTAATGTGGGGCCATCGCGTGGTCATTCCAAATACATGCATTAAAATGGCCGAGAAGTTTCTACACGCGACTCATTCCGGCATCGTCAAGATGAAAAGTTTAGCAAGATCGTACGTATGGTGGCCGACGTGTGACCAAGACGTAGAGGCGTTATGTAAGAATTGCGTAATTTGTCTTAAATATAGAAAAAATCCAAATAAAACACCGTTATCGCCTTGGACATTCCCAAAGAAACCGTGGAGCCGGATTCATCTAGATTTTTGCGGTCCAATAGTGGGAAGGATGTTGTTGGTGATAGTAGATGCATATTCGAAGTGGATAGAAGTTTTTCCGATGAAGACAATTACTTCGGAGCTAACTATCGAAAAATTAAGAGAGGTTTTTGCCCGTTTTGGCTTGCCCGAAACAGTAGTCTCGGACAATGCTCCACAGCTGACTTCGAAGAAGATGTCAGATTTTTTTGTTTTAAATGGTATTCGACATGTTACATCGTCACCGTATTTTCCGCAATCAAATGGGGCGGCTGAAAACGCTGTTAAAACGACGAAAAATTGTTTAAATAAGTGTATCGAAGAGGAAGGAGGAAGAGGTGTCGATTTAAATCGAATTGTTAGTCGATTTTTGTTAATGTACCGTAATACGATACATAGTACGACGGGTGAAACACCGGCTAAACTTTTAATGGGGCGCTCTTTAAAGATGAAGATATATTTAATTAAACCAACTACAGCGAAAGAAGAGAAAGTAAAATCGAAAAAAAATGTTTTAAAAAGAGTTAGTGAACAACAAAATAAGCAAATTATAAGTCATGGTGGGAAAAGGATTGTTAATTTTAAAGTGAACGAGAATGTCATGGTGCGCGATTACAGGCGTGGTAAAATAAGGTGGACTCCGGGTAGAATTGTAAAGAAATTAGGCAAAAAGAATGTTTTAGTTAAAACTGATAATGACCATCTATGGAAACGTCACGTTGATCAAGTAATTTTAAAGTCGAGCGTTTTAGATACCGAAATTGTCAATATTTGTGGAGATCAACTTGAAGTTTGCAAAGATGATTCAAATGAACAATTAGATTTGAATATTGGAAGTAATGTTAATAATGATGTTAATGATGTTGTAGTGATTAATGACACTATTGATGAGAGTAATTTAGTTATTGATAGTAATAGCGATGGAGAGAACTCAGTCACTGAAATTGGTTCTGTGGCTGAGTCTTCGCCTTCTTCATATGATGATTTCTTGTATTTTTTGTGTTAATAATTGGTAAGGGAGGTATGTGATGTTTTAGTTTAGCGTGTATGCGCATGCATTCATCCTCAGTCAAGGATAGCTGGTTCTCAATAAACGTTGTGTTCGTGTTTATTTGTTCGTCATTTATTTAAATCCACAAATTAATACATAACAAGTACAGTGTTCTTTTAAGGTCTCTGTATCTAGTGATAAATTTGAAGACTTTAATAAGCCAGGGCTCTGGCCAAGATGAATTCGTGTAAACCCCGTTTTTAATTTCGACTCGCGAGCTATCAAAAAACACTGTAATTTCTCCTGATAATTCGAAACGTGTTTCTTCTGATCAGGGGAAGCTTAGAATTTTTTTAAAATATTTTTGTACCATATTATTAACCAATTTTGGTTGATTGAATCTTGTTGACTACCTACTTTTACTTTGTATACCACACGTTTTAATTTTAACCAGCCCCACAAACAAAAGTCTAATTCTGTGAGGTCGGGAAACCTTGGCTGACATCTAAGAGGACCACCGCTATTAGATTATCATTTGCCACACCACGAACCTACTCAAAATTTGAGCTAATAAGCAGTGACGGCGCCAGGGGGGGGGGCAGGGGGGCACGTGCCCATCCTTTAAGTTGTGGTGCCCACCCGAGTGCCCACCCAAATATTGCACTAGCTACCAGTTACCAGTTTTCAGAGGTTTAAAAAATGCGAAATAATTTACACTTTAAGTACTTTTCTGCATCTTGTCCCCATTCTTGAAAAAAAGCTTAAGAAGAATATTAAAACCAAAATCAAACTGTGTGTAAAATAATTAAATATTTGAATTGGGTCCTATCAGACCTGGATTTGGCCTAGGGCCTTCGGTACGGGTTCCCCGTAATTATTTCATAATATTGTTTCTTTATTTTAAAAAGTATAGTAATTGAATTCTTAATTTTCATCCCTTGTTGAAACATCTTTTTTAGAGACACTATCAATGGCTATTAAAATTTTGGAACTTCGTTTTTAAGCCGTTTGACCTTGAATAATCAAAAATTTTCGCCTGCGGCGCTATTTTCATTGAATTTCTAACGCAAAAAATGCAAAATTGTCGAATTCTACTTGCAACCCCCATTTATTTAAAAATGTATGTGCCCATCACGAAAATATTGTGCCCACCAATTTAAAGAACCCTGGCGCCGTCCCTGCTAATAAGCTACTAAAACATCTAAAATGCTGTAATTCGAAAACAAGCAATAATCGGGAAACAGCTATTGCGTTTGTATACCTGATATTTACGTGTAGTTTTTACGTGTACCTATATTTTCCTAAAGTTTGGTGCATTCCTCCCAACTCACCCTGTATCATGAAAGTTTGAAATACAGATTTCAAGAACTGTAGACGTGAACTGTTTTATAAAACGTTTAATTACATGTATACATTAGCAATGACTAATGACTAATGACTTGCTTATAAAATTCATCAATTAATGTGGGGTTGCTCGAGGTATGAAATCTACACCTATTGGCTAACAAACACCCTATACATTTTATTATCTTCGAGTTTCATAAAATTCATTTATACTACAATTTTTTTCAATTTATATTCTAGTATATGTTGTGAAGAGGTTTGTTTGTCTTAAATCAAACACGAATCACAAACCCAACTAAACTGTTCATATTATGAAGAGCAAAATGCGATCAATATGATGACAATTATTTATTATTATTATGAATAGTAATCAGAAGAAAATTTTAGACGAAAATAAAACATTCGATTAATGATTACAGTTGAGAAATTTTAACCACTTCTTCAACAACAAAACGTTAATCTAAAATTTCATTAAAATTGTTGGTATTAAAAAAACTCTCTTTGTTGTTGGCGCACGAGTATTGTCAAGTTCAAATCCATATTTGAAATAAATCACGTAGCAGCCCCTTGAACATTGGAAATAATACAAGTTGGTTAAAATTTTCCGTATCATCCAACATATTAGCCTGAAACAATAGACACTCGATGAGCATCTTGACAGATAATAGTTGAAGCATTCGGAATAAATCGATTCAAAATCATTCATGTACCTACGCACTACTTGAAAATATTTTTTTCTGCGAGTTTCAAACAATTGAGCTATTTTTCACTTTACCGAAAATAAATTAGTCGAAGTTAAAATTTACCTTTAGATGACTACAAAATGTGGCTGGAGTTTTAAAATCTTTCTTCTACCGTTTCTATTTTTTAAACGAGACCGCGAGTTTTGTTTCTATTTAAATTTCTCGCTCTTTTAATTAAACTTTTTGGATTTCGTATTATATCGCTCATGTAATAAAATATAGGTTGCCGTCGTTCGTCGTATCCTTTTATTGCCATGGGCGCCATGGCAACGGTATTATTTCAAATTTAAAGTTGTTCCTACACTGGTCTTTATTGCTTTGATAAATAATTTTAAATTACCGCCATATTACGTAAAATTGTTCGTTAAAGTTACGTTTTGTGACTGATAATAAAATTTATTCAAATACGTGGTCTGCTCTATTCTATGAAAAAGTGCCTTATCGGGGTCGGACTGGCCCAGAGGTCTAGGAGTCGATGAACTCCGGGACCAAATCAAATCAAATTGGTTGAAAAGTTTAAACGTACACGAGAAGTAAGGAGCAAGTCCTACCCTGTACAAGTACAAGCTTGTACTACTTTATCCCATTGTATTAAATTTTGCAGCACAGTCTATAGAAAATCTATTACGAGTATGCTATCTATATTTTTGAGGTTTAATTTCTACTAGGTTTAAGTTCGTATAATATAATACAAGACGTCCCACGGGACGTGGGCCAACATTACTATCTTTGTTATTAGTGGACATGGAACATAATATCGAGTTTGTTAAATGAATAAAGGAGTGCGGCTTTTGTGCTTCTTAAATATTCTATTAAGAAAACAATTGAATGTTATCTCTTTTATAAGTTACATATTACAAAAGCTTAAAATTGGAACTTACGGAATAATTCCCTATTTCATGGAATTTAATGACACATTTTGCAATAATATGGTGTCCCCGAATTGACTTCACTGTAGACAAAAAATTTTGAAAACTCGTGTTGTTATTTTGGAATAACGCCTTGCTTGGCCTGAAAAGTATTTCAAGCAGATTTTTGATTTTAAAAAAGCAAGGTGGTTATGACAATTGAGAATTGAGAAAAAACTAATACTTCATACTCTGAACAACTTTTATCAATAACATTTTGTCATATCGTTAACCGAAGTGGCACTTTACCTAAACAGAAAATAGTTTTTTCTCAATTCCCATCACCGCCTTGATTTTTTTTAAACTAAAATTCTGCTTGAAAGTCTTTTCAGACCAAGTAGGGCCGTATTTTAAAATATCAACACGAGATTGCAAAATGTGATTGTGAGACAGCCCACCACTTAAATCCCCTACACACGACCTGACGCAATCGGCCCGACAGTCGGTCCGACCAAATCAGGTGTTGCCTACACGCTAAATCGTCTGACAACGCTCCACACGACCTGATTTGGTCAGGCGGTTGGGTAGTCAGGTGGACGGACCATCTGACAACTCCCGACGACCCGACACAATAAATGTCAGACGACAAGCCTACACACGACCTGATATTCTACCTGATCTGACCAAATCGGCCCGACCGCCTGACCAAATCAGGTCGTGTGTAGGGGACTTAACTTTTGTAACTGTAAATTCACTGAAATTCTCGATTAGAGGGAAGGATTTTGCTCATAAAAATTGACGCCTAAAAATGCAAAAATAATCATTAAATAGAGTGAGGTCGTCTCCCTGAGGACATAACGTATTCTGTTTTTAATTTAGTGAATGATTACATAGTAATATTTGGATTATTTTATTGCAAAATCCATTAATGCAATTTCAATCCTTTCAAACAACTTATAAATTTAATAAAATATGGTTGAAAATACGGAAGGGAAATTAAAAATTCTTCGTTATTTTATAAACAAAAGAAATTTGAAGCTTATGAATATGTAAAATATTTTCGTTAAATTTTTTAAATATATTTCGTAATAGAACTCCACTTGATGGATTTCCATGACTCTAAAAAGGAAAAGGGCGACAAGAAGTTACACGAGCATTTAAATTCAAGGAGTCATTGTTACAACATGATTATACCATTTTAGTTGCCGTTTGTTCGTTTTTCTCATGTCAAATAACATTGAAATCTATTAAAAATGGCTTCTAACATAGAATGTCTCCTTAGCCAAGTTGTCTGCGCCATGTCTGAAATTTCGTGCTCTGTAACGTAAATGTGACACTACTAGTAAAGAGGCGACGTGTTATCATACAGTTTTTCCGTCTTATAATTAACCTCCAAGATAGGAAATTTAATTTTGTTACAGTAAAATTGGTAATGGTATGTCAACTTTAATTAACGCAAACAAACCCCTTACAAGAAAATTAGGCACCCGTGAACCAAATTACCTTATGATTTAATTTAGCGCATCCTAATTTAATATATTAGATTAGCCTAATTGTAGAATATGATGAGAAAAAGAAACAGCCGAAAGTAAAAATGTGGAGTATTCTGTTTATTAATAAAACACCTCTTGTTTTACTAACCGAAGAAGAAATTCTCCAATTCATTTAGTAACTTATTTAAAACATTTAAAAAGAATGAGAATTCTTTTCTTAATCGAATGTTGCACTAATAAGAGGTATTTGGTTTTAAGTTACTCCGCAGCAGAATAAAAAAACACTTTTCTTAAAATTTTCCATTAGGTTGCGCTCTTTTTGAAAATAACAAATAAGTGAAATTGACTTTTCAATTTCACACAGTTGGTGGCACGTTCGAGACGTCCGATGTATATTGAATCGATACTACCTGGTGGTTGTGTTTAGACCAACAAGCTGTATTTGTAGTTGGAATCAAATAGTCGCTCCAATTTATTTCGAAAATAGGACGCGTTTGTGCGTGGTTACAATAAAGTTACGAAGTTTTCCAAGAAGCTATTTGATTTGACAATAATTGGAATTGCACGCGATAGATTCCGAATGATTATTTCGCTGCACGAGAAAAAAAATCTATTTCGACGTTTACGACAAACAATTGAAAATTAATAAGACAATAGAGAAGCAAAATTTTTAATTTATGGCCTCTAAAACCTAAATGGCGTATACCACCGGATTTTGTGCAATTATTATCGGAAGAAGCACGATTACAGAGAGTAATATATTAAGTGCATAAGTGACTTGCCACTAATACTAGCTGCAGGGATGCACGAACGCTTGTTGCGATGAAAATCTGCTCGACTGCAAAGCAACGGTCGACAATTTATCAAACAGAGGGATGCTTAGACGTATATATCTTGACTTCTGTGATATTTTGTTTAAAAATTCAAGTGAAATGATCGTTCAAAGGTGTATGTGTGCCATTCGATCACTCGCATTTTCACAAAATGTTCAGTCTTTTGCAATTTTCCAGTACTTGCTTTTCAAGTTTCTAGGCAATTTTTGCTTTTAAAAAAGTATCAGGTACCTATCAAGCAAAATAATTTTTTTAAATTTATATTCTCGACATTTCGGGTCCGCCTAAATCCAAAACGCTAAAAAATACAACTCTTAAAAATGTCTGCCTGTGTGTAGGTGTGTGGTAAAGTCGCCTTGCAAGCCTTAAACACCTGCAAGGTAGCCTCTGGTCTCCTGCTGGAATGTATAGAGCTGATGAACCTGATATCAAAAAGCAATGTTCTTACACTCTGTTGGGTCAAAGGACATCAAGGAAATGAGGTAACGATAAAGCAGACAAGCTGGCCAAGAAAGGTTCAAACAGCCTTCCCTGTGGCCCTGAGCCAATCATCAAACCAGCCGTATCAACTGTTAATACTCTCCTCAAAAATAATACCCATCAACTACAGACTGAAAGATGGAAAAGCAAAGAAGGGTGCCGCCAAAGCAAAAGAGCTTTACTGGCTCCTTCCAATGACATGTGCTCTGTCACTGCCCAGCTCTAACGTCGATAAGAAGATCCATGTTGGGGGACTTCTGGCTCTACATGGCCAGAATATGCACCACCCCTCCCGCCAGAATTCTGGAATTCATCCTACATGTGGGATGGCTCGAGATCTGATGGGCACGGGGAAGCCGCTTGGGGGTAGTACAATAGGCCCGATTAAGTGGCCTAAGTGCAGGGAGCTTGCTCCGCTTCCTTAATAATCCAGATCCAGATCCAATAGGTGTGTGGTATGTAGTGCCGTCAAATAAAAACTACTAAAGCGATTCTCAAAATAAGGAGGTTATTTTGGTCGCATTTCGGAAAATCTTGACCTACAGTATTTATACTCGGCTATAAGTTAGTACACAGTGGCCCTAATTTTAAAAAAACGCATTATACATTTTTAAATTCAACATGGCAGCCAGTACAACAATCGGCCCATTTTTTAGTGTTTTTATTATAACTTTGGGGATCATTAAATGCACATAACTGGCATATTATCTTTCTTATATACACAAACATAGGTCGGGTTTGCGGGTGCTGAATTATCGGAGACAGGACCGAAAAGTGGTCACCTAGAAAAGCTTTGCCAATTGAAACATGCAAAGTCGATGGTTCAATACCTATGCCGAATGCGGGATACGCCACTGAAAAAGGCTCAACGTAAATCTAGGACGCGATTCTCGGAATCGCGCTTCTTCGATTTCGTGGCGCGACGAAATAAATAAAATTTAGCTCGTAGAACGACTTAAAGCTGAACGCAATCCTGAACAAGGTTTTGAATAAAAAACAAAAAAAACTTCACAAAGTAATGACAGCGTAATGGAACTTGTGACTGCAGCAATACAATAAATTTGAACACAGAGATTAAGCGCTTCGGATTACCGACTTCAGAATAAGAAGATCTGATATTGCTCGTCATTTTGTAATAAAATTAGAGAGGTTGGCTCATTGATTATACATTTATATTGACTATATAAACGTTTATACCTATACTATAAATGCGCAAATATAAAAAAACAACGGGTAGGTTAAGTCAACTGCTCCAAGGGAAAATTTGACCCTTGCAAGAATAAACTTATTTCGTACTAATAAAAAACCAACAAGAGAGGTTTAAATTACATCACTTCCCTTGATACAGGGTGTTTAACTTAATATGGTTACATGGCTTAATTTAAAAAATAGGGTATGCACAACGTAGGTAGGTCTTTAAACATTTCCTAACGATCAAACGAACTAAAGATTTTAAGTGGTTCTCCAAAACTGATGCTGCATTACCTCTGAATGGCTTTTGTTGCTGTAGTATCAAGTAGCATTGATTAAGCGGTTGATATGAACTCTTACGCCTTGCATAATATCTGTCTATAGTCTATAGGGCAGCGATGGCGAACCTATGACCCGCGGGTCATAGACTGACCCACGAGCCAATTTTTAATGGCCCACGAGCATGTTCACAAAGTCTAAGCTAAAGTTTAGTAACTAAAAGAAAATCAGACAAAAAAATGGCCAAAATTTTCATCCCTTGTTTTTGTGAAACATTATTTTTGGAGATACTATCAATGGCTATTAAAATTCCGAAACTTTATTTTTAAGCCGTTTGACCTTGAGCAATCAAAAATTTGTGCCTGCGGCGCCATTTTATTTAATTTCTAACGCTATAAATGCAAAATTAGCCAACTTTACTTGCAAACCTTCCCCTGAAAAATTGTTCTGGCTACGGCCTTGAACGTGACGTTTCTTATATTTGATTTATTTATTTAAAATGTATATGCCCATCACGAAAATATTGTGCTCACCCATTTAAAAAACCCTGGCGCCGTCACTGCAAATAATATACCCACGACTTCATATTAAAAAAATAAAATTGATTGGTTGACCCGCCACCAAAAACGGTTCGCCATCGCTGCTATAGGGTATGAAACGAACCCAAGAAAGATCAATTGATGTGTTTCACAGTACAGGTAGCATTGAAAGAGTATTTAGTGGTTAACTTTCTGTGACTAAAAAATTGAAAATTGAACGCAAGACTTTTCGGAATTTTAAAAATGTTGCTCGGGAAATTCGATACGGACGCACAAAAATAAAAATCGATTCAATAGTTATGAAGATACTTAACATTATCGTATCACTATGATGCTGTTGTTAAGAGGGAAATTTCTCCATCAATCATATGCCATACTATGTATTATATTTGATTATAATATGTATTATTTGCTTTTAATTTATATACTAGAGGTAAATTTTAGAATTAATGCCATTAAAACGAACATCAAAAGCACAACATAACAAATTCATTCGCACATTAGATATAATGCAATTAATATTTAAATGAAAAAAAATTAAATTTAAACTCAAAAACTGACACGTAAATGTTAATTTAAAAATTCTTAAACAAAAGTGAAAAATTATATTTAAAATTTTTTAATTATTTTATGCAAATTTAGAAATAATTTATACTCAAATCGTTATTGATAAAAATTAAAAAAAAAAAGTTACCGAATTCATGTTTTAAGAGATTTAAAGGGGAAAAATTCATCTGTATGCAAGAATAGGTTAAATTTGAATTTTTATATACGCATTGGGACTAATTTTTCCCTTACATCTCACGATTAGTTTTATTTATTTTCCCCAGTAAATTTCCCTAAGTCTTTTTTTCTCTAAAAGAAACTGGTTCGGCAAGATTTAGTAGACTTTTTTTCTTTACAACCTCACAAGTCACCCTGTATTATATATGTAAATATTTTTTGCTTAACCGACGGCGGACGAATTGTTTATTTCGATATAAAAAATTAAAAATAAAGTTTTGCCAAAGTTTTTCCGAATTTTCACTTTTCATGGCAATCTAAAAGCCAATTTCTAGCAGAAGTGTGCTGCTGTATGTAACCAACTTTGGTATGTAACTATCCGTCTGTCATTGTGTTTATCATTTTCTTTAAAAAATGTGTTGTTGAGAAGAACAGGTATTTGATAATAAATTCAAATGCGTCATATAGATGAGAAACAACAAAATAGGATTTTGTTTTGTAGTTGGGGAAGCACCGATAGCATAAATTTGCAGCTGCCTTTTATTTCGAGTTTTGTGATTCTGGGTATAGTAAAAAGCAAGAAATGTTGAAATCGTCAAAATAATTCCGTTTTTAACAGCACCCCAGCGGCAGGAAAACTGCGTGTATAAGCAACAATAATTTCTACATTCCAAACACGTTCTTTCCTGCATCTGTTTGCGGGCACCTATTGTGAAACAAAATGAGCTTTGAGTTGCTTACAATATTTTGATCTATTCCCGAACGTGAAAAAATAGATGGAGACTCCTTATTTTACGATTTTAAATTCTGCCTCTTAAACCAACACCCCACTAAAATGCGTGTATTAGATATTCGGGTTAAACACATCAATATGGACCAAAATTGTATGATAATATATAGATTTATACGATATAAGGCAAATATTAACATAAAACCGAGACAAGCAAAATAAAATAAACACGGATAAAAGAGAATAGAAAGCAAATAAAACACATGTTTGACTCTATTTTTCAAATCCCAGTGGATACTAGAAGCAAATAACTAAAAACTGTAAAGCGTCTAGGGATACAAAATAGATATAATAGCCAACTTATATAAAAATGAGTTGTAATTCTCTTGGGTCCTCATTTTTTCGGCTTCAATTTTGTTAAAAAGTCGTTTATTATTATAATAAGGTTTTGCATATAAATAAGATCGGCAATTTTAAAAGACGGCCCCGCGTCAAAATTTGAGATTCTACTCGAAAGTGTGGCCACTTAAAATATCAGTAATAACTTTAACTACGTAGTACAATACGTATACTCTTCTTTGCATATGTATGAGTATCGATTTTATAAGCTCAAGTCAAAGGTCTCTCCAGAAAGACGTTTTAAAACCCACTCGAAAGCTTAAGATCTAAAATGCACGTATGAAGACTTCATAACACTTTTGCCATTTTCAGGATTAATACTTAAAACTTTAAAAACGAATTAAGTACAACATTATTGTTAAGTCTTAAGAGGAAACTTAAGTTTATAAAAAATTTAAATTAAAACTAGATAAGGTGGTCGAATAGAGCGTCAAAGTAGAATTTCTTTTTAAATTAAAGAAAATATAATAAACGTCGAGTATAAAAGTTACATTTAGAAATTATTTTTAACTATACGTACACAGTGCTTCATGAAAATAGGATAATAATAATCCTTAACTGATCTTGTGGGCTATTTCGACCAGTATTTGAAGTGGGAGTCGTAGTGGCTTCGGTGTAGGTAATCTCTCTCTCCGATTCCTTCTACACCTTGGCCATCCTCGAACCGTCCTATCAATTATTCTGTTTCGAGTTCATCTCATTTACTATAACCGCAAATTGGACTTGTTTTGGATAAGTAAACCGCAGTTCTTCATACATTCTAATAAGCTTTTGGTCCTTCTTATTCATTGTTAGTAGAAATGGCATTTTACTTGTTGCCATTTAAGAAAACTGTCATGAGTTTGTTTTACCTGTATAGAGCAACCGCTCCGTTTTTGTGCTGATGACTTGACCACCAGTAGAAAAGTACAATAATAAATAATCTCCTTCGATTATATCCTTCTATTAATTCCATTGAACCTCTCTGTGGGTGATGTAAGTCACCATCATCAAAACGAAGCAGTCTCTGTACACTCCATTCAAATTCAATATGCACTATGCAGTAAACGTAAACACATACGTGCAGGTATCTTGGTAAATTATACGGAATGAAACTTTTTTTTAAATTGAGTACGGGCTTAGATATTTAGGGGGTCAGCTTAAATTGAAATGGAGCATAGTATGCATTGAAGTGCATTTTTAACGTATAATCCTGTCCTGCAATTTCCTATTTTTAATTTAAGGGAAGAAATACTTTCGCTGCCGAAGCAGAGCAAACTAAAATTTACGAACGCTACAACAAACAACACGTAGTGTATAAATTTAATCCAGTTAAGAATTAAATATTTTATGAAGTTAATTCGATAATAAAATAACAGTACGGACGTCCCAAAGTTTATTTCGCAAGGGAGGTTTGAAAATAAATATAAAAATAAATAAAGTAATTTTCTACAGTAAACCAAAAATAACATTTTTTACCAAATTTTCATGCACGTTCTTATTTTGTTGCTAAACTTTAGAAACCATCACATTATATTATTCTACAAGTAAAGACTTAATTTATACATCCCTTTGCTTCTGAGTTCGAAATTTTTTTAAATTAATTTCAAATGAAGTTTTAATGGAAAGCGGCCATAAAATATAAGCCCTTGGCAATAATAGATTTTCTCTTATTTATATACTTAATTTAAAAAATGGTTACGTTTTAAATAAATATGGGTAGGATCATCGGGTACTAAAATACAAAATTGTAACTTTGAGAGATGCAGGCTGAAAGAATATAGCAAAGGTGTAATAAAACATGCCGTCTGCCATTACTCAGTGGCAGCATTATCTCGGAGAGCTCAAGAAGAGTGGGTTTTTGATCTTTTTTCAGTTTTTCGCTTATAACTTCAAAACTGCACACTTTTGGATAAAAAGTTCCTCTATATAAAAGTAAACTACATAGAATTTTCTACAAACTACCTGTGGAAGGTTTTTTTCACAAGCGAACTGTTAAGGCACTAGAGCGCGTTAAAGTTTGACAAAGATTTAAAAGAAACTGTTCTTTTTTGTTTTTCGCTACCAACTCGATAACTACGCACTTTAGTGTACTTTGGTAAGTACTAAGTTTTTAGTTTTGTATATTTGTATAGAAATACTATTCACGTAAAAGTGCGTGGTTTTCGAGTTATAAGCGATCAACAAAAATAAACAGTTTTTTTGGAATTTTTGTCATACGTTACGCACTCTAGCGTCTAAGACGTTTGTCTAAGGGAAAAAACTTTCGGACATAGTTGGTAGGAAATTGTACATGGAGGTTACTTTTATGTAGATGCATTTTTTTCAGAAGTTTTGAAGTTATAAGCGAAAAACTGAAATAAAAAGCAAAAACCCACCCTTCACGAGCCGCCCCCAAGTTAATACATTTAATACAGACTTTTAAGAGACAGTCGATCGGTTTTATTGCTCCTTTGCAATGCTCTTTCAACCTGCATCGGTCAAAATCATAAATTTTGAATTTTTGGATTTTGGCATTCTGTCTCGCTATGTACGCTATGTTCGCTATACCTCAACTATTTACTATTTTTTGTTGGACAAAAAATTTAAAAGGCATAATTTGTAGAAAATTCAATGTACCTACTTTATTTTTTTATTGGAAACACTTTTCTCTATAAGTGCGTATTTTTTGAATTATGAGCGATAAAACAAGTTTTTTGCCGATTTCGGAAGTTGCTCTAAATTTAGTGCACGCTAGTGTTTAAATAGTCTACCTGAGGGAAAAAACTTAAGAGATATAATTTGTAGGAAATTTAATGCAATTCATTTTTGTATAAAAGGACTTTTCTCATAAAGTGATTAGTATTCGACTTATAAGCCAAAAACTGAAAAAATATCTGCCTTCCGGACTATATCGGTATTAGATAAATATTTTTGATTTGGTTCCGTAGCGCTCAGTTTGGGTGTTTGAGAGTCACTAGTTTAGAACGTAATGAGGATAATAGCCATTTCTAGACACTTCTAATATTGAATTAAATTTAAATTGATAATTCTTCTAAATCTAAATTGTTATAAAACTCAACTGAATTTTAAATTTCACCCAAAGTGATGTAAAATTGCCCTTTACACAATATAATATATTATCATAAAATAGGGTAGTGCCATCTAGCATGTTAAAGTATAGGTATGAGATGCTTGACGTTAAGACTTGACGAATAATCGTCGCTACTTGTCAACAAGTTTTCTCCTCAAAGAAAAATGCCACCGACGTGCCCGTGACAAATTTTTATTCTATTTTTCCTTTTTAAAATTTAAAAAGTTGTAGGTGGAAAATTTTCAAACTAACGCAGTGTGTAGGTACTGTGAAAACTATCCATGGCCAAAAAATACAGTTCAACTGCCCCTTATTATTAGTGTTAAAATGGAATAAATAATAATTGCTAGTAGTACGCACCTACAAATTAAAACTCATTGTAATTTTCTTTGATTAATTTTCAATAAATTCGATAATTAAAAGTCTCTCTGCAAGTTTTACAAGATTTAATGAATTCTATTTAAAAATTTTGTATTCAAGTTCTTCGGAAATTTGAAATTGCTTCCATTAAAGTCTGTCTATATTAAAAACGTTTTAATTAAGTCTTTATAATTTGATTTAGATTAATTAAAAATAAGTGAAAGTATAAGAAATGTAAATCTTTTAAGAAGCAGTAGTTCACGTAGATTTATCCGAGATAAAATTTCCCAATCTTTAGTATAATTTTTTGACTCTTAATAAATATTTAAAAAGGTAACTCTTACTACAACACCCGTATTAACGGAGAATTCCCAAGTTAAATTAATGTAAGTGGTGTTACACTTACATCACCCACACAGGGCGCAGAGAAATTTTTCAGTCGCTTTTTGCCTTGTTTATTTGAATAATTAATTGCTCGGTGTGTGAACAACTTAACTAAAAATAAAAATTAATAGAAAAAAGGTTTGAACTTTAATTTATACAGGGTGATTAATAACGGCGGACGAGTACCACACAGTAAGTTGTAATAAAACGCTCCGCGATACAACTTTTTAAAATTTCACGACCATTTTAAAATTTCACCGTATATACAAGCAGAAAATAGAATTAATGCCGACATCCAATTATAAGGCTGTAACACGAATTCCTAGCGTATGATGAAAAATATGACTATTATACAGGTGAGCGCAGAATCGAGGCAAAAAGAAAAATTAAGAAATGTGATATGAATTTATACGAGACGAGATTGGATACCTATATAAATACAGATTTCAAATAAGAAACTAGATTTCTAGTTATTTTTATAAAAAATTGGAATTAAAGTACGAAACTCATCATTTCATTAAATTTCAGCGAGCACCTACAATGCTTTTGTACATTTCATTCTATTCAAAACTGCCGTAAGAAATTTATAAAGTTTTAAATTTCAATTTTAAATTAAAAACGAATTTCTAGTTGTAATATTTTCTTAAAATATACGAATAGGAAAAGAAAATCTTTTTGATCTAGTGCAGATTTCAAAAATTTACATTTTTTATTCCCTTTTAAAGTATAAATTACATATTCTTTTTTCGATTCACAACAAATTCGATTTTCAACAGACTCGAATATAACTGGAAGAATTTCTCTCCGAGTATAACCTGATGGTAAACGTAAATTTAGATCTTTTCGTTTCTAATCCGTTCTCAAATAACATTTATTTGAGTTATAATCAGATATTTTTCGCCCTTCTATAGTTTTTTTATAAAAAGCTCTCTTTCTAGTCTCCAGAAGAGCCATTTAGAGCTTAAAAAAGATTATTTACATTCGGCCTCTTAGCTCAGACCTCATCTACTTCGAAAAAGAATATAATAGAAAATAAAAGCTTTTAAATTTTATATAATATCTCGACGTTTTAGTCCCCCTGAATCCAAAAATGTACAAACAAAAGTTTGAAAATGTCCGGTTTACACACAGGCAAAGAGATAAACATGATTGGATGGACAAACAGATATAGATGGATATAGAGACAGACAAACAGCAAGTTGAATGAAAAACTCAAAGAAGCATTTATTAGGCGGACAAACGTAACAAGGAACAGGGGGGTACTAACTGGCCCCAGGTCGGTCTTGAGAAGCGGGTAGAGAAACAGATAGCAGTGTGTAAATTTTTTAGAAACAAAATACCCTTTTTATAATCAATAATTATAGATATGGAACGTCTTCAAACATATTATACTTTTACCTGGCGTTTGGCTTAATTTATCGTTAAAAAAACTTTTCCATATATAGGACGATATTATACCAAAACGACTTGAATAACAAACTGAATTATGATGTATCGAACAAACTCGAGTTTATCAACAAACAAATCATCAATTATATGTCAAAAATTAGAAGAGTTTGTGGATTTAAAAATTACTCTGATGATGATAACTACCTACTAGAGTGGGTAGGTAATTTCATACCTTCATAGCGAACGTTATTTTTAACAGAATTAACTTTTCATTATATCGACAGTAAGATAAATAAGGCAAGTAAGCAAATAAGGGTTGATCTTGTAATTATATAACATAACCCAACCCGTAAACGGTTTTCCTGCGTTACCGCCAAAAACAAACTAAGGTATAACATTCGACCCTTCAACTTTTTTAAAAGTTAAAAAAACTTTACCGCAACTTGACTTTTAAGAAGACAATTAATTAAGATTTTCAACTTGAACGTGTAATGACTACTTCAGAAAAATGGCATCTTCTATTTAACTCAAGTGCATCTTCACCATTATTTATGTAATTTTATGTTCATTTTCAAAAGTTTAAAGGGAAATATTTAAATACGAGCTCGTAGCTTGTAGCAGGGATGATTGAAATTGTACCACTTCTATCATCTTCGCTTGTAGTGGTGTTGGTGGTCCCGGGCTTAATCCTAAATCCACTGTATCGGCTTGGAATTTTTTTGACCTCAGGGCGCACTCAACTCATCCTGTGAAATAGAGTACACCCATACCTTTGCATAATAAGCGGTTAGAAGCGTAGAGATGACCATTGATACCCTCGGTGTAAGTCCGTAAGACCGAAAGGTATTATTATTATAACTTAATGTTATGTATACAATAACTTTAAACTTTCCCCTAAGTACCCACTCTAATTTACAAATTTGTATATTACAAGTAAATCTAAATCTAAACAACTAAACATATTCGTAAAGCAGGAAGAACAAAGAAACATCGTAAACCTAATTTCCGTCTATTTTCTCAAATTTTATACCTTACGATTTCAAAATAATATGGCACGGTTAATTATCCACTTTATTTAAAGTAAACTTCAAGAAATTTAAAGCGCCTCGAGGACTTTCGGAATTTTTGCTTTGGCAAATGTTGAACGTAATTTTAGGTAAATAGCAGAAGATAATAATAATTACGAGCGTCAAAAGTGTCTACTGGGTCTCTTAGCTCGGCACAAAAAAATTAAAATCTTAAATGAAATAATTTAAAATTACGTTTGCTCACAAAAGGTATTATTTTAGACCAGTGTTTGCTTTAAACAAAAAAAATTTTCTTGTCGGCTTAATCGGAAGAAGTTAATTTAAAATATCGGGACACAAATGGAAAAGGGAAATCTCAAATCTCGTAATGAATAAATTGTAATTTCGTGTACCTTAAAATTCTTCCAATTAGCATTTTTTTGCGGAAATTTTGAACTTTTGACACTTGTAGGTTCATCTAAAGCAGGAGCCCGCTGTTGATTTTAAATTAATGAGAGATTCGATATAGTTTTGTAACATTTATTACTGGCTAAACACGCACGTGCGCGAAGCTATTTAATTGAAACAAAATGTAAACCAAAATAGTGTGTTATCATTTCAAAAAAGTATTCTAACAAATGACAAATGCCTTATGGAATTGCATTGTGGACTCTCGAGCTGCTCGTAAAAATGCATCATTATAAGTCATATTATTGTAGGATTCATATTTGAATAAAGTACAAACTCGCGTACATTCCAATTAATAATATTATTTTAATTTTTGAAAGTCCGAAGTTACGCTACGCGTGACTATTAGTGCTCGGGTTTGATATAATGAAATAAAACAGGGAGGTACCTACTAGTTGTTACAGAAGTTACATGTGATGTGGTTGCAGGTTGCAGTTACCGGTTAATTACCATACTTCCAACAAAATTAGCGTCAATCACAATGTCAGTTTGTTTTAGTAGCCAGTGAGCCAGTGTATAGAGCAGTCAGTATCGTTAATCACGATGTATAAAATAATAGGTCGAAGGGGTAGAGGGATAGGGCGGGCGAAATCTAATTTTCACTTGATCATTGAAGCTTTATTTTGTTTTTTTGATGGTTAAATGATTAATAATGAGTAATTGAAAAATGGTACCAATAAAACTATTTTTTCTATTTCGGTACTTTAATCCACTCCTTAACGTACTGTTTTGGTCTCAAAACAGTGCGTTAAGAAGCTCTCTTAACGTACTGTTTCTGGGGGATTTTCTTCTGCTAAGTTCGCGTCAAGTTGAACTGACGTTTAACAATGTCAAATATAATTTATTAAATTGTTTATTTTTAGAGCTTATTGGAATTGAAATGTAACAAAGAATAATGGTTTTACATATTTCATTCATTTTTATTTGTTAAATTTAAATTATACAGATGCATTATTTAAATTTAAAAAAAATAAACTTGCGACATCTATGAATCATTGAACTAAATGATGTGACATCTCAGTCAGTGCCACCACAATTATTATAAAAAGAAAATCTCCATGATGTTAATTATTTAAATATTTCAACAAATTAATTTTATTAAAGTGTTAAATAGAAAAAATAGTATAAATTACACGTTTCATAAGCCTTGTTAAGTACTCGTCCTTTTTAAACTCGCCGCAAGCGGCTCGTTTTCAAAACTTGGACTCGTACGTTAACATGGTGTCTTATGAAACTTGTACTTTAATATACTACTAAAGGTTAGAAGTTCACATAATAAAACCAAAGCGAGTGGAGCTACCGGATTTATAATTAAAGGCTTATAGAATGCACAAAAAAACATGACAGTGTAAATCTTCAAAATTGAAAGCTTCTTACTAAAGAAAGTTTATGAGGGGGGGGGGGTAGAATCTAACCTTTTAAGTTCGAAAACCGGTAACTTATCTTTTTCAAGATAAGGTAGAAGGGGCGCGGCTAGATGAGTTTTCGACTCATAGAGCCACCATGGGACGGAAGCTAAACGGAAGTTAAAGCGGCGGCTAATTACGTTCCACGACTACGCCTAGAACCACCACGAAACGAAAGCCACATGGGAGCGGGTAAATATATTCTCCGGAGGCTCTTACAGCAACCACAAAATTATAACCACACGGAGTGAGATTCGGCAGTTAAATAAATTCTACGGCGACTGCTAAACGCCACCACAAAATTGAAACCACGCGGAATAAGATTCGGCGGCAAAATAAACTCCAAGATGGCTCCTAGAGCCACCACGAAATTATAACCACGCGGAAGCTGTGCGTCGTTGGCTAGTGAGGAATAGGTGACTTCGGGACGAAAACTTAACGAGACGGGAAGACTTAAAACGGAAGACGACTACGACTAAGCACGGAAGACTGACCAAGCACGAAAGATTGCCTGTGCTGACTGACCATCTCAACTGCCTCTCTTCCATCGGTCTCATGGCTGTTTATTAACTTTTCTCATTCTTGGGAAACCACCAATCACATGGCATCACGTGATGAGTTCGAGTGGAAATGATCGTCCGACAGGGCATCAATTACTAGACAGGCGTAATAACAAAAATTCAATTAATTGAATTTGATAGCAATAATAGTAACACGGTAAATATTCGTGGTTAAAATTAGGGTTGCGAATTGAATTAAAAATTTGTATTATTTACCATAATTAATGAAGGATTAATTTATGAATTGCCCGGGGAGTGTAATTGAAATTAACCTAAAGAGAATGAGGGGGGGAGGAGGCTTTTCAAAAAAGTAATAGTTATAATTAATTAGTGTACGAAATTATGAATCGCCAGGGAAGGTTAATTGAAGATCAATTGAACGAAATAAATAATAAACGAAATTTATAATTATTATTTTGGACAAAACTAATTAAATATTTTGAAATTAATATTTGCATAGTAAAGACGCGTGAAAACGTCGACCTTGCACCACTGGATAACGTCTCAGATGTCGAGCTATTTTATTAATTATTAAAGTAAGTAACAACTAATAACAAGGAAAGCGATCAAGGGAGAAATATTGAGTCAGAATTTTTCAAATGCCGATGTCAGCTTGTTGTAGGTCAATGATTTGATTTGTCTATGTCGATGATACGCCAGAAGCAACTAAAAAACAGATAGACAGGAATAGTTTTTAATTCGTTATAATTACGATTTTTGGAAAAACAATAATTTTTTGTCCGAAAGAATAATATTTTGTGCGGCAGTGAAAAAGCAATACAATACACACGAAAAAAATGGGCATGTTCGGCAATTTTGTACATTTGTCTGAAAAGCTTAATTTTTCGCCCGTGTTTCACAAATATCTGTATTACTTGCACGCAACGTCTACAAAATTTGCTATTAGAAGATTAAAACCGAAGAAACGGATGCCTTTTCATTTTTCGTTTAGACACAGAAAAAAATAGACGCAGCTTTGGAACAGTGTTGTACCTATTACTTCAAAATTTTTAGTTTATTCACTATATTAATTTGCCAAATTTTAATTTGCTCTCCTTTCATCGATCTCGAAGTGTGAGGACGAAATACGCAGTTGAATTATTTTAAATTAAAATGTTTTGGCAACCAATGCTGGGCGTTTTATTGTAATTCTCAATGAGCTTTAAGTTGTTTCTTTTGTCGGAGAGTACATTCTGTTGAAATTTAAATTTACGTTTTGTTTAAAAATATTCGTGCAAAGTGATTGTTTTGAAGAGAGAAAAATCTGATGATTTACGTTTTGTATTTTTGTTCGGCTTTCGCGTTGTATTTCTCAAAGAACTTTATGTGAAAAGGTACACAAGAGGTATATAATTGTGTGAAGTTCGTATTGTTTTTTTGTAAACGGATAAAACGTTAAACTTATTGTCTGTAATTAGCTTCAATTGTTTAAGTCCTCGACGGTCTTTTTAAGTTTTTATCCAACTTTTAATATAAATGGCGCAATCTTGGTACGAGATTAATTGTGAGAAAGTGATAATTCAGTTACGAGTCAAAAAAATTTTAATTTAATTCGATAGAAACAAATTGTATTTTATACTCTGGCAGTTTGTGTTGGGATAATCAAGAGATTTACTACGTTTCACTGAAAAAATGAAATTAACAAATGGTTCTTCAGTTTCTGGACAGTTTTAGAACTTTTTTTAAGAATTGAAGAAATTGAAAAATTGTTTTAGGTCTAATATCTTAAGAAACGCCATATAAAGAAGTCTCCGAGAAATTGGAAATAAATAATATAAGCAGATAAAATAAATTAGACGATGCTCGAGGCCGAAACACTTGTCGAGAATTTAATATTAATTTAAGTGGAACCAACAAGTATAGTTCACTTTGGTATTTTTATAATTAAAAGCTAGGTTACTTTGTTCCTAAATTATGAATCCAAATACCCAGAAACTTTAACTGAATTTAGAAACAACTTAAGCTCTGAGCCGTGGACTATTAACAGGAATAGTATTACTTAAAAATTAATAAGTTTCAGAGAAAGCCGAATATTGGAATTTGTATTTACAGCGTGGCTATAACTTTTACCTCGGGGTGCACATCATAAGTGAAACTGCTCGAGTTTACAAGATTTTCGATAAGAAAAGGTAAATACGATGGATTTGAGCAAAAGGATAAATTGATTTCAAGAGATGACGAATACAGATGACTCGATGAGACACGTGTATGTGATAGGAAATGTCTTCCGTACCTGCCCTACGTTTACATGGATGATTTTTTCAGGGGTTGATACTACAAATTTCGTATTGATTGCATCGTCTACTAAGATAACGACGCTAAACAATATTTGCAGCTTTTGTATGCTATTCACGGCTACTTGGACACCCCGGGGAAACTTGATCACCCCATAAAATAATTTTTTTTCAAGTCATTCAGAACTTTAAATTTTGAATTTTAAAATAGTGATAAAAGGTGTTCAAGTAGCCCCCAATTACCGTACTTTACGATTTAGACTTTAAAGCTCTAAAAATTCAGTGAAAAACGAGAGAGGATAATATAGTACGCTGTATACATATAATTAAAGTGTTTAAACTGAGTTGAAAAGTACGCAAATTGATTGTAGGTAGGTAGCTAAGTCAAAATTGTGTGTAAGGCCGAAAAATCAGTAGCTTACGAAACTCCCTGTAGCGTCGCTCAGTCGGTGAAGGGGTAGGTTCGGCGTCGGAATAAAAGTTACACACATACCACAAATTAAAATATTTATTCACCCAAATAATAAATAAAGAATTCCAAAATATTAATATTCAATACAGTTCAAATTTTAATTAATTCGCTAATTAACAAAATCTTCTAGAGGAAAAAAAAAACAGCGTTAAATTATGTACAGGGGCAGGGACCTGGATCAGGTAAGGGGAAAGAGGGGAGGTGCGGCTATAAGGCACTACGACGGCCCTTGCGGACCACCACAGCACAGTAGCCACACGGAAGGGAATACGGCGGCTAGAGACAATTCCACAGCGGCTCTTGCGAACCACTACGAAATTCTAACCACTCGGAAGCTGGGGTATTTGGTTGTCAAACTGGAACCGCGGACAAGACAAGACTTCACACAGTTAACATGTAACGACTGATAGGGGACTACACAGGGAATACACGGAGACGACTGTCCGAACGCCAAGACTGACAGGGACTGCCCAGACCTCTTGGTCGCACGGTTATTTATTAACTTTTCCCCTTCTTGGGAAACAGCCAATCACAGCGCTAGTTGTGATTGAGAGAATGGGGATAATAGTGGCGGACGGGCTATCATCCACTAGCGAATTATAATTATAAAAATCTAATTAGTGGCCTTTGGGAAAAATTATAACTCAGGAAACATGCGCTGTGAAAAGAGCATTCGAATGATGTAAGTCTCGTCGTGATCGGGGAAGCTTTGGGGATACAAAAGAATAAACAAATGAAATTTATGACCGTTAATTAATAAAATTACTTAGGGGATGTCAATTGGAGATTAGGGGCGCAAAAGAAATGGGGGGCAAAATTGAGAATTTAATTTTTAGACAAAATTAATTCAAAGTTTTTAAATTATTGAATTCTGTAAAGGAAGGTCGGACGTTAAAATGATTGACATCGCGCGTCTTCAACGAATGTACACTAGATAATGATCAGGTGTCGGTCTAATTTAATAATTGTTAATTTGCTTTACAATGAACAAGGGAGAAATATTGGGTCGTGGTTTAGGGTTAGTAAGTTGACAACCAAAACGGATGCGGATTTGGACAAGCTCAGAGCTAGAATCTTGGGATTCTTTTCACTCTGAGCTGTATAAAAAAATCCACATCGTTACATGTGAAGAAAACGAAAATGTTTTTTTAGTTATCCTTAATGGATCTCTTCAGGACAAAATAGGTCACAAATCTTCACTGAATTGATTTTTAGAACGAACATATACAATAAATAGTAAGTTAACAACGCGTTAAATTTTTCAAACCATGGATGGGGATTAGAATAAAAACTTTTAGGAATTTGTTAAATTTCTTTAAAACGGCCAACGGTCCTAAACTGTACAAATTTTGTATATAATTTTCCAAACTTAACAATAAATAAGAATTCTCGTGTAGAAATTGCGTAAAATTTCAGAAATATCTAAGATTGGAATGAGCCCCCAAAAGTAAATTATTTAAGGAGCTACTTTCGTAAAAATTCAATTTTGATATCTAGTCCTTGCTGATTGATATATCCCATCGCATGTTACATATACAACCAACTTAAGCGTAATCAAATAAATTACGATTTGATCTTCGAATGCAATCTTAAAATTGAAAGTAAGTAAATAATAATTCAACAAGTTATCGGAAAAAACGCATGCAAATGCGAGCGCGTATTTTTCCTACTAATACAAAAGCAGCAACAATTAAATTTAGAAAACAAATTATTAGTAAAGAATCTAATTAGAGCACAGGTTAACGAGTTGTGAAGTGTTCGAAAATATGAAATTTTTTTAATTGGATCGCAATAAATAACAAATAAATGGATGTTTTAACCAACGTATAGGTAGTAATTGGCGATTTTTCCTCTTTAATTGTTTATTTGATGGCAATATTGGCAATTATAAAAATTTTGAACAACAAACAAAAAATGATCACGAAAAGTAACATTCGGAATATGTTACCAATTACATCTATTAATTAGACAATTAGATCGAATTTTCTTCAAGTTTCAAAGAGTTTTCAATAACCTCTAGTTTAACGAAATAAAAGTCCTTATAGATAACGTGTAAACGCGTGTACGCTCGTTTCAGAAATTTACTTTTCTACGACGATTTTAGTCAATTTTATTGTCGCCCTCTTATCCCTATTACAAGAAAAATATGACATATTTAATTACCTAAACCAATAGGAGCCGATTCAGCGCAGTTAAACTGTCAGAGGGATCCCTCGGTCTCTCAACAAAACAAAAATAGCTATCAAATAGGCGATACGACAATTTTAGAGCAGAAACACAAAAACAATCGATAATTAAAAACAGATTAAATCGACACTATAATACTCGAAACCAGGAGAGGTGTCCTATATGACTCATCGCTAAAATGACTTAAAAATGACGTATCAAAATACTCTGTTGCATTCCCACAAAGTAAAAACAAACTTATAAATAAGGATAGCGTGATTCAAATTACGTAGTTTTTTGGAATCAGTCATGGAACACCTCTCCTGGTTTTGACTATACTCGTTTACAGTTACAAAGTCTCAAATTGCTAAAGCAAACCGACCTGTACACGACACATCACCTTACCAGCGACTACAAGGAGAATCCATCCCTGATGAGACGCTTCCTAAAAGTTGAGACTGGGAACTGGGAGACACAACAATCCGTCCGGCAGTGAATTAAAAACACTTGCAATGCAATGTTATAAGAAAAGCATCTCCTGAAAGTGTGACCCCAGTGCCTCGGAATGGTTAATAGCCCTCTACTCCTAAGGTTAAGATGATGGACATCAGTTCTAAAAGTAGCCTTACGGTATAGAAAATTAGGAGCTTTGAGGGTTAAAAGTCACCAAAGCAAACGGGGTGTTAGCCACCCCACCACATTCAGGGTGTGCGCGAGTTGGCTCGCATGTTGGCGGCAACATTGGTAGTGTGCCGTCAAATGTTGGTTTTTTGGCAAAACATCAAAGAAATATGTAGCCAGCCACATATTGGGCGCACGTTCATTTAATCTGTGTTTGATGACGAGTGCGTACCTATCCTATCATCAAGTTTAGAGTGGAAATTTTAAAAATATGTCACAAACACTGTTGAGTAATGAAAAGTTATTGAATTTTTTAGAATTATGCCCAAAGCAGAGCGAATTTTGTGGAACCCGGTGGCTCAGGATCATAAAAATAGGATCTCAACTGCCGATTCATGGCAACGAATAAAAGAGTTCTTTGATTTGGTCAGGTACTACCAGAGATTTGAAACGCGATTTCCTACATCAGGCATGCTTACATTGGATACGAGCAAAGCTAACTGAGTTTGGTCTGTCTGTGTACAAGTGTACGTGCTCTCGCTAACTATATGACACAAATGAACCAATATTGGCCCCAATATTGGCCCCAACATTGGCACTCAATGTTTGGGCCCGGCATTAGACAACTTTCTTAGCTTCCATTAATATAGCTAGTGCTCAAGTGGTTCTAAATATCGCATTATATTAGTGCTAGTCTGCCAGTACGCCAATATTTAAATTTGTAGGTCAAATAACTTAGGTCGGCTTGCAGAAAGGGATGTAACGATGGAATTCGTCCGTCTAGTAGGCCAAACATGATAGAACGATAGATCCGGTCAATGAGGCGGATGAATTCTGTCGTTACATCAAATGTGGTCGACTTTCACATTTTTTAGAGCTTTCTGCAACCCGACCTTAATGACGCAACTTTTTGTATAGATATTCAAATTACTAAAAAAACTAAATAAAGCGAAACTTTTTGTTGCGTGCAATGAAATAACAAACGCTTATAGTTTGTTATATGCGGCACAACTTTTAAATGTATTCACAACATATGTAGTAGATTTTCATTACTTTTTGTAATACTACGCGGATACGAGAACCACTTTGAAACCTATTTTTCAAAGGTTTTGTGTTGAACGCGAAATTTAAAAAACCGCTCTCTTTAAAAAGCGCACGGTTTAAAATTATGAACCATGAAACGTAGCACACAGAGCATTGAAAAAGTTTCTACTTAGAACCATCATAAGTATTAGCATTAGTTTCATTAGCTTATAGTCCAGTCAATGGGGGGTTTTGCCCTACAAAAGGTGGTGTAGTTCTGATTTTTGAATATGTTATTGAGTTAGGGGCCCTGATGAAAAATCTAAGTTTTCGACCTTGAGGGAGGTCCGCGCGATCCGCCATCTTGGATTAAAGGTACGAAAAATTGGTTTTTCAGATGTAACTTCTTAAGGGTTGATCCCACGACAAAACTGTCAAATCCAACTTTGGAGAGGATAAAATGCCCTACAATATTTGTTCCATTCATCTTCTTCCTATCTGTTACGGTTTCTGAGATATAATCTGGAGAAAATCGCTATTTTTAGAAAAAATGAATTTTTTTGGTAAACTTTGCTTGGAGACTTTTTTACCGTTCATTTGAGAGAAAATTCTTTGGAACAAAAGTTGTAGGATTTTAAATTGCCTTCAAACTGAGTGTATCACTGATATTTTAGCTCAACCAGATCCAAAGTTAGAGCAGTTTTATGATAACCTATAAATGTCGAAAAATGAGTCATGAGTGTTCGCACCTCGAAGTTTTTGTTACAGCCTCCCCCCCCCCCTCACCCCATATCAACCCATAACAATTTCTCTCACATTTCAACATTTATTCAATTTAAAATGGTTATGTGATGGTAGAGATGTTGAGCAAATTTTCTCGTTTATATTGCCAACAACCTGTCTCATATGTCGACAATTATTACGGGAGAGTAGTGTTTTAAAAGTGGGGATTAGGGGGGGGGGTCGACATTAAAATCTGTTCAGGGGAACCACACGCGTTCAAAGATTGCGGTAAGTCGCACTTCTCCATGAAACCAGGTTTGTCAGTACTCTTTTGGCCATAACTCCAAAACTTTTTGTCCGATCCGCAATTTCTATTTTCCATCTCCAAGCTGGTTAAATTTATTATGAGATCCTTTTTATGAAATTTTGATTAAATCCTATAAAATACCCACACTAGCCCACTGAACATGTGGAAATCGTCATATTTTGCAAAAACGTACATATTTAGCGTGCTGGTGTGAGTATTTTACGGTATTTAATCAAAATTTCATAAACTGGGCTGATAGTAAATTTAAGCAGCTTTTAGATAAAAAAATAAATTTTAGATCGGACAAATAGTTTCGTAGTTATTGGGAAAAATGTGCCAAGAAAACTAGGATCCCACAGCAGTACACGGTTTTTAACGTGCTAGGATTTTTATTTTATAGGGCTTGATTAAAACCTCATATATGCGGTATGATGGGATATTTAACCAGCTTTCAGATGAAAAAAAGAAACTACGGATCGGACAATTATTTTTGGAGTTATAGCCAAAAGAGTACCGACAAACCAGGTTTTATAGAGAAGTGCGACTTGCCGAAAGTTAGCCAATCTTTGAACGCGTGTGGTTGCCAAGCCCCTGAACCGATTTTAAGGTATTATGAGGTTGACCCCTCCCTCTCCTCAACCACTACCCTCCCAAACGTTAGAATTGTCGACATATGAGACAGGTTGTTGGTAATATAAACGAGAAAATTTGCTCAACATCTCTACCCCTCCATAACCATTTTAAATTGAATAAATGTTGAAATGGGAGAGAAATTGTTATGGGTTGATTTGGGGAGAGGGACGGGGGGGGGGGGGCTGTAACAAAAACTTCGAGCTGCGAACACTCATGACTCATTTTTCGACATTTATAGGTTATCATAAAACTGCTCCAACTTTGGATCTGGTTGAGCTAAAATATCAGTGATACACTCAGTGTGAAGGCAATTTAAAATCCTACAACTTTTGTTCCAAAGAATTTTCTCTCAAATGAACGGTAAAAAAGTCTCCAAGCAAAGTTCACCAAAAAAATTCATTTTTTCTAAAAATAGCGATTTTCTCTAGCTTATATCTCAGAAACCGTAACAGATAGAAAGAAGATGAATGGAACAAATATTGTAGGGCATTTTATCCTCTCCAAAGTTGGATTCAACAGTTTTGTCGTGGGATCATCCCTTAAGAAGTTAAATCTGAAAAACCAATTTTTCGTACCTTTAATCCAAGATGGCGGATCGCGCGGACCCCCCTCAAGGTCGAAAACTTAGATTTTTCATCAGGGCCCCTAACTCAATAACATATTCAAAAATCAGAACTACACCACCTTATGTAAGGCAATGGCCTGTTATTCTCCCTATTGACTGGACTATTATACGTAAAGAAACAAATAATTAATTGAAATTTTTAAAGAAGAAATTTTAAAACTGAACGATTATTTGACTTATTTTTATTTAAAAGTAAATCTTTCCTATATACTACGTAGTTCGTAATTTTCTCACTACTTATCTAGCTATAGCTAAGCTACCGACGTTCGTTGTTGATGGTATTTTTATTTAAAGGAAAACCAAATAAAATCGAGTTTGCTAGGGTAATAAAGAACAGTTTACATTTTGCAAGATTGTAAGCAGTTTTATCTCTCAATTGTAATTAAATTGAAACTTTTTCGTAAGAATCTCATAAGTACCAAATGCTACTATTTATAGTGAGACGTGAGACAATGTCCTAGGATTGCAATACTTTTTAACATTTTGGTTATTATAAAAAAATTTAAGTTTAGGATTTAAATTGAAATGATAAAAAAATAAAAAAATTTAATTTTTTACCATTCTGAATGTAGCACACGAGTTCAACTAGAAAAGCGGTTAATAAGCTCGTTAGTCGTTAAAAATTGAAGCTTTCATTTTGCGTTTGAACAATAAAAAATTTTTTTGGGAGTTTTATTTAGTCCAGGAATAATTGTAGCACAAATAGCAATAAAAAACAAACTCACTGCTCTCTCTCTCCAGTCATATTCACAATTGCACAATAACAGTTACCATGAACTTTATTCATGCACGAAGGTGACACAAAATAGTAACTTTGTGGTGTGACCCTGCGTTTTATATAAAATTGAAAGTGAATATATTATGTTCGAAATTTTAAAAATTGAAGGGAATTTTTAACTAGAGTAACCAAACTTGCTAAAGCCGGGTAGCAATGAAACTCTATAATAAATTATCTCAGGTAGTTTAAGCGCAACAAAAAAATAGTAGAGATCAAAAGTAACCTTTAACAATTAACTAAGAACTTTGAATAATAATTTATAAGTTTTTGGTGCATCATTAAAGAGATATTATGCAAAATTAAAGCAAAGATAATATGAATGACGTGCTATTTACTTAAACATAGAATTCAGTTTGCAATGTTATTTTACCAAGTTTTGTTTCTATTCCTCAGAGAGAATCCTGAATGTTATCTACCTAAGATTAATGTAAGATCGTATACTAAAAACAACTAAACCAATATTACAACTACTAGTTTGAAATCACTCGAGAGACCGTACAACGTTCATCTCGAGTTACTACAATAGTTGGAAAATCGTCCAAATGAAAGGTGTTTGCTATGGTAACTAGACGTGACGTTTACAGTTTTTCGCTCGATATTTCTTTGATGTGCAATTTCCTTTTAAGTTTAAAAATTTATTAAAAAAGTTTGGGGTAAATAAAATAAAGCTACGACGTCTGTTTGACATCGGCTTATTTGTAGGAAAATATCTAAAAATTTTAAAAGACATCGGAAGTTACAATTCAGTTAGTATTGATGGTCACAGATAAAACAAGTCGAAAATAAATTATTACTTTCCCATTTTCCGATAACTGAGCAAGAGTGTGGTTATCGAGCTAAAAGAATGGGCGATGTGTCATCATAGGACTCTCTCATTTTCTTAACTGGACTTAATCAAACCGGCTATGATAATGACGGATGAATGAAACCACTTCTTTCCAATTCGATTTCCATTGACTACTAGAGACTACTAGAAAAAATGTTAACAGCATCGTCTGAGTTAATTTATTTTACACAAATTTAATGAAGCAACAGAGTCCTAATTTTTGTCTAGTAAACAATAATTAATAGCATGGATCTGCACCTGCACCTTTAATTAGTGTAAACACTGGGTGGTTTTAACTGATTCATTTTGTATATAAATGGTTTTCCACTCGTCTCGTAAAGTTATCAATCCATGTCAAAATACCCAACTCTTTAAGAAAACTTATTAAACTGCCTAAAAGCCCCTAAAAATTAAAAAACTTATAATTTCTCGCACAATTAATCAAGAAGACGATTAAAAGAAAAAAGTTTTTTTTTGATAAAACAAAAATAATAAGAAACAGTGCATAAACAAACTTCTTTAATTAATTGTTCAAATTTATTTTGATTTAGTTTTAACTTTTTCGTTAAAGAACTTTATAACTTTGCCGTTGTATTAGAAAAAGGGATGAAAATAGAATGTAATGCAGTCGGAGGCTATTATTTCGAACGACTGACTTGGTTCGAGTGGAAGCTGTTATTTTATTCAATCACGAGATGAAGAAAAACTGACCTTAATTTACTTTATAGGTCATTTGCTTATTCAAATTTTTGAATGAAAGAAGTTAGTCTCGACTCAACTAAAAATCTTTAGTTTTCTAAATTAAATTAAGGGTCCTGGTTATAATGTAATTGAAGGCCCTGAAGGGTCCTGCTAACGTAAAGATAACAACTTAAACTGGCCCGAGCGCTTCCTTCTGAATAGAGTGCTTATACGAAATAAATCTGAGAAGTAACACACAGATTGCCTAAACAATCCACCTACAAAACTTAAGTATTTAGAAGCGCGCATTTCGACGACTATCGCAGCTCTTTATACAGGGGGGTGTCAATTTTAAAACTTCCCACCTGCAATTTCTTCGCTTTTGCGAGACCCGTCAATTTTATTACCGAGGGGTACACTTTAATCGAGTGTTTGCGTCCTCCCTAGATCAAGCCCCTAATGGGGTCGATTTAACCCCTTAAATCTTTAATGGAAAGTGGGTCGAATGGCACCTTTTCCGCAAGCCTCTTCAATTGCCTTTACAACGATATGTTAATTTGTTAATGTTGGATTAGTAGTTTCGATCATACGGAGTCCGATATGAAGGCGAGCTTTATCGTAGTGCAAACCGATTTGGTTCTCTTTGACCGGTCATTTAAGCTGAATGACAGTGTAAAGGCGATCCAGATGAGCCAGGTACACGTCAATGTTGAGATTGTACTACCATTTTCCATTTCTGTCCGGGATTTGCCACCCACTCCTGACGCTCATAATTGTAATTCCACTAGTAGTAGTAGCCTGTTGGAGCAGATCTCCAAGCAAATCATTCCGTTCCGGGTCCCACCAGACACACCACATAGCCATCTTGCAGTGCATAACTTTTGGAATAGATTTTGGCCGACTGACACGCAAAATCTTTCTCTTCGCGTTTTTGTAGGGAAGCCAAGACTCATCTAGAGTTTGAGAGTGACGAGTTTACTGAGGAACGGCTTTTGCTTATTTCTCTGGAGAAAACCGGTAACGATTCGGACTAGGGCGGTTTTGGGTTGCCTGAGAGCTCAGCGGAACCAACCCGGTCAATTTCCACAATTTTCCGAGTTTTCTGAGAGGACGAACAATCGTGCACTGATCGCCGTTGAAGTTCTCAACCAGTGTCCTGGTGGTGAGACTTTCGTCCTCTACCACAACCGCCAGAAGAGTTTGGCCATCAAAATTATAAGATCGACTGCTTCTTGACTTGTCGCCATCTTTGAAGCGAACCACTGCCGGCAAGCCTTTTCGCTTATCGTTCCATCGCCGAAAAGATCATTGAGATCGCGAAATGACTAAGGCCCAGTTGTATAAACGAGCTAATCTGGGAGTCAAAGTTAACTCCACGATCTGAATATAAGGTTAAATCTTAGCGTAGATTAGATTAGGTTAGCACTTAGGTTACACAGGTAGGCACTTGGTCCAGGGTTAACCCATCAATTTTCTAGAGTCAAATATATTTCAATTTAACTCAGAATTAGTTGTTATTTATGTTGAATTTAGGTGAATCGCCGAGTTAACTCTGACTCCCAGATTAGCTCGTTTATACAACTGGGCCTAAGCAGCTTTCCATTCTTTTTTGAGCAATAACAATAAGATTAAGATGAGTGAATTAATCAAAGTTCACTAGAATTTATTTATACTTTCTTTTTAAAAAAAGTTTGTGTCATGTCAATAAGGCTTATATAGGAAGATTTATTTTAGCTGTATCGATAATTGTATAGCTTCACTCTAGTAGATATTTTTGATAACGCTTTTAGCCTCTTTCTTTCTCTCTATATTATTGTTGTTTGCCAATTGTGTGACTTTAGGATGCTGAAGCTTCTATCAGTTTAGAAACTATTTAACAGTTTGCCGATTAAGAGACTGCCCTATTGTTACTGGCAAATACGGAGTAGTTTGGATAAATATTTCAGCCAACCTCGTTATTATATTATTGACGGTTATTGTTAACTTTACGAGTCATTGTATCTAAAGAGGTATTATGTAGCTCGTCCCACTTATTATTTACTGAATGAGAATCCTTCGAATTTTAGTAAAGTTTTTGCTTCAACCTGAAGCCATTTATAATGTCTTGTTATGTTATACAACACGTCACACTCGCACAATGTTAATTTAGTCTAGTAAATGATGGTTCAGGAAATTCTTTTCAGAATTGGGTATGTAAATAACTTCTCGGTTCGAAGATTTGGAGTACGATTTAATATCAATAGCATAAATGTCGATAGATTGGATTAATCGGTTAAATAAATTTGGCGAACGTTGAATCAAAGCTCAATGACCTATATCGACAATCAGAAGAAAACGGATGGCTTAAAGTTATAAAATGTCACTTAGCATCACATTTTCAGCGCCCCTGATGAAGGCTTGAAGGGTTTCTATACTACTACAATAATTAAGTTAAAATGATAATTTTCAAATTTCCTAATATCTTACTGACTCACTCCAAGTAATTTCAAAAACTACCACTTCAAATAAAGTCCGCCAAACTACTTAAAGTAAATAAAGTCTTTGTTCCCACAAAGCCACCGAAGCGCCTAATAAAAACAAAAAATAGTAGTTGTTATTCTTTAGAGTTGTTGTTTTTCGTTTTTGAGTATCTTCGTAAAACAACGTCCATTCTCTATCCTCGAATTTCACTTTGAATGCTGATTTGAGAAAACGAGCAGATTACATTAGCTAAGTGTTGCTGTCAGCACATTTAAATTTATCGAATTTTCGAGTTTTACTCTAGAAAAGCGTATCAAAATGGTTAAATTTATTATCCTTCGTTTTGTAAAATGTTCCGCGATACTGTTTCATTTGTTGTCTGTTTACTCAAATCAAATAAGCGTTACAAATTTGATTTCATGTCGATATAACCAACCGTATGTGAGTTCAAAAGCCTATTTCATTATTTTAAACAAGAAAAACTTTGTTTCGCCGAATATAAAATTAATTAATTTTAATTAAATTACTACGTACTCTACCTTTACCTGAAATTCGGTTATAACTGTTGTTAGCACAAAGCACAACAACAGTAGCGCCTTCGCTCTCATTTTATTTGCCTACCGACATTTAAATTCTACACAATTACGCAACCCAACCGAAGAAAATTGTGAATTTATTATAAACTTTTGTATTTGTATAGTTATTTGCAGAAAAGTGCCCCCTTTGACCAACTGCCAACATCCAAGCAATCATTTTGACCACTGGTCTTAACGGGTGTGGGGTATGAGGACGATTTCCCGAAGGTCGTCCGAGTGTTTTAAGATCTAGCAAGCCCTAACTAGGGTTAAAAAATATTTGAAAGCGCTTAATTTATTTACACTATCGTCACTATTGAGGTTTTTGGGAATCTTGGGAAGTTCCTTGTTTTAATTTCGTGTCTTGTTCTTTTCTTTCTATCAATGAATGATAATCACTGATCAATTAACCTAAATTCGACTACTCCATTGATTAAACTTTATACGCTTGTACATTCAAGATTTGCAAGATATCACCAAGCAGTTCAGTCAAATAGTCGTTTCGCGGGGGATAAACGTTTTTTTATGTTTTTTCCTCTGCCGTTGTTTATGTATTTTGAAATGCTCAATTTGAATTTTAACTTTGCCACCTCGTAAAAGTGACCCGTTCTGAGAAATTTGTGAAAAACTGCGAAAATATGCTATTTTTAGTTTTTTGCTTATAATTAGAAAACTACGCACTTTTTGAAAAAAACATTTTTATAGAAAAATAAACTACATCAAATTTTCTACAAATTATGTTTCTTAAGTTTTTGTTTCAGATAAACAGTTTAGGCGCTAGAGCCTATTTACACTACGAGAAATAACAGTGTTCTTGGCTTAGCAGCTACGTCCAATACACACTAAACTTCAACCTAAACCGTACGTCTGACGTAAAAAACGTGTAAAACATAATTTGTAGGAAACTTAATGCACTTTATTTATGAATAAGACCACTTTTGTTGAAAAGTGTGTGGTTTCCGAGTTATAAGCAAAAAACGGCGTTTTGACCGATTTTGAAATTTTTCTCAAGCTTTAACGCGCCTAAACTGTTTGTTTGAAAAAAAACCTTAAAAACAGAATTTGGTAGAAACTTTGATGTGGTTTATTTTTGTGAAGAAGCCCTGTTCTCAAAAAATTTTTCAAATAGTTTTCAAGTTATAAGCAAAAACGGAAAAAATTGCATTTTTTTCAGTTTTTCGCAATTTTCTCAGAATGCGTCACTTTTAGGGGGTGGCAAAGTTACTTCATTTCAAAATACATAAAGAACGATAGGAAAAAAACCTCTATATTTCTTTCCTGAATTTGCCATTTATTTTGCCCTAGTGACTGGACTAAAGTCCGCCTCGCCCTGTATAGAAGTTTTCAAGAATGAATGTTAAATTTGTTAACACTAAAAAAACATTTTCGTTTGATCAAAATAAATTTTAGAGTTAATGTCAGTATTTTAAACCGGGTACAAATTTATTTATTTCGACTTTTGTTTTAATTGGAAACCTTCATTTTTAACCCTTTTCGGGATGGTTATAGTTATGGAGCTTGTACACCCTCAACAAACATTTAACATTTTAATAGCTCTTTTACAAACCGCGTTCAAAAATAATTTTAAAAAAATTATATTTCTCTGTAAATAGGGTTGGGACAAAAGCACTGAAAAACATGCTGTTGCCAAACAAAGGAATAGTACAAAAGTGCTAAAACTTTTCACATTTTTATTTTTAATAAGAGCAACTTACACGATGATACTATTTTCGTCTAGTCTCTAGTGCTCTAGTCGAATGAGTTGGGTGCTCAAAAGCGATTTTAATTAAGCCCTATAAAGCTAGCCCGTTTTGAGCGAACAAAACTTGATCTAATAGTAGCATGCGTTTTGTTTTAAATTTAAGACCGGGCCGATTAATAACTTGTGACGTTAATCGCCAAAGTTTTAATTAGTCAAATATTTAAAATGACCTAAAACTTAACTACGAAATTGTTTAAAAAAAGTTCTTAGATCAAAAGCTGCGCACCATCTTTTATTTTTGTTTCCGGACGAGGTTATTGCATTTTATCTGGGAAATCAAGCCAAAGGCAACCGGAAAATCGATGAAATAGGATTTTATTGTAGCTCATCTTGTGTATTTTGCTCACGGATTGCACCTATCCACGATCACATACAGAACGGATGATTTCAATTTTAATACAGTTTCGTACTTGTTTTGAATGTTAAAATATTTATTAAATGTTGCTGATTTTGCACAAAATAACTACTTTCTTAAATGTTTACTTTTTTATATTTATTTTATCTTTCGTACAAGTTAAGTTAACGGAGGAAACTTTATTTTATATTTAGTTTTTCCAATTTAAGAATTTAGTATTGCAGCAGTAGTGTTGAAAATGTTGTTAAACTACTAAATTACTCTGGACTTACTGCTCACACACGACGTTTATTGCTTTTAAACTTGTTGCAAGTGCACCGAAACTAATTATAATATTAGTTTGTTATAAATTTATAATAACTACATAGTTTAATCAAAGTTTGATGAAAAGTACGAGATTTACCTTCAACTTTCTATCGCGTTAATTGGCACCAAGGAGCTTTCTAAGTGACGGAATAAGTATAAATCCACTTTGTACATACATGGTTGCAGTTACGAAGTAAAAGCAACTACAAACAAAACAGCACAAATTGCAGCTTAAATTTGTAATTTCAGAAACCAAATATTACTAAACACCGGGTTTACAATTGGATTAAACAATTTCTAAGCTTAGGATGTGCAATATGTAAAGTTCTAACTCTAATTTGAGATATGTAGGATGATAAATGTTTTTATTACTTTTGACTAATTAGTGTGTTTAGCCAAATTTGTTAAAAACTAAATGGGCATAACTTGGAAATTTTTAAAGTTGCATTTCAAATAAAAATTTAATTTAATATCTATTTAATAAATTCGGCTTTTACTATGTGCAAATCGAGATTGATTTTTGTACGAACTAAATTAGAATAGTCATTTGCACTAATTTTGTCAGCTGTCAGCAACCAACCTGGCAAAATTAGTGCAAATGGCTATTCTAATTTAGTTCATACAAAAATTCAATATCTCTTCGCTCCTTTGTTGTAGTAGGTACGTTGTGCCATTCAGATGACTTCTCTAAAGCCTTACGATGCATAATTTCGGGCTTTCGAGACCCTAAATTCCAACTTTACGTAATTTCTAAGAATACTTGATTTTCTCAAACGGTAGCATCCTCGGTATGCACATTTAAACTTACATGCTGTTTTAAATAGGAGGCCCTCTATCCAAGTTCACTCTGTATAACGACTACAATAGAAGTACAAATATTTTTATCGATGCGCGTCGCCTCATAATCAATTAGAGCTTGAAGCTTGCATAATCTAAATACATCAATCTTTCCTTAACGCGAGATCTACGAAATAGAAGTTATTAAGTTTAAAGTCAAAATATGCAAAAAGTAATTGACAATTTCTTTTGTCAAAAAGTTCTAACGGGAGTAAGGAAAAAAGTAAAACACGAAAAGTTTTTAAAACACAAAAATATCGCTCATGCGTAAAGATATTATACAGACATGATGCTATTGTTGAAAGATGTATTTCTTTAGAAAAGGAAATTGTAATTTTAGTCTGAAAGACTTTCAATAAGAATGTCTTTTGTTTAAAAAGATGTAGAAGTGTTGTTATTTAAGTAAAGTGAAAAATACATTAATTTGCTCGACCAACTTGTAAAAGCTTCTTGGTACTTAATAAAACAAAAAATTGCACAATTTACCCTGTAACTGAGGCTACTTGGACCACTTTATTAAAAGTGCATCGAAATGTCCTTTAGAACGAATTTTATGACCACGTAACCCCGAATTTGAATGAAAATTTAAAAAAGCTCGGTCCTAGGCAGTTGTTAAAGTCATTTTCTTCTGTTTTAGAGTGAAATAACTCTTGAGAGATGAAGTAACTCTATTATTCTTTAAAATTAACAAAAATCATTCTAAAATTAATTGTAAACATTTAAACAAACAATAAACAAAATAAAGCAATTTCATGGGGTTTCCATTGTGACCAAGTGTTACCCGGAGTGTCTAAGAAGCCCCTGATTACGGTACTGTTTTGCGTTTTGGGCGAGGGTGAATACTCAAAGCAAGTAAAAAACTTAAATTAAATAAATAACTTGTCAAAAAAAAAAGTTGTGGAAGCTGAAAAATAAACGTTTTGCTGTCCTAATTTATATCCAAACAAAATAAGTCAAAAACTTTTGATGTGATGCCCCTACATATGAATAAATTATTGAATCAAATTTAGAGAACGAAATAAACTTGAAGTACACAATGTTAACTTTGCATGACGATATATGCATATTTACTTTGAAAAGTATACACTATTTTGTGAAACACTTGACAAAAGTTTGAGCAACAATCTCGATATCTGGTGTTTCAACAAAGTTAAACACACAATACGGAGTTTAGATTCGTGAACTCTTACCATACCAAAAGCGGTATAATTATGCAAAAATAAAATATACATTTAAAAGAGCGTGACTTATTTAATTTGTATCACTGTAGGATGTGGGGTTGTCGTAATGATTTATGATTTATGTCGCCATAAATAAAAATCGTAAAAAATATTGGTTATCACATACGAAACTCATGAAGACAAAAATGTCTTCACAAAAACACAAAAGGCGAACAATAAGACTAAAATCTGGAGCGCGATATTTATGAGCAACTCAACCAATTTTCTTTTCAAAGTTTACAACTATAAATACAGTGGAAACTGGATGGCAAGGAGTTGTAGGGCTTTAAACACACATAATGAGAGCTACTCTCCGTATCAGACAATGAATTCATTGGATAAAAATATATAAATAATTTCTCGTAGGATGGCAGCCCATCTTCACGTTTTAAATATTAGAGTTCTTGAAAAGTAACTTGCAGGATGAATAGGTAACGAGGAAGCCGGAACACTGTTCTTAAAACTAACTTTTGCAGTATAAAAATCTTATGCCTGAAGAGCTACCTCCCCAAAGCACAATACCGAATCATTAACTGGAAACTCGAAAAGTACAGCACTCTCAATGTAGGAAGGTTCAATTGCTCTATCAACACACGAAAAGCGTAAATTACAGAATTTATCTTATTAGAGAGAAGGTCAACATGACCACACCAGATGAGGGCACCATCTAAAAGAAGTCCGGCAGTTGTTCGAAATAGTTAAGTGGTTACTAGCATCATGAATGGCCTTCGGTGAGGCAACTCAAAAACGGGTCGTTCTAAATATGACGCACTCAAACCTGGTCATATTAATTTTCTTATCAAATCTAGATGGAAAACCAAACCTGTTTCTAGATTAGGAAAACCATCAGCACACATCAGAAGAGTGGATTCGTCTGCGTAATTAAAAATCTTGTGTGGAGAGTCCCCCAAGATCAGAAATAAGTCGTTAATGTATAAAATAAATAAAATAGGCTTCAGGATACTACCTTGAGGAACACCCAACTCAATCACGCAACCCCCTGAACTGAAGGACACTCCGAGAACAGACAAGAATGTCAGATGCGAACGGCCGGTAAGATAACTGGCAAACCAAAACAAAGCAGTCCCCCTGATACCGCATTTCTGAAGTTTCAGAATATTGTGATTCGCACAATCAAAAGCTTTCGAAACATCGAAAAAAATTACACAGAAAACTTTTCTGTCCTCCAGACACGACGGTATCAGTTCAAAAAGAGTCGTTTCTACCGACTTATTATCTAAAAACCCATGCTGCGAACTATTGAGCAAGTTAAATCTGGAGAGAAGCTGGACAACTCTATGACTGACAATTTTTTCCATAAACTTGGAGAAGGGACTTAGAATTAAAATCATCAGCATTGCCCTTCTTAAAAAGAGACTTCACAAAGTGGTTACAGTCCTAAAGATACAGACTGTGCGATTAAATAAGTTGTAAAGAAATGTCCAGAAAGGGGGGCCAAACTACAAAGCTACCCGGGAACCTGTATATTACCAATCCGGCATTGGATAGAACAAACTAGTTTATTTTGAAAAAAATATTAGTTTTAACTAGTTTTAACTAAACTTTGTGCCAGATAGAAACATGAACGAGACGGGACCGTTATCTAACCAGTGTGCCAGTGTCCTATCTCATAAATCGACATACAGTGAATGTGCGTATCGGAACACGATACGTCTTAATTGACATTCACGTTTCTATTTGGCACGAAGTCTAGTTAAATCTAGAATTAACTGAGTAGGATAGTTAACCCTCAAGTACTATCGTGTTTTCACATCACGTAACTACTATTGTGGGGTGTTTCGACACCCCGGTTTTTATAGTCATTTTTTTCGGCGATAATGCATATTTTTTGGCAATTTTTTGTTTTAAGGTAATAAAGCAAGTCTTGAGTTTACTACTGACATGGAAAAAGGACGAAACAGAATTGAAATAAAAAAAAAAATTCAAGATTACGTAAAAACACTTTTTTTTTTAATTAAAAACATTGTTTCATAAAAATATAATTATAATATACAGTGTGTCCGGGGATAGGTGGAACACGGGCGATCTCGCTTATTAGTGATTTTATCAAAAAATGTTACTCTTTGTAAAAGTTTTTGCTTGTTCCAAAATTAATATTGACAGTTTCATTTCTGTAGATTTTTATACAGGGTGGTCTTTATTAGCGTTTCTCTAAAATTATACATCAGTAAACTACTCTTATTTTAAGAGGAAAATAAAAAAGTCATAACAAAAAATTATTCCTACGCCAATTTCTTATTCAGATGTAAAATTTGAAGCCGAAACTGCACTTTTCATATTTTCAAAAATTTCGATGTTACGATGTTTCAACCTGCGTATTTTGAATTTCGCCAAAGAATTGTAAAAATGTATGAATGTAAGGAGCACTTATATTGAGTAGTAATTATTATTTATTTGTTTGTTTTGATCTTTAATAAACAATTTTTATGAATTTGTTAATAAAAAAATGTTGAAATTGTTTAAAAATATTAAAAGTACCGCATCGTTTTCAAATTTTATATTGGAATAAAACATGAGTGTACGAATAATTTTTTGTTATGAATTTTTTATTTTTCTCTTCAAAATTTTCCTACTTTACTAGTGTATAATTTTAGAGAAACGCTAATAAAAACCACCCTGTACAAAAATCTGCAGAAATAAAATTGTGAATATTAATTTTGAAACAAGCAAAAACTTTTACAACGAGTAACATTTTTTGATAAAATCGCTAATAAGCGAGTTCGCCCGTGTTCCACCTATCCCCGGACACACTGTATAATGACAGCTCTTAGGGTATTGAGTTTTTTTGGAAAGTGCCTGAAGGTGTGACTTCATTTTGTGAAAAAGAAAAACGGCATTATCATCACACAAAAAAATTCTGACAAGCATGTTTGTTGACCTTTTTTTACATTCGCAAAGATACATTTATAGCACATTGGACTCAAAATCTAACCAAGTTTTGTTCATTTACCTTCCAAAACATGATATGCAATGAATAATTTCAAGTCTCTTGATAATAATTCAACCAAAAATTTGACAAATTTTCGATTAGAAAAAAAGCGGACCTTTAAAAAATAGTCACATAACTACTATCGTAGGGTGTTTCGACGCCCCATACCTATTGTTTCTCAAAAACTGTAAAAAATAGCGGATCGCGATTTGTGGTATGCTTAAGGCATTGTATTTTAGGAGAATACCTAGAAGCTGAAGAACGCATATAAAATAATTTAGAAGTTTTTAAGCAAAAATTGATGCCTGGGGTGTCGAAACACCCCACGATAGTACTTAAGGGTTAAAACTAATTTTTCTTAGAAAGATTTTTTTTGCGGTCCACAGAGTCGAAAAAATAAAGTAAGTGCAGCCCTAATTTACTAAAATTTAATTCTATAACGACACATTAAATACAGGGTGTTTACGGCCTTCTATTTATTCTTTTAAGGCTTGGTACAAATCAAGAGAATTCGAGAAATGTGATATACAGAAAATCGTTCAACACCTTGTGTAGATATAAAAAAATTTCTACATTAAGAAGCAAATAAAAATGAGTCGATTTGAATAAAAATAGTGCGGTAAATCTTCCGCTTAATCGGGTCGATAGAAGGAAAATTTTTGGTATTACAAAAATATCGATTAACAATTTTTAGCGAGTTAATTTAGCCCTGATAGGATTGTAACGACATCAATTACACATGTATAGCTTTCGAGCATTTCAAAAATCGACTCTTCCAACTAATGATCCTATTAAGTACCTATGTATTGTAATACACGCGTGTAGTTGGTGGATTTAAATTTTTTTTTAATTTAATGCACGACATTTGCGTGCAATCATTACTGTTTTATGCAATAAAAAGTTTTCGGGCGTCAGGCCTGCAGATAAACAAAATATGTACATACATTATAACACCATTTTATTTTCGTTTCAACTATATAAACTTTTATATTAGGGCAGTATTTCTTCAAAAGCTTAAAAGCAAAATAAAGATATGCCAGCCTACGTTTAGTCGAGATATCTCTTTCCTTTTTCGAGGCGAGGACACTTATAAAGTAAGAGAACATTACTTTAAATTTACTTTGTAATTATCGTAAAGCATAGGAAAGTTTCGGGGCCTAGAGAACGTATATTACTTATGTGCATCTAAATTTACACAGATACCTTAAAGCTGAAGCGTATTGGGTTTTCTTCGGTAAAAGCAAACTGTGCTGAAAACGCCATAGAAGCGAACGTGATGAACCTAGCAATGTGTATACCCACTGTGCTTTTGTGTTCGCTGAGTATCTTAAATAATATATACTTCGAACCTTGACGTACTTTATTGATTGGGTCAAAAATTGTTTATACCTACGTAGTTTTTCCCTTTAAATTAAACTAATTGAAAAACTTCGAAAATAAGTAAAATTAAGGACGTTGTCCTTAGTTCTTATTTTTGTTGAGTAATAATAATTTATATTTATTTTATTTTTACTTTAGAAATGTATACCTCTGATGTATTTTTAACAGTTGCTGCTTTTCGAAAAAGGAAAAAATCAGAAAAAATTCAAAAGGTGCAAAATGACAAAATATTCACATCATCGAGCTCTAAATTTACACACACTTCGTTTCGGATAGAGGCTCAAAAATGGGGTTGAAAATTCAATGCGTTGCCATAAAATTAAGATAAGAAAGAGGCGATGTGTCATCACCGAACTTTACTTTCCCATTTACCTAACCTCAATATATTAAACTCAACTACTAAAAGTAGTTTTATATAATATATATATAAAATATATATCAAACATATATAAAGACTGCTCTTATAACATTTCACCAAGACAGGGCCTTGCACTCTCAAAGAGATCATTTGCACCTAACCAGACGACGGGACGACTTACTTACACCCAGACAGAAAAGGACATTTGGACAGAGACACTACTTATTTCTCGCACCTAGGATTTACAACTTCTTACCGGAGGAGGTCAAAACTACCCGTTCCAGGCAAAGCTTTGCACGCTCATTGCATAAGTGGCTGAGATCCTTGACTGGGGAGGAGGTCGAGGGGCTGTTTTCTGGCCCGGTTTACTGAGTTTTTATGTTACTGAATTATAGGTTATTTTGTGTTGTAAATCCCTGTATCATATCCAGATATATATAATGTGTATTGGAATAATGAATGCATTCCAGTGTTAATTTTGAATTGGGAAATTGTAAGATAAATTGGTATATTGTTTTCTCATATTTGATATTTGTGTAGTCTTTCGTGGACTACTGCGTGATTTAGTAGCATCTCCTTTTGCCATGGTTGCCGAATTGTATTGTATTTTTGTTGATTGTGTTGTATATTACTGTTAATATTGTATAGTTTGTTGAAAGTTGTCGTTTTTGCCCACGCTCATGGTTCGCCATATTTGGGCAAAACAATATTTCCACAAATTGCTCCAATTATTATTATTGTTTGATTTTTTTATTCGAGTGGAAATAAATTGATTTTGATTTGAAAAAAAAAAAAAAAAAAAATATAAAACTTTTGTATTTTGCGAGTTTTAAAACTTTTTAGTACAAATAAATAAGTAAATACGTTTCACGGCATAAAGAGATCAAAATGAAGTAAATATTATTTTGGGTAAGATTTGAACAGTTTCAAGGCAGATAATATGATGATTCAAATTGTTTAATTCCTTTTTCCAACCGAAAATTTAAAAAAATCTCTTCAAAGAGTTTTGTGAAGTAGTAGTTAAAAATAGTTTTTTATGGATTTTGCAATAGGTGTATTGTTTAATTTTCCTGGACTCAAGTTTAAAAATAGAAAACGACTGATGTGGAGAAAACACGACTTTTTCGTACGCGTTGAAGCAAATTTTACAACTTTTAAAAAAGTTTTAAAAGGTATCGAAAAGAATGCCAAACAAATGGTATGCTCAGAAGCTCTCTCCGATTTCAAAAATCAATATATATTTTGAAAAATCGTAAAATTTACAGAGTGAATTTCTAGTTTATCCAGAAGTGTTTCTTTAACCAAGAGACTAACAAATAATAAAACTTTATACAGTGTGTAAAGTGATAGGGTTTCCTAATATAGGTATAATCGATCAAAAAATTTTAAATCGCATTTTGATGTTTTGGGATGCGCCCTGTTTGATCTGAAAAGACTTTCAAGCAGAATTTTAGTTTTTAAAAATCAAGACTGTTGTGGGAATTGAAGAAAATCTAGTTTCTGCTTAGGAAAACTGCCATTTCAGTTATGAATATAACAAAATGTTATTGAGAGAAGTTGCTTAGAATACAAAATTATCACTCAACGCAAAATTTCAACGTGTGCCCTCTCTACCATTATTTCATCGTTTAATAGAAAAAAAATACAAATAATTCAAAGAAAATGAAAAAAAAAGAAAAAAAATGGTAGGTATATAAATTATCTGACAAACCTAGTTTAATCGGAAACAAAAAAAAATTTTGATGTGTAATTTTGGTCCTTAACTTTTTAAAATGTTTGTAATACTGAAGAAACCCGAAGATAAATTGTAAAAGTACGGCGAAACGTATATTAATAAAGACTAAAGACGACACTTCAATAGAAAAATTTTTCGAATTATGGTTTTTCATTCTAAAATTGTAAAAAAATTTTAGAAAAAATACTTATGCAGTGAAATTGGTTCCAATAAACAGCCAAATTGCCTTGAAGGTTTCTAGAGAACCAGAATTGTTTACAAAAAATACCTTTTTTGTAAAATCAAAAATAAAAAAGTTTTTCCTCTTATCAACCCCAGACGTGGACACGCTGTATATTCCTATTTTTAGATAAAAGTATTAAGGCTTTCACGGCCGGCGTCATTAAAAGTAGAGGTTTTAGGGCTAATGGGCCGTGGTCGAAAGGTTCTTGGGTATCACAAATAGAATTTTTCAACCACGGCCCATTAGCCCTAAAAACTCTACCCCTGTTTTATTATTTTTGTAATAATACTAAATATTACGAGTATATAGGTAAAGTTATAAGAAAACTACAAAATGAGACAATTGTTATACTGGCCGCCATTTTGAACTTCAGAATTTGAAAAGATGTGCTTTTGATTAGGGTCCATGTGTACTACCTTATAGCCGAGTATAAATAATGTGGGTCAAGATTTTCTAAAATGCCACTAAAATAACCTCCTTATTTTGGACCACTTCTGTGTTGATTTCGTTCAAAAGCCCCGACAGACTTTTGTTAAGACTTTTTTAAAATTTTGGATTTAGGAGGACCAAAAACGTCGAGAAATAAAATTTTAAAATAAACTTTTTTCAATTTCGAATCGATTCTTAAAAACCTCCCTACTTCTTCGCATATTATACAACGTCTACAGAAGATTTGTCCTAAGCACACCATCTTTATTTAATATTTGAGTTCGTCGTTACATAATTGAAAAATGAGGTGGAGGATGGAGGCAAATTCAAACATTAAATACGGGATGTTCTGGTAAGCGAGCGGTCTTTTTAGCATCTTTAGTAATATTAGGCAAGGTATCTTTTATATACGCCACTGTTTTTTACAGCATTTGGCCAATTTCAGTCTCAATTTCGTCATTCTTTAAATTAAAAAAGACGGTAACGCTTTAATGGTTATTGACGCCCTGTAATTTCCTAACGAAGCATCGAAAACATTATACCGATTGTTTTTACGCTAGCAGTGAAGTTGATACATTTGTATTATTATAAATAAACTGTAACTTATACAGTCTTATTAAAAAATTTATAAAAAGAATCCTAACCTTCTTGAAGTAATGGAAATTGAACTTAAAACTTCTTCCAGAATGCCCCAAACGGTAAAAGATAATTCCAAACGCGACCACGGAGCACATTATAAACACACCGAGTTCAACGATACACTAATATTCGATGATTATTAGGTGGTATTTTGTATGACATTTTACAATTTCGTCCCATTTGGTGGTCACCGCGTCACAGTCGCACGTGCTAAACTTCTTATCGAATTAAAACGAATGGTACGATGAAGACAAGTTTAATTTATATCAAATAAATTATAATATTCTCGAATACGTCAAAATTGTAAAAGAGAATTAAAAATTAATTTTTTCTATTTCGGTACTTTAATCCACTCCTTAACGTACTGTTTTGGTCTCAAAACAGTCCGTTAAGAAGCTCTCTTAACGTACTGTTTCTGGGGGATTTTCTTCTACTAAGTTCGCGTCAAGTTGAACTGACGTTTAACAATGTCAAATATAATTTAATAAAATGTTTGTTTTTAGAGCTTATTAGAATTGAAATGTAATAAATAATAATGGTTTTACATATTTCATTCATTTTTATTTGTTAAAATTTAAATTATACAGGTGCATTATTTAAATTTAAAAAAATAAACTTGCGACATCTATGAATCATTGAACTAAATGATGTGACATCTCAGTCAGTGCCACCACAATTATTATAAAAAGAAAATCTCCACGATGTTAATTATTTAAATATTTTAACAAATTAATTTTATTAAAATGTGAAATAGAAAAAATAGTATAAATTACACGTTTCATAAACCTTGTTAAGTACTCGTCCTTTTTAAAACTCACCGCAAGCGGCTCGTTTTTAAAACTTGGACTCGTACGTTAACACGGTGCCTTATGAAACTTGTACTTTAATATACTATTAAGTTTTAAATAAGTATTATTGGTGTAATTATCTCGACCTCTGTGGGTCAATTCTGCTCTAAATAATTAAATATCGCAAAGTGGAAATTTTTCAAAATTTTAAAATTAGTCCAGTCAATGGGGAGAATAACAGGCCATTGCCTTAAGATGGTGTAGTTCTGATTTTTGAATATGTTATTGAGTTAGGGGCCCTGATGAAAAATCCAAGTTTTCGACCTTGAGGGGGGTCCGCGCGATCCGTCATCTTGGATTAAAGGTAGGAAAAATTGTTTTTTCAGATTGAACTTCTTAAGGGTTGATCCCACGACAAAACTGTCAAATCCAACTTTGGAGAGGACAAAATGCTCTACAATATTTGTTCCATTCATCTTCTTCGCAACTCGAAGTTTTCGTTACAACCCCCCCCCCCATCAATTTAAAATGGTTATGGGGGGGGGGGTAGAGATGTTGAGCAAATTTTCTCGTTTATATTGCCAACAACCTGTCTCATATGTCGACAATTCTAACGTTTTGGAGGGTAGTGGATGAAGAGAGGGAGGGGTAAACCTCATAATACCTTAAAATCGGTTCAGGGGTTTGGCAACCACACGCGTTCAAAGATTTACTAACTTTCGGTCGCACTTCTCCATAAAACCTGGTTTGTCGGTACTCTTTTGGCTATAACTCCAAAAATATTTGTCCGATCTAAAATTTATTTTTTACATCTAAAATCTGCTTAAATTTACTATCAGCCCTCTATATGAAATTTTGATTAAATACCGTAAAATACTCACACCAGCACGCTAAATATGTACGTTTTTGCAAAATATGACGATTTCCACATGTTCAGTGGACTAGTGTGGGTATTTTATAGGATTTAATCAAAATTTCATAAAAATGATCTCATAGTAAATTTAACCAGCTTGGAGATGGAAATAAGAAATTGCGGATCGGAGAAAAAGTTTTGGAGATATGGCCAAAAGAGTACTGACAAACCTGGTTTCATGGAGAAGTGCGACTTACCGCAATCTTTGAACGCGTGTGGTTGCCAAACCCCTGAACCGATTTTAATGTTATATGAGGTCGACCCTCCCCCCTCCTAATCCCCACATCTAAAACACTACCCTCCCATAATAATTGTCGACATATGAAACAGGTTGTTGGCAATATAAACGAGAAAATTTGCTCAACATCTCTACCCCCCCCCATAACCGTTTTAAATTGAATAAATGTTGAAATGTAAGAGAACTTGTTATGGGTTGATATGGGGAGAGGGGGGGGGACTGTAACAAAAACTTCGAGCTGCGAGCACTCATGACTCATTTTTCGACATTTATAGGTTATCATAAAACTGCTCTAACTTTGGATCTGGTTGAGCTAAAATATCAGTGATACACTCAGTTTGAAGGCAATTTAAAATTCTTCAACTTTTGTTCCAAAAAATTTTCTCTCAAATGAACGGTAAAAAAGTCTCCAAGCGAAGTTTACCCAAAGAATTCATTTTTTCTAAAAATAGCGATTTTCTCCAGCTTTTATCTCAGAAACCGTAACAGATAGGAAGAAGATGAATAGAACAAATATTGTAGGGCATTTTGTCCTCTCCAAAGTTGGATTTGACAGTTTTGTCGTGGGATCAACCCTTAAGAAGTTAAATCTAAAAAAACAATTTTTCGTACCTTTAATCAAAGATGGCGGATCGCGCGGACCCCCCTCAAGGTCGAAACCTTTAATTGTTCATCAGGGCCTCTAACTCAATAACATATTGAAAAATCAGAAGTACACCACCTTTTGTAGAGCAAAACCCCCCATTGACTGGACTATACGCAAATTATTTTAAAAATATGCTTTGACCATTGCACTTCTCAAATGTTCAATTTAAAGCCTCTTCTTTGCATAGTACTTTTTCAAAGTAGACGAAGTGAACGAAAAAGTTAAATAGAGCTTATGGCCATTACGAATACGTGAGTATTCAACAAAGCGGTGTTTCAGTATTACCAGTTCTTTAGAAACTTTGTCTAATTTGAAATTTCGCATTATTGCATTAATAGACTAATTAGTTAAGGGATTAGAAAATTTATTTGTGGTACACTATCATCAGTTTTCTACCAATTAAAACTCCAGTACAAACGTTCGATTTTAAAGATAATCATAAGCTAATTTCGATTCGACATGCCCTTAAGGACCTCACGTCAAATTTGGCTCCCTTGCACTTACATTTACCAAAAGCTTATAATTACTCAATTTAGGGCGTTTTATAATTACCTAAGAGATATAAGCTATATTAATTACAAAAGGAAACTTTCCAATATTATCATCCCTAAATGTGGTTTTGAACAAGCATTATCTACATCGGTCCTTACACTGAATACCACCTAGAAAAGCTGTTAAATTTACAAAGCTTCGACGTAAACCAATTACTTGATGTGCTTTAGCATAGTTACTCTATTTCATTGTATTAAAACGTGAAATTAGAATATTTCCGAATAATGCCTAAACAGTATAATATACGAAACTATAACACCGAAATTTAATTCATTACGCAACACCAAAAATATAAACTTTTACCTTTATCAATTACTCGTTTATAATTAAGAATTTACTTTTTGTTAATTGCTACTTATCGCACGTGTTAATTGACACACAAAATGCTTCTTATTTAAGTCTTTTGTAATTGAACGAGCGAACCGTAGCAACTATTAAACGCTTCAAATTAGGTTAAAGTAATTACCTAAACACAAAGCTCCAACAAAAACGTTCGAGTAAAGCTAATTACGAAATTGTTGAAAATTAAGTTATTTGATTGACTTTTATTAAACTTTTCAACTTTTATTCGAAACTTTATGAGGGGAAAATTCGAAACCTTTCTTATTTGCCCGTTTATTTAAATGTATTAGGTCCCGTAATTTGTTACGATACTTCGTTAGTTTAATTAGGAAAAGTTGGCTCGGATGAGTTACGGTGATGAATTTTTAAGTACGGAAAACTTTACAAATGTATAAGATAATTAACGCCGCTTGTAATATTGCGTTTGCGTTATGTAAAAATATAACATCTCGAACGTAATTAAACAAAAATATTTTTTTTTTTTTTTTGCGTCGGTTACAGGAAAAATGTTCTCTAAATTAAAAATTTTCATATGAAAGTAGCATTTTCCGTATATTTTTCCTCGCAGTTAGCAAAAAAAGAAGTTTCAGAATTTGTCTGCGAAAATACCCTTCAATTTGTCTACGAGTAGGTACTCGTCCAGTACTTGAAAATAAAGAAACTTTAAATGTGGTGTATGCTATTCGCGACGAGTTCAAGAAGAGTTGGAAAACTTCGTTAAATTATCTTCTACTACTTAAACCTTATTAAAGTGATTACAGCAGGATTAGCTAACTTTTAACGAATTATAAAATTTTTACACATCATTTGGTCCCCCAAATCAAGAAATATCAATTGTTTCACTTTAGTTTATTAGTTTCACTATAAATAGTGATCGTGTGTTCGATGTGAGTGTAAAAACGACTGATGTGGCCGTCATAACAGGTCTTTTTCGTACGCGTTGAAAATATTTAAGACCATATCAGAGAAAGTACCTAACAATAGTATGCTCAGAAGCTCTCCCTGAGAAGCTAAACTCATTTCCGGTTGAACCGGAAGTAAAAATAATAAATGCGTGATATCACTAAATAAACAATTCTTCAATCATTCTAAAAGACTTACAATATACAGGGTGTTGTATTGTAAACAGTTACTGGATACTTTGGACGGATTTGCTTTTCAGGTAGGTATTGTTACTTGCCATTGATTTTTAATTTGTTTCCGATAGTGAAAGTGAAATGATATTGGGAGTTTAAAAATCAAAATGACATTATTCTACATCAGTTTAGGTTCTGCGTGTAATGAAATTGTTAAATTTGGAACAAAACAATAGCATATCGAGCCTTTTTTCATTTTACAAAATGTTTATTGTTATATTTTTTGTAATCATTGGCACTCTACACCCGAAAAAAAAATTTTCTGAATTTTATATGTGGCTAGCTGGGAAAAGTAGTGGCTTGTATTTATTAAGCTTTTTACAAAATATGGACCGCATTAAAAAATATTTAGCCGGGCCCCGAGGGCTTAATACATGAAGATCAACATTTTTTTTTAAGTTTTGGTGGCTGTGAAAAAAGCTTTAGTACACTACCGCATTATATATGTATCAAAAAAATTTGTTTTAATATGTCTTAACGTTTAGCCTAGCCCCTTTAGAAAAATAAAGATTTTATACCCCGGCTGTGTTTAAAATATAGGAATTCGTGTGGTTCGAACTAATAGGTTCTCTTCTTCCTGCCTGTGAGAAAATGACCCCTGTTGAATTTAAACCAATTAAAACCGATTTGCCTCAAGTAGATGAAATCGATCTAAGCACTGACCAACAATATTTATACCAGATTTGTAAAGCCATCGGAGAGGGAACTTGTTCCAGAAGTTTGGCAGACAAAAGCCCTGGTAAAATGGCACATTCGAGATGGCTTACTACTGCCAACAGGATTCTGAGGTTATATGTGGCAACGAAAGATCCGTCAGACAATTTGCAGATACTTTGTAAATTTGTAGTGATAGTTTATTCTCAGATGTGGTTTGAAATAAAAACGCAGCCTCGATTGGAAAATGATGCAAGGCTTCTATGGAAAAGGATCATTATTGACAAGATTTTGCATGACAATGCTTATTTCGCACATCCAGAAAGTATCCAGTTGGCGATGTTAACAGATACGCGGCAGCATATTCGGGAGCTAACGATTCGAAGAGTTAATAAAAAATAGAATTTTTAAAGTACCAAAAATTAATTTTGACGCCTAAGAATATATCGACCTCATAGACTGGGTCAATTTTAGTATAACAAAGTCTCCGATTACCCAAAATAAGTCTGAGGAAGAGCTGTTAGATATGATGTCAAAAGACAATATACCCGATTTTGGCCAGTTTCCTTGCCACACGCAAGCGGTGGATAGATGTGTAAAGATTATAACAGATGCATCTTCAAAAGTTTGTGGCGAGAATTCAAGAGATGGTTAAATACGGGCCAAGCTTGATGCACGAAAATCTTTGCCAAAATTTGAGAACAAAAAGCAGTAAGTCAGTTACACATTACATTACCAGGAATTAGGGTGGGAGGGTGGAACTCGAGGTGCAGCCACCTCCTCGTGGTGAGTTCTGGGTTGAATTACTATCTAATTTAGTTTTAGCTTTGTTTTAAATACACATTCAAGCTAAGAGCTGCACAAAAATGCTTACTTTAAAACTAGAAGAAAGTAATTTCAAAAGACCAGGGGCCCGGCTAAACAAAAAACAATTTTGATAGCAAAATTTTTTACATGAACTTAAACATAAGATAAATCATTTTCCATTTAGCCAGAGTTATTTTGGAAAAATTTTTATTTTAATTTTGGGCATTAAGGGGCCCGGCTAAATTTTCCTTAATTAAAAAATTATTTGGCGTTTAGAATCGTGCAATTTAAGAAACAACTTTTCCGCACTAGACCCATTTCAATATCCCATTAAAATTTTTTTAAATCATTTTCGGCTCGCCCTACTCTACACCCTCAGATGCACTATTCAACTTTCTACACTTTACTTTAAAACGTTCCTTCTAAAACTTTCTCATAAAACATTAATTCGTCTTAATATAACGAATATTGCACAATTTTCTTGTCGCCCATTTCCATTTAATGTGATTGTCAAATTTGCTTTATTAAAACCGTTACGCTTTAACTTAGCAAATTTAATAATATCGTTGACAACCATTTATAATGAGCTTATGTAGGGAGAATGTTCAAAAAGTGATTACATTTTTGTAATTTATTATTATTATTATTAAAAATTGTTTAAAGAACGTAATAAGATTTGCTTGAAACTTTTGAACATTACAAGGTTTCTTTATTATTTTTTACTTTTTGGCTATTCAATGTAGCGTAATAATAAATATTATTTGTTTTTTAACAAATAAATCTGATGTAGAATACGACTTTCCAAATATCAATCAACTGCTCCTATAATGTTAAAACGGATATCGATTTATTGAAAATTAAATATGTACCATCGCCGTCAAAGCAGACAGGACGAAAGGACATAAGTACTACATATTCAAATTATAATGGATAACAAATAAGACAATTAGTTTACTAAGGCGAGGCGCAATCCCATCATTAATTCGGGGGCTAATGGAAGAATTAAATTAATTTACCTAAGGTCAAAATGAAATTAAGCTGGCTATGAAGGCGCAAACAGTGTTTCTGTTTATAAACGTTTAGCATAAATTATATCCTATTCCCACTGGAATATTTCAGAATAGAGGTTGTTAATACACGGGAAATACAATACTAGATACAATTATCTCGTATTGCATAGCTACACGTGTAGGGTAAGTGCAGCTTTTGTCTTGGCAAGGCGCAAGACGCAGACGTGCAAAGAGTGAATCCACGGACTAATTAGAAATTATTGGGGTGTTTCGTATTTTACCGTAATCAAGGGCACCTAATTACAGTTACGCAAAATGTTTAACAAGTACCTACCCCTACCTATCATGATCTAAAAATAATTTTTCGTAAAGCAGCTTTTTAAGACGCTCGGTGTAGAGAATTACCGGCGAGCAACTAAGCAACTATTCCAAAATATCCTGAGAAGTTTTATATTAAATGAAGCACTGCATTAGTGCCTTTTTGTTTTTTTGACAATTTTCGGATAAATATTAAAGAAATTACACCTTGACTAGCCCGTAGAAATTTTTTTATTGTCCGCGGTTACGTGGATTGAGGGTCCCAACAGTACTTTTCATGGTAGCTCTCCCACTACCCAGTTCTCTTGAATTGGACAATTTTTGGGTTCTGATTGTAACTTGTAACTCATATCCCAGGTGAAAATGTAAGAACCTTATCATTTTTTTTAAGTGTCCACTTCATGGGTAGACTTGCCTTGAATTGGAAAAGTGTGCTTATGAAGTAGAGAACAATATAAAAAGTCTTTTAAAAACTAGTGATGCCGTCGAGACGAGAGATTCTCGTCTCTTGTCTCGTCTCGTACGAGACGAGAGAGTCTCGACAAATCACTCGAGACGAGACGAGAGAGAAACCCTCTCGTCTCATCTCTCGTCGAAATTCTCTCGTCTCTCTCGTCTCTCGTGAAAAATTACATTTTGTAACAATTAAAGCGCATCGACAGTTAGAGCAAGCCTTAAATTCTGTTTATAAAAGCGGCTAACATGTCACCATCGACTATTTCTTTGTAATCGTAACTAATTAAAAACATATAGGTAGTCTTTGATTATTTGATAGTAATGTAATATTGTTAATGTGATTGATATCCTTAATATTAATCCTCTTTGTTTAAATAATAATTAAATATTAAGAAAAAAAATTTATAAGATTAAATATTCGACAAAAATTATCAATTAAAAATCGTAAGTTTTTTGTAATCTTAAAATTTCACTTTTTAAGTTTTAAATAAAAAATTTGGGACCTTTCCTGTTATCTCCCCTGCTCGTCGACTATTTTTACAGACCTTTTTTTCTTAGGGTCACACATCCAAGTAGTACTATTAAAGTATATTTTTGTTCTTAGTAGTAAATTAATTTTTAACTTTTAGAACCTAGCAAAAGCATTTCAATTTCGCTTCTAACATCATAACTAATCATCAAGTCCGTGCGCAGGGGAAATAACTGAAAAGGTCCAAAATTTGACTTTGTCTGTAAAATTTAAACTAGATCATGAAAAAACGAGAGAAACGAGACGAGACGAGACGAGAGAGAGAGATCTTTCTCGAGCGAGAGAAGAGCGTTATCGTCGAGACGAGAGACTCACTTTATCTCGTTTCGCGAGACGAGACGAGAGAAGTGACATTCTCGTCTCTTCTCGTCTCGCGGCATCACTATTAAAAACATGTCTTACAAAAAAATTGATTGATAGTGTCCCCAAAAAAGGTGTTCCACAAAAACAAAATATCTACTCACTGTATTACTTAGCTTTAGCAGCCTTCTTAGCTTAATAGTTAATCCATGCCTGATTATAGGAACAGTGGCGCATTATACTTTTGTGGGACACATGAGAATTTTCGTGCTCGATATCCAATATATTTCACATCTTTTCAACGTGCGCTACGAATCGTGCAATTTATAGAACTCCTAGCTGTCCAATTCATAGAACGGGTACCTTTCATTACACTCTTTACATCTTAATCTAAATTATTGTAATATCAATGGTTTTAACAGACCTGTCTAAAGCCTATGAACTGCAGATTTTACTGTTATCGAATATTATTAACAATCGTTTCTAATAATAGAGTTGCAAGCTTCACAAAACTACTACGCAGATATTAACTTTACAGTATTCAAAACCGGTATTGTGACCAACTACTTAAAACTAGGTCTAATAGATGTAAATAGGTGTCGTGCATAAACCCCTAGATGCAATCGGGTGCATTGATTCACACAAATCACACACAAATCCGAGTGTCCGATTCATAAGCCGTTTATTTCAAGACTACTCTACTTTGTTTCAATGGTTTAAAATGGTTAATTGGTGAAAACTCTATTTTTACAATTTTAAAATATCGTTTACTAATTACAAATTTTTTAAATATTTAGGGTTAATTAGTTAGATAGATCTAATACGTTGTAAATGAACCCCAACATACACACATAAGTGAAAAAACTTTAAATGAGAAAATTTGTTTTCCACCGAGTGCCTCGGGAATCGAACCCAAGACCTTGCTATTTCCGGTAGCACGCCTATACCCAATACACTACGGAGGCCAACATACTTTCAACAAGCCATCCGGCATTGTTTAAATGCGTCGAGACAGCGAAATATATATAAATCAAATTAGTATGGATACAACAATCATACGTGAATAAATTACAAATTTTTTAAATATTTAGGGTTAATTAGTTAGATAGATCTAATACGTTGTAAATGAACCCCAACATACACACATAAGTGAAAAAACTTTAAATGAGAAAATTTGTTTTCCACCGAGTGCCTCGGGAATCGAACCCAAGACCTTGCTATTTCCGGTAGCACGCCTATACCCCATACACTACGGAGGCCAACATACTTTCAACAAGCCATCCGGCATTGATGCCTCCATTGAGGCCTCCGTAGTGTATTGGGTATAGGCGTGCTACCGGAAATAGCAAGGTCTTGGGTTCGATTCCCGAGGCACTCGGTGGAAAACAAATTTTCTCATTTAAAGTTTTTTCACTTATGTGTGTATGTTGGGGTTCATTTACAACGTATTAGATCTATCTAACTAATTAACCCTAAATATTTAAAAAATTTGTAATTTATTCACGTATGATTGTTGTATCCATACTAATTTGATTTATATATATTTCGCTGTCTCGACGCATTTAAACAATGCCGGATGGCTTGTTGAAAGTATGTTGGCCTCCGTAGTGTATTGGGTATAGGCGTGCTACCGGAAATAGCAAGGTCTTGGGTTCGATTCCCGAGGCACTCGGTGGAAAACAAATTTTCTCATTTAAAGTTTTTTCACTTATGTGTGTATGTTGGGGTTCATTTACAACGTATTAGATCTATCTAACTAATTAACCCTAAATATTTAAAAAATTTGTAATTTATTCACGTATGATTGTTGTATCCATACTAATTTGATTTATATATATTTCGCTGTCTCGACGCATTTAAACAATGCCGGATGGCTTGTTGAAAGTATGTTGGCCTCCGTAGTGTATTGGGTATAGGCGTGCTACCGGAAATAGCAAGGTCTTGGGTTCGATTCCCGAGGCACTCGGTGGAAAACAAATTTTCTCATTTAAAGTTTTTTCACTTATGTGTGTATGTTGGGGTTCATTTACAACGTATTAGATCTATCTAACTAATTAACCCTAAATATTTAAAAAATTTGTAATTTATTCACGTATGATTGTTGTATCCATACTAATTTGATTTATATATATTTCGCTGTCTCGACGCATTTAAACAATGCCGGATGGCTTGTTGAAAGTATGTTGGCCTCCGTAGTGTATTGGGTATAGGCGTGCTACCGGAAATAGCAAGGTCTTGGGTTCGATTCCCGAGGCACTCGGTGGAAAACAAATTTTCTCATTTAAAGTTTTTTCACTTATGTGTGTATGTTGGGGTTCATTTACAACGTATTAGATCTATCTAACTAATTAACCCTAAATATTTAAAAAATTTGTAATTTATTCACGTATGATTGTTGTATCCATACTAATTTGATTTATATATATTTCGCTGTCTCGACGCATTTAAACAATGCCGGATGGCTTGTTGAAAGTATGTTGGCCTCCGTAGTGTATTGGGTATAGGCGTGCTACCGGAAATAGCAAGGTCTTGGGTTCGATTCCCGAGGCACTCGGTGGAAAACAAATTTTCTCATTTAAAGTTTTTTCACTTATGTGTGTATGTTGGGGTTCATTTACAACGTATTAGATCTATCTAACTAATTAACCCTAAATATTTAAAAAATTTGTAATTTATTCACGTATGATTGATGTATCCATACTAATTTGATTTATATATATTTCGCTGTCTCGACGCATTTAAACAATGCCGGATGGCTTGTTGAAAGTATGTTGGCCTCCGTAGTGTATTGGGTATAGGCGTGCTACCGGAAATAGCAAGGTCTTGGGTTCGATTCCCGAGGCACTCGGTGGAAAACAAATTTTCTCATTTAAAGTTTTTTCACTTATGTGTGTATGTTGGGGTTCATTTACAACGTATTAGATCTATCGTTTACTAATGCCGAATTTTCAATTAACCCTAATTTGAGATTGAATTGCCGAGTGGGCTGGGATTACAGAATTTAGCGAACGTATTGTATTTCTCTAATTGACGTAATTTATGCTAATTTTCGTATATTTACCACGCTCGATTTTTGCGAGGGCCTATTATTAACCCTTATTGAGTATATTTCGACAATTGTTCAAATGATTGACGTATCCGATAATTCCTTCTATAGTCACACATTCTGAAGCCGTTTCGATTAGCATAAATATGGCGTTAAATTTATTCTTTGCATGATTTTTTATTTTTTGTTAACTTCTATTTCGTTTATTGGAAAAGAAAATCTCAACCCTTTCGAGTTAGTTGGTTGACGTTAGGGGATATTTATTTTCATTTCGAAGAACTCATTCGTTTTTAATTCGGCTGTGGCTTTATTTCACGTTAAAATTACATCGAGACTAATGGAGACTTAAGGAATCTAATGCTTCCTCTGAACTTTGCACAGTGCGGCTAAAATTCAATACGAGAGTTCTGTCTATGTGTGTGCTAACTACTGCATTTTAAATTGCTCTAGGTCCTGCACTTTTAAAATCCCGATTCAACATGCAAAATGAACTACATTTTGTGGAGGCATAAAAAGGCATAACTATGGTATTGTTCGCAACCATTCGATATTTTTTCTTCTGATGTGCTTCAGTCGGGTTTATTTCAATCTGACAGAATAGCGATTGCTTTTTTTAATTTTACAAAGACTTTCTCTTTTAAATTGAACTTTTTTCCTTACCCTCTCTAACTGTACTATTGAAATAAAGCCAGTTTGCTATAGAATCCACAAGGCAGTATTAAAGTCCTAAAAAGTTAATTTAAATTGTACGTTTTTTTCCAAAACAAAAACTTACTCCCCTAAGAACACTGTTAAGACATTTTTCACGAACGAGCTTTTACTTGTAATTTTATTCAATATATTACTAGTACAAAAGAAGAAGAAAAAATATACATCTACAAGCTATAAAGAAAAGAAAATTTAAACTTTCATAAAACAAAAGAATACCATAATATAAATCCTAAAATATTCGTATAACAAATATTTCATACAAAAGACGTTTGTTGCCTTTACGCGGAAATTTTCACACTAAAAGTCAAATTCCCCTTTAGAAAGTTCTTCAGGTGTAAACTCCCCCGATTTTGTTTTTACGTAGGTAATTAAAAAAAATAAATAACTTTTAATAAATGTTTGATTGCGTATACAAAAAAAAAATGTTTCACTTTGGTACGTACAAATAATTTATTTACATCACCAAACTAAAAACTAATTTACATAGCAGAGTTCTCCTATGCATGAGGAAAAAAACGAATCACACTCTTTTCCCTTTAGCGCTACGCTTTTGTTTGTCACATCATACATGCGAAAACTCGCGCGTTGTTCCGGCCATTCGAACAGCTATTACCATCGACAAAAAGATTTTTGTTTGCGTATAAAAAAATCGCTGAAAGGGTCTTTCCGGCATTGATGATGTGCGAATTCGAAATGAATGTTTCCTTACAATTCGAAATAATAAATTATCCGAGTTTTTCAAAAATATTGTTATGTTGTTAGAACAACGACGCGGCGTTAATGTTTTCCTTTCTAAAATTTATTCAACCTAAAATATTTGGTACTTTTTAATAGCATTGCGTTGTAATAAAATTCAAAACACATAAAATTCGGCGGACGTTCGTTCAAAAATGATGTCATTTGCTTGAGATTGATTAATCGCTACCATCATTGGCTTGTAATTTCAATTTTTAATATTTACCCATCCCTCGGACCATAAACAAAAAACGCAATCGATTTTAATTTAATCGCCCCTTAATTGAATCAAGTTTACCCCAAAAATTAAACAATTTTCGCGAGATTTTCGCGTCTTTTAACTGTTCTACTGTTTACGATTTTAACTTTTAAATTTCGCAATTTAATTTCATCTGCTAAATCTCATGGCTAACTTAAAATCTTTTCGTGTTTAATTTTTAGCTCAGAAGCTCTTTGATGGAAGTTAAATTTAATTCGTTTTTTTCGTTTATTCAAACGTAACTGCGTGCGACTTATAAAGTTTAAAAGCTGCGAGAAACCGAATAAAAAATTTGAAATGTCTTTACGCGACTTTCCGCTTTAACATTTCCATTTCCAAAATTGACAATGTCCGATATGATAAGGGACTTAAAATATTATCTTGTTGGTCCGCACACGATCAAAGTTGAACCACCAACTATCGATATCGTGCGTCGTTGGAATGGACAAAATGTTCTGGTAGATTTGTTACCATAGGGATAAGACATTAGCCCTAGTGAGGAAAAAACAAGAGTTTGAAAATTGATACAGTTGTTCGGTAGAACCTGCAGTATAACATAATAAAAGTTTTGGGGTGTGGGGGCGAGTGGAGCGAGGAGAAGCTGTTTAAAGGTGACTTATCCTAGTTTTTTGCAAATAACTCGCCTCATATAGATCGTACGTTGATGAAGGTTATTATTAAAGTTATAGAAAACATTTTTACCTACAAGATTAGTTATATGATTTTTTTCCATAAGTTTAACCATTTTTGAGATATAGTGCGGAGGAGTTACAGTGAATTCGTTTACAGGATGACGCTGTACAAACTACGGAGTGACGCGTAAAGTTACATGAAAGGAATCACCCACCAAAGTTATCCGCTCATAGATTATGTAATTAAAATGTAATTAAAGATTTCCGAGAACAAGTCACAGAATAAACAAACAAACAAAAATTTTTTGGTCTCTTTGACCATTGAAGAAATGAAGAAACGGCCATTGTACATTGTGTGCGCTAGATATTAATATTTGCATTGATCTATCTAATAATAGGTATAGTCACAACCAGTAGTTTGTTATAGTAATTGCTGTAGGTTAATGTAAATAGCTGAGGTTATTGAGAAAGAAGACGAGAAGGACATACGTAGAAGGAGAGAGACAGTAAAAGTGTCTGTCAGTTTTAATGATTCCTTTGAAAGTATTTAAATTTGAGTGGATCAAATATCAATTAAATAACGATTAATCACTAGCGGACAAGGATTAACAAAAAGGTTTTTAAATAAAATTGAAAAATACATTAAAAATAAATAAAGTATCGATCTTAAGTCACAAAAGAGACCCTATAAACTTGCGAACTTTCGTCACTAGGATGAATCATGTTTTTGTCTTTGAAAGCTTTTGAAAGGGATCTAAAGTCATTTTCTTGTGGCGGCGACAATAAGGGTATCGAGTCTCTTGCGCTTTCTTCTAAAAACTTTAGCCTTGTTTACTCAATTTAGAGCATTGAGTGAACAAAAATTAATTTTTAACGTAAAATTTATAACGCAGCAAAAATTACGTGTAAACACAATTTTTGCATATATTGGGAGTGGGAAATTTTGCTTAATTTTACTTTGCTCCGATGTTTTATTATTGGGAAGAGTCGAAAAAGCCATTAATAATCCAACAAGGTTGGAAAGATTATTTTAACTACCCGAATTTATCAAAGTTGTAATTACATTTAGATTAATAAGAAATAATTTATCTAAGTAATGTAAAGTCAATTTTCTGCAACAAGAGCTTCGGGATACGTGAGAAATAAGCTTTGGACATAGACGATATATCTACAATCTCGAGCCGTATCCATTTATCACCGTTTTACCAACACAGGCCTGCTGGGACATCTTCAGTTATTGCACGTTTCAAAATTATGCTCTGTTGGGTTTCTGATAAGTACCACGTTAAATGATATACATTTATTAAAACGTTAAGTTTTCTAATTGCCACTTTAAGTGGAAATTTTTGTAACGCGACACGAAGTTAATCGTTTCTGGCGCGATCTTTAAAATAGTAATTAAAGTTCCGTTTTATTTTGTTAGAAATTAAATGCCAAAATAGCAATTTTTAGCACAAACGCTTTTTCATTGTTAGGTTTTCTCTATGGAAGAAGTGTTGTAATAAATTACACTTTAGGAGGAGAAAACCAACTGTATGTTAACAAAACAATTTTCCTCGTCCATTTGCCGCTTCGTAATCAGCTGTCATAATTCTTACTGCAATGTAATTCTATTACATAATATAAGAACTACTCCATTTTGCTACACGTCAGTTTTATTCCTCAAATTAAACATTTCGAAGCGTGTAGTTATGTTTTGATTAAATAAATTGTGTACGGTAGTCCTCAAAATAGAGGAGAATTGTGTACCGACATATTTCTTATTTGAAAGAGACAAATTATTTTAATAAAACGGCACGAAGCGAGCATCACAAAGTGCTTCGGAAACGCGGAACTGGTGTGCCTTTTTAAACGATTCGAGAAAAAAAAATGTACCGGCAAAAAAATCGTATTTATCAACACGTGAAAATTTCATGCATTCGAAATTATGAAAATTTCGATTTCCATTTAAACCAGATCCAATATAAAATCAAATTTATTTCGTTTTACATAAAACATAGCGAGAATAAAACTTATTTGATTTTAATCTTAAATTTATTAAAAAATAATAATTTATTCAAACTTTCAAACAAAAACTCGGATGGTATAAATTTTCGTTTCGCTTTAAAATAAATATAATAGTGCCGGATGACGCTCGTTACTTAGAAAATTACTTTGTGAGCACTAGTTATTAAAGTTGACTTTTTGTTGAAACATTTCATACCTAACTATTGCATTAGTCTAATTAAATGAGGAACGCTATCCAAGTACTGACGACGTCGTGTCAAGGAAATTACTAAAACGACGAAAACATGTTTCACACTTGGTATGACATGCCTGGGATAAATGTAAATGTGCAAAGCAGACATCGAGGAGAGATGAGGAGAAATTAATCCGGAGCGGTCAGGACCTCTTAAAATAGATACAGATACACTGTAGATGTAGATTGTGCGAGGCGGAGAAGAAGTTGCAAAAAGAGTAAAGACCGCGTAGTGAGCAATGAGAGGTTTAGAAGAACCTCAACGGGAAGGTTTGGGAAACTGGAGATTGGGCATCGAAACTCATCCGACGATGCTGCTATGGATAGCATACGAACAAACAATTTTTGAATTACATCAACATCAAAATAAGTTTAACTTTAACCCTTTACTTGTACGGGTATTTAAAGTACATTGAGTGTCACTTACTAAATCTTTAAGCCTATACATAAAAGCTTTCATGTGGTTGAAGACCATCGAGCTTTGTGGAAAGCAGGTAATATTTCAACTTTTACGCTTTTTTATAATTACTTTTAAATTTAAAAATAATTTGTATTTTTAAATTTTTAATTTAATTGTAAACAACCGAGGAAAATTGTATAGAATTTGTTATTTTAAATAATAATACGGTATTACGCCTGGAAATCCGGGAGCTTTTCAGATCGTTCACTACATCCTGAAAAAGCTTTGATCGAATTAAACGACATCATTTTTTTTATTTGCTTTATAAGCCGTCCTAATGGTAAAAAGGATCATTTTTACGAAATAATATCGTAACAAAAATATATGCTGTAATAACGCACTATTACATCGAGTTATTATTTTTTCGCAATTTACGGCGGAAATATCGTCAAAAAGCTGAATAACAAATTGAGATTTAATTTCCTATTTTCTTTTTCTTCAAAACTACGTATAGAAAGTGAGAAAAAAAATCTACATTGAGACTTGTAAAAGAGCTATGCGACCGGAGTTGTGATTTTTGTTAAAAATGCATTCTTCGCGCCTCTCTAGAGCTCTTTATACATATTATGACAAATTTGTTCTCACGTAGAAGAAGTTGCAAATTAAATTAAATTACAACCTTTTAAAAATATTAAAACGTATTAGCTTCCTTCTCTTACTATACGCAGTTCGCTGAACAGAAACAGTTAAGCCGCGCCCCCAAAAATTTATAAAATTTGACCAATAGAAAGATTATATTATACTTTTATTAAGTTTTGGAGGCGTGTCTTAACTGTCTCTGTTCAGCAAACGGAGTATAGTACTACACTCCTGGACAGAATTAACGTATCAATTTACTAAACTTACGTAATTGTCATTTTTAAGTTTAAATCTTAATTATAATTACATGGCAGCTTATAAATTAGGTTAGTGGGATAGGTTTTGAAAACAATCCGCGAAAAAATATCTAATTTTGATTTCAACGTCTTTTTTCTTAATACTCGTGAAAATTAATAACAAACAAAACTCGAAAACAGTGGAATTATTGGATTCACTGCAAAATTAATATCGTAGTATATGCCTTTTTTGCTCTTCTACTCCTAGTTACAGCATTCATGCGTATTGGCATGCTAGAAATGAGATTTTCAACGACTTTCTGGAACATATTCTCCCATATCGCAAATACTGCATCTAAGATGCTTGATAAGATTTAAATCAGGACTATTAGGTCGCCACTCCATTAACGGAATATTTACAGCATTTAAGTAATCTGGTCTGATCGCGTGAGGATGCGCATTACCTTGCATGAATAAAGAAATTGGGTTCCACAAAAAAGGCAAATGGCATTACATGTTCAACTACTACTATGTCCTCGAGATAATTATTTATTTATAAACCTAGCCCGTATTGGAATTAACTCTGTGCAGCAGACTCCACCCCAAAACATAACAGAGCTATCTCCAAAAAGGATTCTTGAAGAGATGTAACAACTTGTAAATCTCTCTCCTACCCTTTGCCACACACGATCTCGTTCATGAGATAATTTAAGACTCCTTTACGTTTTATCTGAGAATGAAACCCTCTTCCAATTATCAACAGCCCAATATTGATAATTCCTAGCAAATGTATCTTTGAATTTTGTGCTGAGCGGTACGCGATGATTCTTTTACGTTTTTACGTTTCTAGCGAATTGCCTAAGAAAACGGTTATCCTGTAGTTTAGTAAACTGGTTTCGCTTTTCCTCTGGTCTTCTTAGGTTAGATCCAGTTTCGTCGACCCATGCAACTTAGGCTGTCCTTCTTATCGCATTACCAAAGCTGCGTTTGTTTATCCTTCTCCGTTCATTTTTTGGCTCGTTTTACTCTGACTCGTTCGTTTATTCTCGTTAGAGTAAATTGTGTACTATTTTTCAGTTCGTTTATACGTTCCCAGAGTCAAAAGAGTAAACTTTAAATACCCTATCTCTCGTAATTAGATTTATAGAGAGAGTAGAGTAGTATAACATCAATGGTATTATTTATCTATTTATTACATTTCAATTACCTAACGTAAAACGTCATCATTCACTCTATCAACGTGTTAGGCTGATTTTGACTCTTTTTACTCTGAAGGCACATAACTTGAATCCACTTTTTATGTGTTCTAATAACTCTCTGGTAAATAAACGAACGCAGCACAACACACAGCATTGTGCATAATGTGCATCACTCTTCCAGCAAATTCGTTGCTCTTAATGCTTGTTCCACTGGAAAATTTCTTTTTCAATTCATTTTTTGGGTCGCAAACATCCTTAACTGGTACAATAGATAACAAAAAAGAACTAACAGCTAACGATAATTGTTTCAATAAACAATTATTGTTTACTTTAATTGAGAATTGAGAAAGAGATGCAAAGTCTAGCCATCAAGATGATTTTATTAAGCCTAAGAATTACTGCAATTCTCGAGTTCTTTTTTAAGTTTTGGGGTGCGGCGATTTTATCCAGGGGTATTTTATAAATTAGATTTGCTGATACAATGGCACTTCCACTTCAAGTTTTACAGAGAATTTCTAGACCTGTAAAAATTGTTGTTCCCACTTACTAAGTAGGTACTTATTTGTCGATGATCGTCGTACTAAAGGAGTGCACTTTCCACTCCACTTATTTAAAAATCCACTAAACTTCTTTCTATCTTCAGGACTTTTTTCATAGCATCGGTGATAATTTTGGTTATCAATCTAATCTAAACTGGTAAACCCGACGTCAAATTATTGTATAAAAATAAGAAATGACATGTATGAGCGTGTAAACTGGGTCACTCTGTATAAACCGTATTTACTATTATGTTTTTTAAAGATTTCTAAATCTCATTTCAACCAACAGCTCGTTATAAATAATAATAGAAAATCTTTAACGTGCAGGTGCAATTTACTACAAAATTTTCGCATTTTTATTTCTCGATTTTTCCAATACGTCAGTTAAACTTTTCCTCGTGAAACGCAATTTATAAAAATACTTGTCAACGAAGTCTAACAAATTATCCACAACAGTGTAGTAGAAGTGTTAATTGTTTTCAAAAATAATTAATATAAATTGTAATTAAGTAGACCAAGTAACGTTGTCACAAAATAGTTCAAATTTATTACTTTGGGACGAAGTTTACAAAAACGGTTTTATTGTCAAGGGTGTTTTTACAAATATACCCACACGTATGTTACAAATTTTTCAAAACCGTCGACTTAATTAAGAAAATAAATATAACCCTGCGTCCCTATACGCGAATTACAAAAAGTTAACTCGAGGTCGAATTAAACCAATCAAAAGGCATAATTAATCATTAATCTTTGCGCTGTTTTATTCATATCCCAATTTTGTTAAAGCGGGAACTTTCGGCGACACAAACGTTTTATTATTTAATGCCACGAAAAGTTTCTTTTAAGAAGCCCATAGCATAGATACTTAATTTTACGCTCCTTTTACGTACCTTTTATGTACACTCGAATTTAGTTACTCGGTTAACTCAACTTTTATTATTAAAAGGAATATAAAGTGTGTAGAGGTTAAACAAAGGCGAGCTCCAAGAAAATGATCGAAAGTAAAATATCAACTTTTAATCAAAATATCACAAAGTTTTTCTTTTTAATTATTTCGTTTGTTTTACACATTTCGCTATTTTCCAAAAAGGGAAGTAAGAGGGGGTAAGGGATCGATTTAATTTAAATTCCCGAAATGTATACTAATTCTATTACCGTTTCCTTATTGAATGTCGAATCGTTAATAAGTAAATAACGTAATCTACTTACCTGTAACTAAATTAGCATGATGAAACTGACAAACGGCATCGGCTTCGTACCAAGAAATACGATCTCGAAAATAGCGGTAAAACACGGGAAATCCTTCTTCGGGAAGCATCCATGTATTGCTGATGTTCACCTGAAAATTAAATTTGTAATTTTAGGAAAAAACTGTCTATTTTTCTTTTAAAAATAAATAATCTAATAAAATGAAAGTTTTCGACGTTTCCGCAAACTCTTAAAATCGTTTGGCTTTCCAACGCGAAATTTCCTCAACATCTGCAATATTTTCTCTGTACAAAGCACAAAGTTGCTTTAAAATTGCAGTCCTTTGATGTTCGTGAACAATTTTTAAACTCGTGTCTTTAAAAAAAATATTCGGGAAAGTATTCTCATGAACAACAGCTATTCTCAAAGCTGTTTTTTTCAATTTTTATTTCCAAACCCTCTTTCAATGTGTAAAGTAATTTATGAAAGCACTAAATTGAGTTTAAATATTTTGAATACTTCCAGAAAAATTCTTCGGAAATTGTTGTTAGTAATTTTTTAATCATTAACGTTTAAATCAGAGTAAAAGGCTGTAAATTGTAAGAATTGTCGGCGGCGGATTACCGAATTCAGTACAACTAGGCAGACTGTCAGATAGAAACTTAACCCTTAAGTACTGACACACAGTTATTGGGACATAGTCACTGACGCGTAGTCTGTGAGACTACTGGTGATCATAATGGTTTTTTAAAGGGAGATTTAAAAAAATTTAATTTAAAAAAAATATCTTTGTATACTTATATTAATAGAGTTCGATATAAAACCAAAAATTATACAAAAATCACACAAAGGCCTCCAGAAAAAAATTATTATCATCGAACGTTACGAAAATTTAAATAAAAATGGTATTGGGCATTTTATGCCTAAATCAAAAAATATTTTAAGACAATATAAATACTAATAGCTTTAAATCACTAAAGAACAACTAAATAAACCAAAATTGTATAAAATAAGAAAATAATAACATTTTATCAATATAATTACAAGTGCTAAAGATTAGCGTATTTTACAGCTATTCCGTATACATCAGATGCATACCGTTCTTGCACATTATAGACATATTGCCTTCTTGCACGAGTGAAATTAGGATCAAAAGGATGAACTGTCTTCAAAAAACCTGTTTTGACATTCATTTTATTGAATAAAATAAATTGATTAAATAAATCGATAAAATAAGCAATCTTTAAAAGTTACACTGTTACTGACGTGTAGTCTCTCAGACTACGCTTAGTTTTTAAATTGCGATAATTTTGGTAATATGAGAATTACATCGTTATCGCATATCGAACATATCGAACAGATATGTTCACTGCTTACTCATTTACAAAGTCAGTAAAAGAAAAACTCGAGATTTTTTAATTACGGGAGATGCGGTTATTTTAAAAAGTGCGGTAGTCTGTCAGACTACGGGTCAGTACTTAAGGGTTAAAAAAACGTAAAATAGACTCTACGTGCGATAGAACTCTAGAAAGTCTTGCAGAGACCGCTTGCAATACACATTTACAGTATTGCAATCGACTTCTGCAAGACTTCCTATAGTTTTATCGTACGTACAGTTCAATTTACGTTATCTAAGTTTCTAGACTGCAGCCTGACAGCCTGTTCGCTGCGCCGAATTCGGCAGACCGACGCAGAGAATCCTAAAGTGCCATTTACATAGACAGTAGTGTAATCGTTCTAGTAAGGACAAGAATCGTCTAGAAGCTTGAATAGGGTTTTTTCAATGTACCCGTTTACAATGAAGTACAGTTGGCAAGGTCGTTGCTAACAATGGTCAGAAAGTTTGTAATGTTTAAACTTCTAGACCACTTTTCTTAGTAAACCGGCACCAGCCAATCATAGAAGTGCATCTCTCCCCCGCGGCCCAGCTATTTGAAATTTAAACAAAGATTTGACAAAATAGTTGCTTTGATTTTATTTCTTCATTTTGGTTTTCGGTAGTACTATTTTAATCTCATCGTTCAAGTATAAGAAAAAAAAATAGGAAAAAAAAATAAGAAAAAAAAATGATTACCACTAAAGTCTATGTAAATGGTTTTACGCCACGTTGCCCACTTGGCGAGTTCTAGACCAGCAAACTACACCATCAATCTGCACTAAGTTCTATGTAAATGGGGCTTAACAATCAACAGTTTAAGGTTATAGCTTAGGTACTAATATAGGCTCATATCGAGAATACCGTTCAATATAGTGAAAAATATTTTTAATTACGTGCCTTGCACCCACCCACCGTTTCGTTTCAAATTTCCCCGCTTTTAGTCTTCTCTAAAAGAGGCCTCAAATCCGCCTTAAAGTGCTTTTTCTGCGCTAGTCACTGACGAGCTTGAAACGATGCAAAATAATATTTGATGACTACTCCAGCATTACCCCAACCCTTGTGTATTCCATGTAATTATACTATACAAACTTGTACCTCGCAAATTATAAAACAAACGCAAAAGTCCATATTAATGCTAATATCATTACTGTTTGAATATACGCAAATTAAATTCAAGGGCCGTAAAAGCTCGGCTTACGATAATGATGAATACATGATGTTACATTACCGAGAAACTTGCAAAAAAATTACAGTGATCTGAAAAAAAAGTTATTTTGGGAATATCTCGAAGAGCGAGTAGAAAATTCAAAACTGCAGGGAGTAACTGAAAAAAAGCATTTAGCGAATCCCGAGACCCGGATTAAGCGTCCTACTACTGCTCAAGGAGCTGAAACCTTTTCCTTTTTATATCTCCTTGAAAGATTCTGGTGCGCTTTTATGTTAAGATTTGCAGAAAATTTTTTTAACATGTTAAATCTATTTCCAAAACATCGCCCACATGTACTTTGTCGTCAAGGTATCAAAGTACCTACTTTACTTTCTGGATTAAACTCGACGTTGAAAGATTAAATCTTCAGTTTTTTTATAAAAGACGATCCTCGACGAAATTTCTTTAGTTTAAATTTTGTTCTTTCTTATTTCAAGTATTCGTTAATTGAAATTTATTATTAATTGCTTTTACACACAAAGTGAAAAGGAAAGCTGCCTAAAACTTTGCCCAATCTAAAAAATAAGGGCAAAGTATTCCGACTTCACACTGCAAAGTAGACGGTACCATGTCGCCCCCTCGCTACCCTTGAAATTTAATAATCATTTTATGTTTGAAATTTACTCCAAATTGTCATGACCCAATGTGGACAGTGGACACGTACCTATCAGTTTCGTCGCCCACTTCTGCTCAAAACGTTATTTCCTTTAATCAACGTGTTCTTTCAGTTGTTAGCGAGTTATTTTGAAATCATTTTGGTAATATAAGCTTTGAGGTAATATTGCTTGTTCATGACATGACGGTTCCAATCTTTCGCTAAAGTTTCCTAACGAATTTTCTTAGATTTCAATTACTGAAAATGTCTATATTTTATCGCTTTTAAATTATTTAGGATAGAAGCAATTAATCTTTCAGCAACAATTTAATTTATTTCAAACCTCTAAGTTTAAAATTTGAAAGAAAAGTTCTCTAAAGCGTTGAATAACTTCCACAGTTTATCTATAACGTCGAAATTGTTTAGTAGTATACCCTAAAACAATTTCTCCTTTTAACACGAAGATCCTTTCAGTAACCAATTTACTTCAATACTGAACAGCATTAAAGAACTGAAAAATAGAGTGGATCGTCAAAATAAAGCTAGAGATAAAGGAAATAAATTATTTAGTTACTAACTGACAAATCGATACCCACTATTTAGGTTTTCTACATTTTCTATACAGGGTATAGAATGGTTTTCAGTACCTAGATAAAATATACGTTTTTACAAATACCTACTGACTCCCCTAATCGCTTTACGATCTCGAATTGCAAGCAATTCTCTTGCATAGAAAAAATAAATTTTTTTTTCGTCGCACAATGACAAAAAGTGCCAATCAGAAAAGTGTCTAGAGCGATATGAAGAAGTTCATTACTATTCGGTAGAAAATCCTTACCAGAGCACTATTGCAGGACCCTTTGTGAAAATCGCCGGTTAGTGGTAACTAAAAATTAAGTTTTGTGGTTTTCCTTTTATTCCGTATTTGTAACTGAAACGTTTAAACTTGAAACTTCGACCTATTGTGATTATTGTAAACTTTTAAGGTTAATGTACCTCAATGAAACGGAACAAACAAAACTCGATAACACAAAGTGCATGTAATTTCTACGTGAATGAACTTTTCAGGATTTATTAGCTTGTCAGCCTCTTGTGTGTATTTGAAATAAATTTAACTAAAGTTATCATTGTTATCATTAATGCACAAAGCCTAGCTGCAGTCGAAACTTCATAGTTTGTTAATTGAATAATATAAATATGGAATTAATTAATTAAAATCTATGCTTTTCAATAATTAATTAGTATCTAGATAATTAGTTATCTGAATTAAATAAAATAACCAACCTTCAATAAACTATAATTATTAGTGAATTTAAAAGAGAAATTTGAATACTTTAGAAATCCCTTTACCCTCTCCGTCCTTATTGGAAAATCGGTGACCCTTGATTACCACTGAAACGACCGAACAAGATTTAATCAACTTTATTAGGTGCATTCGTTCAAATTCGAGATAAGTCTATTTGCATTAATAGGTTTTAGAGCACACTAAAACGTAAAATAGTATAATAGCTTAGTATGAAATATGAGAAAATTTAAATTTTTATGCTTAATTCTATGCAATGACTTGAAATCTAGGTACGAGACAATTTTATCTTTTGTGTTGTGGAGAAAATGACATTAAAATTAAATTAAAAGCAAAGGTAGCCAGTAAGCTATGAAAATAAACAACAATTTACAAAAATGATAAAACATTTTATTTATTGGACTAAGAAACTTTTCGATTTCCCCGGTGATATGTCAGTTTTGATCGCTGCTCTTTACTGTGCAACTTTAAAGATAAACCTAAAAATATGAGTTATAAAAACTTCTAGACATAAATCTAAACGTCTGGTTACAAACGATCAAAAAACTATTAATCTATGACACTTAAAATTATTTCTAATCTAACAGTCTAGGTCATTTTTGTTTTTAAAGTTCAGTACCCCACAAGAGTGAGAAAAAGGGGTAAAATAATTCAAAAGTACAACGTGGGGTGCCTATTATTTTTCTGAGTATTTAAAATTATTGGCCTTGGAGTCTAACCTGCTTTACTGTGAAATAGATACCTATAAATTGAGGTAAGATTAGGTTTACCCCCAGGGAGGCTCAGGCAACGCCGCGGAGTCCTCCGTCGTTATTTTAACTAGCTGTCCCACGCATTCTTGAAGAATCGGATTTATCGACAAACAAAACACAGCCTCATAAATATCAGTAGGAGCAATGTACTAAGCCCAGCGTGAGAAGAGACTCACTTCTGAGAGCTCCTCCGTTACTGAACAGCAAACAAGAAGATGATGTATTTGGCAGACCAACAGAGAAAGGGGAGACCTCCGTACTAGCCCACAGTTTCAGCTCATGGGTACAAAAAGGATGCCAACAGCAGCCTCGACAGCTATCAAAAAGGGCAGCACGGAAAGTAGTATAAAGAGATCAGGAACAAACATCAATATTGCTGAAAGACGGATGGCAGTCACAAGACCTAAAACAAACTCAGTCTCATATAGCAAGAGATTGAAAGAATCCAATGACAGTGAGCTTTGGTATAGTGTACTCCTGAAATAGACCAATAGACGGAATATCGTCTACAAGGAACTATAATAAAATGTGGGAACAAATGGAAAACAAGAAAATAATCAAAATTAGCAAAGCAGGGAGAGCAGACGAGCTGTGGGAACCTGCTCAGAACAGTCTAGAGAAGAATAGGCCTGATAGAGGTAGAGATTAAAATTAGAAACATAAAGCAAACAAAAGACGGTAGTATTGCAATTACTGTGATGGATAGTAGAGACATCTATCAGGTCTCGCTTCAAGGATGTTCTGTCCTAGAAAATTGGAAGAGCAATCACGGTGAGCACCAAGTCTATACAGAAGTCCATCTACATTACTCTAGATAAAACGATGGACGATCAGGATGTCAGGGAGGCTTTAACCAAAGTCCTTAACTACACAAAAGAGAAATAAAGGCATATTGATATAAACCTGGCCGAAAATTCCAACAGAAGTGAACTCAGATACGCATTTGCCATGATAGATGTAGGGGCTGCGAACCGAATACTCGGTAGAGGATAATGTATTTACAATATTTTTCAGTGATTAGTAAAAGATTACTTTATTCAAAAATCTTACATGCATACTAGAGACACGCGTGAGGACCCTACGTGAATGACAACCCTTTCCAAAGGTTTTCTCCATACTCTTTAATCTCCTATCCTAACAATGTTCCTGTTCTTAGTTATACTGACTATTTTCAGTTTTTCGGAAGAAAAATTAAAACTAGCTACGATTCTTACTTATTAAATTTTTTTTCAAGCATCCATTGTAATATTACTTACCATTTTTAATTTTTCCATAATTTAGTAGCACGGTCACGATGGATTTTTCGATATCGCGGTATAATCGCCCTCTCAGGTAACAGAAGAGGATTTAATTTGCATAATGATTAACTTTTCAGATTTTAAGAACAAAATGAAATTTAGAACCCTAATAATGTAGCTAAAGGAAATCTCCCTTAAGAACAGGAAGGGTGATAAAATGTTAAAAATATTATCCGTCTATTAAGAAATTTTTATAAAATTTTACATAAAATTGAAATATTCTGAACTCAGCCTTTACACGTAATAATAAAGTTAAAATTTTACATTTTAGTAACAAAAAATGAAAACTTTTTATTTAGTACTTTCGTCGTTTTTAATTTTAAAGGGGTGAGCTTTAATTTAATGGTAAAGTTAAACATGAGACGCAATTGCCCTCTTTTTGCACAACAAAAAGCATTTACTTTAAAAAGGTTGTATTGAAAAATGTATATTTTAATGGAAAGTCTTCTTTGTAAGAAAATGCGACTGTAATTAATAATTATACATTAAGTACATAGAAATAACCGATCTATACCATTATTCTAATATTGAATATTTACCCCTTGAAGTATTTGATCAGATATGAAAAAAATTCTCCAATTTTGTACTTGACAGCTGGACTCTATTCCACTTGAATATAAAGTAATATTTTAAAAATCTACAAATATTTTATAAATATGCGAAAAGTCGTTGATGTTTCTTTACGACTGAATGTATATTTATATCCTCTTAACCCGTCAGGGAGACAGCAACAATTTGAAAACCTAAATATTTTGTCTTCAACAAGTTCTCCTCTTATTATACATTTATTTTTTACTGTTTTACAAAAGTACTATTTTAGTCAAAAATAATTAGAAAAATAGACGGAGAAATTGCAATTTCTGAGTTGTCTTCTCATCATCAACCGTTAATTTCCTTCTCTTGACTCTTGAGAGTCGCATTATGACATTGATCGCCAATCTAATTGATCGATTTTGTCCATTTCGTTCAGTATATTTTCTTGAAATTTTATCACGCTGCAACGATTTAACTTTTTCAACTTAATTATCAAAACGTGATCCCAAATAAAGTATTGATTATTACCTACTACGTCTATTTTCGTTAACTTAAATATTAATATACCAGTGGTGTATTCGTACGACATCGTCTAAATATAATCCATTATTATAGTTAACACATGATTTATATCTAAGGCAGTCTCGTGGAACTCTCGTAATCCGGATGATTTATAAAATAACAAATATCTTTGAACCTTGAACAATAGATGAAGTTCGAAAATTAAACATTTGCGAATCCCTAATATTACCCAAAACAAGAAAATTATACACCTAAAACAGCAACAGCGGCAGCAACGGCAGGCAGCTTATCTAAAATCTACAACTAATCCAACAAAATAGTTTGACCTACTTCTTCTGAAAAGAAAATTCCTATAAAATTTATAATTCGGTTAAACATTTAAATAATTTCCTTTAAAATGCACGACCTTTATTGCCCATAAAGCGCCGAATGTGAATGAAGAAATATTCGAGACTTTAAGACTCCGATTAAATATTCTGCTCCATTAAGAATTAAATAAGATACAGCAATGAAATAGCTCAGCTCTCTTATTAGTGTTATAGCCCATTAAAAAATATGACCTTCCCGAAATTATGTGGTGTAAAAAAAATATTTTTTTCATTCTTTTCTTCATTAGGTTTTAGGATCATTATAAAAACGCCCTTTGTAACGTAAAAATCTTGGCGCAGAGTCGTTAAAATAGGGAATTTTTAAGAAAAATGTGTAATTAGATAAGCGCATACACAGGGTGGTCCTCTGAGTAAATATTGTTGTTAATTACTGTAAAATATCTTTTGATATGCTATACTGATTGTTACGACAGTCCGCGGCGAAATGCCAAATTCGGCAAAATTTGGCAGACTATCAAATAGAAACTTAATGTAAATTGAACTGTAAGTGCGAGAGAACTCTAGAAAGTCTTGCAAAAGTCGCTTACAAGCGACCTAGAGTTTTCTCGCACTTACAGGCAAGTTCTACTTTAGCTAAGTTTCTATCTAACAATATGTCTGACATTTCTCGTCAAATCAAGGACGTAATTTCGTTTTCAAAGTTGGACAGACTGCCAGATAAAAACTTAGATAATGGAAACTGGACTGTAAGTGCGAGAAAACTGTAAGAAGTCTTGCCAAAGTCGCTTGCAACACTACTGTAAACGTACATTGGAAGCTACTTCTGCAAGACTTCCTAACCGTATATCTAAGATTTATCCCCGGATCTCGAGCGTCATTTCGTTTGCAAAATTGCGTAGACTGTCAGATAGAAACTTAGATAATGCAAGTTGAACTGTAAGTGCGCGAAAACTTGTCTTGTGATAGTCGCTTGTAACACTACTGTAAATGTGCATTGGAAGCATTACAGTCAAGTTCTACATTAGCTAAGTTTCTATCTGACAGTATGTATGACATTTTTTGCCAATTCTCGAGCATAATTTTGTTTTCGAAGTTGGACAGACTGCCAGATAAAAACTTAGGTAATGGGAACTGGACTGTAAGTGCGAGAAAACTGTAAGAAGTCTTGCCAAAGTCGCTTGCAACACTACTGTAAACGTACATTGGAAGCTACTTCTGCAAGACTTCCTAACTGTATATCTAAGATTTATCCCCGGATCTCGAGCGTCATTTCGTTTGCAAAATTGCGTAGACTGTCAGATAGAAACTAAGATAATGCAAGTTGAACTGTAAGTGCGCGAAAACTTGTCTTGTGATAGTCGCTTGTAACACTACTGTAAATGTGCATTGGAAGCATTACAGTCAAGTTCTACATTAGCTAAGTTTCTATCTAACAGTATGTATGGCATTTTTAGCCAATTCTCGAGCATAATTTTGTTTTCGAAGTTGGACAGACTGCCAGATAAAAACTTAGGTAATGGGAACTGGACTGTAAGTGCGAGAAAACTGTAAGAAGTCTTGCCAAAGTCGCTTGCAACACTACTGTAAACGTACATTGGAAGCTACTTCTGCAAGACTTCCTAACCGTATATCTAAGATTTATCCCCGGATCTCGAGCGTCATTTCGTTTGCAAAATTGCGTAGACTGTCAGATAGAAACTTAGATAATGCAAGTTGAACTGTAAGTGCGCGAAAACTTGTCTTCTGATAGTCGCTTGTAACACTACTGTAAATGTGCATTGGAAGCATTACAGTCAAGTTCTACATTAGCTAAATTTCTATCTGACAGTATGTATGACATTTTTAGCCAATTCTCGAGCGTAATTTTGTTTTCGAAGTTGGACAGACTGCCAGATAAAAACTTAGATAATGGGAACTGGACTGTAAGTGCGAGAAAACTATAAAAAGTCTTGACAAAGTCGCTTGCAACACTACTGTAAACGTACATTGGAAGCTACTTCTGCAAGACTTCCTAACTGTATATCTAAGATTTATCCCCGGATCTCGAGCGTCATTTCGTTTGCAAAATTGGGTAGACTTTCAGATAGAAACTTAGATAATGCAAGTTGGACTGTAAGTGCGCGAAAACTTGTCTTGTGATAGTCGCTTGTAACACTACTGTAAATGTGCATTGGAAGCATTACAGTCAAGTTCTACATTAGCTAAGTTTCTATCTGACAGTATGTATGGCATTTTTAGCCAATTCTCGAGCATAATTTTGTTTTCGAAGTTGGACAGACTGCCAGATAAAAACTTAGGTAATGGGAACTGGACTGTAAGTGCGAGAAAACTGTAAGAAGTCTTGCCAAAGTCGCTTGCAACACTACTGTAAACGTACATTGGAAGCTACTTCTGCAAGACTTCCTAACTGTATATCTAAGATTTAACCCCGGATCTCGAGCGTCATTTCGTTTGCAAAATTGCGTAGACTGTCAGATAGAAACTTAGATAATGCAAGTTCAACTGTAAGTGCGCGAAAACTTGTCTTGTGATAGTCGCTTGTAACACTACTGTAAATGTGCATTGGAAGCATTACAGTCAAGTTCTACATTAGCTAAGTTTCTATCTGACAGTATGTATGGCATTTTTAGCCAATTCTCGAGCATAATTTTGTTTTCGAAGTTGGACAGACTGCCAGATAAAAACTTAGGTAATGGGAACTGGACTGTAAGTGCGAGAAAACTGTAAGAAGTCTTGCCAAAGTCGCTTGCAACACTACTGTAAACGTACATTGGAAGCTACTTCTGCAAGACTTCCTAACTGTATATCTAAGATTTATCCCCGGATCTCGAGCGTCATTTCGTTTGCAAAATTGGGTAGACTGTCAGATAGAAACTTAGATAATGCAAGTTGAACTGTAAGTGCGCGAAAACTTGTCTTGTGATAGTCACTTGTAACACTACTGTAAATGTGCATTGGAAGCATTACAGTCAAGTTCTACATTAGCTAAGTTTTTATCTGACAGTATGTATGGCATTTTTAGCCAATTCTCGAGCATAATTTTGTTTTCGAAGTTGGACAGACTGCCAGATAAAAACTTAGGTAATGGGAACTGGACTGTAAGTGCGAGAAAACTGTAAGAAGTCTTGCCAAAGTCGCTTGCAACACTACTGTAAACGTACATTGGAAGCTACTTCTGCAAGACTTCCTAACCGTATATCTAAGATTTATCCCCGGATCTCGAGCGTCATTTCGTTTGCAAAATTGCGTAGACTGTCAGATAGAAACTTAGATAATGCAAGTTGAACTGTAAGTGCGCGAAAACTTGTCTTCTGATAGTCGCTTGTAACACTACTGTAAATGTGCATTGGAAGCATTACAGTCAAGTTCTACATTAGCTAAGTTTCTATCTGACAGTATGTATGGCATTTTTTGCCAATTCTCGAGCATAATTTTGTTTTCGAAGTTGGACAGACTGCCAGATAAAAACTTAGGTAATGGGAACTGGACTGTAAGTGCGAGAAAACTATAAAAAGTCTTGACAAAGTCGCTTGCAACACTACTGTAAACGTACATTGGAAGCTACTTCTGCAAGATTTCCTAACTGTATATCTAAGATTTATCCCCGGATCTCGAGCGTCATTTCGTTTGCAAAATTGGGTAGACTTTCAGATAGAAACTTAGATAATGCAAGTTGGACTGTAAGTGCGCGAAAACTTGTCTTGTGATAGTCGCTTGTAACACTACTGTAAATGTGCATTGGAAGCATTACAGTCAAGTTCTACATTAGCTAAGTTTCTATCTGACAGTATGTATGGCATTTTTAGCCAATTCTCGAGCATAATTTTGTTTTCGAAGTTGGACAGACTGCCAGATAAAAACTTAGGTAATGGGAACTGGACTGTAAGTGCGAGAAAACTGTAAGAAGTCTTGCCAAAGTCGCTTGCAACACTACTGTAAACGTACATTGGAAGCTACTTCTGCAAGACTTCCTAACTGTATATCTAAGATTTATCCCCGGATCTCGAGCGTCATTTCGTTTGCAAAATTGCGTAGACTGTCAGATAGAAACTTAGATAATGCAAGTTGAACTGTAAGTGCGCGAAAACTTGTCTTGTGATAGTCGCTTGTAACACTACTGTAAATGTGCATTGGAAGCATTACAGTCAAGTTCTACATTAGCTAAGTTTCTATCTGACAGTATGTATGGCATTTTTAGCCAATTCTCGAGCATAATTTTGTTTTCGAAGTTGGACAGACTGCCAGATAAAAACTTAGGTAATGGGAACTGGACTGTAAGTGCGAGAAAACTGTAAGAAGTCTTGCCAAAGTCGCTTGCAACACTACTGTAAACGTACATTGGAAGCTACTTCTGCAAGACTTCCTAACCGTATATCTAAGATTTATCCCCGGATCTCGAGCGTCATTTCGTTTGCAAAATTGCGTAGACTGTCAGATAGAAACTTAGATAATGCAAGTTGAACTGTAAGTGCGCGAAAACTTGTCTTGTGATAGTCGCTTGTAACACTACTGTAAATGTGCATTGGAAGCATTACAGTCAAGTTCTACATTAGCTAAGTTTCTATCTGACAGTATGTATGACATTTTTTGCCAATTCTCGAGCGTAATTTTGTTTTCGAAGTTGGACAGACTGCCAGATAAAAACTTAGATAATGGGAACTGGACTGTAAGTGCGAGAAAACTATAAAAAGTCTTGACAAAGTCGTTTGCAACACTACTGTAAACGTACATTGGAAGCTACTTCTGCAAGATTTCCTAACTGTATATCTAAGATTTATCCCCGGATCTCGAGCGTCATTTCGTTTGCAAAATTGGGTAGACTTTCAGATAGAAACTTAGATAATGCAAGTTGGACTGTAAGTGCGCGAAAACTTGTCTTGTGATAGTCGCTTGTAACACTACTGTAAATGTGCATTGGAAGCATTACAGTCAAGTTCTACATTAGCTAAGTTTCTATCTGACAGTATGTATGGCATTTTTAGCCAATTCTCGAGCATAATTTTGTTTTCGAAGTTGGACAGACTGCCAGATAAAAACTTAGGTAATGGGAACTGGACTGTAAGTGCGAGAAAACTGTAAGAAGTCTTGCCAAAGTCGCTTGCAACACTACTGTAAACGTACATTGGAAGCTACTTCTGCAAGACTTCCTAACTGTATATCTAAGATTTATCCCCGGATCTCGAGCGTCATTTCGTTTGCAAAATTGCGTAGACTGTCAGATAGAAACTTAGATAATGCAAGTTGAACTGTAAGTGCGCGAAAACTTGTCTTGTGATAGTCGCTTGTAACACTACTGTAAATGTGCATTGGAAGCATTACAGTCAAGTTCTACATTAGCTAAGTTTCTATCTGACAGTATGTATGGCATTTTTAGCCAATTCTCGAGCATAATTTTGTTTTCGAAGTTGGACAGACTGCCAGATAAAAACTTAGGTAATGGGAACTGGACTGTAAGTGCGAGAAAACTGTAAGAAGTCTTGCCAAAGTCGCTTGCAACACTACTGTAAACGTACATTGGAAGCTACTTCTGCAAGACTTCCTAACTGTATATCTAAGATTTATCCCCGGATCTCGAGCGTCATTTCGTTTGCAAAATTGGGTAGACTGTCAGATAGAAACTTAGATAATGCAAGTTGAACTGTAAGTGCGCGAAAACTTGTCTTGTGATAGTCACTTGTAACACTACTGTAAATGTGCATTGGAAGCATTACAGTCAAGTTCTACATTAGCTAAGTTTTTATCTGACAGTATGTATGGCATTTTTAGCCAATTCTCGAGCATAATTTTGTTTTCGAAGTTGGACAGACTGCCAGATAAAAACTTAGGTAATGGGAACTGGACTGTAAGTGCGAGAAAACTGTAAGAAGTCTTGCCAAAGTCGCTTGCAACACTACTGTAAACGTACATTGGAAGCTACTTCTGCAAGACTTCCTAACCGTATATCTAAGATTTATCCCCGGATCTCGAGCGTCATTTCGTTTGCAAAATTGCGTAGACTGTCAGATAGAAACTTAGATAATGCAAGTTGAACTGTAAGTGCGCGAAAACTTGTCTTCTGATAGTCGCTTGTAACACTACTGTAAATGTGCATTGGAAGCATTACAGTCAAGTTCTACATTAGCTAAGTTTCTATCTGACAGTATGTATGACATTTTTTGCCAATTCTCGAGCGTAATTTTGTTTTCGAAGTTGGACAGACTGCCAGATAAAAACTTAGATAATGGGAACTGGACTGTAAGTGCGAGAAAACTATAAAAAGTCTTGACAAAGTCGTTTGCAACACTACTGTAAACGTACATTGGAAGCTACTTCTGCAAGATTTCCTAACTGTATATCTAAGATTTATCCCCGGATCTCGAGCGTCATTTCGTTTGCAAAATTGGGTAGACTTTCAGATAGAAACTTAGATAATGCAAGTTGGACTGTAAGTGCGCGAAAACTTGTCTTGTGATAGTCGCTTGTAACACTACTGTAAATGTGCATTGGAAGCATTACAGTCAAGTTCTACATTAGCTAAGTTTCTATCTGACAGTATGTATGGCATTTTTAGCCAATTCTCGAGCATAATTTTGTTTTCGAAGTTGGACAGACTGCCAGATAAAAACTTAGGTAATGGGAACTGGACTGTAAGTGCGAGAAAACTGTAAGAAGTCTTGCCAAAGTCGCTTGCAACACTACTGTAAACGTACATTGGAAGCTACTTCTGCAAGACTTCCTAACTGTATATCTAAGATTTATCCCCGGATCTCGAGCGTCATTTCGTTTGCAAAATTGCGTAGACTGTCAGATAGAAACTTAGATAATGCAAGTTGAACTGTAAGTGCGCGAAAACTTGTCTTGTGATAGTCGCTTGTAACACTACTGTAAATGTGCATTGGAAGCATTACAGTCAAGTTCTACATTAGCTAAGTTTCTATCTGACAGTATGTATGGCATTTTTAGCCAATTCTCGAGCATAATTTTGTTTTCGAAGTTGGACAGACTGCCAGATAAAAACTTAGGTAATGGGAACTGGACTGTAAGTGCGAGAAAACTGTAAGAAGTCTTGCCAAAGTCGCTTGCAACACTACTGTAAACGTACATTGAAAGCTACTTCTGCAAGACTTCCTAACCGTATATCTAAGATTTATCCCCGGATCTCGAGCGTCATTTCGTTTGAAAAATTGGGTAGACTGTCAGATAGAAACTTAGATAATGCAAGTTGGACTGTAAGTGCGCGAAAACTTGTCTTGTGATAGTCGCTTGTAACACTACTGTAAATGTGCATTGGAAGCATTACAGTCAAGTTCTACATTAGCTAAGTTTCTATCTGACAGTATGTATGACATTTTTAGCCAATTCTCGAGCGTAATTTTGTTTTCAAAGTTGGACAGACTGTCAAATAGAAACTTATTTAATTTAAACTAGACTGTAAGTGCGAGAAAACTCTAAAATGTTCTGCATAAGTCGCTTAAAATACTGTAAATAACCATTGGAAGAAACTTCTGCAAGACTTCTTAATGTTTTCGCGCACTCGCGCACTGACAGTCAAGTTCTACTTTAGCTAAGTTTCTATCCGACAGTCTGCCTAACTTCGCCAAATTCGGCAGTTGGCTGTGGACTTTGTTATAATAAAAAATTTCTTGGTTGTTTGTCTAAAATGTCCGCATTAAAATTTCCGTATTTTACCAAACCGTTAACTTAATGTTACAAAAAAGCACGTCGATTTACTTTTAAGAAAACGCCTTTTATTTATTGCTATTTAGAAAATATTCAACTTTTATACCTGATTGGCGATCGCTGTTTTCATTTATTATAGTTATTACTTATTTTAATAATATTTTCAAGTTTAACATTTTCTGATGCTTTATCTCTCGTATTAACCTCTAATGTTAGTTGAGAATATAAAGCATTTTTATCTATTTCTTACAGTATGCATTAAAAAGCTTCTCCTTTTACCTAAAACCAGCTCTTGCATTATTATTTATTATCTTTCTTATGCTACTCCTTTTCCTCTTATGCTATTGCCTGCCGCATAAACTGCAATATTATAAAATTTTCATTCCATTCTTGTCTGTATTCAGTAATTTACATGTGTAGTAATACTATTTACATTTACATTCATTACAAATATCCTTAATTGAATGGGTATTCAAATCGAACCAATTAAATTAGAAAGCTCACATATCTATTTGCAGCCTTATTGTAAAATATTAACAACAAATTTACGCCCTGGATTTCCTTTTAGTTCGATTGCACATGTAATACATGGTTAGTCGTAATTTAGTTGTTCTAATTCAGAAAAGCGTGCATGTGTAACTTTGGCGTCTTTATTACATCACCTCTAGTGTTTAACATAATCGCATCTATAACTATTTATTTTCTATTTAACGTAGGGTTATTTAATGTGGAAATTTTATAGGAAAATTAGCCTCGAGTTTTTAAATCTGAACAATTTTCACACTCTGCTCTAAAGCCAATTGGAGAGCAGGACATTGTTTTTGCAAGGACACCTTTCAAGTATACACACTGTAAGTGCGTTCCGATATTGGAACCGACGTTGTGATGATGATCGTAAGCGCGCTAAAATTGCTTTGGTAGAAGAAAGATGTGGAATTCACACTGTCTTTAGTGTCTAGTATGTAGCGAAAATTCTCGAGATGACTAATGTCGTGAGAACATTGTCTAATTTGTTCTTCAGCTTGTTTGAACAACTTTTTCATGTTTGCTTCATTATTTGTTGTGAAATGTGAAATCTTGACGATGATGAAACAAAATTTCATTAATTTTTCATTACAACACTTACTAAAATGTTAGTTTTGACGATGATAAAAGAAATCTCACTGTACAAAGTTGAAGTGAACTGAACGTAATAGTGGAAATTTAGGGATATACGAGAAAATTGCCTTTTCCAAACAAAATGTAAACTACGAAGACCAAATAAACTTGTTTGTGTATTTGTTTACTTTTGTTTGAAACATCTAAAACCCTTTGATGTTATCGTGGTTGATTTAAATACAAAACTTTAGACCGCACTTTTATCAAGTCTTTGTTATGTAAGAGAAAAATTATATGCTGGCATAATACACGACATTTGTTATATGGCGCAATTAAAATTGAAACGGTTTGAAAATTAACGCTTATAAAAGACATCTGCGGTTACCGTGAAAATACAAAGGAAACAATAGCTAGCGCAATTTCCTTACTAGCGGCTTAAGAGAAATTAAAAACTAAACGCTTTCACAATAAAGAGCGAACAAGGATTTTGTTCATTTTGTAAAAATGTCACCAATTAAACTCCAATAAAATATAACACCAGGATGGCACTTGAATGAATGGCCATAACGTAGATTTTCATCTCGCAGATGGCTTAAGCCGCCGTTATCTCGTTATTGACTAACCAGTGTAGGACGGCATTAATAAAATAAATGGACAAGAAGGCACCTAGAGGCATACGGTGCATTTACTTAGAAACAGCAATTATCTGACTAGCGATATATTCTACGATTCAACATCAACTGTAACATTTTTATAACAGCAAATACTAAAACGCCTGCAAACCTCTAAAACGCGCACTTGTTTCTGTAAAAAGTATCTCTCCACGGTTTCTATTAACTACCCCTTGGTTGGAAAAAAATTGAGTAAAGAGATGATAAACTGTAATCTGATGACTAATGAGGAAGATTAAGTAATTCAAGCCCAGCATCAGAAATTATTTTATCGGTAATGTTCGATTGGTGTGAAAGTGCGGTGTCCTTTAAAACTAAGAAAGATTTGGCCAATTTTCCACGTCTTTTCTTCACAATTTTTTCTCTTAGAGTTGTTAATAATGCCGTCCATTAGTTCATTAGTACCCTTATGCAGATAGCCAATCATAATTAGTCGAGGCTGTTCAAAGAAACTCAGATTAGGAATTTTCCAGCAGATTTCTGATCGAAGCTTCTTTAACCATTTGCACAAGAAGGACATCGATAACCATGTGATTTCAACGACTCTTTGTATATTCTCTGGCTTCTTTATCGACCTTTGGCTCCGGCCTTCGTATGCTTGCTGACACTTTGATTCGTCGATCTTTTCAATTTGTTTTTGCTGCTTCGCCTGCTTAGACCTCATAAAAATAAAATAAATAACCGACCTTATACTGATTCGGTATTGTATGATGCATATAATGGGATGGGAAACACGCCACTTGTATAGTAGAAATTAGGCACTTATAAGTCAACTGTAAGTGTAACCGGAAAAACGTCTTACAATAGAGTTAAAGTGGGACAGTAACGTAAATATGTGACGTGGAAGATATTGTGGTGCGAATAAGGCGCTCAGGAATCACGTAGAATGAGCACGTAAAAGAGAAGTGGTCAAAGTAGATTATAAAAAAGTATCAAAAACATAAAATTTCATAGAAGGCCTTCGGGCGGACCATCAAAAAGATTGCACGAGAGGCAAGATAGTTCCGTCTCGCAAGACGTGTATTTTTGTGAGAGAAAATAACGGAAAGTTCCAGACTATTTAGAAAAACGAGCGTGAATTATTAGTAATAAAATTTGTCAGCGTATTACCACACTTACAAAACATAAAAATCAGTTATTTTGTTAGTCATTCGTAAATGTAAAATAGTTGAGAATGAAAAGCTTTAAAATTAAATTAAATCATTATGTATAGGAAAAATTTGTCCAAAATTTGCATATTTCAATCGAATTTAAGATTCGTTTCGTTATCAAAATTTAAATATTCGAGGGATGATTGATGAAGACAAATGCTGATTTAAAAATTTCAGCGAGAGCGCCCTAAGAAAATCTTTTTTAGATTAATATTCAAAAATATACCGACATTTTCTAATAACATTTTACATTTACTTTTCTTTTTTATTAAGGGTTATCCTACAAGTAAACAAAATAACAAATGGAAGTTGAGCAAGATAAATTTGAAACGCAATATATAAAGCGAGAGACTGGCTGAAAGTTAAATGATCTTGGAAAAGTGGCGAAGGGTGGTTGTAAACGTGAAACGTAAGACGAGTCCAAACTAGAAAGTATTTTAAGAATCATGTTATTTACGTGAAGCTTTTACCGGATAATTGTTAGGTGTTACTTTGAGATGAAGTTAAGACATTTCTAAGTTGACTAAAGTGATCTTTGGGTTGTTTTCGTGTGGTTATCTCGAAACGATATCTCCGAATTAAACTTTTCCTCAATTACGTTTAATCAATATTTTAGCTCTAATGTGAAGAGTTTCAGATGTACTTACTAGGTACCCGACTTTATATTCAGACAACGTCCAAAACCATAAATGAATACTCGAAATCAACTACTTCTCGTAATAAAATTTACTAACGATGTCCTAATTACAATCAATAATAACGAAAGAACTTACTTCGCTGTTCGCTGGCAAGTGTTTAGAAGTTTCTTCGTCATTAAGCATTACAAATACACCAAAGTTTAGCTTTGTATAAACCAACTTATGTGTTGTTTATATTGATTTTGCGAATAATTTAACTAATCATTCATGTTTAGTCGAGCAATTTACTAAAAGTTTACTCGCAAAGTGTCGATTTAACAAAACTTATATAATATCAATCGATTTTTGTTGTAAGGAGGCCGTTTCTCAAAATAAAAAATTAATTAAAGAAAGTTGACGGCTCTTCAATATAAAGACACTCATTTCGGTATTGGTAGGGTAGGCGAAAGAATTTTGATATTTATCATCAAAGCAAACTTCATTTCTCATTATAAGTCCTGCTTTGAAATATTTTCCAGATGCAAAATCAATAATCCTTCTAATCTCTAGGTAAAACCGGGTAAAATACCTACCAAGTTTACTAAAACTGGTATAGCATAGCAATTTTTAAAATTCTAGGTGAGGGGTGCTAATACTTTTTCGATAAGTGAAGTTAGTAGTATAGCAACAAGAGTTCTGGACCATTTCTTATGTAAATTAACACGTAAAATCGCCAAGGTCCATTCTGGTCATTTTTGGTCACTAGCAGGGGCTCACGAGATTGAGCCCCCCCTAGACTTTTTCATATTTATGGTGCATCCACATGTGACAGGTGCATTGTTGGTACATTGTTGGTACATTGTAGGTACAATGTATGTACAATGCACCTGTCACATGTGGATGCACCATAAA